>JAKSXO010000028.1:0-600000 GCA_024509115.1 Crotalus helleri | reverse complement strand
CTAAAAGCTTTTCCTACAGCTTTGGTTAAAGTAGATCCACATAAAGGAATACATTGCAAACATGCACAACACATAAGTCCTACAACCACTAAAAAATTTAGGCCAAGAAACATTTGTCTTAACCATTCAGTGTTGGGAAACCAATTAGTTAACCAACCCCAATCGCTCCACATATTTTCATACCTTTGTTCAGGAGCTTTAGCCACTTTCCTGATTCCTTCTGCAATATCCATTCTGCTTCATGATTGTCATCTACCTTTAAATCCCACAAACAAATTTTTACCTTTATTTCCCAGGCTGCTCTGGTGTGTTGTCTTCAGTAATATTAGAATTAGAATCCACCCCTCGTGATTATTACACAGTATTTCACATCCACAAATTGATCCACAATTACAACAGTAATAACAGCTATAACAATCACAGTGATAATAACAAAAGTTATACATTTACCACCTAATTCTTACAATTTACAATTCTACGTTTTCAGTTTCTAATGGTATGCCTTCTGTCTTAGTTATTCATTTTATTTGTAACAAACCACTTTTACTTCTCTGATGAGTCACCACCAACACCTTTGTTCTTTGTCTGGGTGTTGAGTCCTCGAGTCAACGGCGAATGAATAGAGCACATTCTGTAATTCCAACAGCCTTTTATTTCAGTAGTTCTCTCTCCGTCACAGCTCTGAGGCTCGCAGGCCTCTCTGACTCCTTTAATAGAATCCCCGGGCAAAAAGGTAACATTCTGGTGCGCTTCTGTGCCTCGCGCATGCGTGCGAAGCCGGCGCCACTCAGTCTGGTCCCGGGCAGCTTGCAACTGCCCGGGACCATTGCAACGTCCCGAACCTGCTCAGGACACAACACCCCTTCCCCCCCGGATGAGACTTATTAACTATATAGGTATTTATACGCGACCTCAACACAAGCGTGGTGTGCCAACCCAAGAACCTGCACATCTGTTGCAGCTGTTCACTAGCCACACCACAGAATGGTACCAGGCTATTGTTTTGGAATTAATTGCCCAATACTCACATTCCCAGTTCTCCAACAACAGCAGGCACGCCCTCACTTTCCTTGCTTTGACAGCAGGGTTACAAAGTCCTCAAGGTACTTGGGAGATCTTTTTACTCTCTGTGACCTCCTCAGGTTCTGAGAACCCCCTGCTTCCTCTTGTGCAGAGGATGGAGTGGAGTTGCCCCCTCTTTTGAACCCTGGTGGTCCCCGTGAACTGTGTCCTGTTGCCTGGTCTGCTTGCTTGCCCACCGGGCTCGTCAGACCAGCACTTTGCTCCCCACTGAACCTGGTTGACCTCCCTAACTGTAGGCTCTCAGGCCCCTCTATATGCCCGCCAATGTTTGGCATTTCTGTAGAACTCTCCAAGTCCACAATGGAACTATCAAGGGAATGCATCCCTTCACTCCCAAGCCCCGTAACGGGATTGTCTGGGGTTTCTGCAGTGCCCCAATACTCAGTTGCCCCCCATTCTATGCCAGAGGTACCAGAATCAGGATTTGCCTCTCTGACTACCTCCCTGTGTGAAGACTTCCTTTTGGAAGCAGTAGCAGTGCTGGGCCAGCTTGACTGTTTGTGTGCCAGTTCTCTTGCAATGTTCGGGTTATTTGGATGCTCCCGGTTATTCTCCCTGACTGGAGTGCTGAATGGTAGTTGTGAATGATGAGTATGCCCCCTGGGTGACTCCCTGGCTGGAGTAGGCACTGGTGCCTGTATTATTTCTTGTTCCCCTGAATTCCTGTTTGGAACACTTGTGGAACCCTGGAACAGGCCTTCTTTGGCCTCTCCGTTTGGCCCCGGCTGCTGCCAACACCCTTCCCTTTGCCCATAGTGGTCCCCCTCCCCCCCGGAGAAAGCCCAGGAGTTGCAGAGGGTAAGTCCAGTCTCGTACGCAGCTGATCGATATGCCGCCGAAGGACACGACCGTCGTCCAAGGAGACCTCGTAGGACAATGGACCAGTGACCTTGCATACTACGGCAGGAACCCACAAGTGACCGGGCCCATAGTTCCAGGTCCATACTGGGGCACCCACTTGCAGACACTGCGGTGCCCTGGGTTGGGTGACCTTAGGAGGCAGTCTGTCTGGGTGCAACCTGTCAAGTTTGGTGATCAGTTTGCGCCCCCAACGAAGTTCAGCTGAGCTCTTCCCAGTGGAAGTTGAAGGTGTGGTGCAGTAAGCAAGAAGAAAGTCTGCCAACCTGTGGTGCCAGTCACCGTAGGTCAGTTTCTTTAAAGCATCCCTGGTGATGTGGACCATCCGCTCAGCCATACCGTTGGTGGAAGGGTGGAATGGTGCAGAGGTGGCATGACAAATCATGTTGGCCTGCAAGAAAGCCTGAAACTCGAAAGAAGTGAATTGAGGACCATTGTCAGAAACCAGGACATCTGGGAGCCCATGTGCAGCAAAAATCCCTCTCAGTACTTGAATGGTCTTGGCAGCAGTGGTGGAAGAGACAGGTACAACCTCAAGCCACTTTGAATGGCTGTCAACAAGGACCAAGAAGAATTGTCCCTGAAAGGGCCCAGCGTAATCTACATGCACCCTAGACCAAGGTGACTGTGTCTCCTCCCATCTATGCACAGGAGCCTGAGGCATTTCAGGGCGTGAGCGTTGACACAAGTGGCATCCATGCACTTGAGCCTCTATTTCCCTGTCTAACCCTGGCCACCATAAATGGCTACGCGCAAGCGCCTTCATCCTGACAATGCCAGGATGACCCTCATGAAGGGAAGCCAAGACCCTAGGCCTCATTGAGGAAGGAATAACAACTCTGCTGCCCCACAACAGACAACCATGAAAAGTGGATAGCTCATGCTTCTTGAGCCAGAAACTCTGAAACTTGGTACCTGGACAACTCTCAGGCCATCCAGACAAAACCCAGGACAATACATGAGTGAGTGTGAGATCCGTGGCTGATTCAGCAGCCACATCCCTGGCATTTAAGGGAGACTCAGGCAACGCCTGAATGGAAAGCATGTTGATGGCAGGGTCAGGGTCAGCCTCTACCATTTGTAAAGGTAATCTACTAAGGCCATCAGCGTGGCCCATTTCCTTGCCAGGTTTGTGAACCAATGAAAAGTCATAGGCTGACAGAAAGATGGACCATCTCAGCATTCTAGGGGAAATGATATGGGGAGTTTGTTTGTTTGTAGTAAACAACCCCAACAGAGGCTTATGGTCAGTGTAGACCGTGAAGTGTCTGCCATATAGAAAATCATGGAATTTTTTAATTCCAGCAACAATGGCCAAGGCTTCTCTGTCTATCTGAGCGTAGTTTCGCTCAGCAGAGGACAAAGTTCTGGAGTAATATGCAACAGGAACCTGAGTTCCATCAGTTCTTAAATGGCTAAGTACAGCTCCCACCCCATAAGGGGAAGCATCACAAGCGATGCACACAAGGAGAGTTTCATTAAAATGTGCAAGCACATCATTTGATGTAAGTAAGGCCTTGACCTCATTGAAGCTTTCTTCATGTGCTTGTGACCACTGCCACACTGCCTGTTTGTCTAAGAGTCTATGAAGTGGCTCTACTACATTAGCTTTGTTAGGTATGAATGCATTGTAAAAATTCAAGAGGCCCAGAAAAGCTTGTAACTCAGCTTTAGACTTAGGCCTAGGAGCTTGCAGTATAGCCTTTAATTTAGACTCAGCAGGGTAAATACCCCTGGCATCTATTCTGAGTTGCTCTTCACTCCACACTTCTAAGTCTTCAAATGTCTCTGCTAGGTATTCTAATGACTCACTGTGAGCTGCAGGTGGGTATTTCCACTCACCCGAGTCTTCAGCGACAGATGGCCGGGCAGCTCTCCACTGTTAAGGGGAAGGTGATATGTAAACATCCCTTTGTCGTGACTCACGCTCATCTGTTGGCAAGGCTGTATGGAAACCTCCAGAGCCTTCACTTGGCTTGTCCCAGTCTGACGACCAAATCAGCTCTCCTGATAGTTTTGGCTTTGCTCCCAGCTGTGGAGTTTGCAAGAATTTCTTCTCCACCATCTGGTTAGCTGCCCTTCCCCTTCCTGGGGAAGCTGCTGCTGCTGCCCCTCCTGGGGAAACTGCAGCTGGGGGGGGGGTGCTGGCCTCAGGCACTTCTTTCTCTTCCATGGCGAGATCTTCCCCAAATCTTTGTCAACTATCCCCGTTAGCTTAGGTATAGTGACTGGGGTAAGGGACCCCTAAATGGATTTAAAAGTTTGTGGGTTTTGGCTTGATGTCAAGGTTCCGAAAAGAAGCAGCTTTTCAAAGAACTTTGAGGCTTATTCACCTAAAAGAATCCTTTATTTTCTGCATAGCTTCGGCACTAACAAAGTTAAGCCAAAAACTGAATCTTCCCTCCCCCAAACACCCGTAACAAAGCATAACTCACTCCTTCATTTTACAGTCATCAATCACATTCTCCAATTAATACGAAGTGTGAAGTGCCCCTCCCATTATAGCTGACCTTGGCAACACTGTGCTCAGACATTGTTATGATTAACTAGCATATTTTCCCATCCACTAGGCTAGTATTATCTGCTTTAACTCTAGAAGTGCTACACAGGCTAAATAAGACAGGTTTGCTTCTTCATATATGGCAAGCAAGAACATCTGATGTTTGCAGTCTTGACATGGGGTTTGTTTGTTAGTAGTGAACAAACCCAGCAGAGGCTTATGGTCTGTGCAGACCATGAAGTGACGGCCATGTAAGAAATTATGGAATTTCTTTATGCCAGCCACTATTGCCAAGGCTTCTCTGTCAATCTGGGCATAATTACGCTCTGCAGATGACAGAGTCCTTGAATAGTAGGCCACAGGGACTTGTGTCCCATCAGCCTTCAGGTGACTAAGTACTGCTCCCACCCCATAAGGAGATGCATCGCATGCGATGCACGCAGGCAGTTGCTCATTGAAATGTGCTAATACAGCATTAGAAGTAAGCAAGGCCTTAACCTCATTGAAACTCCTTTCATGGACTTTAGTCCACTGCCATGGAGCCTGCTTGACTAAGAGCCGGTGTAACGGCTCTGCCACTACAGCCTTATGTGGGAGAAATGCGTGATAGAAATTTAAGAGCCCCAAGAAAGCTTGCAGCTCACTCTTGGACTTGGGACTTGAGGCCTGCTGAATCGCTTGAAGCTTGGATTCAGCAGGGTGGATGTCTTGAGCATCAATTCTGAAGCCTAAGAAGTCAGTGGAAGTGATTCCTATTTTGCATTTGTCTTGCTTCAATTTAAGGCCTGCTTGGCGGAAACGAAGCAAGACAGCCCTTAATCTTTCTGCTAGATTTTGAGATGACTCCCCAGCAATGAGGACATCATCAAAGTAGGGACAGACCCCAGGAATACCACGAAGTGTGCGTTCCATGACACTTTGAAATATGCCAGGGGCTACATTAACCCCAAACTGCAGTCTTTTAATCTTAAAGGCGTGTTACGATCGTGCGTTACGATCGTTTGGGCCTCTGCAGTTGCCTCATCAGCAGGTAGCTGTTGATAGGCCTGTGCCAAATCAAGTTTTGCAAAAAGGCGCCCCTCCCTTTGAGGGAGGCCAGAACGTGGCTTACCACAGGAACTGGATATGCGTGCTGTTGCAACGCTTTATTCAATGTGCACTTATAGTCTGCGCATATGCGGACTTCTCCATTAGCCTTTAAAGGTGTTACAATGGGGGTTTCCCATGGACTAGAGTCCACAGGTTCTAAGATGCCCTGCTGGAGCAGCTTGTCCAGCTCTGCATCTATCTTGCTTTTGAGGGCAAAAGGCACCCTTCTAGGCTTGATCCTGATGGGCGTGATAGTTGGGTCTAAACGTAATGTGATGGGAGGCCCCTTGTAGGAGCCAAGCTCTGAGCTAAACACATCAGCAAACTCCTTGCAGACTTCTGCAAGGCCCAACATTTGCAGGCTGTGAAGCCCAGTCACTTGGATTCCAAGGGCCTCGAACCAATCGAGTCCAATAAGACTCGTGCGTTCACCCCCAACTACCACCACATCTAGGAGGCCCTCAAAAGCCTTACGCTGCACTTTGAGCATAGTCTCCCCTTTCACACTGACTCTGGAATTCTGGAAGTCAGTGAGGATTAAATTCAATGGCCTGAGTTTGACTCGAAGGCCACTGCTGCTGCAAATCCTTTTCAAGGTGTCATGTGAAATGATTGATAGAGCGGACCCTGTGTCCAACTCCATCGATAAGGGAACCCCTTGCAACTTCACGTCAATGCGAAGCTTTTTCTTAAGGGGCTTGTGTGTCCCTGTCCTCAGAATACTCCTGCGCGATGCGCAGAAACCCACCCTGTGTTGGCTGGAGACCCTGGTACCTTTCTGAAGCAATTCTTCCCAAGGTTGGACCTTCTGGAGACCCAAACAGATGGAGGCAATGTGGCCTTGCCTGCCACATGCCTGGCAAATGGCGGAGCGGAATCTGCAGTCAGCTCGCTTGTGGCGTCCTCCACACCCGAAGCACTGAGGAGATGCTGGGGCCTTGTCTGGACACCCCTTCGGTCTTCTCTCTGCTGGCTGGTGAAGTCTGTCCACCTCCTCTTCAGGATCCGATTCTGGATCTTCTCGAGCGATCTCTTGATGGACGGTCACGGTGGCTGGAGTGTTTCTGGTGAGCCGCAAAGCCTTCACAGCGCTGCCTGCTGCTTCTTCAGCTGCAACTTCTCTTAAGGCATCTT
Source organism: Crotalus helleri (assembly GCA_024509115.1). Lineage (NCBI taxonomy): Eukaryota > Metazoa > Chordata > Lepidosauria > Squamata > Viperidae > Crotalus > Crotalus helleri. The sequence goes on along the minus strand of JAKSXO010000028.1, from coordinate 593,336 downwards.
GGAACGATACTTCTTTTTTGGTGAAGATCTTCTGTTGCAGTTCTCTACTTCGTAGGTCACAAACAAAACAATCTCTCAGCCTCTCTTCCAGGTCCTTGAACTCACAAGGCCTGGCTGCTTGTCTTAAGGCAGCAATGAAGTCTGCAGCAGATTCACCCAGCCTCTGGTCTCTCTGCTCGAACGCATGCCTCCAAGCGATTACAGAACATTTAGGCTGGAAATGTTCTTTAAGCATCTTCTTCAAGTCAGCATACGTTACTGACTCCAGAAGTGCGGGGCCACCAGGTTCTCAGCAATGTTGAACGCTTCCTGGCCACAGACACACAGAAGAGTTGCTGCTTTAAGGCCGTCTTCCCTGATTTGATTAACTCGAAAGTAGTTCTCCACCCTTGCTACATACAAATTCCATCTCTCTGGGTGGGAGACATCAAAGTCCGGCAAGCGGCCAATTTTCGACATCGTAAACTTTTACTGCCTTCGCTAATTGCCTCCTCTGCAAGCTAGTAGTTGGGGAAAGGGTCCTCTTGCCGAGCTCACCTCCAGCGATGTTCTACTGGCAGGCTGAGTCGCGAATGCAGGATGTCGTCTTCCCAGTCTTCAAGACTTCCTTGGTGAGTCCTATTTGTTTTTCTTGCTTGCAGGGATCCCACCTTCGTCGCCATTTTTTATGTATTGGGGATTTGAAGGATTCAGTGACCAGTCATTGCAGGGTGCAAATATGGCTGACCGCCTTTGCAGTGTTTATTCCCTTTTATACAAGTATTCAAATAGCATAAAGTAACATGGCATCAGCATAGCAACAGCATTTCTACTGGTGAAACCCCTTGCCAATCCTTAAGAATATACCAGCTAGGAGGCCCCAGAGAGGGAGCAGTTTTTCTGCCACATCCTGTTGATGTAACCTAGCTGATATCATGTGAAACAGGTGATATCATGTACCAGCCTGGGGTATTTCCCTACATTGCCATGGTGATGTGAACGGATGAGATCATGTAGAGAGAAGAGGCACGCAGGCTTTGGAGGGGCAGTTTGCTGCTCACAATCTCTACCTGACCCCTATCTCTACATCTCACTCTTTTTTGTTTTGTTAGATGAAACATTGTCGTAAGAGGGGTTAGTAAAAGGATCATAATCAGGAGAGGAGCATCCTTGCAGTTGTTTATACAGGGCAAAAACTTGACCCTGAGGCAATGTGGGAGAGGATTTGGGGCTAAAAGCTCTGATACATATATTGCAAAAGGAAGGAATACACTGAACAAAACAGCATCCACCAACCAAAATAGCACAAGTTATGACCAAATAACATAGGATATTTCCCAGTAATCCTGTGGGCAACCAAGCCCAAAGGCTTTCCCACCAAGATCCTAAAGTATCAATTTTCAAATCAGAGGCCAAATTGTGTAAAATATTAATCTGGTGCTGGATGGTTCGTGAATTATCAGAAATATTTTTTTTTATTAAAAGTTTTACAAATTTAATACAATATAACCCAAACCCCTCCCACCCCTTCCCCCCTCCCCCACTTCCCAGAGCTGATTACAGGGTAACAAATAAACAATCATAATCTAACTAACATTACCCGACTATACTATCAAACAATCTATAACATACTTTAACTCCTTTTCAAAACAAATATTAACTAATTAAAAACAAAAATAATAATATAATTAAACCATAACACTAAAAATAATATAAATTCAACCATATTAAACTATTAATAATAATCTAAAATCTACTCATAAGCAAGATAATACTTTTCAGTCTCGTATTTCTTTTGAATATAATCAATCCATCTTCTTCAAACCGAAATATATTTTTCTTGTGAATGGTCCTTCAAATAGGCGGAGATTTTCACCATTTGTGCTAAATTAGACACCTTAAGTATCCATTCTTCTATAGTAGGCAAAGAATTTTTCTTCCAATATTGCCCCACCAATAATCTTGCAGCTGTTATAAGATTCAGCATCAAATTAATTTCTTTAACATCAAAATCAACCATAATACCGAACAAAAATAATTGTGGAGTAAATTTTATCTTTCTCTTAAAAATCTTTTGAATATTCCACCAAATCTTAATCCAAAAAGCTTTTATATCTCTACAAGTCCACCAAATATGAAAATAGGTTGCATCTAAACTTCCACATCTCCAACATTTGGGCTGTAAATTAGGATACATGCAGGACAACTTTTGGGGATCCAAATGCCATCTATAAAACATTTTGTAAAAATTTTCTCTTAAATTTTGCGCTTGGGTAAATTTTACATTTCTAACCCAAATTGTCTCCCATGTATCCAATAAAATCGGCTCTTGAATATTTTGAGCCCATTTAACCATACAATCTTTAACTAACTCCATTTCAGAATCCAATTCTATTAAAACATTATAAATTCTCTTTATATGTGCTCGATTTTGATCTTTAATCTGTTTTACCAAATTCACATCCTCTAAAGCAGTGGTTCTCAACCTGTGGGTCGGGACCCCATTTGGGGTCAAATGACCATTTCACGGGGGTCACCAAACCATGCTGTCCGCCATTTTTTTCCCTTTTTCCTAGCTGTCCTAATCCCTCTTATTGGTGGCCACACCCACTTGGGGGTCACCACAACATGGGGAGCTGTATTATGGGGTCACGGCATTAGAAAGGTTGAGAATCACTGCTCTAAAGTAATACCAACCTTTTGATCTAAACTCCACCTAACTAACAATTGATTATACTGAAACCAAGAGTGTACAATATTTTCTTGCTTCAGCTCAGTTAAAGACTTTAGTTGCCAATCCTTCCCTACCAAGCTAATTAATTCCTTATAAGAAATCCTATCCAAATTCACACCCCTAGATATTCCCTCTATCGCATGTCCAGGAATCCCCCAAATTGGAATCTTATAATTTAACCTATAATAATACTTCTTCCAGACACGCAACAAAGCACTTCTCAAAATATGGGATTTAAAAACCTGATCTACTTTTTTGACATAAATTAAATATGCATGCCATCCATATAATAAATCCCATCCCTCAAGAGAAAGGATATTTTTATTTGTTAAGTTGAGCCAATCACTAATCAGTGTTAAACCCACCGCATAATAATACAATTTTAAATTAGGCGCCTTAAGTCCTCCTCTTTCCCATGCGTCTTGTATAATCTTAAACTTAACTTTTGGTTTTTCCCCTGCCCAAATAAACTTATTAATCCCCTTCTGCCATTCCTCCAAATTAACATCTTTTTCAAAATAGGTATCATTTGAAACAAGAAAAGAAACTTTGGAAGAATATTCATTTTAACTGCTGAGATTCTCCCCAACAAAGATAACTGTAATTTTTTCCAATCATTTAAATCCTTTTGCACTTTAACCCATTGTTGTTGTTGTTAATTGTGAAGTCGTGTCCGACCCATCGCGACCCCATGGACAACGTTCCTCCAGGTCTTCCTGTCCTCTACCATCTTCTGGAGTCCATTTAAGTTCACACCTACTGCTTCAGTGACTCCATCCAGCCATCTCATTCTCTGTCGTCCCCTTCTTCTATTGCCCTCAATCTTTCCCAGCATTAGGCCCTTCTCCAGTGAGTCCTTCCTTCTCATTAGGTGGCCAAAGTATTTGAGTTTCAACTTCAGGATCTGGCCTTCTAAAGAGCAGTCAGGGTTGATCTCTTCTAGGACTGACCGGTTTGAACGCCTTGCAGTCCAAGGGACTCGCAGGAGTCTTCTCCAGCACCATAGTTCAAAGGCCTCAATTCTTTTGCACTCAGCCTTTCTTATGGTCCAACTTTCACAGCCATACATTGCAACTGGGAAAACCATGGCCTGGACTATACGCACTTTTGTTGGTAGGGTGATGTCTCTGTTTTTTAGTATGCTGTCTAGATTTGCCATAGCTTTCCTCCCCAGGAGCAAGCGTCTTTTAATTTCTTGGCTGCAGTCCCCATCTGAGGTGAGCTTGGAGCCCAGAAAAATAAAATCTGTCACTACCTCCATTTCTTCCCCATCTATTTGCCAGGAATTGAGAGGGCCGGATGCCATGATTTTGGTTTTCTTAATGTTGAGTTTCAAGCCAACTTTTGCACTCTCCTTCTTCACCTGCATCAAGAGGCTCTTTAGTTCCTCTTCACTTTCTGCCATTAGAGTGGTATCATCTGCATATCTGAGGTTGTTGATATTTCTCCCAGCAATCTTAATTCCAACTTTTCATTCATCTAGCCCTGCCTTTCTCATGATGTGCTCTGCATATAAGTTAAATAGGCAGGGTGACAGTATACAGCCTTGCCGGACTCCTTTTCCAATTTTGAACCAATCAGTGGTTCCGTGTTCAGTTCTCACTGTTGCTTCTTGACCCGCATATAGGTTTCTCAAGAGACAAATGAGATGGTCTGGTACTCCCATCTCTTTAAGAACTTGCCACAATTTGTTGTGATCCACACAATCAAAGGCTTTTGCATAGTCAATGAAGCAGAAGTAGATGTTTTTTATGGAACTCCCTAGCTTTCTCCATGATCCAGCGTATGTTGGCAATTTGATCTCTAGTTCCTCTGCCTCTTTGAAATCCTGCCTGTACTTCTGGTAGTTCTCGATCCACATACTGCTGGAGTCTAGCTTGTAGGATTTTAAGCATAACTTTACTAGCATGTGAAATGAGTGCAATGGTGCGATAGTTTGAACATTCTTTGGCATTGCCTTTCTTTGGAACTGGAATGTAAACTGACCTTTTCCAATCCTGTGGCCACTGTTGAGTTTTCCAAATTTGCTGGCAAATTGAGTGTAGCACTTTTACTGCATCGTCTTTTAAGATTTTGAATAGCTCAGCTGGAATACTGTCACCTCCACTAGCTTTGTTGTTGCTCAGATTTTCTAAGGCCCATTTCACTTCACATTCTAGGATGTCTGGTTCGAGGTCAGTGACCATCTCATTGTGGTTATCTGGGATGTTAAGCTCATTCTTGTATAGTTCTTCTGTGTAATTTTGCCATCTCTTCTTAATCTCTTCTGCCTCTGTTAGGTCTCTGCCATTTTGGTCCTTTATCATGCCCATCTTTGCATGAAACGTTCCCTTCATATCTCCAATTTTCTTGAAGAGATCTCTGGTCCTCCCTATTCTGTTGTTTTCTTCTATTTCTTTGCACTGTTCATTTAAGAAGGCATTCTTATCTCTTCTAGCTACTCTCTGGAATTCTGCATTCAGTTGGGTGTATCTTTCTCTTTCTCCTTTGCCTTTCGCTTCCCTTCTTTCCTCAGCTATTTGCAAAGCTTCCTCAGACAGCCATTTTGCTTTCTTGCATTTCTTTTTCTTTGGGATGGTTTTAGTTGCTACCTCTTGTACAATGTTGCGAACTTCCATCCATAATGTCTCATAATTATTTTTATACAATTTAACATTAGAAGCTGTAATATATACTCCTAAATATTTAACCTTCCTCACTATTTCAAAACCTGTTAATTTAGCCAAAATATCCTTTTCCTTCATAGACATATTTTTTGATAATATTTTAGTCTTATTATTATTTATCTTGAAACCAGAGACCTTCCCATACTGAGTTAAAATTTCAACCAGATCCCTAACTGAATCTGTCGGTTGAGATAATGTCACAACCAAATCATCAGCAAAAGCTCTGAACTTATAATCATTCTTATTTATTTTTATTCCCTTTATTCTAGGTGATTCTTGAATTTTAATAAGTAAAATCTCCATTGTTAAAACAAATAACAATGGGGATAAAGGACATCCCTGTCTAGTACCCTTTTCAATGTTAAATGTTTCTGTTAATCCCCCATTAATTATAATTTGTGCAGATTGTTGTTGATATATAGCCTTAAGAGCATACAAAAATTTATCCCCAAAATTCATTTTCTCTACTACTCTCAATAAAAATTGCCAATCTAATTGATCAAAAGCTTTTTCAGCATCCAAAAATATCAAAGCCGCAGGGATTTGATTGTTCTTGTCCAAGTACTCAATTAGATTAACAATTTGTCTTACATTATATTTCATATATCTTCCAGTTATAAATCCAGATTGATCACTATGGATCAATTGCTTCAAAAGTTGCATTAATCTATTTGCCAATATTTTTGAAAAAATCTTATAATCTGTATTCAAAAGAGATATAGGTCTATAATTTTTAGGCTGAGCCAAATCTTTTTTTTTTTTTTTTTTATTAAAAGTTTTATAAATTTTACAAAAAAAACAAAAACAATACAAAACAAAAGACAACATATACAAAAAAAAGGAAACTAAACAATACATATATAAGAAAAGAGAAAAAAAAAAAACCCATCCCCCACCCCTCCCAAAAAAACCCCTCCCTTCCCCCCCCTGAGCTTCCCAGAGCAGAATATAGGCTTAAAAAATAAAAATAAAAATTAAATTAAAAACTTTATATTTATATATATAAAAAAATATCTATAATATATATGAAAATAAAACTTATGAAAAAGCTATATGATATTTTTGTATACCCAATCTAAATTGTATAAATTTTATCCATTTGTCCCAAACAGCAAGAAACTTCTCTTGCGTTTGTTGCTTTAAGAAAGCCGAAATCTTTGCCATTTCCGCCAGATAAGCTACTTTAAGAAACCATTCCTGCAATGTAGGCAAAGATTCCTTCTTCCAATATTGTCCTACTAACAGCCTAGCGGCTGTAATCAAATTTAACATCAATACAACCTCCTTTGTATCACAATCTGTAACAATACCTAACAAAAATAATTGCGGAGTAAATTTTACCCTCCTTCTAAAAATTCTCTGGATATTCCACCATATTTTGATCCAAAATGCTTTTATCTCTCTGCATGACCACCAAATATGATAATAGGAAGCCTCCTTATAACCACATCTCCAACATTTGGGTTGCACGTCAGGGTACATATAAGACATTTTTTGTGGATCAAGGTGCCATCTATAAAACATTTTATAGAAATTCTCCCTTAAGTTCTGTGCTTGAGTAAATTTGACATTTCTCACCCAAATAGTTTCCCAGGTGTCCAATGAAACTGGCTCACCAAAATTCTGCGCCTATCTAATCATACAATCTTTAATTAGTTCCGTTTCTGAATCCAATTCAACTAAAACCCCATAAATTCTCTTAATGTGGGTTTGTCTTTGATCCTTCACTTGCTTAATAAGATTTTCATCTTCTCTAAGAAAACCCACCTTACAATCCATCTTCCATCTATCTAGTAATTGCCTATATTGGAACCAAGAATAAGTAAAGTTTTCTTGTACTAAGTCTTCCCGTGATTTTAATTGCCAGTTTTGTCCATCCCATTTAAGTAACTGTCTATAAGACACTATATCCATTTTAACCCCTCTTTTTATTCCTTCTATCGCATGCCAAGGTATAGCCCATAATGGTACTTTGAAATCACTTTTATAATATTTTCTCCAAGTCCTAAGTAAAGAAATTCTTAAGATATGAGATTTAAAAGCCCAATCCATTTTTTTATTAAATATTAAATAGGCATGCCACCCATAAAGTAAATCCCATCCCTCTAAGTGAAGTATTTCAGGATTTGTCAAATTTACCCAATCACTAATTAATGTTAAGACCACCGCATCATAATATAATTTCAAATTTGGTACCTTAAGTCCACCCCTCTCACGGAAGTCTTGCATAATTTTGAACTTAACCCTTGGCTTTTTCCCTGCCCAAATAAATTTATTAAGACCCTTCTGCCACTCATTTAAGTTAATCTCATTTTTCAAAATTGGTAACATTTGAAACAAAAAAAGAAACTTGGGTAGAATATTCATTTTTATCACTGCAATTCTTCCCATGAGGGATAATTGCAACTTTTCCCAATTCTTCAAGTCCTTCTGTACCCTGACCCACAACCTTTCATAATTGTTTTTAAATAATTTTACATTAGAAACCGACAACATCACCCCCAAATATTTTACCTTGTTAACAATCTCAAAACCCGTCAAGTTAGCCAAAATCTGCTTCTCCTGACTAGTCATATTTTTAGGTAAAATTTTAGTCTTATTTACATTAATCTTGAAACCCGAAACCAAACCATAATTATGAATCAACTGTAGTAAGTTTACTACAGAATGATCAGGTTGCGACAAAGTAACAACCAAGTCATCCGCAAAAGCTCTCAACTTATATTCTTTTTTATTAACATGTATTCCTTTAATTTCCTGAGACTCTCGAATTTTAATCAATAATATTTCCAATGTTAAAACAAACAACAATGGCGATAAAGGACACCCTTGTCTAGTACCTTTCTCTATTGTAAAAACCTCCGACAAACCTCCATTAACAATAAGTTGTGCCGTTTGTTTTTGATATATTACCGTAAGGGCTTGTAATATCTTTTCACCAAAATTCATTTCTTCCATTACTCTTAGCATAAAATGCCAATTCAATTGATCAAATGCTTTTTCAGCATCTAAAAATATGAGCCCTGCAGGAACTTGGTTGTTCTTGTCTAAATATTCTAATAGATTAATAATTTGTCTAACATTATTTTTCATATACCTTCCTGTTATAAACCCTGATTGATCTTTATGGACAAGATGATGCACCACCCTCATAAGCCTATTTACCAAAATTTTTACAAATATCTTATAATCCACATTTAAGAGAGATATAGGCCTATAATTTTTTGGTAAAGTAAGATCTTGATCCTCTTTTGGAATCAATGATATAAAAGCACTACGCCATGAAGGAGGAATCTCTAAACCCTGTAAGATACCATTAAAAAGATCATTTAATGGTTGAATCATCTCCTCCATTAAAGCTTTATAATAAACAGCTGTTAACCCATCCGTACCCGGTGCTTTCCCTAATTTCAATTGTTGAATTGCTGAGGCAATTTCCTCCTTAGTAATTAAGCCATTAATTTCATATTTCTGATCCTCAGTCAGTTTAGGAAAACTTGCCTCAGCTAGATATTTATTTATATCTAGCAGTTGTATATTAGTAGATTTATATAGGTTTTGATAATAATCCAAAAAAGATTTTTTGATCAATTCCTTCTGAGAAACTAGTTTACCCTTGTAGTTTATTTTCTCTATTATTCTCTGTCTCTGTTTCTTTCTTAATTGATAAGCCAACCATCTCCCAGGCTTATTAGCATTGCAAAATGTATTTTGTTTCATAAACAATAAGTTAGTTGCAGCTTGATCTGCTATCAACATATTAAATTGTGACCTTAATAACTTTACAGATTCTTTAATACTTTCATCAGAAGGGTTTAGAATCAAAGCACTTTCTTTTAATTTAATTTCATCTTCGAGTTCTCTACGTTTCTGAATCTGCTTTCGCTTATGAAAATTATTCATTTTTATCAAAACACCACGCATAAATGCTTTACCTGCATCCCATACCATTGACATTGAAGTCCCCTTATACATATTCAAAGCAAAATAGTCCTTTAAACACTCCTTTAGTTTTTGAACATTCTTCTCTTGTCTAAACAAATTTTCATTAACTCTCCAGGATCTCCTTTCCTCTTTCTCTTGAATCAGCTCCATCCAAACTGGGCTATGATCCGTCAGTGATCTAGGAAAAATCTTTACATTCTTTACTTTATTATACAAGTCCGTGGTAATCAAGAAAAAGTCAATTCTTGAAAAAGATTGGTGTCTATCAGAAAAAAAAGTAAAGTCTCTCTCCTCTTGATTACGTTCCCGCCAATAATCTCTTAATTCCCAGTCTTCTTTCATATCAAAAAAGGCTTTAGGTAACCTTGCTTGTTTAAGAAAAGGAGAGGAACCTTTCTTATCCCTTTGTATATCTAAGACACCATTCCAATCACCCATTAATACCACTGATCTATAATCAAGCAATATTATTTTTTGATGTAACTGCTTATAAAATTGTTCCTGTTGTTGATTTGGAGCGTAAAGTCCAACTATAAGTACTTTCTTACCATATATACCAAGTTCAATCATCACATATCTGCCCTGGGGATCTGATTCTACCAGACAAGCTGGTAGGTTTTGTTTAACATATATAACAACTCCCCCTTTCTTCCCAGGAGCAGAAGATATAAAATGAGATCCCAAACGAGCATTAACTAAATATTTCTGATCTTTAAGTAAAATATGAGTTTCCTGTAAACAAATAACATCATTGGTATGTTGCTTCAAATAATAAAAGATTTTTTTCCGTTTCTGAGGAGAATTCAATCCATTAACATTCCAGGTCAAAAACTTTGCCATCTCCCTTGGCACGCAGCCTGGAGAAGACACCATCAAGATCTGAGAGAGCTGCGTGTGTTGCATAACTCTTGGGTCTTGCTCCTCCCACCGGCGGTGATGCACTTCCAGGAGAACTCTCTTTAGGCTCTTTTTTACGTTGCTCCTTCTCTTTACGCTTATAGGCTGCACGAGTCATCCTCTGCTCTTTAACCTCCGTCTGGCGTTGCTTTACCGCTTCTATCATCCCAGCGGAAACCAAATCTAATGCCTCAGATTGCTGCTCAACTTCCTTGCCACTCAAGGATTTCCGACCAGATGAAGTTGAGCCTGCACCCAGGACCGAAGTATAAAAGTCTCTGGCTTTGTCAACTGTATTCAATCTGTAACGTGTCCCAGCATGGCTCAAAACAATACCCATCGGAATTTCCCATCTAAATGGCATCGATCTAGCTTTAAGCTCGTTGGTTAAAAAAGCAAAGTCTTTCCTGCTTCTTAAAATTTTGGATGGGATTTCCTTTAAAATGATGACATCTTGGGCGGCAATCTGAAATCTTTTGTTGTAAAAAGCTTGTATAATCTCATTCTGAGCCAAATCTTGATCCTCCTTTGGGATCAATGATATAAATGCCCTTTTCCAAGATGGAGGTACCTCTGCTCCCAACAGAATATTATTAAAAAGTTCCTTCAATGGTTCTATCATTTCTTCAGATAACATTTTATAGTAAATTGCTGTTAATCCATCTGTACCTGGAGCCTTACCAACCTTTAGTTGCTTAATAGCCCAAATAATCTCTTCAGAAGTAATTAAACCATTCATCTCATCTCTTTGATCATTTGAAAGTCTAGGAAAATGTGCATCCTGTAAATACTTTTCTATATCTGAAACTTGTATACTTTCACTAGCATATAACTTTGAATAAAAATCTAAAAAACTCCTTTTAATCAAATTTTGTTGATATACTTCTTTACCTTTATAGTTTATTTTCTCTATAATCCTTGATTTCTGTTTCTTTCGTAGTTGGTAAGCCAAACACCTACCAGGTTTATTTGCATAACAAAATGTATTATGTTTCATATACCGCAAATGAATTGCAATCTGATCAGCTATTAACATATTAAATTGTTCCTTAAGCATAGTTATAGAAACCTTTAAACTATTGTCCATTGGATTTAAAACAAGAGCCTTCTCCTTACATTTAATCTCTTCTTCCAATTCTTTACGTTTCTGCATCTGTTTGTGCCTATGTGCATTATTCATATAAATCAGAACCCCTCTCATGTATGCTTTACTGGCATCCCATACCATTGGCATCGAAGTACCCTTATGCATATTCAAAAGAAAAAATTCCTTTAAGTAATCTCTACATTTCTGTAGGTTCCCCTTATGTCTAAATAAATTTTCATTCAATCTCCAAGTCCTTCTATTCCCATCTTCAGTAGATAACTCCAACCATACAGGACTATGGTCTGACAATATTCTAGGGAATATCTTGGCATTCTTCACCCTAGAAAAAAGATTAGTAATTAAAAAAAAGTCAATTCTGGAATACGATTGATGCCTGTCTGAAAAAAAAGTGAAGTCTCTTTCTTCAGTATTCCGTTCTCGCCAAATGTCTCTAAGTTCCAAATCATCCTTCAAATCAAAAAAAGCTTTAGGTAATTTTGCATGATTAGAAGATTTGAAAGAGCCCTTCTTATCTTTACTTGAATCTAAAACACCATTCCAATCACCCATCATAATAACTGAATTATAATCCAATTGAGTTAGTTTCTGATGTATCATCTTATAAAAATATTTTTGTTGTTGATTAGGAGCATATAATCCAATGATAAGACATCTCTTACCATTTAATAATAAATCAATAATAACATATCTTCCTTGTGGGTCAGAATCAATTAACTTCCTCATATAAATAACTACTCCTCCTTTTTTCTGTGGAGCAGAGGCTGAAAAATGTACTCCCAGCCGAGAATTAATCAAATACTTTTGATCCTTTAAAACAATATGAGTCTCTTGCAAGCATATAACATCATTCTTGTGTTGTTTCAAATAATGAAATACTTTCTTTTCCGTGGTGAATTCAAACCATTAACATTCCATGTCAGGAACTTTGCCATCTTTAGAGACCTGAAGCCTTCGGAACACTGCATGTAAATCTGCAGTCGATGACCTCTTTGGTCTTGTTCCTCCCACTGGCTCTGAGGTAACCACTTGTGTTGAAGCTCCAACATCTACCTTTTGTTGTTCTTTTTCTTTACATTTATAGGCTGCAGGGGTCATTCTCTGTTCCTTTGGGTCTGCTTTTATCTCCAAAGATTGCTGCATAGATTCAACCAACAATTCTTCTCCTACTAATGACATTGCTCCTACAGCTAACTGTTCCTCAGACTTGCCTTCATTTCTTTTAGATCGTGGAGATAGTGGTGAGCCTGCCTTCAGAACAGAAACATAAAAATCTCTTGCCTTTAAAATTGTGTTAAGTCTGTAACGTGTCCCAACATAATTCACCACTATTCCAACAGGTACATCCCATCTGAACTGAATCTGTCATTTCTTAAGTTCCTCAGCCAGAAAAGCAAAGTCCTTTCTTTTTCTAAGAATTTTTGGAGGTATTTCTTTTAAAACTATTACATCTTGAGCTGCAATTTGAAATCTCTGCTTATAAAAAGCCTGTATAATTTCATTACGAAGTGATCTTCTTGAAAAGTAAATAACCACATCTCTTGGTAAATTTCTCTGCCTCGCAATCCATGAATTAACTCTAAAAAAATTTTCTATCTTTTTCAACATTTCTTCAGGTTCACATCCCAAAATGGAAGCTAATTCTGCTGCAATTTCTTCTTTCCAATTCTCTTGCACATTCTCCTTCAATCCTCTTATTCGCAAAGCATATTCCATATCTCTATATTGTGACATAATAATTTCATTCTGTGCTGCATCAACATTATTTTCAACTTTTTCAACGCTATCCTCTAATCTTTCGACACCTTCCACCACCTCATCCACACGCTCATCAAGACATTCTACATGAGCTGCAAGTCCCTGGACAGCCAGCACAATATCTTCTCTCATCTCATTATTTTTCTGCTCCAAAAGCTCTGCTGTCTCTTGTTTAATCTGTTGTGCAGTTTTCTCCAAAGCCTCCTGTAAAGCATCCTGTAAATATTTAAGTGTGAGTGCCTGAGGTGGGAGGGAGGGTGGAGGAGATTTAGGCTTAGATTGCTGTACAGTCTGAATTACCGGAGAAGAAATTGAGCCTTTAGGAAGAGAAGAAATTCCAGGGCATTTTGAAGCCATTTTCAAACTTTTTCCTTTTTTTAAAAAAAGCCACTTCTTATAACAAAATGAAATAAGGGGACAATAAAAACAAATCCCCCATACATAAGAAAAAAAGCACTAACTCTTTAAATAAGCAAAGTCCATTACATTGTTTAAACTTTGTTGCCAATTGAAAGTGAAAGTCTTTTTAACAGTATCCTTTCAAACAAAGAAACGGGATTCCTCCGCCATTTTTTTCTTTTTTCTTTCCTCCTCTCTCCTTTTATTAAAATAATAAGTGGAGAAGATATTAATTTTTTTTTTTGAGTTAAAGTTCCAAAGTATCACAATTCTGATCCTCCTGAACAGCTCTGTCTGCTTTTGATTTTACTCACAATTCTCTTTAAGCAGCAGATGTGGAAGCAGCATCTAGCTTCGTTCCGAAGAACAAAGGCGTCCTGGGATGTGGAGATGATCCAGACTCTGAGGGAGTTCTCACCCTTCGTCTCCCAAAGGAATTTTTGGGAGACTAGAGGAACTCGACCTCTATCTGGAAAAACTCACCTTCTTCCCTTCTCCCGGGAAGACAGGTTCCAAGCCTCAAAACAGCTGATGATCGCTGTTTTTACCGGCTTTTATGCATTCCTGAGATGGACGGCTAAAAAAAGCCGCCATCGACGCAGCGATCACCACCAGAAGTCCAATTATCAGAAATATTGAAACAACACATTCCCTCAAAACTTTCACAACCCAAATGCTGAGGCAGAAGCAAATAATCAATCGTGGCACGATTTTGCAAGATAGCCTTTCTCAAATCTTGCAGCTCATGGTTGATTGCTGAGATAGCTGAAGAAGTAGCATTAATTGTTTTTGCTAAGTTACATGCAATAGCGTTGATGTTGAGGTGAGCACGAACAGCAAGTCCTGGCACACCCACTAGAGACATAGCCAGTGCTACATATTCTGCTTTATTAAGTAAGGCTGTCTCAGAGTCACAAGTGCTGTCTAGCGTGACCCCACATCGAGAACGGTTCGAGTGAACTTGTTGTTTGGAAAGCAAAACAGGAATCAGCCGGCTGAGGCAACACTGTGCTTCACTAATATTAGCAGGAATATAATTAAAAGTTTCTTGACCACATGTAAAAAACCATCCTTGCGGTAGCCAAACATGTCCAAAATGAAAGGAAGTCTCTTCAAAAGCTGTGCAGTTTAAAACAGGTGAGCTAATGCGATGACAGTGAAGAAGTACAATTAACTATTTTTGCACATGTTATATTTGCAGGGATTGCTACCACCAGGGTGTGCAAAGCAATAGTGTCAGGGGGTAGATAATAAGCAGTAACCCCCCATCTAGATATAGCCTTATAGTTAAAGTTCCCATTTAATAAAATTCTCCTCAAGCCAGTGAAGTTTTGAATTACTGCAGAAGGGGTGCAAACAGGGACTAAACATGTAGAAAGCAAATTTTCCATGTCATATACTTCAGATAAGCAAAAGACATCATTTTTTCTGATGTTAGCCAACTGCACCCATAGATTTTGCTTCATTTGTTGCTCGAATGATTGTTTGGGTGGGATGACAGCTGCTGTTGCCAAAGGGCAGATGTTAACGATCAGACACAAACAAATGATGGCTAAGGAATTTGCAGTTAAAACTGCAAAAATGGCAGCACACAGGTTCTCAGGGGTTTGCTCTACTTGCTGCTGCTGCAGCACTGCCTGCGCTTTGGCGGTCAAGTTCTTCACATCTCCCTACGTCACTGGCCGACTGGTACGCTGGGATCAGATTGGTCACTGTGCCGTCTGTAGAGTCACCCTTGCCATTTCTGGGACCAGGTCCAGGGACTGGTGCCACAACATCCCTGGCTGGGCGAACATAATGTTTTTATTTGTTTGTGAAGGCAGTCCTTAAAGGACCGATTAGCACATTCCACAATGGCTTGTCCCATGGAATTATAGGGAAGACCATGAGTAAGAACAATATTCCAGGTTGTACAAAATTGCAAAAAGGCCACTGAAGAATAGGCTGGCCCATTATCAGTTTTTAAGGAAGAGGGTTTACCCAAGGCTGTAATGGCCAAAAAAAGATGAGAAATAACATGTGCAGCTGTTTCTCCTCATTGAGGCTTGGCCCAAATTGCTCCTGAATAGGTATCAATAGATAAATGAATATATTTCCAGGGAGCCAAAAAGGGAACATGGGGTAACCTCCATTTGCCATAGTTGATTAGAGGCAAAACCATGGGGATTAGGAAGACATAAAAAAAGAAGAGAGTCCCAGGAAGGGAGGAGTGACTGAGTATATGAGAAATAAAATATAAACGCTTTTGGTTAAAAACAAAGCCATAAGATTGGGGTCGATCCTGGGCGTGATATAAGTACCTGGAAGATTAAAAATAAGTTGGCACACATAATGAAAGTCAGAGATTAAGTTAAAAGGCTGTTGAGAAAAAGTGTGAAAAGCTAAAATAGCAGCAGATAATTCTGAGTGTTGTGGTGAGGACTGCATTGCAGTGTAGAACACTTTCCAGGTATCATCATGAGGATCCTTGTAAGCAATTGCTCCTCTCGTTCGCCTTCCATTAGGAAAAACAGTAGGCGCTTGTGGCAAGGAAGAAGGAGAAGCAGTGGATGGACAGGAAAGGAAAAAGTCATTAAACAAGCAAGTCAAGGATCTTTAGGCAGATGATATGAAATAGAGCCTATATAGTCAGTTAAAGCACACTGAAGAGATAAGTTATTCTGAAAACAAAATTGAAAATCAGATTTTGGGATAGGAAGAACAATAGTAATTAAATCAGTTCTATTTCAACGGCAAGCTCGTGTGCGTCCTAAGATTATTATTTCAGCAACCGCCTGGATAAAAGATAAAACATTTTGGGATGGGGAATGGGGTAAATAAAGCCATTCAATACAATATTTTTTTTGTGCTTTTAACACAGCTAATACTTTTTTAGGTAGCTTACTAATAGGAAATATCAAAAATGTTAACTGATAATTTTTATGTGGAATTCTGTTCACAAATTGAGTACTCAAGATGTCATTAATTTGCTCAACCATGGCAAGTGCTGTAGGTGAAACTACAATGAGGTTTCCAGGTTGTTTTCCTTTGGTCAATAAGTCAAATAATGGACTGAGCAAATTTGTAGGCAAAGAAAAATATGGGTGAACCCAATTAAGGGTGCCTAACAGTTGCTGTAAATTGACCAATGAAATAATTTTGGGTAGGCCCAAGTGAGGAAAAGCTGGGGCAGAATAAGATTGCAACATTTTATACCCTAAATAAAGATAGGGAGAATGCAACTGTATTTTTTCTGGGGCAATTTGCAATCCATAAAGCCCTAAATCAGTTTGTATTTCTGAAAGCCAATTAGATTGTATCTTTGGTGCTCCAATTAAAATTTCATCCATATAATGGTGCTGAGATAGTTTGCAACCCATACTCACCACTGAGGGGTCCCAGAGGACGAAAGTGCACTTAGGGGTCTGTTCCAGACAATGGTAAGTATGTTGGCTGTTGCTCCTTCCGGGGGGGGGTCCCAAATGTCCCTGTTCGGGCACCAGCTGAAGGATTCAGTGACCAGTCATTGCAGGGTGCAAATATGGCTGACTGCCTTCGCAGCAACGAGGCAGAAAGGGGAACTCGCTCACGGCTCTTTTTTCCCCTTTCTCGGTGACTGGGAAGGCAGTCTCTTTCCTCTCTCTTTCTCTCTTTCCTCTTTCTCTTTCTCTGTTTCCTCCCTCTTTCTCTTTCTCTCTCTCTTTCCTCTTTCTTTTCCTCTGTTTCTCTCTCTTTCCTCTCTATCTTTCTCTCTCTTATGGCAGTATTGTCGGGGGTCCCCACCGCCCCTGGCCTCTGTGCATCCTCAGCCGAACAGGCGGGGAGGGGGAGCAGGACGGGAGGCAGCGGCTCCGACGGCAGCAGCAGTGACAGGGCAGCATTGCTGGGGTCCCTGCCACCCCCAGCCCAGCCGCCATTCCCGCTGGGACTCTGCACTGCCTGGCCTTGCCCTCTGCCCGTCTATGGACCCGTGGTGGAGGCAGTGCCTGCCCGAGCCACCTGGGGGGTAGCAGGAGGAAGGAGAGGAGGAGGGCGAGGAAGCAGTCACCCTAGCCGGGACTCCGCGCTGCCCGGCCTAGCCCTTCGCCCATCCAATGGAGCCGTGGTGGGGGCTGGTGCTGCACGGCCCCTGCCAGCCCCTCGTCCAGCCCAGCTGCTCCCCCCCAGGCACCACTCTTGTCCCGACGCCCGCCCAAGCCGCTTTGGGGGCAGCAAGAGGAAGAAGGGGAGGAGGAAGGGGAGGGCAAGGAAGCCACCGCAAGCGCTGGGCCCCAGGAGGCGGCTGTCCTCTCCTACCTTTGCTGCATCTCCTTCTTCCTTCCCAGCAGCCTGGATTCCGGCACGCCTTCCCAGCCAGCAGGTCCAATGGTCAGGCTGGCTGGGGATTGCAGGGGCTGGTCTCCCTTGGGCCATGGCTTGCGGGAGGGCTGGCCCACTCAGTGGAGCCTCCAGTGGGCCGCTCCCAGCAGGGATCCCGGGGCTTCCCCGGGCGGCTCCAAGCCACGAGGCCCTGGCCGCGCTTCTCCCAGGGGGTGGGGCACCCAGGCGCAGGGCCAATCAGGAGCCCTGCAGGAGGTAAGTCCACCTGAGAGAGAGAGAAGGGAAGCGAAAGTGCCTCTCTGTCTCTCTCTCTGCAAATGGCGGAGGAGGGCGTGCGGAGACAGATGCAGATCAGTGTCTCGGTTCCTAATAGCATTGGAAATATGTGTTTTCCAATGGTCTTAGGCGACACCTGTGAAACGGTCGTTTGACCCCAAAAGGGGTCATGACCCACAGGTTGAGAACCGCTGATGTAGAGAGAAGAGGCACGCAGGCTTTGGAGGGGCAGTTTGCTGCTCACGACCTCTACCTGACCCCTATCTCTACAGGGATTCAGGCATCACACAAAGGCACATTGTGAACAACAAGCTTCTTTATTGATCTTCTCCTTACAACCAGCAAAACAGCAAACGGCACGCAGGCCTTTTATAGCGTCCTGAACCCGGACAACAACAACTTCAGCAGGCTCAGGACACAACACCACCCAAAGACATTTGATGGTGAAATGGGTGACTATATGGTGAATAAATTAATTAAAAAACTAAAACTTGTTGAAGAAGTATGAAAGGTAAGTTTCTTTGGTGACTGTATTATTAAAATAGGTTTATCTGATGGAGTAGCAAACCAAATTATGAATGGATTAAGTTGGGACATCAACATATAGTTGTTATGCCAGAAACAAAATCTATTTTTCCTCTAAATGATTACTGGGTGTTTTCTATAAGCATCAGACAAGATTTGTGGATAAAAGCAGAGAACCCATGCAAAAGTATCCAAACCTGGAAAACTTCAAAAAGGGAAGAGGAAAAAACATCACAAATAAAATACAAAAAGGTTAGAACAGAAACAATAACTGAACATGTACAATATTTCTTTATTAGAGCCAAAAAAGACAAATATTTAATTGATCAACTGATTTATAGAGAAGAACCTTTTTCATCTAAGTCAGAGGTGTCCAATCTAGGTAACTTTAAGACCTCTGGATTTGAAATCCACAAGTCTTAATTTTGCCAAGTTTGGACAGCCCTGATGTAAGTGATCTAAGTTTTAAAAGTCTGAGAAAAGTAAAAACTTTCCTACAATCAATTGGATTTGAATAGCCAGCCATTAAAATAAAAAAAAAAATCAGATTTAGAATCTAAGGGTTCCACATATATTTTTAAGCAAGAGAAATTGCGGCATATAAAAATCATATACAAGGGATCTTAGAATCTTATTGAACAATCACTTAACTATGAGCCAGCAGTGTGCTGCAGCTGCCAAAAAGCCAACACGGTGCTAGGCTGCATTAACAGGGGGATAGAATCAAGATCATGTGAAGTGTTAATACCACTCTATAATGCCTTAGTAAGACCACACTTGGAATACTGCATCCAGTTTTGGTTGCCACAATGTAAAAAAGATGAGACTTTAGAAAGAGTACAGAGAAGAGCAACAAAGATGATTAGGGAACTGGAGGCTAAAACATACAGTATAGCAATAGCACTTAGACTTATATACCTCTTCACAGTGCTTTACAGCCCTCTCTAAGCGGTTTACAGAGTCAGCATATTGCCCCCCAAAATCTGGGTCCTCATTTTACTGACCTTGGAAGGATGGAAAGCTGAGTCAACCTTAAGCCCGTGAGGATCAAACTCCTGGCAGTGAGCAGAGTTAGCCTGCAATACTAACCACTGCACCACCACAGCTCTTAAAACATATAAAGCATAAGTCCCCAACCTTTTGGGCACCAGGGACTGGTTCCATGGAGAGAGGTTTTTCCGCAGACCGGAGGGGGCGTGGTTTCCTGTACTGTCTGCATCCTGGGGATGGGGCTTTGCTTTTCTATGCAGCCCAGTTTCTGGCATGCCGCCCAGTGCCGGTCCACGGACCAGGGGTTGGGGACCCCTGATATAAAGCATGGTTGCTGGAATTGGGTATGTCTACTTTAATGAAAAGGAGGACTAGGGATGATAGTGGCAGGGCTTTTTTTTGTCATAGAACGCCCAGAACGGATTTCCAGCACCTTTTTGGGATGGAACCTTGTAGGGTAGGCAAGGCGGGTTGTATGACATGTGTGAGTTCTGGCACCTTTTTTTTCTTTCAAAAAAGCACTGGATAGCGGTGTTTCAATATCTAAGGGTCTGCCACAAAGAAGAGGGGAGTCAACCTATTCTCCAAAGCACCTGAGGGCAGGACAAGAAGCAATGGATGGAAACTAATCAAGGAGAGAAGCAATCTAGAGCTAAGGAGAAATTCCTGACAGCACAATTAATCAGTAGAACTACTTGCCTACAGAAATTGTGGATGTTCCAACACTGGACGTTTTAAAGAAGTGATTGGACAATCATTTGTCTGAAATGGTACAGGGTTTCCTGCTGAGCAGGAGGTTAGACTTGAAAATCTCCAAGGTCCCTTCCAACTCTGTTATTCTGTTATTCTATTATCAGTATTAGTTAAAAAAACGGGGGAAAAATCAGCAGAAGCAGCAATCTTCATATTTAAATTTCTTACAAATGCTTGATTATAAGTGGCTCTCTTAATAATGTTAGATGATTATTAAATTGAATAAGATAATTAATTCTTTGTTTTTTCAGTTATGGAAGAGAGAGCGAAAGAGAGAGAGATTAGAGATATAGAGAACTTAAAAACCCCATAAACAATTTTTATATAAAGTACATTAAATAATCAAAGTTGTGGTTATTTTCTTTAAACACTTCCTTCCTTACTTGACACATAGCTTTTGAACACTTCTAACTACAGTACAGTACCAATTTCTCTAAAAAAAAAATAATTAAACATAATAAAGGCAGGTTAAATGTCTATAAATAAATAAATAAAATAAAATATTGCAATAGGTTTATGTGCCCTAATTTTTGGTATACCACATATGCATTTGTATGTATCTGTGTCCCTCCAGAAGAAGAAGAAAAAAAAAAACAGATTTGAATACTGGAATGTAATCAGATGTTGTAACTGTCTTAGGATCCGTGCATGGAAGTATATGTAACAAACAAACAAAATTAATGTTGCTCCAATTCATTTGTATCTTGTTAATAAAGGAGAAAATCCTAAAAGCTTATGTACCAATATTTATTTAATTTATTAATTAATCAAATTTAGGCACCACCCATCTCACTATTTAAGCAACTCTGGGTGGTTTACAGGTAAAACTCATAAAACCGTGTAAAAAAGATACAATTAAAATGGAATTAAAACAGGACAAGAAACAAGGGAAAAACAAAGATAAAAGAGAAATTAAAAGGCAGAGAGAGAGCCCTCAAAGCACCAACCACCCCCAAGGTGGCATGACGCTCTTTGATCCCCACGCAAATTGGCAGAGCCTGGTCTTCACGCTCTTCCAGAAGGCAAGGAAAGTGGGGGCCAACCTCACCCCTGGCAGGAGGCTGTTCCATAAGGTGGAGGCAACGACAGACCATGATAAAGCCTAAAAAAAAAAATATGGTTTGTCTAGTATACTAAATACAGTTCTGATCAACACTCAAAACAAGATGTAATAAAACTTGAGGAAAATACAGGTGGTCCTTGACTTACGATCACAGTTGAGTCCAAAATTTTTGTTGCTAAGGGAAACAGTTAAGTGAATTTTGCCTCATTTTATGACCTTTCTTGCCACAGTTGCTAAGGGAATCTCTGCAGTCATTAAGGTAGTAACAGTTGTTAAGTGAATTTAGCTTCCCCACTGACTTGGCTTGTCAGAAAGGGCATCACATCACCCCGGGACATCATAAATATGAGTCAGTCACCATGGGGATGCTGCAATGGGTTGTAAGTGTGAAAAACAATCACTTTTTTCAGGGCTGTTGTAACTTTGAATGGTCAGTAAATGAACTGTCGTAAGTCAAGGACTTCCTGTATAGAGTAGGTCAACCTAAACTGACCTCCTCCTCTGAAGTTTTGAGACTCTTTAGCTAATTGCTATGGTGGGACATGATCAAGTTGTACCAAATTTTTCATGGCATGGAAAGGATTACCAACAAATTGCACCTTTAAAGTCCTTCATGGCATAGGTTCAGGCTACTTGAGGGAACACCTCATCTTATTGCGATTGGCCTGACCTCCTGACCTTCTGTAAGAGCCTAAAGACTTGGCTCCGCCAGCTAGCTTGCAGCTCCAATGGGAGAGTATCACAGTGGAGACGGTTGATCGATTAACAGATCCCATCAACTGGATAACAGATTCCATCGCCATCCAGATACCATGACCTGGACGACTGAGAATGTCCATAGACCTCAGATTCCATCCTCCTCCCTCCCCATCTTTAATTGGAACAAAAATAAGTTAAAACAGCCAAATGTTATGATATATATCTTTATCTATCTTATCTATCTATCTATATTAAAAATAGAAGAATGATTCCTGGGTATATTCATGTTGAACAGCAAACAAGCATGAACACCAGGAAAGTTAAAAACTATAAACGCTTTAATTAAATAAAATTCCAAGCTTTCGTTGGCTACTGCCAACATCATCAGGGATCGTTTAGGTCAATGAGAGAACTTATTTAAAGATGACAAAGCCGTTTGCGCCCGACTCATGGATCTCGTCATAGGTCCTGACCGACCAATCAACGTTCCGGTCCTAATCTCCGTATTACTAGTCAATTTGCACTTGCTTCCCTTACCTGCGCACATACTGCTACTCACTTCCCTCTCCTCCTCCTGTATCCGTGAATTAGGAGTATACCCTATCTTACTCCGAACAGGCACACGATCCAAATCCTTGGGATGTTTCATCTTCTCACCCCTTTCACTGGGGTGCTCCATCACAGTGGATTTTTTACTACTTCCACCCCTTTCCTGTCCATTGCTCTCACTACTGTCCCTCCTACCATGAGGTTCCTTATTAGACACCCTGCCTTGACCCACACTATCAGATGTTTCACCCTCCTCTTTCATACCTCCGATGGTCCCACAATCACCATCTTTTCCAGCAGTTACCATCCCTCCTCCCTCATTCCCAATGCTGGTAAGCTCCGAAATGCCGTGGGGACTAGTTCAAAGCCCCCGTCGTCCCAACCGGGTGACTGGGGCGAGGGGGGGTCTCGGATATATCTGTCTTGATGCTTCATCAGATAGATCGCTCCCATCCTGGGGTGTGGCACGGTCATCGGTCCGTTGGTCATGCCTTCCTTTCCATTCATCCACTGCGCTGTTCTTCGGGAGCCCGTGATTGCACCCAAGGCAAAACGGTACTGGTTGCCTCCCCCTCGCATTTCGTTTCGGCACATCGGGCATTTCGGGGGGTGCGCTGGCGATCCCAGCTCACGTGGTGATGTCCTTATGTCATACGGAGTTGTCTCCGCTCCCCGTGGGTGCTCATGTACCTTTGGTGCACAAGTGGAGATGGGGGTAGCAGTAGGAATGTCAATACGGGCGGGGGGGATGGTACAGCCCCTTTGACGGTGATCATTCCGTGTCCTAATGCGTGCATGCGGAGTCGTCTCCTTCGAGCACCCCCCATGACCTGACGGGGTGTTTGGATTACCAGGAGTTGAATCATTGATGTTAATGGGCTGTTTCATTTGTTGTAGGTGTGAGTGTTCTCTCGCGGGTGGGCTCTCAGGCTGGCAATCATGCATTTCCTCGGTATCGGTGGAACATTGGGATCGGGGGATCCTCCCCCCCTCCGTTCCTCTCTCTAGTGGCCAGAGGATGTTACCAACCTGCCTACTCTGTGGTGGTCGAGCACGCGCCTCCCATGCCCTCAGCGCCAAATGGGCTTGGCACAGGTCCACATGCCTATTGATGGATTCTCCACCTGAGAGCCAAGCCTCTGAGTAATCTGCCACTTTTCGTATTGTCACTGGCAATCACTCGAACACCATCAAAATCGAACCTATGCCCAGATTCCATTATGTGTGACCACATTGGGGAATATTGCTCCCCTCTTTTTATGGCCAGCTTGTGCTCATGGACCCTTGTTTTGACTCTTTTCGAGGTCTCACCCACATAATTACTGGGGCAATCATTGCAACTGATCCTATATACAACCCCCGATTTCTCTGCTGTGGGGAGTGGGTCCTTAGGTCTCATAATGCTGGAGCGCAGCGTCTGATTAGGTTTGTGTGCCATCCTCACATTGTAGGGTGCCAACAACCTAGCCGTGGCCTCTGAGACGTTACTGATATAAGGGAGGGTGACACGGGCAACCTGTGGTGGTAGTTCTTCCGTCTGTTGGTTGTTTAAAGGTCTGGATAGTATGCCATGGCACCTGGTAAACTTCGTTGGGTACCCGTTGCGTCTGCATACGTGGAAGAGGTGTTTTCTTTCCTCCACTGTATCTCTAGCTGTATTGCAGTGAGAGTCTACTCTCTTAAAGAGTGTTCTAATACAGCTGACTTTGTGGGCCATCGGATGGTTACTATCGTGATGTAATATCCTGTCAGTGTGTGTCGGCTTACGATAAACTTTAGTCTGGAGGCTTCCATCCGGCTGGCGATGGACTAAAACATCTAAAAATGCCAGCCTACCCTGATGTTCTTCCTCTTCCATGAATTGTATCTCTGCATACACTGTATATCCACATACACCTAAAAACTAAACTACACACTCTCACTAATGTACTTACATCCAATGGATTCCAAAGAAATAAGATTACCAAACTAATCCAAAAAGAAACCCCCACTAAAACCCAAGACAGAGAACAAGAAAACAGCAAAGTCCTCCTCCCTTACATAAAAGGCACCACAGAGAGAATCAGCAAGATCCTCCACAAACACAACATTAAGACAGCATTCTGCACAAACAGAAAAATATCCACCATCCTAAGAAACCCCAAAGACAAAATTGAATTGGAAAATTAAGGAGTATACGAAATCCCATGCACCGCTTGTCCCACCACATACATCGGACAAACCAACAGAAGAATAAGTGCACACATTGAAGAAAATAAGAACTCAGTCAAAAGAGAGGAACCAACTTCTTCCCTGGTCCAACACCTTAAAATCACAGGACATAAAATTGACTTTAAAAAGACCAGAACTATTGCCAAAACTGAACACTTTAATAACAGAATAATCAGAGAAGCCATCGAGATAGAAAAACGCCCACACAGCATGAACAAACGAGATGATACCTCCCGCCTACCAGCCATTTGGAAACCCGCCCTTATTGACAAACGAGTCCCTAACACAAAGAATGACACCAGACCCACACTCATAAAAGCCACACAGGATGTCACCACCACACGTCAATGCAAAAAGCAAACCCAAACCCACACCGATGATGAGACACGACCACAAACCAGAAGCCAGACCACAGCTGCATCATTAGCCACTTTAAACCCCTCCAATCCATACATGAAGCAAACTGACACCCACCATGAAGATGAGGCACGACCACGAACGCGAAGCCAAACAATAGCATGTATGGAAAAGAACAGAATTGGCCCTAATCAGAAATGAACTTCACACAAAAAGATTCCTCCTAGACCGAATCAACAAAGATCTCCTCACACTTCACCTCAAATTCAGCAACAAGATCCACCCCGCACTTTGGGACAAATCCAAACAACTTGCCATCTTGAGAGCTGAAACACAGACCACCCTCAAGGCAGACACACACACCAACAAACTCTAAAGACTACAAGAACGCCAGAAACAAACACCTCCTCCCTCACAGCCACACATGAAACAAACAGTGCATAACATCTCAGATAGGATCCTCACCAAAGCCGAAACCAATGTCCTTTCCAAAGGATTCAACTTTGCAGTCGCTCCCAAATACATCCCCACTGAAACCATTATATGTGGAATTGAAACCAGCCTGACCAAAATCAACCCCGACGACGCGAACAGAATCAGACTCGAAATCACCAACATCCTCTGCACCAGCAAACCACCCAAAAGCAACTTACCCAGAGAGGAACAGACAGCACTACTTAACCTGAAAGAAGACACCAGCATAATAATCTTACCAGCAGACAAGGGCAATGCCACGGTGGTTATGAACACATCTGACTACCAAACCAAATTAACCAACCTACTCCAAGACTCTACATACAAACCCCTAAACACAGATCCCACCACCTACCTGGAAAAAAACACCAGATCCAAAATAAAAGCCTCCCCCATTAGTGAAGAGATCCAGCAAAGAATCATTCCCAGAGAGAAATCATCCAGGTGCCCTAAGCTCTATGGTCTCCCCAAGATACACAAAGAAGGAACCCCACTTAGACCTATAGTCAGCTCCATAGGCTCACCTCTACAAAACCTAGCCAAATTTCTCGCCAAACAACTACAGCCCTATGCAGAATCCATCACCTCACACGTAAAAAACTCATTCCATTTCTTAGAGATCATAAAGAAACAAAACTTACAGCCCAGCAACCTACTCGTGAGCTCCGATGTCATATCCCTTTTCACCCAAATGCCAATCAAAGAAGGCTTGACAGCTATCCAAAACAAATATAACCCACCCCCCCAAACACATCCTAGATCTGACCAACCACTGCCTATCCAACACATACTTCATCTATAACGGACAAAAATACAAACAAACAGAAGGAGCACCCATGGGATCAGCCCTCTCACCTGTCATTGCAAACCTCTACATGGAACACTTTGAAACCCAAGCTCTAGAAAAATTGGATCACAAACCCAAACTCTGGCTCAGATACGTAGACGACACCTTCATAATCTGGCCACATGGGGGAAAAAACTGGACAACTTCCTCATACACCTCAACAGCCTACACCCCAAAATACAGTTCACCATGGAAACAGAAGCTAATAATCAACTTCCCTTCCTGGATGTCTCAGTCTACAAGAAATCCAATGGCTCCCTAGGACACACCATCTACCAGAAGAAAACACACACAAACCGCTATCTGCACGCTCTCTCACACCACCACCCAGCAAAGATCAACTCCGTAGCCAAGACACTCATCTCTAGAACAAAACGCTTAGCTGATGAACACCTAAAAACCAAACTACACACTCTCACTAATGTACTTACATCCAATGGATTCCAAAGAAATAAGATTACCAAACTAATCCAAAAAGAAACCCCCACTAAAATCCAAGACAGAGAACAAGAAAACGGCAAAGCCCTCCTCCCTTACATAAAAGGCACCACAGACAGAATCAGCAAGATCCTCCACAAACACAACATTAAGACAGCATTCTGCACAAACAGAAAAATATCCACCATCCTAAGAAACCCCAAAGACAAAATTGAATTAGAAAATCAAGGAGTATACGAAATCCCATGCACCACTTGTCCCACCACATACATCAGACAAACCAACAGAAGAATAAGTGCACGCATTGAAGAACATAAGAACTCAGTCAAAAAAGAGGAACCAACTTCTTCCCTGGTCCAACACCTTAAAATCACAGGACATGAAATTGACTTTAAAAAGACCAGAACTATTGCCAAAACTGAACACTTTAATAACAGAATAATCAGAGAAGCCATCGAGATAGAAAAATGCCCACACAGCATGAACAAACAAGATGATACCTCCCGCCTACCAGCCATTTGGAAACCTGCCCTTATTGACAAATGAGTCCCTAACACAAAGAATGACACCAGACCCACACTCACATAAGCCACACAGGATGTCACCACCACACGTCCATGCAAAAAGCAAACCCAAACCCACACCGATGATGAGACACGACCACAAACCAGAAGCCAGACCACAGCTGCATCATTAGCCACTTTAAACCCCTCCAGTCCATACATGAAGCAAACTGACACCTACCATGAAGATGAGGCATGACCACGAACGCGAAGCCAAACAATAGCAATGCAGCTCACCATCTCACACCCTCGTGCAACTCAGACTAACCTGAGCACAACAAAGCCCCCACCCAAAAAGAACATTCCCCCAACCAATCAGAGCACAGCCAACCCCCCATCCAATCAGAGCACAGCCAACCCCCCCATCCAATCAGAGCACAGCCAAGCTCCTAACCAATCAGAACACACCTCCATCCAATCAGAACACAGCCAAGCTCTCATCCAATCAGTTCATACCCCCACTGGCAGTTAAAAGGAAGAAACAGCTACGATCACACATTGCTCCTAGAAGCACGAAGCTGAAAACACCAGCCTGAAGTTGACGAATGAGACTTCATCGAAACGTCGCCAAGACACTTCCAATTTGATGCGGGAGAAAACCCGAATAACCAAAGACCCATATATATATATATCTTGGGTTGGTAGCTGGGCTGTTTGTTTGATCTCCATTCTTGGTAATTAGGTTTCAAACGTTTCATCTCTGTTCGGGGGGACATCTTCAGTGCAGTTTGAATTGTGTTCGGTTTGTTTGGAATGTTGCTTCTGGTATTTCAGTTGAAGTTGCTCTCTTGCTCTCAGTGGTTGGTAGGCGGGGTCGATGTCAATGTGTCTGTTCACTGATTGGCTGGTGGAGAACCAGACAGCAGACTATTACGCCAACACAACCTCACAGTAGCCCATAAACCAGCCTCAACTATAAAAACCTAAAGAGCCAACAGAAACAAATCAAAGATCAGGCGTCCTATCCTGAGTCCAGTGCAACAACTGAGAAAAGAACTATGTGGGCCAAACAGGAAAAAAGCTATCTACCAGGCTGCACGAGCACTCCCTGGCTATCAAAAGACACGACCCATTGTCCCTCATGTCCGTCCATGAGGATTCAGAAGGACACCAGTTTGATCTAACCGGGATCACAATTATAACCCAAGTAAAGGCAAGGAGAGAGAGTTCCTCGAGGCCTGGTTCACCACCATCCAATCAGTGAACAGACATATTGACATTGACCCCACCTACCAACCACTGAGAGCGAGAGAGCAACTTCAACTGAAATATCGGAAGCAACATTCCAAACAAACCGAACACAATTCAAACCGCACTGATGATGTCCCCCCGAATGGAGACAAAACATTTGCAACCTAATTACCAAGCCCGAGTTTACCTGACTGTCTCTAGAGCCAGGTATTATGCAATGAAACTTATTGAAAAGAGATTTAGAACAGATAGTACAATGCTTTGCACATAATTAAGCTGTGAAATTCATTATGTAATCAGATGATGGCTACTAACTTGGATGTGTTTAAAAGAGGTTTGGATAACTTCAAGGAAGACTGGTTTAACCAGGGTTGTGGTATGACTGCCAGTCAACAGTTTCTTCTTACACAAGGTTAATCTCATACAAGTATGATCTGCAAAAAGGAAACATAGTCTAGTTCTCCTTCTTATGTGCCAAAGCTTTTGGATTACCTAAAGGGATCCTTCAGAAATTTTGATGGCTCAATTTTTGATGTCCTTTGGGCAACCAAGGCATTCTACATTAAACTAATAATGCAGGGTAAACCTAACTTGCATAAATCACTGGAGTCCAAATTTAAATTTAATTTAATTTAATTTAGTTTCCTATATTTAAAATTAAGATTAATATAACCTTTATTGTCATTTTTTTACTGTGGGCACAATGACGCACATCCAAAATGAAATTTAGTTGCCCGCTCTCAAAGTGAAACACATACATGACACACACCTAAACATACTATATACATCATATGTATAGACCCACACCCCTACATATACATAACAAATGAATATTAAATACTGTCCATCTTGAATATATAACGGAAGGAGGAAGCTTGAGAGTTCACAAGTTTAATGCTGTATGGAATGAAACTATGGCTGAATCTGGATGTTCTGCTTCGGATACCACGAAGCCTCCTCCCAGAAGGTAACAGGGATAACAGGTCATGAAGAGGATGTTCATTTATAATAATAATAATAGTAGTAAAGTTGGAAGGGACCTTGGAGGTCATCTAGTCCAACCCCCTGCTCAGGCAGGAAACCCTATACCATTTTGGACAAATGGCTGTCCAGTCTCTTCTTAAAAACCTCCTGTGTTGGAGCATTCACCGCTTCTGGAGGCAGGTTGTTCCACTGGTTAATTGTTCTAACTGTCAGGAAGTTTCTCCTTAGTTCTAGGTTGCTTCTCTCCTTGATTAGTTTCCACCCGTTGCTTCTTGTTCTGCCTTCAGGTGCCTTGGAAAATAATTTGACACCCTCTTCTTTGTGGCAGCCCCTGAGATATTGGAACACTGTTATCATGTCCTCCCTCATCCTTCTCTTCATTAAACTAGACATACCCAATTCCAACAACCGTTCCTTATATACTTTAGCCTCCAGTCCCCTAATCATCTTTGTTGCTCTTCTCTGTACTCTTTCTAGAGTCTCAACATCTTTTTTACATCACGGTGACCAAAACTGGATGCAGTATTCCAAGTGTGGCCTTACCAAGGCATTGTAAAGTTGTATTAACACTTCATGTGATCTTGATTCTATCCCTCTGTTAATGCAGCCTACCACTGTGTTGGCCTTTTTGGCAGCTGCAGCACACTGCTGGCTCATATTTAGGTGATTGTCTACTAGGACTCCGAGGTCCCTCTCACAGTTACTACTATTGAGCAAGGTGCCACCTATGCTGTACTTGTGCATTTGGTTTTTCTTGCCTAAATGTAGAACCTTGCTTTTTTCACCATTGAATTTCATTTTGTTAGATAGCACCCAGTGTTCAAGTCTGTCCAGATCCTTCTGTATCTTAAGCCTGTCTTCTGGCATGTTGGCTATTCCTGCCAGCTTGGTGTCGTCTGCAAATTTGATGAGTTCCCCATCTATCCCCTCGTCCAAATCATTGATATAGATGTTGAAGAGCACTGGGCCCAGAACAGAGCCCTGGGGCACCCCACTACACACTTCCCTCCATGTAGATGCGGTTCCATTGAGGACCACACACTGAGTACGGCCGGTCAGCCAGCTACGGATCCATCTGGTGGTGGTGCTTTCTACCCCACATTTTTCTATCTTGTCAAGTAGTAGGTTGTGATCTACTTTATCAAATGCCTTACTGAAGTCCAAGTAAATTATGTCCACAGCATTCCTCTGATCCACTAATTTTGTCACTTGGTCAAAGAATGCAATAAGATTTGTCTGGCATGATCTATTTTTGACAAACCCATGTTGGCTTTTAGTAATGACTTTGTTTGCCTCTAGGTGTTCATTGATTCGTTGTTTGATTATCTTTTACAGGATCTTCCCAGGTATTGAGGTCAGGCTGATAGGTCTGTAATTTCCTGGGTCCATTTTTTTTTCCTTTTTTGTAGATGGGAACTGTTGTGTCCTGAGCCTACAGATGCAGGCTCAGGACGTTGCAAGGGTCCCAGGCTTGCAAAAGCTGCCCAGGACCAGACTGAGTGGTGCCGGCTTTGTGTGCGTACGCAAGGCGCAAAAAGGACCTTATTATGTAACCATGTTGTCCGGGGATCTGGGCATATAAAAGGAGGCCTGTGTGCCTCTGTTCGTTGTTGGAGTTTTGGCTGAAGTACAATAAAGAGTGTTGTTCTACAGAGATGTGTCCTATTCCTTCACCTTCATTTCAAGGACTTAACACTGGCGACGAGGATGGGATGCTTCAACTGGTAAACAACAGGAAGCTATAAGACTCACCCAAAAGAAGTCCTGCAGAGGGAAAACGTGTTAACAGCAGCAGCCATCCTGCCAGTACAGCATTGCTGGAGGGTGAGTTTGGCTGAAAGACCGTTTCCCTGAAGAAGCAAGTGGTGAAGCTCCAGCCACTATGGCGAAGATTGGCCGCTTGTCCGAATTCGACATCTCACACCCGGAAAGATGGGAGTCATACTTTGCGAGGGTGGAGAACTACTGCAGAGTCAACCAAATTCGTGAAGAGGGGCTTAAGGCTGCCACCTTGTTGTGCATGTGCGGTCAAGAGACCTTTGAAATTGCTGAAAACCTAGTGGCCCCTGACTCTCTGGAAGGTGTAACGTATACAGACTTAAAAAAAGCTTCTAAAAGAGCACTTCCAGCCCAAGTTGTCCATCATTGCATGGAGACACACATTCGAACAGAGGGATCAGAAGGCAGGAGAATCTGCAAAGGACTTTATTGCGGCCTTGAGAAGAGCAGCCAGACCGTGTGAGTTTAAAGACTTAGAAGAAAGGCTGCACGACCATTTTCTATGCGGACTGAGGAATAGAGACTTGCAGCAAAAGATTTTTGCTAAGGAAGATGTCTCGTTCCAAGATGCTTTGCGAGAGTTTACAGCAGAGGAAGCAGCAGGCGGGGCAGTAAAGAACATGCGGCCCACAAGAAATGCTCCGGAGACCGTCGCCATCCACCAGGAGAACGTGCGAGAAGATTCGGAAGAAGTTCCTGAAGATGAGGTGGACAAGCTTTACCAGGCAGCCGGAAGAAGACAGAAGGAGTTAGCAGAAAAGGCTTCAACAGCTTTTCAATGCTTCAGTTGCGGAGGACGCCACAAAGGAGCTGATTGCCAGTTCCGTTCCGCCATTTGCAGAGCATGCAGTAGGCAAGGTCACATCGCATCCATTTGTTTGGGCCGTCAGAAGGTACAACCTAGGGAAGAATTGCATCTGACAGGTACCAGGGTCCCCAGCCAAAACAGGGTGGGTTTCTGCACAACACACAGAAGTGTCCTAAGGACAGGCACACATAAACCCCTAAAGAAGAAACTGTCCCTTAAAGTAAGGTTGCAGGGGGTTCCTTTATCCATGGAATTGGATACTGGGTCCGCTCTTTCCATAATTTCCCTCAACACATTCAGGAAGATTTGCAGCAGTTGTGGCCTTCGAGTTAAACTCAGGCCATCCAACGTGATTCTCACAGACTTTCAGAATTCTAAGGTATGTGTTAAGGGGGAGGCCACCCTTAAGGTACAGTACAGGAATTTTGAGGGTCCTTTAGATGTGTTGGTTGTTGGGGGTGAACGCACGAGTCTCATTGGACTCGATTGGTTTGAGGCTCTGGGAATCCAAGTCACAGGGCTGCACCATTTGCAAACGCTAAGCCTTGCAGAAGTCTGCAAAGAATTTGCAGATGTGTTTAGTTCTGAGCTTGGATCCTATAAGGGGCCTCCAGTTTCATTACGCTTAGATCCTTCCATAACACCCATTAGGGTCAAGCCTAGGAGGGTACCTTTTGCCCTCAAAGGCAAGATTGATGCTGAACTGGACAAATTGCTCCAGCAGGGCATTTTGGAACCTGTAGATTCCAGCCCTTGGGAAACTCCCATAGTAACACCTCTTAAGGCAAATAGGGACATACGTATTTGTGCAGATTACAAGTGCACACTAAACAAGGCACTCCAGCAACACGCCTATCCAGTACCTGTAGTAAGTCACATTCTGGGTTCCCTAAAAGGGGGGCACATTTTTGCGAAACTTGACCTGGCACAGGCTTATCAACAGTTGCCTGTTGATGAGGCAGCTGCTGAAGCTCAAACAATTGTGACCCATAGAGGAGCTTTTAAAGTAAAGAGATTGCAATTTGGGGTGAACATAGCCCCTGGTATATTCCAAAGTGTCATGGAAACCACATTGAGGGGTATTCCCGGAGTCTGTCCATATTTTGATGATGTCCTCATTGCAGGGGACTCATCTCAAACATTGGCAGAAAGATTAAGGGCTGTCTTGCTTCGTTTTAGGTGACCAGGCCTTAAGTTAAAAAAGGACAAGTGTAAGATAGGAGTCAATTCTACTGATTTTTTGGGATTCAGGATAGATGCTCAAGGCATTCACCCTTCTGATGCTAAATTAAAGGCTATTCAGCAGGCCCCAAGCCCTAAGTCTAAGGGCGAACTTGAAAGCCTTTTTGGGCCTTTTGAATTTCTACCATGCATTTCTGCCAAATAAAGCTGCAATAGCTGAACCCTTGCATAGGCTCTTAGACAAACAAGCCTGTTGGCAGTGGATCAAGGTCCATGAAAAAAGTTTCAATGAGGTTAAGGCCTTGCTTACTTCTAATGCTGTGTTAGCTCACTTCAATAAGCAACTACCTGTTTGCATTGCCTGTGATGCTTCTCCATATGGAGTAGGGGCAGTTCTTAGCCATCTGATGGCTGATGGGACACAGGTGCCTCTGGCTTATTATTCTAGAACTCTGTAATTACGCTCAGATTGATAGGGAAGCACTGGCCATTGTGGCTGGCATTAAGAAGTTCCATGATTTCATTTATGGCCATCACTTCACGGTCTACACTGACCATAAGCCACTGCTGGGGTTGTTTACTACTACCAAACAGACTCCACACATCCTGTCTCCTCGTATGCTGCGTTGGTCCATTTTTCTGTCAGCATATGACTTCTCTTTGATTCACAAACCTGGAAAGGAAATGGGCCATGCTGATGGCCTAAGTAGATTACCCCTACCA
This sequence comes from Crotalus helleri, assembly GCA_024509115.1. Classification (NCBI taxonomy): domain Eukaryota; kingdom Metazoa; phylum Chordata; class Lepidosauria; order Squamata; family Viperidae; genus Crotalus; species Crotalus helleri. The sequence continues at coordinate 559,142 of JAKSXO010000028.1, read as the reverse complement.
GTTTTGGAGCCTGACCCTGCTCCAGCAGTTAATATTCTGTCCATTCAAGAATTGCCTGAGTCTCCCCTCAATGCTAGGGATGTGGCTGCAGAAACTGCCACTGATCACATACTTACACGTGTGTTGTCATGGGTGTTGTCAGGTTGGCCTGACAAGTGCCCTGATACTGAGTTCCAAAGTTTCTGGCATAAGAGGCATGAGCTGTCCACTTTCAAGGGTTGCCTGTTACGGGGAAGTAGGGTAGTGATCCCTGCCTCATTGAGGTCTAGAATCTTAATCTCTCTACATGAGGGACACCCTGGGATAGTCAGGATGAAAGCACTTGCGCGCAGCCATTTGTGGTGGCCTGGCCTTGATAAAGCCATCGAGGCCCAGGTACATGGGTGCCATGTGTGCCAACAGTCCTGGCCTGAAATGCCTCAGTCCCCAGTTCATAGGTGGGAGGAAACCCTAACACCATGGTCTAGGGCAGGGCTTTTCAACCGGTGGCACGCATACCACTTGTGGTACATTAATGAGTGTCACGTGGTAAGCAGCCCTGCCTAGCCAAGTGTAGTGGGGGAGGGAAAGAGCCAGCACAGGCAAGGACTTACAGTGAGAGACTCCTCTTGAGTTGCAAAGGCCCCAGGCTCACTTCTGGCTCACCCTCCCCCATGAGAAAGGAAAAGGGGGGTGGAGACAGGAGAGGCTATAAAAGGAGGCAGTTTGGGAAGGAGAGGGAGAGAAAAAAAGCAGCAGCCTTGGGAGGAGGTGGAGTCAACTGCACGGAGGAGGAGGAGGAGGAGGAGGAGGAGGAGGAGGAGGAGGAGGAGGAGGAGGAGGAGGAGGAGGAGGAGGAGGAATCAAGCAGGCTGAGGAATCAAGCAGGCTGAGGAATCAAGCAGGCTGGAGGAGGAGGAGGAATCAAGCAGGCTGGCCATGAGCCAATCTACAACTGCTGTGGCAGCCACCTGTGCTGGCAGCAGCAAACAGGCAAGAAATGCAGCAGGGGAGGGGTTGCCCTCCAAGAGGAATGAAAAAAGGCAGCAATGGCTGGAGGTGAGGCAGGAGGGAGGGAGATGGAGAGTGGAAGGATTCTTATGTGCTTTTGTGACTTTGAAGTTCTGGGATTTGTGCAATGTGGGCTTTGTGTTCTTAAGGAGTGTTTGGCAATTTCTATTTGGCTGATGTCTCTGTTAGCTTCTATTGCTCTGCTGTTGTTAGCTGTAAGTTTTGCTGCAAGGGATTTTGAAGTATTTTTCTCCTGAATGGATTTTGCCTGTAGCATTCCTTTACTTAAGAATGGAGCCATTTGGGGAGGCTGCCTTATCCTGCAGCCAGTACTTACATTTTTTTTTTCTTCCTTAAGTGCTGGCTGCGCTCCTTACTTTCCTTTCTAGCCAGTAGCTAATTTTTAAAGGGGAATGTGCCTTTTTAAGCTAGTTCACTAAGCAGCTTGTCTTTTCTGTCTCTGGAGGCCTTTCCTTGTTTGATCAATATATGGAAGAGGGAAAATATGGGGGGGGGGGTTCAAATTCTTCCTTCAGAAGGAGATGGGAATGAGAAAAGGGAGGCAGGGAAGGGAGGGAGGAAAGGAAGTCCCGCCTTAGCACTTGGCCACCAGCAGCTCTGCCATTGACTTTGCTTGTCAAAATGTTGCAGAAGGGGATCACATGACCCTGGAACACTGTGACCATTATAAATATGAATCAGTTGCCAAGCATCCAAATATAAATCACATGACCCTGGGCATGCTGCAATGGTCATAAGTGTGAAAGATGGTCATAAGTCATTTCAGTGCAATTGCAACTTTGAACAGGTTTTTTTTTTTTTTTTTGGTCATCAAGTTTTTGACACCTTGCTAGGTGATACTCAAATATTGCCATATCCTAAAAGTGGTACAATCGGTAAAAAGGTTGGAAAGCCTTGGTCTAGGGTACATATTGATTATGCTGGGCCCTTTCAGGGGCAATTCTTCCTAGTTGTTGTTGTTAGCCATTCCAAGTGGCTAGAGGTTGTTCCTGTGACCTCCACTACTACTGCCAAGACTATCCAGGTGCTGAGAGGTATTTTTGCAGCTCATGGCCTTCCAGATGTTCTGGTTTCAGATAACGGCCCTCAATTCACTTCTTCTGAGTTCCAGACTTTTCTTCAAGCCAACCTGATCCGCCATGCAACTTCGGCTCCTTTCCACCCATCCACCAACGGGATGGCTGAGCGTATGGTGCGCACCACCAAGGATGCCCTCAAGAGACTGAGTTACGGTGACTGGCATCACAGGTTAGCAGACTTTCTTCTTGCACATCGCACCACACCTTGCACATCCACCGGGAAGAGCCCTGCTGAACTCCGCTGGGGTTGCCGGCTCATTACTAAGCTGGACAGGCTGCATCCTGACCGGGTGACATCTCAGGTGCCACTTCCACGGGCTCCAAGGTGCCTTCACGTGGGTGATCCGGTTTGGACTCGGAACTACGGGCCTGGTCATACCTGGGTGCCAGCTGTGGTCTGCAAGGTCTCCGGACCTCTTTCCTATGAAGTGTCCTTGGACGATGGCCGCGTTCTTAGGCAGCACATAGATCAGCTGCGTGTGCGGCTGGACTTACATCCTTCCGCTCCTGGTTCTGTGCTGGGTGGGGGGAGGAAGGTCATATAGTGCATTTTGGGGGTCAATGTCAGCAGCCATCATGGGCAGCTCAGGAGAACATTGATCCCCCATCCCTAGATTCCGCAAGTGCTCCAAACAGGAATTCATGGGGCAGAGAATTATTCCACACACCCAGACACACTCCAGCCAGGGAGTCACCCTGGGGGCATCCACATATTCCACACAGAACCAGTAACACTCCAGACAGGGAGACTGACCGGGGGTATCCACATAACTCATATAATGCACAAGAACTGGCAACACAGCAAGGGAGCAAGTTCAATTCTGCAATTGTTCCCAGAAGGAGGTCCTCTGTAAGGGGGGCAAGCAAAGAGGCTGCTCCTGATTCTGGAACCTCAGGCACCACATCGGGGTCCATGGAAAACAGGGGGCCTGTAGCCACTCTGGATTATCCCCCCAAGAACCATGGGGGCGAGGGACAGTGCTCCCAAGAAGGGTCCATTGTGGATCCGGGGACTACCACCCCTCCAAGAGATGTGGGGTTGAGTGTAGAGGGCTCAGCCAATCAACAGAGGGGCAGATCAACCAGGTACGGGGGGCAGCAAAGCCCTGACCTACTGAGCCTGGCAGGCGAGCAGGTAGGTCAGGCAACAACACCAGGGTCTCCTGAAGTAAGTGGCCATCCATGTCATGGCTCACCAAACACAGTGGGTCATGGACTGGACCCAGGGAACTCTCCCGGTCCGAGGAGGTCGCAAAGGACCAAGGGCCCCCCTAAATATCTTTCAGACTTTGTAAAACTGCTGTCCAGTTATAAGGGGTACTACCCTTAAGAATACTGTAATAATGTAATTGTTTTGGTTATGATTAAGTGTTCGGTAATAAGGAATCCCTTCCATGCTTGGTTGTCAGGGTGTTCCAAGCTAGGGGGGAGGGGTGTTGTGTCCTGAGCCTGCCGATGCAGGCTCGGGACGTTGCAAGGGTCCTAGGCTTGCAAAAGCTGCCTGGGACCAGACTGAGTGGCGCCGGCTTTGTGCGTGTGCGCAAGGCACGAAAAGGGCCTTATTACGTAACCATGTTGTCTGGGGATCTGGGCATATAAAAGGAGGCCTGCGTGCCTCTGTTCATTGTTGGAGTTTTGGCTGAAGTACAATAAAGAGTGTTGTTCTACAGAGATGTGTCCTATTCCTTCACCTTTGTTTCAAGGACTTAACAGGAACTACATCAGCTCTTTTTCAGACCTCTGTTAGTTTCCCTGTGCTCCAGGATCTTTGAAAAATATAATTCAGTGGTTCTGAGATCACATCTGCCAGTTCCTTGAGAACCTTGGGGTGTAATCCATCTGGTCCTGGAGATTTGAACTCATCTAGGCTGGACAGGTGCTCACTTACCATTTTCTTGCCTATCTTAACTTGTGTTTCTATTCTGTTTTTTATGGCACTATTTTTTATAGGTTGGTCTGTTTTTTCCCTTTGTGTAAAGACAGATGCAAAAAACGAGTTAAATAGTTCTGCTTTCTCCCTGTTGCTTGTCACCTTGTTGCCACTTTCACCCACTAATGGACCAATCATTTCCTTCACTTTTTTCTTGTTTTTTACATGTTGAAAGAAGCTTTTTTTGTTATTTTTGACTTTGGTCGCAAGCCTTAGTTCATTTTGAGCCTTAGCTTTCCTCACTTCATCTTTGGAGGCTCGGGCTATTTGCTGATATTCTGACTTAGTTATGTGCCCCTCTTTCCACTTTCTATACCTGTCCTTTTTATCTTTTAATTTGTCAGAGAGTTCTTTATGCAGCCATGCTGGTTTCTTTTGAGAGCTGTTATTTTTCCTCTTTGTTGGTATTGTGCTAGACTGTGCTTTTATTATCTCAGTTTTCAAAATTTCCCAAGCTTCTTGAGTTGTTTTCCCCTTGAGGATTCTCATCCATGGAATCCTTCCCAAGCCGTCTCTAAGTTTATTGAAATTAGCTCTCTTGAAGTCCAAGACTCTAGTTTGACTGTGTTCTATTGCCTGTGCTTCCATAATGTTGAATTCCAATATTGCATGATCACTTCCTCCCAGGGTTCCTATGGCTTCAACACCTTCTATCATTTCATCTCTGTTAGTGAGAATTAGATCCAAAATGGCTAATCCCCTAGTTCCCTTCTCTACTTTTTGGGAGACAAAGTTGTCTGCTAGGTTTGCCAGGAACCTGTTTGATTTTCCACTTGGTGCAGAGTTTGTCTCCCAGTTGATGTCAGGGTAGTTAAAGTCCCCCATTACTATTGTGATGTGCTTCCTACATACCTTAGTTAGCTGACTAGCAAAAAGTTCATCTATTTCCTTGGTTGGTTGGGTGGCCTGTAGTATACACGTATGGCAATGTCATTCCCCCCCCTTTTATATTGACCCAAATGCATTCAAGATAGTTTTTATCATTGTTGTGCTCTATTTCTGTAGAGATGTAGTTATTTCTTATCTAGAGAGCAACTCCACCTCCTCTTTTATTTGGTCTGTTTCTTTTAAATAATTTAAATCCCTCTAGCTATGTGTTCCATCTGTGGGTTTCATCCCACCATGTTTCTGTAATGGCAACAATATCATATCTGCCCTCATTAACCTGAATTTCTAGTTCACCCTGTTTGCTGTTCATACTCTGTGCATTGGTGTATAGATATTTGAGTCCTTTATGACTGGCCCTGTGTTTACTTTCTACATAACCTGTGTGGTGCCTGAGCTCCCCTATTGTCTTACCACCTATTTGGTTAGTGCACTTTGTGTGGCACTCGCTATTAGAGGCTTGATTTTTCTTGACAGCAAGGTTGGTATTCTTACATGCACTGATAGCCCTATAATTTTTAGATTGCCGGGGATAGGGTTGTTCTGTATCTATTAACTCACTTTCCCCGCTGTTTAGTTTAAATTTTCCTCCAGAAAATCTGTGAATTTATAGCCAAGTAACTCAGTCCCTTTCTTTGATGGATGCATACCATCTCTTTTGTGCATCTTTTCATTGGACCAGCTACAGACATTGTGACTAATATATCCAAAGCCTTCCCCTTTACACCACTCCTTTAGCCACATATTGAATTGTGCTATGCGCTGGCCTTTTCCATTTTGCTCCTTATACACTGGTAAAACCTCTGAGAAAGTAAGCCTACAGCCTATTCTGTTAAGTTCCTTCCACAAGCTCTGGAAATTGTTCTGCACAGAGAGTACATCTTTTTGGGACAGATCGTTAGTGCCAAGATGTACGATAGCCTCCACATCACAGTCCTTGCTGCCATTCTTGATTATTTTAGAAATACGCTTCTTGTCCCTACTGGCAGTAGCACCTGGAAGACACCTGTCCTCTTTCAAAGCCTCTGTGTCCTTTCCTAAATTTACATCCCTTATAATTGAATCACCTACCAGAAGGTAGCATCTCTTTTTGGATGCCTTTCTGTTCTTGCATGACTGATGTGTAATACCTGATTCACACTTCTCCCTGTCGAAATCTAGTTCTTCATCTCTTATTTGAGTTATCTTCACAAATACCTTTACCTGTCTCCTTAATGTCCCTATTAAGGTCAGCAAGGGCACTGCAACTGTTGTGCAGGGACACAGTGAAAGCTTTGCATTTATGGTTCACAGGTTTATGTGTAGTGTCCCAGATAATCTTACAGACCCTGCTCAAGCAAAGCTTCTGTGCTATGTCCAGGATGGGAGGGAGGGAACTACCAATGATCTTTTCGGGCATCCTCACCACTCTCTGCACTGCCTTCCTGTCTGAAGCAGTGAGGCTTCCAGACCAGACTGTGATGCTGTATGACAGGATGCTCTCGATCGTCCCCCTGTGGAAAGTGGGAAGGACAGGGGAAGGAAGATGTGCTTTTCTCATGTGATGCAGAAAATGCAGGCACTGCTGTGCCCGCTTCACCCGTGTCTCATTGTTGAGCGACCAAGCCAGCCTACTCGTTAGCTGCACACCCAGGAATTTGATGCTTGTAACCATCTCCACAGGTGAATCATTAATGCACAGAGAAGTGTGGCTGTGCCTGCCTTTTCTGAAATCAACAATAATCTTTGGTTTTTCCGGTATTTAAAACTAGGTTGTTTTCCTTACACCAGTTCACCAACCCCTGAACCTCCTTGCAGTAAGCTTCCACATTGTCATTGTGAATAAGGCCCACTACTGTTGTATCATCTGCAAATTTCACAATATGGTTGGTGGCAAACTTAGCACAACAGTCATGGGTCAAGAGGGTGAACAGCAGCGGACTTAGGACACAGCCCTGAGGAGAACCGGTGCTCAAGAAAATGGTATTAGAGGTATTTGTTCCAACTCGCACATATTGGGGCCTGTTGGTAAGAAAATCAAGAATCCATTTGCACAAAGGGGTTTCAACTTAAAGGCCAACTGAATCCTTGCCAACTCTGGATAGCTCGTAGATACACTAAGACGAGAAATACAGATAGTCCTCAAATTACAACCGTTTGTTTAGTGACTGTTTGAAGTTATAACAGCACTGAAAGAAGTGACTTATGACTGGTCCTTACACTTACAACTGTTACAGCATTCACACGGTCGCACGATCATAATTCAGGCAGTGGGTAACATGTATTTATGATGGTGGCAATGCATCAGGGTCATGTGATCACTATGGTGGCTTCTGACAATGGGGGAAGCTGGATTTGCTTAACAACCACATGATTCACTTAACAACTGTAGTGGTTTGCTTAAGAACCGTGTCAAAAAAGATTGTAAAACTGAGTGTGACTCATTTAACAACCACCTTGCTTAGCAACAGAAATTCTTATAAAGGAGAATATTTGTAGCTCAGGGTTGACATGAGGGGTCCTTGGTGCTCTCTGATCCTCCTTGTTTTCTTGAAGACATTTTCTTACCCAAACTAGGTAACATCATCAGTGCTAGTCACAGAAATTCTTGTCCAAATTGTGGTCGTAGATCAAGGACTACATGTACATTTAAAAAAGAAAAACCACGATAAACCAGGAGAAGAAAACTAAGCTCATTTAAAGAGGCTCCACAATCATCTGTTCCAAAGTTTAGAATAACAACATTTTAATCTAATTTAGTATGGGTGGGAGCTGCACAAATCGTTGGGAGGTTATTATTTCAGAGGACAAGTGCTGCAAACCAGGAAGACATTCCTCCTGGGTCTTGCACTATTTGATGGACAAAGTGTACCTTGCTGGATAACACAGAATAGGCAGAAACAATTGGAAATAAGTAGCCCCTCAGATAGCCAGGCCCTATGACGTGCAAGGCATTAAAGTAATCATCTGGTACCTTGAATTACACCCAGCAGCCAAACAGCAACCAGTGCATCTTGCAAAGCAGCAAAATCAGGTAAGCCTAAGGCAGGGCTTTTCAACCTTTTTACCGATTGTACCACTTTTAGGATATGGCAATATTTGAGTACCACCTAGCAAGGTGTCAAAAACCTGATGACCCAAAAAAAAAAAAACCTTGGGGTGTAATCCATCTGGTCCTAACTATGGTTGTAAGTTGAGGACTACCTGTATGTTCCTCTTTAAGGAAAGGCATGATATAAATATAAACTGACAGCATTGTTCACATATTAGACCCATGCAGTACTGCTCATTACAAGTGCTAGTAGCAACGAACTGATCTTCAGCCAAGATCTCAAACATGCTAAACAGGGTTGGACCTGATTAGTACATGGATAGGAGATACCAGGATTATCAGGACTGTAGACTAGACTAGGAAAAAAAATACTGAAATATGACAACATCCGAATAAAAGTGACAGGTTCAATGTAATCACCGGGACTTCATCTCTCAGCTTGAGGGATTTTGATTTTACCTTGTAAATACTGCTTAGAAAATGGTTACCACTTAAATGTGCTCTTAATAAATACCTTACCATTACCAAAAGGTAATTGCCAGGGCTTCTGAAAAAGAAATAAACTGATTTACTAATTGAAAAAAAAATGCTATGATGATTTCTTCAGAGAGATAATCACCTCTTTGCTTACCGGGAAAATATATAAAGTCGCCCTATGCAAAGAAAGCTGCTGAAGAAACAAATGAGAAGCAGGGATTCCCCCCCCCCTGTAGTAATCAGTCCTTAGTCATTGAAGGGTGCAAAGAAATGGCCACCTGCACGCAGCCTTTATTTGTTTATATAGAGTTTTACAAATAGCAAAAGCTACTGCATGGCAATAGCATTTCATTGGCTAAAATCCTTTACCAATCCTCAAGAGTAAAAAGCTAGAGGCCATAAACAGGGAAACTTGTTGTTCACCAGCCAGCCTTATCAAACTGGCAAGGTCACACAGACCTGCGCACTTTCACGTCACTATGGTGATGTGAGGGGGGGAAGATAGATGCAGAACAAAGACACAAGCGTTGGGGGGGGCAGTTTTCTGCACACGACTTTCGCCTGTCTCTCACCTCTACATCTCACTCCTTTTTGTTTTGTTAGACCAGTGGTTCTCAACCTGTGGGTCGGGACCCCATTTGGGGTCGAACGACCATTTCATGGGGGTCGCCAAACCATGCTGTCCACCATTTTGTTCCCTTTTCCCTAGCTGTCCTACTCCCTCTTATTGGTGGCCACACCCACTTGGGGGTCACCACAACATGGGGAACTGTGTTATGGGGTCACGGCATTAGAAAGGTTGAGAACCACTGTGTTAGACGAAATATCGCCGTAAGTGGGGTTAATAAAAGGATTATAATCAGGAGAGGAGCATCCTTGCAGTTGTTTATATAGGGCCAAAACTTGACCCTGAGGCAATGTGAGAGAGGATCTACTGGGATTTAAAGCTCTAATACATATATTGCAAAATGAAAGAATACATTACATAAACAGCACCCACAAAGATCCTAAGGTACCAATTTTCAAATCAGAGGCCAAATTGTGTAAAATATAAATCTGGTGCTGGATGGTTCATGAATTATCAGAAATATTGAAACAATACATTTCCTCAAAACGTTTACAACCCAAATGCTGGTGCAGAAGCAAATAATCAATTGCAGCGTGATTCTGCAAAATAGCTTTTCTCAAATTTTGCAGTTCATGGTTGATCGCTGAAATAGTTGAAGAAGTAGTATTAATTGTTTTTGCCAAATTTCATGTAATAGCATTAATGTTGAGGTGAGCACGAACAGCAAGTCCTGGCACGCCCACTGGAGATATAGCCAATGCTACAAAGTAAGGTTTTCTCAGAGTCACAAATGTTGTCTAGCATGACACCACATGGAGAATGGTTCATGTGAACTTGTTGTTTGGAAAGCAAAACAGGAATCAGCTGGCTGAAGCAACATTGCGCTTCACTAATATTAGCAGGAATATAATTTAGAGTTTCTTGACCACACATAAAAAAACCCTCCTTGCAGTAGCCAAGCGTGTCCAAAATGAAAGGAAGTCTCTATTGAAGCTGTGCAGTTTAAAGCAGGTGAGCCAATGCGATGACAGTTTTTTAAGCAATAACCTCCCAGAGTCAGTGAAGTTTTGAATTACTGCAGAAGGGGTGCAAACAAAGACTAAACATGTAGAAAGCAAATTTTCATGTCATACATTACAGATAAACAAAAGAAGTCATTTTGTATGATGTTAGATTTTGCTTCATTTGTTGTCCGAATGATTGTTTGAGTGGGATGACAGTTACAGTTGTCAAAGGGCAGATGTTAACGATCAGACATAAACAAATGATGGCTAAGAAATTTGCAGTTAAAACCACAAAAATGGCAGCGCACAGGTTCTCGGGGATCAAGTTCTTTACATCTCCCCACGTCACTGGCTGCCTGGCATGTCAGGATTGGATTACTTGCTGTGCCATCTGTAGAGTCACCCTTGCCATTTCTGGGACTGGGTCCAGGGACTGGTGCCACGACATCCCTGGCTGGGTGATCAAAACGTGCTGGAATCCGCAAAGGTCCTGTTGGAGCAAGCACAGCAGCGTAGCCCCGCCCCCAAGTGATCAGAGGGACTGGTCCCAACCATGCTTTGTCTGGTAATGCCCGATAATATACCAGAGGTGGAGGCAAGCTTGTTTTCTGTTGAGAGTGTCTCTGATAAGCGGTCAAATTTGGAATGGAAATATTCAATTGGTGTAATGTAAATAATACTTTTTGAACCTGTTGTATTACCCACGACAAATTGGGTACCCTAGATAATCCGTCCTTTTTTATTTGTTTGTGAAGGCAGTCCTTGAAAGACCAATTAGCATGTTCCACGATAGCTTGACCCGTGGAATTATAGAGAAGACCATGAGTAAAAACAATATTTCAGGTTGTATAAAATTGTAAAAAGGCCACTGAAAAATAGGCTGGCCCATTGTCAGTTTTTAGGGAAGAGGGTTTACCCAGGGCTGTAACAGCCAAAAAAAGATGAAAAATAACATGTGAAGCTGTTTCCCCTTGTAGAGGTGGGGGAAATTGTTCCTAAATACCTATTTATGAATATACATTTCTAGGAAGCCAAAAAGAGAGAACATGGATAATGTCCATTTGTCATAGTTGATTAGAGGCAAAACCACATAAAAGACATAAAAAAGACATACAAAAAAAAATTAGGCCCAGGAAGGGAGGAGTGATTGTGTATATGAGAAACAAAATTATAAATGCTTTCAGTTCTGGAGCAGCTGCTGCAAAGTTAAAAACAAAGTCATAAGATTGGGGTCAATCCTGGGTGTGATGTAAGCACCTGAGGAAGTAAAAGTAAGTTGGCACACATAACGAGAGTTAGAGATTAAGTTAGAAGACTGTTGAGAAAAGGTTTTAAAAGCTAAAATAATTCTGAGCATTGTGATAAGGGTTGCATTGCAGTGTAGGACACTTTCCAGGTATCATCCTTGTAAGCAATTGCTCCTCTCATTCACCCTCCATCAGAAAAAGCAATAACTTGTGGCAAGGGAGAAATAGGAAGAAAGCAGTGGCTGGACTGGAAAGGAAAAAGTCATTAAACAAGCAAGTCAAAGATCATTAGGCAAATGATATGAAATACAGCCTATATAGTCAGTTAAAGCACATTAAAGAGATAAGTTATTTTGAAAACAATATTAATTAAATCAGTTCCTTTTCGACTGCAAGCTCTTGTGCGTCCTAAGGTTATCATTTGAGCAACCACCTGGATAAAAAATAAAACCTTATTACAGTTAATACTCCATTAGGTAATTTACTAGTAGGAAAAAATCAAAGGTGTGGAATTCTGTCCACAAATTGAGTATTCATGATGTCATCAATTTGTGCAACTATATTTTTTCTAGGACTTATTGCTATCCTAAATCATTTTATATTTTCTGAAAGCCAATTAAATTGTATCTTTGGTGCTTCAATTTAAGCAAAGTCCATTCCGATGGAAACAAATTTTATATAAATAGGTTAAACATTTATAAATCTATAACAAAGTAATTCAGTTAGTTCTTTTGGTTGTTGGATATTAAAAAATATTGTCCAACGTTTACTGTTTCTCTTTTGAGTAAAAAATTTATTTGCCGAAACTGCATAGGTGAATGTCAAGTTTCAGATTCACTCCACTCTTCTCAGATTTCAATAATTTTTTATTTTTCCAAACTCTCCCCCATACATATACCGTAATACTTATCAGATATTAAGATACATTCCCTCCACACTCACTCTTCTCTAACTTCTTTCTCCCTTTCTTCTCTTCCCTACTTCCCTCTTCTTCCTCTCCCCCCCTTCACCACTCTCCTCCCCTTTAGTCTTCCTCCAACCTTCCTACTTCCTTCTCCCCTCCTTTACTCTTTTCTCTCTCCTCTCCTTTCTTCCCTCTCATCCCTCTTCAGATACAATTCCAAGCAGAGGAAAAAAAGTTTTAAACGAACAGTTCCCCCCCCCTCCTTCCTGTCTCTGGCTCTTTAAGCAACGCAGCCAGCCAAAAGAGACGGGGGGGGGGGATCTCACCACCCAAAAATAGTTTCATCTCCTTCATATGCATTTTTTAATAATTTCTCTCATACATTCTCCATAAAATTCTTCTCATACAAATATTTACTATTATTTTCACAGTTAGAGAAAAAATGGGTGGGTTTTGAAGGCTAACACACACTTCAACAAATTAACTCATTCAGTTCCATACTGACTGTTTGCATAAAACCATTCCACATACAATTATTTCATTTCATACTTTCTCCAGGCAAATCATATATTCTTAGCAAGGCCTTTTTGTATTGTTATTATCAGAGAGGGCTTTGAGCCTCTTCCAAGTCTTGGAATAACACAGAACAACACAGACAAACGTATATACACAAATACTGTTACAACAACATTTATTTAGACATATAACTTGTCTTGCAAGAAGCGAGAAAAATGACAAGGTGATTTCAACCAAAATGTGGTTTTGAGGGCCCTAATCATCTCCCATTTTTCTCACCATTCCAAGCCCAAGCATAATGTTCTGAGTGGCCACACACACACACATAACACAAAACACATTTGTCTGACAGGGTTAACTTAACAGAGTCCAGAGTTTCAAAGAATTCCAATTGCTCAAAACACTTTGTTCTGAGGGAGTACATTTTGATTTATATCTAACTAATCAGCAAATGAATTAGCCTCTTCAGAAGAAGCTGAAAATCCAATTAAAGATGTTTTTAGGAGGAATAAATTTTACTTAGTTGCAAGCAGAAGGGGGCTGATAGTTAATTGCCACCCTTCTAAAGTATATGGGTCCATTTTTTTTCTTCCTTGCCTGACAGGACTGAATACATAATAGATGTTTATACTGAAGCCCAAGGTTCAAGATGTAATTTATGCTCTATCTTTTAGCCTAAGCATCCGATGCTCAGGATTCGAAGAACACTGTTTTCCTATCTCCCCAATCAGCTTCCTTATGTCTGTTTCAAGTGTTGCCAGGCCTGACTTCTGTAGCAGGAGTCTGAGCTCCTGTATGTGCTTTTGCTGAGGGTGAGATAATTTACAGCCCATACTTACTCACTGAGGGGTCTCGTAAGACGAAAGTGCACCTAGGGGTCTGTTCCAGACGATGGTAAGTATGTTGGCAGCTGCTTCTTCCCGTAGGGGTCCCAAAACAAAATGTCCCTGCTGAGGGAGCCAGCTGTAGTAATCAGTCCTTAGTCATTGAAGGGTGCAAAGCAATGGCCACCCGCACGCAGCCTTTATTTGTTTATATAGAGTTTTACAAATAGCAAAAGCTACTGCATGGCAATAGCATTTCATTGGCTAAAATCCTTTACCAATCCTCAAGAGTAAAAAGCTAGAGGCCATAAACAGGGAAACTTGTTGTTCACCAGCCAGCCTTATCAAACTGGCAAGGTCACACAGACCTGCACACTTTCACGTCACTATGGTGATGTGAGGAGGGGGGAAAGATAGATGCAGAGAAAAGACACAAGTATTGGGGGGGCAGTTTTCTGCACACGACTTTTGCCTGTCTCTCACCTCTACAACCCCCCACCCCAGATCAGAAGCTTATTCCCAAGTCATGGTGCTAGTGTTTGTTAAAAAGAAAATCTGGGACTGTGGTTTATCATCTTTGGTTTTAAAATGAGTCTTGTGTCACCTTGAAGACTAATATACAGTACCCATTATACCATATGTTTTCTTGGATGGATGCAGACCATGAAAAGCTTGTGTCACTCACACTTTCTTAATCTTTAAGGTGACACAGTGTCTGTTTTGCTTTCACTGCAATAAGTTCAGGCGGTTGCCATTCAAAAGCTTTTTTTTTTTTCCTTTGGCAGCTTTGGAAGGTTGAAAGGACAAGACTAAATAACTTCTGCTTCTCCCTTCACGTTCTTCTCCCTTCTTTCTCTTCTCTCTTTTCCTTCTTCTCTCTTCTCCTTCTGCTCCCTTCTCTTTCTCCTCCTCCTCCTTTTCTTTCTTCTCCTCCTTTTCCATCTCCTTCTCCGCCTTCTCCTTCTCCTCGTTCTCCTTCTACAAAAAGGGTAAAAAGTGGATCAATCAGCCTGGCATCAATACCTGGGAAGATCCTAGAAAAGATAATCAGTTTGTGAGCATCTAGAAATGAACAAGACAATGAATAGAAATTGGTGTGTTTGTCAAAAACAGATCATGGCAGACAAACCTTTGGATAAGGGAAACGCTGTGGACATAGTTTACTTAGACTTCAGTAAGACATTTGAAAAGTAGACCGCTATCTTACCTTTGTAAGATAGAACAATGTGGGATAGGCAGCATCACCCCACTCAACAAGGACCCACCTCACTTTACATCTTTGTTGTTGTTGTTAATTGCAAAGTCACGTCCGACCCATCGCGACCCCATGGACAACGTTCCTCCAGGTCTTCCTGTCCTCTACCATCTTCTGGAGTCCATTTAAGTTCACACCTACTGCTTCAGTGACTCCATCCAGCCATCTCATTCTCTGTCGTCCCCTTCTTCTATTGCCCTCAATCTTTCCCAGCATTAGGCCCTTCTCCAGTGAGTCCTTCCTTCTCATTAGGTGGCCAAAGTATTTGAGTTTCAACTTCAGGATCTGGCCTTCTAAAGAGCAGTTGGGGTTGATCTCTTCTAGGACTGACCAGTTTGAACGCCTTGCAGTCCAAGGGACTCGCAGGAGTCTTCTCCAGCACCATAGTTCAAAGGCCTCAATGCTTTTGCACTCAGCCTTTCTTATGGTCCAACTTTCACAGCCATACATTGCAACTGGGAAAACCATGGCCTGGACTATACGCACTTTTGTTGGTAGGGTGATGTCTCTGTTTTTTAGTATGCTGTCTAGATTTGCCATAGCTTTCCTCCCCAGGAGCAAGCGTCTTTTAATTTCTTGGCTGCAGTCCCCATCTGAGGTGAGCTTGGAGCCCAGAAAAATAAAATCTGTCACTACCTCCATTTCTTCCCCATCTATTTGCCAGGAATTGAGAGGGCCGGATGCCATGATTTTGGTTTTCTTAATGTTGAGTTTCAAGCCAACTTTTGCACTCTCCTTCTTCACCTGCATCAAGAGGCTCTTTAGTTCCTCTTCACTTTCTGCCATTAGAGTGGTATCATCCGCATATCTTAGGTTGTTGATATTTCTCCTGGCAATCCTAATTCCAACTTTTCATTCATCTAGCCCTGCCTTTCTCATGATGTGCTCTGCATATAAGTTAAATAGGCAGGGCGACAGTATACAGCCTTGCCGGACTCCTTTTCCAATTTTGAACCAATCAGTGGTTCCGTGTCCAGTTCTCACTGTTGCTTCTTGACCTGCATATAAGTTTCTCAAGAGACAAATGAGATGGTCTGGTACTCCCATCTCTTTAAGAACTTGCCACAATTTGTTGTGATCCACACAATCAAAGGCTTTTGCATAGTCAATGAAGCAGAAGTAGATGTTTTTTCTGGAACTCCCTAGCTTTCTCCATGATCCAGCGTATGTTGGCAATTTGATCTCTAGTTCCTCTGCCTCTTCGAAATCCTGCCTGTACTTCTGGTAGTTCTCGATCTACATACTGCTGGAGTCTAGCTTGTAGGATTTTAAGCATAACTTTACTAGCATGTGAAATGAGTGCAATGGTGCGATAGTTTGAACATTCTTTGGCATTGCCTTTCTTTGGAACTGGAATATAAACTGACCTTTTCCAATCCTGTGGCCACTGTTGAGTTTTCCAAATTTGCTGGCAAATTGAGTGTAGCACTTTTACTGCATCGTCTTTTAAGATTTTGAATAGCTCAGCTGGAATACTGTCACCTCCACTAGCTTTGTTGTTGCTCAGATTTTCTAAGGCCCATTTCACTTCACATTCTAGGATGTCTGGTTCGAGGTCAGTGACCATCTCATTGTGGTTATCTGGGATGTTAAGCTCATTCTTGTATAGTTCTTCTGTGTAGTTTTGCCATCTCTTCTTAATCTCTTCTGCCTCTGTTAGGTCCCTTCCATTTTGGTCCTTTATCATGCCCATCTTTGCATGAAACTTTCCCTTCATATCTCCAATTTTCTTGAAGAGATCTCTGGTCCTCCCTATTCTGTTGTTTTCTTCTATTTCTTTGCACTGTTCATTTAAGAAGGCATTCTTATCTCTTCTAGCGATTCTCTGGAATTCTGCATTCAATTGGGTGTATCTTTCTCTTTCTCCTTTGCCTTTCACTTCCCTTCTTTCCGCAGCTATTTGCAAAGCTTCCTCAGACAGCCATTTTGCTTTCTTGCATTTCTTTTTCTTTGGGATGGTTTTAGTTGCTACCTCTTGTACAATGTTGCGAACTTCCATCCATAGTTCTTCAGGCACTCTGTCTATCAGATCTAATTCCTTAAATCTATTTGTCACCTCTACTGTATATTCATCAGGAATACGATTTAGTTCATACCTGAGTGGCCTAGTGCTTTTCCCTACTTTTTTCAATTTAAGCCTAAATTTTGCAACGAGAAGCTCATGATCTGAGCCACAGTCAGCTCCTGGTCTTGTTTTTACTGACTGTATAGAGCTTCTCCATCTTTGGCTGCAGAGCACATAGTCAATCTGATTTCTATGTTGACCGTCTGGTGATGTCCATGTGTAGAGCCGTCTCTTGGGTTGTTGGAAAAGAGTGTTTGTTATGACCATGGTATTCTCTTGACAAAATTCTATCAGCCTGTGCCCTGCTTCATTTTGTACTCCAAGGCCAAACTTGCCTGTTATTCCGGTTATCTTTTGGCTTCCTACCTTAGCATTCCAATCCCCCATGATGATAAAGACATCATTTTTTGGTGTTAATTCTATAAGGTGCTGTAGGGCTTCATAGAACCAGTCAATTTCATCCTCTTCAGCACCAGTGGTTGGGGCATAGATTTGGATTATTGTGATATTGAATGGTTTGCCTTGGATTCGAATTGAGATCATTCTGTCATTTTGGGGGTTGTATCCCAGTATTGCTTTTCCTATTCTTTTATTGACTATGAAGGCTACTCCATTTCTTCTGAGGGATTCTTGCCCACAGTAGTATACCTGATGGTCATCTGAGTTAAATTCACCCATTCCTGTCCATTTTAGTTCGCTGATTCCTAAGATGTCGATGTTCAGTCTTGTCATCTCTTTTTTGACTACGTCTAGCTTGCCTTGATTCATGGATCTTACATTCCAGGTTCCTATGGAGAAAAAATCTTTATAGCATCGGACTTTCCTTTCACCACCAGATATATCCACAGCTGAGCGTCCTTTCGGCTTTGGCCCAGTCACTTCATTCTTTCTGGCTCTACTAGTACTAGCGCTCTGCTCTTCCCCAGTAGCATATTGGACACCTTCCGACCTAAGGGGCTCATCTTCCAGCGTCATATCTTTTTGCCTTTTAGTACTGTCCATGGGGTTTTCATGGCAAAGATACTGGAGTGGCTTGCCATTTCCTTCTCCAGTGGATCACATTTTGTCAGAACTCTCTGCTATGACCTTTCCATCTTGGGTGGCCCTGCACAGCATAGCTTATAGCTTTATTGAGTTACACAAGCCCCTTCACCACGACAAGGCAGTAATCCATAAAGGGGCTTTACATCTTAAGAAGACATAACTCTTGGAATGTCTCTTCCAACAGGAATCTTTATTAAGAGAAACTGATTGCAGGCATGCTAGACAGGATCTGGGGAATCCTCTCCCACCATTCAATGTTTTAAAGTGTTCCCAAGCAGCCCCCACCCCAAAGTTCTTCTGGGCAATTCAATCCGTCAGTCCGCTCCGTCGGCACGATCACTCATCCTCTCTTTTCCCAGATCCCAGGCATTGCATCTCCCCCCCCCCCTTTTCCCTCATTGCTGGTAAAGGGGAGAACTTCAGAGAGAGTGGGATGAAAGGCAATGGCCACATTGTTATGGTTAGTCCTTTCGAAGAGAATCAACACACGGTCACTTTGTAGTTAATGAAGGAAGTGGGAGTCATAAAACCCCCATACTTACCCTCCTCCCCTTCCACAGTATGACAGAATCCAGGAGAGAGTAAGAATTGGTTTTTTATCAGAGTATGTAGATAGAAATGAAATACACTGCTCAAAAAAATAAAGGGAACTCTTAAACAACACAATGTAACTCCAAGTCAATCACACTTCTGTGAAATCAAACTGTCCACTTAGGTAGCAACACTGATTGACAATCAATTTCACATGCTGTTGTGCAAATGGAATAATAGACAAGAAGTGGAAAGCATAGGCAGTTAGCAAGACATCCCCAGTAAAGGAGTGGTTCTGCAGGTGGTGACCACAGACCACTTCTCAGTTCCTATGCTTTCTGGCTGATGGTTTGCTCACTTTTGAATGCTGGTGGTGCTTTCACTCTAGTGGTAACATGAGACGGAGTCTACAACCCACACAAGTGGCTCAGGTAGTGCAGCTCATCCAGGATGGCACATCAATGCGAGCTGTGGCAAGAAGGTTTTCTGTGTCTTTCAGCATAGTGTCCAGAGCATGGAGGCGCTACCAGGAGATAGGCCAGTACATCAGGAGACGTGGAGGAGGCTGTAGGAGGGCAACAACCCAGCATCAGGACTGCTACCTCCACCTTTGTGCAAGGAGGGACAGGAGGAGCACTGCCAGAGCCCTGCAAAATGACCTCCAGCAGGCCACAAATGTGTATGTGGCTGCTCAAACGGTCAGAAACAGACTCCGTGAGGGTGGTATGAGGGCCCAACATCCACAGGTGGGGGTTGTGCTTACAGCCCAACACCATGCAAGATGTTTGGCATTTGCCAGAGAACACCAAGATTGGCAAATTCGCCACTGGCGCCCTGTGCTCTTCACAGATGAAAGCAGGTTCACACTGAGCACATGTGACAGACATGACAGGGTCTGGAGACACCGTGGAGAACGTTCTGCTGCCTGCAACATCCTCCAGCATGACTGGTTTGGGAGTTCGTCAGTAATGGTGTGGGGTGGCATTTCTTTAGGGCAGGACTTTTCAACCTTTTTACTGATTGTACCACTTTTAGGATATGGCAATATTTGAGTACCACCTAGCAAGGTGTCAAAAACTTGATGACCAAAAAAAAAAAAAACCTGTTCAAAGTTGCAATTGCACTGAATGACTTATGACCATTTTTCACACTTATGACCATTGCAGCATGCCCAGGGTCATGTGATTTATATTTGGATGCTTGGCAAGTGAACTAGCTTTAAAAGGCACATTCCCCTTTAAGAATTAGCTACTGGCTAGAAAGGAAAGTAAGGTGCGCAGCTGGCACTTAAGGAAGAAAAAAAAATGTAAGTACTGGCTGCAGGATAAGGCAGCCTCCCCAAATGGCTCCATTCTTAAGTAAAGGAATGCTACAGGCAAAATCCATTCAGGAGAAAAATACTTCAAAATCCCTTGCAGCAAAACTTACAGCTAACAACAGCAGAGCAATAGAAGCTAACAGAGACATCAGCCAAATAGAAATTGCCAAACACTCCTTAAGAACAAAAAGCCCACATTGCACAAATCCCAGAACTTCAAAGTCACAAAAGCACATAAGAATCCTTCCACTCTCCATCTCCCTCCCTCGTGCCTCACCTCTAGCCACTGCTGCCTTTTTTCATTCCTCTTGGAGGGTGACCCCTCCCCCACTACATTTCTTGCCTGTTTGCTGCTGCCAGCACAGGTGGCTGCCACAGCAGTTGTAGATTGGCTCATGGCCAGCCTGCTTGATTCCTCCTCCTGCTCCTCCATGCAGCTGACTCCACCTCCTCCCAAGGCTGCTGCTTTTTTTCTCTCTCCCTCTCCTGCCCAAACTGCCTCCTTTTATAGCCTCTCCTGTCTCCACCCCCCCTCCTCCTTTCTCATGGGGGAGGGTGAGCCAGAAGTGAGCCTGGGGCCTTTGCAGCTCCAGAGGACTCTCTCACTGTAAGTCCTTGTCTGTGCTGGCTCTTTCCCTCCCTCACTACACTTGGCTAGGCAGGGCTGCGTACCACCTGCCACTCATTAATGTACCACAAGTGGTACCACCAGTTGAAAAGCCCTGGTATATATAACTTTTCCCCCACCCAAGGCAGTCTGTCTTTCATTGTGCATGCGTGTTTATTTTTCTGGAACCATTCATCTGTTTCCAAACTTTTCCGGAATTCAACTCCAGTTTGGCTACCCAGCTGCGGTTTTATTTTAGCTTGGGCTCTGGTGGTTACTGGCACTGCCAGTTGTGATTCCACCATCATCGGTTTAGAGTCGGTGGCTCAGGTGCTGTTATATTGGGGCATGCAAGATAGTGCATCTGCCAGGAAGTTCTTTCCCCCTGGCAAATGCTTGAGCATAAAGTGGAATTGGTGAAAATGCTGGGACCAGCGGGCTTGCTTGGGGTTCAGCTTCCAGGGTGTTTTCAAGGCTTCCAAATTTTTGTGGTCTGTTCACACCTGGAAAGGGACTTTATTGCGTTCAAGGAACTGGCGCCACGTGAGTAATGACCAACGTATCCCATATGCCTCTTTCTCCCACACGGGTCAGCGCTGTTCTGTTTCGGTGAGTTTCTTGGATGTATACACGCAGGGTTGCAATACCCCTTTGTTGTTTTCTTGTAATAGTACAACCCCCACTGCCACATCACTTGCATCCACCTGTATTACAAAGGGCTTATACATGTCTGGGTGCCTCAGTACTGGTTCGGCAGAAAAGAGTTTCTTTAATCTCTCAAACACTGCTTGGCACTCCATTGTCCATTTTAATGGCTGGCTAGGTTTTACTGACGATGTTCCCTTCGTTTTTAGTAAGTTCGTGAGGGGCAGGGCTATCTGGGCAAATGAGGGAATGAATTGGCGGTAAAAGTTTGTGAAACCCAGGAAACTTTGCAGTTGCTTTCTTGTGCGAGGTGGTGCCCATTCTAATACTGCTTTGACCTTCTCTGGGTCTATTTCAATGCCCTGTGGGGATATGCGATAACCTAGGTAGTCTATTCTTTCCTGGTGGAATTCGCATTTCAATAGTTTGGCATATAGGTGGGTGGCTCACAGTTTTTTAAAACCGCTCTGACTAGGTTGACATAATAATAATAATAATAATAATAATAATAATAATAATAATAATAATAATAATAATAAGCAAAAACTGGTGGGATCATAAAATAGAGAAAGTCATAGAAAATGATAAAATTAAACTGCTCTGGGACTTCAGAATTCAAACAGACAAGCACCTGCAATATAACACCCCAGACTTAACAATTGTCGATAAGAAAGACAAAAAAGTCTGGATAGTGGACGTGGCAGTGCCTGGAGATAGCAGAATAGAAGAGAAAGAACTGGAGAAGATAACAAAATACAAAGACCTACAAATAGAAATAGAAAGACTGTGGCAAAAGCAAGCAAGGGTAGTACCAATAGTCATAGGCTCCTTGGGTGCAATCCCAAAACAACTGGAGCACCACTTGAACACCATTGGCATTGACAAATTTGCCATTAGTCAATTGCAAAAGGTGGCCTTACTAGGAACTGCTTCCATCCTGCGACGATACCTGTAATACCATCAAACATCCACATCTGCCTATCCCAGGTCCTGGGAAAGGACTCGATAGGTAGACAAAATGCCAAATCCAGTCTGAACATCTGGCTGACTGTGCGATGATCGATAATAATAATAATAATGATAATAATAATAATAATAAAGGTGGAAGGGACCTTGGAGGTCATCGAGTGCAACCCCCTGCTCATGCAGGATACCCTACAATTCGGTGAAGATAAGGATGTCATCTAAGTAAATCAGGACACCCTTAAATAGGTGCTCCCTTAGTACCTCGTTGATTAATTGCATAAATACTGCAGGGGCCCCTTGTAATCCAAATGGCAAGACTTTGAATTGGTAGCACCCCATTGGGCAGTTAAATGCGGTTTTCCATTCATCCCCTTCCTTAATTCTCATGCGGTAGTACGCTTCCCTTAGATCTACAGTAGTTTAGTAAAAAAAAATCCTTTCGAGAGGTGTGATAACATGTCCTTCATGAGGGGTAGGGGGTATAGGTTGCTTTCACTGATTGTATTTATCACAGTAGGTAGATAGAAATGAAATATAGTTGGATTCTGACACCTCAATGGAACTACATCTACATGGAGGGAAGCAGGCAGTGGGATACCTCAAGGTTCTGTCTTATGCTCAGTACTCTTCAGCATCTTTATAAATGATATAGATGAGGAGATAACAATTTAGTTGATAGACTCAAGATTCAGAAAGACCTGGGCCCTATCCAACAAAATACTATTCGGTGATGAGAAAAGTAAACTCCTACACATAGGCAAGACAAACCAAGTGGACAGATATAGAATAGGTGGTACTTGGCTCAACAGCTGTAACTGTGAGAGAGATTTAGGTGTCCTAGAGGACAATCACTTAAATATGAGCCAGCAGTGTGCTGCAGCTGCCAAAAAAGCTAATGTGTTAAAAGAGGGAACTAATACTTGAATCCTATTGGCTGCCACCTAGTTGCTGAGTGTATAAATAGGGGTGGAGCGGCAGTTATCCAGGCTTCTGTTTAAAACCTTAATAAAGAGTTGTTACACCTGCTGCCTCGTCAATGCCTCACCAATCACCAAACATAACAGTGGCGATGAAGGTGGGATGTGCTGAGTCACTAAGGGGGTAAGCCAAGCGACGATGCCTTGGTTGGACCACGTCACCCCCCCATTCCTGCCAGTACGAAAACGTTGGAGGAAGAGCGCTCCCAAGGAATCGTCCCTGGAAGATTAAAAGAAGCCTAGGCAGCACAAGGCATTGCGAGGCCGAAAACACCAAAAACAACTCACCATGGCCAAACTCGGGAAACTCTCAGAATTTGACATCACACATCCAGAGAGGTGGAGCTCCTATGTCACAAGAGTCGAGAATTACTTAAGAGTCAACCAAGTTTGTGAAGACTGTTTGAAGGCCACAACGCTGCTGTGCATTTGGCGACTTCGTCTTCTACCCGTAGACTAGTCGACCAATTTTGCTCTGCCTCTCCTCCTGGGACCTCCCTTCCCCAGTCAGGACGAGGCAAAAGCTGTTTGGCTATGTTTTCTTGTGTTGACTCCATCCTCTCCCCTCACAGGACCTGACTGGCCTCAAGGGTGGGAGTGGATTCTCCATCGTCATGCTGAGAAAAGGCGTTCAGGTAAGACCAATGCCCCTTCTCCAGTATGACGAGTGGAGAATCCACCAATGGCACATACCAAAGCCTCACTGTCCTTGTGAGTGGGATGCCATCTGGGCCTGTGTCCCACTCTCTGATACTATGCACTGGAGTACCCTCCTGCCAAAGGAGGCCTCCGCAGATGCGAATCTGTCTAATTTCGAAATCACCAAAAACGTAATTGCTCCAGCTCCACTTGAGTCTGTTGCTTATTCCCAACTTAAAAAAATGCTCAAAGAACACTTTGAGCCGAAGCTATCAGTCATTGCCTGGAGGCACGCCTTCGAACGAAGAGACCAACGACCAGGTGAGTCGGCTGCCGAGTTCATAGCTGCCCTTCGTCAAGTGGCCTGACCCTGCAAATTCAAAGACCTTGAAGAAAGACTGCGAGACCGCTTAGTGTGCGGATTGAGAAGCAGGGAACTCCAACAGAAATTGTTCGTCAAAGAGACTATTTTGTTCCAAGATGCCCTAAGGGAGATCACAGCCAAAGAAGACACCGGGGGAGCCATCAAGGCCTTACGGCGCTCCAGGAGCACTCCCTGCATAGAGGCCTTCCACCAGGAGGGCACTGACAGGGTCGAAGACTCCGAATCGGATCAAGAGGTCGATCGGTTACAGCAGCCACCAGAAAGAAGGTCACAATGCCCATTTGACAAGGCAGTTTCCTTCTCTCGATGTGCGGGGTGTGGAGGCTGACACAAACATGCGGAATGCAGGTTCCGCACAGCAACGTGCCGGGTGTATGGCAGACAAGGCCACATCACCACTGTCTGTCAGGGTTGTCAGAGAGAAAGCCCACCAGAAGAGTTTCCCCGGAAAGGTGCCGGGGCCCCGGGGCACCACAGGGTTGGCTATTGCACCAGTAGAAGGAGCATGCATAGAACAGGTGCCCATCGCCCACTTAGGGAGAAGTTGCAGCTCAAAGTCAAGCTGCACAGAGTTCCATGAAACAAGGAACTTGATATGGGGTCAGCATTATCCATATTTTCCCAGGGAACCTTCAAATACATTTGTAGTCACAGCAGCAAAAGAGTTAAGCTCAAGCCGTTGAACCTCATGTGAACAGATTTCCAAAACTCTTGAGTAACAGTTAGAGGGGAAGCTACAGTCAGGGTACAATTCAAGGGATTTGAGGGCCCCCTGGAAGTTGTAGTAGTTGAGGGCAACCGCACAAGCCTCATTGGGCTTGATTGGTTTGATGCATTGGGAATCAATGTGACTGGAATAAACAGCACACAAGCAGAGGACTTATCGGCAGTTTGCCAAAAGTTCGCTGACTTTTTTAGCCCCAACTTAGGGAAATATAAGGGACCTCCCATAGCCCTTTGGCTTGATCCTGCCATAACTCCAATAATGATCAAGTCGCGCAGAGTGCCTTTCGCCCTCAAGCAGAAATTCGATGCAGAGCTGGATAAGCTGGTGCAGCAAGGCATCCTGCAGCCAGTTGATAGCTGTCAGTGGGAAACCCCCATAGTTATGCCACTTAAGGCCAATGGAGAGGTGCGCATATGTGCGGATTACAAGTGCACTATCAATAGAGCACTCCAACAACATGCATATCTGGTGCCTGTAGTCAGCCACATTTTGGCGTCACTACAGGGAGGTTGCATATCCACCAAGTTAGATTTGGCTCAAGCCTACCAGCAACTGCCGGTGGACGAGGCCACAGAGGAAGCTCAGACCATAGTTACCCACAGGGGAGCTTTCAAGTTTAAGCGCCTACAATTCGGTGTCAGTGTCGCCCCAGGGCTTTTCCAGGGAGTGATGGTGCGCATGCTTAAGGGTATTCCAGGCGTGTGCCCATATTTCGATGATGTCCTCATAGCTGGGGAATCAGTTGAGAAATTGGCAGAACGGCTCAAGGCCGTCCTTCAGCGTTTCCACAAAGCGGGGCTGAAGCTGAAATGGGAAAAATGCAAAATTGGGGTAGCTTCAACCAAGTTCCTCGGATTCCACATAGATGCCAAAGGCATTCATCCTGCTGAATCCACACTCAAAGCAATTCAGCAGGCCCCAAGTCCTAAATCTAAAGGGGAGCTTCAAGCTTTTTTAGGACTGCTCAATTTTTATCATGCCTTTCTACCTCACAAGGTCGCAGTGGCAGAGCCATTACACCGGCTCTTGGACAAACATGCACATTGGAAGTGGACCAGCATCCACGAGAGGAGCTTTTCAGCAGTCAAATCACTGCTGTCTTCAAACTCAGTTTTGATGCATTTTAATGAAAAGCTGCCTGTCTGCATCGCTTGTGATGCATCACCATATGGGGTTGGGGCTCTGCTGAGTCATTTAATGGCTGATGGAAGGAAAATTCCAATAGCCTATTACTCAAGGTCCTTGTCCTCTGCAGAGCATAACTAGGCCCAAATAGATAGAGAGGCCTTGGCCATAGTGGCAGTGATCAAGAAGTTTCATGACTATTTGTATGGTAGGCCCTTCATGGTCTTCACAGACCACAAGCCACTCCTGGGGTTGTTCACAACAAACAAACAAACACCCCAGATCATATCTCCTAGGATGTTGAGGTGGTCAATATTTCTGTCAGTGTATAATTACAGCCTGATTCATAAACCAGGCAGGGAAATGGGCCACGCAGACGGCCTTAGCACACTGCCCCTGCCGCAGTTAGAGCCCGACCCCACTCCAGCCACTCGCATCCTGGCTATCCAGGATCTGCCTGAGTCTCCCCTTAACGCAGGGGACATGGCTGCTGAGACAGCTTCAGACACGACGCTGAGCCGTGTGTTGAACTGGGTGCTCACAGGATGGCCGGAAACTAGTCCTGGGCCTGGCTTTCAGAGTTTTAGTAGGAGGAAGGACAAGTTGTCAGCTCACAGGGGGTGTGTCTTGTGGGGTAGTTGGGTGGTAGTCCCGAACTCACTGAGGGCTAGAGTCTTAGAGTCTCTGCATGAGAGACATCCGGGAATAGTCCGGATGAAGGCACTTGCACTAAGCTACCTTTGGTAGCCGGGGCTGGACAAAGATATTGAGGCTCAGGTACACAGCTGCCACATTTGCCAGCAATCTAGACCAGAGATGCCCCACGCCCCAGTACACCAATGGGAAACCACACAAGCCCCATAGTCCAGGATCCACATCAATTTTGCAGGGCCTTTTCAGGACAACTCTTCTTCGTTGTGGTGGACAGTCACTCCAAATGGTTAGAGGTTGCACCTGTCCCTACTATGACTACTGCCAGGACCATCCAGGAACTGCGCAGGATTTTTGCCACACACGGGTTACCAGACGGGATAGTCTCAGACAATGGGGCTCAATTTACTGCTTCAGAATTCCAGTCCTTTTTGAGGGCTAATATGATCAGGCACGCCACATCAGCCCCTTTTCACCCAGCCTCAAACGGCCAAGCGGAGCTCATGGTCCGAACAACTAAAGAATCCTTGAAGAGGATAGTAACCGGCAACTGGCAACATAGACTGGCAGATTTCTTACTTTGTCAACACACAACCCCCTGCACTTCCGTGGGCAGAAGCCCAGCAGAATTAAGATGGGGCTGGCGTTTGATCACAAAGCTGGATCGCCTGCATCCTGATAGAGTTACATCACAAACAACACAGCCAAAGACACCACGGTGCTTGCAAGTTGGCAACCCGGTTTGGGCACGGAACTACGGGCAAGGGTCACTGTGGGTGGTAGCTGTGGTTTGTAAGGTGACTGGGCCACTTTCTTACGAAGTGGTCCTGGAAGACGGTCGTGTGCTACGCAGGCACATTGACCAACTGCAGCGAAGGTTAGTAAACCAGCCAATAACTCATGACTCTAGTGACAGTCAAACTCAGGAGCAGCATGATTGCAGTAGTGCATTAGATTCTGCCAGCGACGGCGGAACCCTCCGACTAAGGGACAAGACTCTAGCGTCTGGTGAGTCAGTCCCAAATACTGATACTTCAACCGATGGACAATGCCAGCAGACGGCTCCATTTTCTGGACTAGTGGACTCTGTTCCACCTGTGGACACTGGCTCGGGTCAACCAGGACAGACCAGCCACAGAGACTCGATTCTACCCGTAACGGACGGGTCCCATAGCCCCGGTCTACCAAGCCTGGCAGGCGAGCTGACAGACCGGGGGCCTCCAGCAGTTCCGAGGTGCTCGGAATGGGTGAAAAGGTCACCAACGTATTTAAGGGAATATGTTCAACAATTGTCCTTATGAACTATCTAGGGGGAAGGGGTGTAATGTATTGATCTGAATTACTTGGAAATGTTGAAAAAATGGTCATAAGACTCTGTCAGTTAAGTGCCAGACTTTCTGTCTACAGGCTCATTAACTTATGTTAAAAGCGGGAACTAATACTTGAATCATATTGGCCGCCACCTAGTGGCTGAGTGTATAAATAGGGGTGGAGCGGCAGTTATCCAGGCTTCTGTTCAAAACCTTAATAAAGAGTTGTTGTTACACCTGCTGCCTTGTCAATGCCTCACCGATCACCAAACATAACAATGGTAACCAGAAATGGACACAGTATTCCAAGTGTGGTCTCACCAGTGGTGTATAAGCGGTACTATCACTTCACGTGAACTTGAAATTTCCTGACAGTGTGAACAATCAGTGGAATGGCTTGTCTCTGGAAGTTGTGGGTGCTTCATCACTGGAGATTTTCAAGAAGAGACTGGACAGTCATTTGTCTGGAATGGTATGGACACCCTACCATGTGCAGCAGGTTGGACTAGAAACTCTCCAAGGTCCCTCCAACACTGTTCTTCGATGTTCTATGTTCTATCTTTATAAAACCCTAGTGAGACCACACCTGGAACACAACCAATTTTGTTTACCATACTAAAAAAAAGATATTGAGACTTTGGAAAAGGTGCAGAGAAGAGCAACTAAAATAAACAGCAGCATTGATTTAAAGGAAGTCCCAGAGGGACTAGTGTCATAAATTGCTGATGTTGTGAGAATTTATAGTAATCTTCAAAGATTCCCTTATTCAGGCAAATTATGCTAAGAACCTTAATATTTTCCAGGATATTTCAATTCAATTCAATCCAATCAGAATAGAGCTGGAAGGGACCTTGGAAGTCTTCTAGTCCAACCCCCTGCTCAAGCAGGAGACCCTATACCATTTCAGACAAGTGGCTGTCCAGTCTCTTCTTAAAAACTTACAGTGATGAAACACCCACAACATCTGAAGGCAAGCTGTTCCACTGGTTAATTGTTCTCGCTGTTAGGAAGTTTCTCCTTAATTCCAAGTTTCTTCTCTCTTTGGTCAATTTCCAACCATTGTTTCTTTTTAATGAAAAGTTTTTATTTTCCATTTATTCATACAAAATACAATTCAATTAAAATAAATTGCTAACCATTGGTACCGCCTGCCCATTCCCCCCAGGCCACGTCCACCCTCTCTAATCCTTCCCTACTTCCCTCCTCTTTCTCTCCTCCCCTCCTACTCTCTCCCCTCCCCTTCTCCTCTAACCATCCTACTTCCTCCCTACTCCTTCCTCCCCTCTCCTCCCTCTCACACACATGAACGCAGCATAGGGGAAATGCCCAAGCATTTACCATGACTATATTATCATTACCCACCCACTCACCCACCCACCCACCCTCAACCCTCCCCCCCTCGCTTCCCAGAGCAGAGTACAGGGTTATTAATAAGAAAGTTAACAATAATAAAAAGAAAGAAAAGAAGAAAAAAGAAAAAAATAGAAAAAAAACATCATACTTAACCTTTAACTCCCCTTAAATTAAGTCGTATAAACAAATCTCTATAACAGTTACTATAAAATTTACTCATAAAGTAAATGAAACTTTATAGTCCCATATTTTTTCTGAATATAATCTATCCATCTTCTCCATACAATAATATATCTTTCTTGTGTATGATCCTTCAAATAGGCAGAAATTTTTGCCATTTCTGCAAAGTTAGAAACTTTAAATATCCATTCTTCTAAAGTAGGCAACGAGTCCTTCTTCCAATACGAGCCTACTAATAACCTTCTTGCAGTTAATAAATTCAACATTAAAGTAGTTTCTTTGTCATTTAAATCCACAAAGATACCCAATAGGAATAATTGAGGGGTGAACTTTATCTTCCTTTTAAAAATCTTTTGAATGTTCCACCAAATCATAATCCAAAAAGCCTTTACCTTTTTACAATTCCACCAAACATGAAAATATGTCGCATCCATATTACCACATCTCCAACATTTGGGTTGTAAATTTGGATACATACAAGATAATTTTTTAGGATCTAAATGCCATCTGTAAAACATATTATAAAAATTTTCCCTCAAATTTTGAGCTTGTGTAAATTTAACATTTGTAATCCAAATTGTCTCCCATAAGTCCAATGGGATCGGATCCTGGATATTCTGAGCCCATTTAATCATACAGTCTTTAACCAATTCTGTTTCAGAGACTAATTCTATTAAAGCATTGTAAATTCTTTTTATATGGGCCTGACTCTGATCTTTAATCTGAATAACCAGATTTCCATCTTCTAGTGTTATTCCTTCTTTTTTATCTACAGTCCACCTGTCCACTATTTGTAAATATTGAAACCATGACTGTAGAATATTTTCTTGCCTTAATACATCTAGAGATTTTAAATGCCAATCCGAACCTGACCAAGTTAATAATTCTTTATACAAATTTTTTATCAAAGTTCATCCCCTTAGAAATCCCCTCAATTGCATGTCTAGGAATCCCCCAGATGGGTATTTTATAGTTTAACCTATAATAATACTTTTTCCAAACTTGATTTAAAGCACTCCTCAAAATATGTGATTTGAAAGCCCGGTCCACTTTCTTATTAAAAATTAAATATGCATGCCAACCGTACATTAAATCCCACCCTTCAAGAAAAAGAATATCCTTATTTGTTAAATTAAGCCAATCACTAATCCAAGTTAAGGCGGCTGCATCATAATATAATTTCAAGTTAGATGCTTTAAGTCCTCCTCTTTCTCGGGCATCTTGCAAAATCTTAAACTTAACCCTTGGTTTTTTCCCAGCCCAAATGAAGCTTCTATCTCCTCCCCAATGACTCAGCCTGCTTCTCAGTCTAAACCAAAATCACCCCCACCCTCTCCTCCTCCTGCAATCTCTCTCAAAGACTTACAAGAGGCTTTAAAAATGAATGCTTTGGATATTAAAGAGTAGGTAAAAGATCTTATAATTGCAGAGAGGGCTATTACAGAAGAATTATTGGAGAAAAAGAACAAGCAGGTCAGAGAAGACGTATTATTTGCGTTTTCAGGTCTTGCCCTGCATATTGAAAGGATTGACGATAAAATGGAAGAGATTACTGAAAATGCAGGAAAACTGGAATTTAGAATGGAGGAAGTGGAGAATAAGATAGAAGTTACACAGGATGAACAAACTATTTCACAATACAGAAAAATGGAGTTCGCATTGCGTATCCGGGGACTGAAAGAAAATTCCCAGGAAGATTTGAAGATGCTTATTGTTAAAGATATTGCTTTTAATCTTGGATGGAGACCAGAAGTAGTTGGGAATGAGATAGAAAAAATCTTCAGAGTCAACTCATGGGTTGCCAGACAGAGAAATCTACCAAGAGATGTGGTTATTTACTTTTCCAGAAGATCTATTCGTAATGAAATTATACAGGCTTTTTATAAAAAGAGGTTTCAAATTGCAGCTCAAGATGTGATAATTTTAAAAGAAATACCTCCAAAAATTTTAAGAGGTAGAAAAGATTTTACTTTTCTGTCTAATGAGTTAAAACGTCATCAAATCCAGTTCAGATGGGAGATTCCAAGAGGAATAGTAGTGAATTATGATGGAATACATTACAGATTAACTACAGTTTTAAAGGCAAGAGATTTTTATCACTCTATTCTAAAGGCAAGACCGTCTTCACCTCCACAAACAAGGATAATTGAAGAGCCCATTATGGCAGGAGCTTCCTCATTGATGGTCATGGAACAAGCTGTGTTGCCTGTACAAAATCTTGAGATAAAAGATCAAAGGATGACACAAGCTGCCCATAAACGCAAAGAAAAAGAGCAGCAGCAGAAGAGTGGCGATAAAGTAGAAGGAATGGTTACTATAGAGCTTGTGGGAGGGGCAAGACCTAAAAGATCTTCGACAGTTGATCTTCAGGCTATGCTTCAAAGGCTTCAGGCCGGTGTAGATGGCCAAGTTCCTGACCTGGAATGTTAATGGCTTAAATTCACCTCAGAAACGGAGAAAGGTCTTTCACTATTTGAAACAACATAATAATGACTTGATATGTTTGCAAGAGACTCATATAACTTCAAAGGACTCAAAATATCTGACAAATTCTCATTTGGGATCACATTTTATAGCTCCAGCTCCAGGGAAAAAAGGGGGTGTTGTAATTTATGTGAAGAAAAATTTATCGGCTAAATTAATTGAGGTTGATCTTGAAGGAAGATATGTCTTTGTGGAATTACTGTTACAAGGCAAGAAAGTTCTTATTGTTGGATTATATGCCCCTAATCAACAACAGAAGCAATTCTATAAGCTTTTGCATGGGAAGATATCCCAGTTGGATTATAAATCTGTAATTTTGATGGGTGACTGGAATGGAGTTTTGGATATAACTATAGATAAAAAGAGCTCTTCAAAAAATTTCACTCAAACTAAATTACCCAAAGCTTTTTTTGATTTGAAAGAAGAGTTGGAACTTATTGACATTTGGCGAGAAAGGAATACAAGTGATAGAGATTTTACCTTCTATTCGGATAGACACCAGTCATTTTCAAGGATTGACTTCTTTTTGATTACTAGTGATTTTCTTTCTAGGGTGAGAAAGGTAAAAATCTTTCCCAGGACCCTTTCAGACCATAGTCCTGTGTGGATGGAGCTATACTTGGAAGATGGGAACAGAAGGCCTTGGAGACTGAATGAGAATTTGTTTACCCGGGGAGAGTTTGTACAAAAATGTAAAGAGTATTTAAAGGAGTTTTTTGCTTTAAATATGAATAAGGGTACATCGATGCCCATGGTCTGGGACGCCAGTAAGGCGTATATGAGGGGAATTTTAATTCATTTAAATAAAGTTTCTAGGGATAAAAGGATACAAAGACGTAGAGAAATAGAAAATGAGATTAAAATAAAAGAAGAAGCGCTTGCTCTTAACCCAACTGATAATAACTTAAAGGTTTCTATAAAGATGCTTAGGGAACAATTTAATATGTTGATGGCAGATCAGGTGGCTGCCAATTTGCATTATATGAGATATAATACTTTTTGTAATGCGAATAAGCCTGGGAGGTGGTTGGCTTATCAGTTACGAAAGAAACAGAAGGCTAGGATTATAGAGAAAGTAAAATATAAAGGTACTGAGGTTTTTCAGCAAAATTTGATTAAAAAGAGTTTTTTAGATTTTTACACAAAACTATATTCAAGTGATAATATAAAGGGAATGGATATAGATAAATATTTACAATCAGTACATTTTCCTAAACTTTCTGAGGAACAGCAAAATGGGATGAATTGTTTAATTACTGTGGAGGAAATTGGCTTAGCTATCAAGCAGTTAAAGGTGGGAAAGTCTCCAGGAACAGATGGATTGACGTCAACGTATTATAAAAATTTATATGAAGAAATGTTGGAGCCATTAAAGAGCTTTTTAATAGTATCTTGCTGGGAGCACAAGTTCCTCCTTCTTGGAAAAGAGCGTTTATATCATTGATTCCGAAGGAGGATCAAGATCTTACAGAGCCTAAGAATTATAGGCCGATATCATTATTAAATGTAGATTACAAGATTTTTATGAAAATTTTGGCAAATAGATTAATGCAGGTTATGAAGGATTTGATTCACAGTGATCAATCAGGATTTATAACAGGGCAATACATGAAATATAATGTTAGACAAATTATTAACTTAATTGAGTATTTGGATAAGAACAATCAGATTCCTGTGGCTTTTATATTTTTGGATGCTGAAAAAGCCTTTGATTAATTAGATTGGCAATTCTTATTCTCACTGGTAGAGAAAATGAATTTTGGGGATAATTTTTTACATGCACTTAAAGCTATATATCAGCAACAATCTGCTCAAATTGTTGTTAACGGGGGATTGACTGAGACTTTTAATATTGAAAAAGGGACAAGACAAGGATGTCCATTATCTCCATTGTTATTTGTTTTAACATTGGAGATTTTGTTGATCCAGATTCGAGAATCAACGGTAATCAAGGGCATAAAGATAAGAAAAAATGAGTATAAATTACGGGCTTTTGCGGATGATTTGGTTTTGATTTTGGAACAACCGATTAGAGCGGTTGATTGTCTATTAGAACTTGTAACACAGTATGGAAAAGTTTCTGGTTTTAAAGTCAATAACCATAAGACTAAGATATTATCTAAGAATATGTCAGCCAATGACAAGGAAAGTTTGGTTAAAGCCACAGGTTTTCAGATGGTGAAAAAAGTTAAATATCTGGGAGTATATTTAACTGCCTCAAATGGAAAATTGTATAAAAATAATTATGAATTACTATGGGCAAAAGTGCAAAAGGATTTAAATGACTGGAAAAACTGCAATTGTCATTGTTGGGGAGAATTTCAGCTGTAAAAATGAATGTTCTACCAAAGTTTCTTTTCTTGTTTCAGATGATACCTATTTTAAAAAAAGATGTAAATTTGGAGGAATGGCAGAAGGGTATCAATAAATCCAACCATTGTTTCTTGTCCTGCCTTCTGGGTGCTTTGGAGAATAATTTGACCTCCTCTTCTTTGTGGCAGCCCCTCAAATACTGGAATACTGCTATCATGTCACCTCTATTTCTTCTTTTCTCTAGACCAGGGCTTTTCAACCGGTGGTACGCGTACCACTTGTGGTACATTAATGAGTGGCAGGTGGTACGCAGCCCTGCCTAGCCAAGTGTAGTGGGGGAGGGAAAGAGCCAGCACAGGCAAGGACTTACAGTGAGAGAGTCCTCTGGAGCTGCAAAGGCCCCAGGCTCACTTCTGGCTCACCCTCCCCCATGAGAAAGGAGGAGGGGGGTGGAGACAGGAGAGGCTATAAAAGGAGGCAGTTTGGGCAGGAGAGGGAGAGAGAAAAAAAGCAGCAGCCTTGGGAGGAGGTGGAGTCAGCTGCATGGAGGAGCAGGAGGAGGAATCAAGCAGGCTGGCCATGAGCCAATCTACAACTGCTGTGGCAGCCACCTGTGCTGGCAGCAGCAAACAGGCAAGAAATGCAGGGGGGGGAGGGGTCACCCTCCAAGAGGAATGAAAAAAGGTAGCAATGGCTGGAGGTGAGGCACGAGGGAGGGAGATGGAGAGTGGAAGGATTCTTGTGTGCTTTTGTGACTTTGAAGTTCTGGGATTTGTGCAATGTGGACTTTGTGTTCTTAAGGAGTGTTTGGCAATTTCTATTTGGCTGATGTCTCTGTTAGCTTCTATTGCTCTGCTGTTGTTAGCTGTAAGTTTTGCTGCAAGGGATTTTGAAGTATTTTTCTCCTGAATGGATTTTGCCTGTAGCATTCCTTTACTTAAGAATGGAGCCATTTGGGGAGGCTGCCTTATCCTGCAGCCAGTACTTACATTTTTTTTTTCTTCCTTAAGTGCCAGCTGCGCTCCTTACTTTCCTTTCTAGCCAGTAGCTAATTCTTAAAGGGGAATGTGCCTTTTTAAGCTAGTTCACTAAGCAGCTTGTCTTTTCTATCTCTGGAGGCTTTTCCTTGTTTGATCAATATATGGAAGAGGGAAAATATGGGGGGGGGGTTCAAATTCTTCCTTCAGAAGGAGATGGGAATGAGAAAAGGGAGGCAGGGAAGGGAGGGAGGAAAGGAAGTCCAGCCTTAGCACTTGGCCACCAGCAGCTCTGCCATTGACTTTGCTTGTCAAAATGTTGCAGAAGGGAATCACATGACCCTGGAACACTGTGACCATTATAAATATGAATCAGTTGCCAAGCATCCAAATATAAATCACATGACCCTGGGCATGCTGCAATGGTCATAAGTGTGAAAAATGGTCATAAGTCATTTCAGTGCAATTGCAACTTTGAACAGGGGTTTTTTTTTTTTGGGTCATCAAGTTTTTGACACCTTGCTAGGTGGTACTCAAATATTGCCATATCCTAAAAGTGGTACAGTCGGTAAAAAGGTTGAAAAGCCCTGCTCTAGACCAGCCATACTTGCTACTGTTCTTCAAATGTTTTAGTTTCTAGGCCTTGGATCATCTTAGATGCTCTTCTCTGCACTTTTTCGGAAGTCTCAACATCTTTTTTGTAGTGTGTTGACTAAAACTGGATGAACTATTCCAGGTGTGGTCTTACTAAGGTTTCATAAAGTGGTACTAATACTTCACATGCTTTTGTTTCTATGCCTCCGTTTATACAACCCAGGATTCTATTAGTTTTTTGGGCTGTTGCTTCATACTACTTACTCATAGTTAAGTGATGGTTCACTAGGACTCCAAAGTCCCTCTCATAGTTACTGTTTTTGAGCCATGTTTCGCCTAATCTGTACTTGTACCTTTGGTTTTCCCTGCCTAAGTGTAAAGCCTTGCTTTTCTCCACATTAAATTTCATTTTATTGGATAGAGCCCATTGTTCAAGTCTGTCAAGATCTTTTTGGGTCCTGAGCATGTCTTCTGGATGTTGGCTATTCCTGCCAGCATGACACTTCTGAAAAGGACTATTTCATTATAGTACCACTATATAGGAAAGAAGGGAGGGAGGAAGGAAGGAAGGAATTGGGTTCCTTGCAATATTCTTAACTCTTCTATGTTTTGAAAGCACCAATAACCTTCTATGACTTGAGCAAAAAGTGAAACACTGCTTTGGCATTTAGACAAGGCTTATATTAAACTAATTAGACCTTGGTTTATATGTATATGCTGGGTGTGTCTTTCACTAAGGCAGTGTCCACCTACGGTTAGTAGGTCATATAGAAAAGCCTTTAAACTTCTTAGCAAAATGTTGCTGTGAAGAGAGTAGGCTTCATTTAACCTATTTTTATTGGCTTCTTCGAGCAATCTTATTTATTTATCTATCTATCTAATTTATATATATAGCCACCCATCTCAGAAGTGACTCTGGATGGCTTATAGCACGTTAAAATGTGTTATTGAGAATATTCCCCAAACATTCTTTAATCAGAATACTGAAAACACTAACACGGAATGGCAACATATAATTTGCGTGTTCTTTTCTAGTTGTCTTCTATTTATCTCAACTCTAAATCTGAAATCTAAAAGATGAGTGTGTCTTTTAGTCCAGGTGTCAGAATCCAATTATATTTCATCTTTAGTTATCAAATATAGAAAACCCCAATTCTGCCTTCTCTTGATTCTGCCATAAGAGGGAGAGAAGGGGGAGAACAAAGGGGCTTTATGGCCCTCACTTCCTTCAGTATACTTCTAAGGAACTGAATGTGTGTATTGCAAAAGAACTAACCATAAGAATGGGGCCGTTTTCCTTTCATGTAGTTTCTTTGAAGTCTCCATCCAGCCGGGCAGTAATGAAAAGGGGGTGGAAGTGTAATGTCTGAGACTGTCGCTGAAAGAGGGGGTTGATTGGGTGGGGCTACTGGGGAAACCCTTAAAACCTTGAATTGGAGAGCTTGGACCCCAAGTCCTGTCTAGAATGCCTGCAACCATTTTCTCTTAATAAAGGATTCCTGTTGGAAGAATTATTCCAAGAGTTCTGTCTTCTTAAGATGCAAAGTGGGGTGGGTCCTTACATTAGACAGGACTTGCAAAATTAATCCACCTGGAAGGGAGACCCTTACCGGGGGATTTTGCAAAAATTTACCATGTCAGACAATGGAGCAAGAGAGGAGGAAAACTCCCTGGAAAGAGAGCCGCTGACCAAATTGGAACCTTGCCAGATGTTGGGATCCGAGAGGTCAGATTCCTCAGGAGAAGAAGTGGTGGAGACACGGGACCACAAGCCTCGCTGGTCAATGGGCGTTGGAAAGAAAAGTGAGTGGGGAAAGGAATCAAGAAAGGTGACCCTGAGACGGGGGACCAAGCAACCAGAATGGAAGCAGGAGATGGAGAAATCCCTGCACGCAAGTGAAGAGGGAGAAAGCTGGGCACCGTACTCAGACTGGATCCTAGAGAAAGCTATTGACCTGATGAAGAGAACTCTCAGCTCCCTAAGAGAGGAGAATCCTGAGCCCTACGGCCACCCCAGCTCTGGGAGAGACACCGAGGGGGACGTGGAACCTGCAACCCCGGGGACATCTGCTGATCCAGTAGTCCCCACCTCCTACCGGACCACAGATGGCAATCTGGACGGAAGACACTACCACCAACAACGGAGGCACCGATCCATTCCAAGACATCCGCCGTTGGAGGTGAAATTCAAAGGGGAGCCAACACGCTTGGGGTTTTTCCTAACCCAAGTCCTCAGCTACATGGAGGAATACGGGCAGGACATTCCCAGCGACAAAGCCCGCATCCGGATCGTGCAATCTGCCCTGGATGGACCGGCTGCAGATTGGGTGGTGAACTTGCATGACTCCAATGCCCCAGAACTCAGTAACTTCAACCGTTTCATGTCCTCTTTGAGAAGATGATTTGAAGACCCCCTTGCTGATCACAAAGCCCGTGAAAGGATAAAAACGATGAGGCAAGGCAAACACCCGGTGGCTGAATATACACAAGAATTCCGGGCCATTGCCAGCAAACTGAACTGGCCAGAAGACATCCTCCTTAGCCATTTCAAAGACGGACTAAATTATGATCTATATGACGCTTGCCTGCCCTGAGGGGACCCACACCAACTTGAGGAATGGTACATCTTGGCAGAGGAAGCAGAGATCGACATATTGAAGAGACACCGCCGAGGAAAACAATGGAGCCGCCCCCCGCCTAAGCTGACACACGAACCGGTGAAATCATCGGCTACAGCCAAGAAGCAAATGGGGTGTTTCAAGTGTGGAAGAGAAGGGCATCGAGCTGTAGAATGCCGCTCAAAGGCCCCCCAGCACAACCCAGACAGATCCCCAATCAACAAATCCGGAAAGTCTTCAGCTAAGCCAAAAGAAACTGCCATGAGAATGATGGAAATTGCGGAACCCCCCACTTCTGCTCACCAAGGGGAAAGAACTCCAGCCTACACCACAGGGCCGGTGGATGCCTCAGATGACAGCTCGGAGGGCGAACCCCTGGTAAGTGGACACATCACACCCATCCTCAAGACAGTGACTATATTAATCCCCCCCATGCCCGAAGCTGTGAAGGTGAAAGCCTTAATAGACTCTGGCTGCACCCGCTGCCTCATTAGCCCAACACTAGTGGGTAATCTGGGCATCCCATCGAGGAGACTGGAAAAACCGATCTCATTTGGCCAGTTAGATGGATCCATAGCAGGGGGGGTGCCAGCTACCCTAGCCACTCTACCAATACACCTCTCCCTGGGCAAACATGAAGAGGACATAACGTTTGTGGTGACCCCAGGCATGGAATGCCCAATGATTCTAGGGATGGAATGGTTGAAAAAATGGAACCCCTGGGTAAATTGAAGGACGACAGAAATCAAATTCCCGAAGGGGGACCCTATGGACTTAAAACCCCAAGGGAGGCTACCAGAATCAAGAATAGAAAAAGCATCCATAGGAGAGGAAAAAAGATTAACAGAAATACCAGAGGAATACAGAGACCTTGCTGAAGTTTTCAGTGAGGAGAGGGCGGATGAGCTCCCCCCCCCCGACCCACAGACTGTGCCATTGAATTTCAAGCCTGGGGCAAAACTCCCGAAGCCCAGATTATACTCCATGAGCCCAAAGGAGAAGGAGGAAATGTAAAGATTCATAAAAAAAAACCTAGAGAGAGTGTTCATTGAGCCAGCCATGCCTAAAGTGGCTGCCCCGGTCCTGTTTAGAGAGAAGAAGGATGGCTCTTTACGCTTATGCGTGGATTATAGGGCCCTGAATACAATCAGTGAAAGCAACCTATACCCTCTGCCCCTCATGAAAGACATGCTGTCACACCTCTCGAAAGGGAAAAAATTTTCTAAACTAAACCTAAGGGAAGCTTACTAACACGTGAGAATTAAGGAAGGGAACGAATGGAAGACCGCATTTAACTGCCCCATGGGGTGCTATCAATTCAAAGTCTTGCCATTTGGATTACAAGGGGGCCCTGCAGTCTTTATACAATTAATCAATGACATTCCAAGGGAGCACCTGTTTAAGGGGGTCCTTGTTTACTTGGATGACATTCTTATCTTCACCGAAACAAAAGAGGAACATGTCAACCTTGTCAGAGCGGTTTTAAAGAAACTGCGAGCCGCCCACCTATATGCCAAACTCTCAAAATGCAAATTCCACCAGGAAAGGATAGACTGCTTAGGTTATCGTATATCCCCCCAGGGCATTGAAATGGATCCAGAGAAGGTCAGAGCAGTATTAGATTGGGCACCACCCCACACAAGAAAGCAACTACAAAGTTTCCTGGGCTTTGCAAACTTTTACCGCCAATTCATCCCCTCATTTGCCCAGATAGCCTTGCCCCTCACTAAATTACTAAAAACGAAGGGAGCATCCTCAGTAAAACCTAGCCAGCCACTAACATGGACAATGGAGTGCCAAGCAGCGTTTGAGAGACTAAAGAGACTTTTTTCTGCCGAACCAGTACTAAGGCACCCAGACATGGATAAGCCCTTCGTAATACAGGCAGATGCAAGTGATGTGGCAGTGGGGGCTGTTCTATTACAAGAAAACAATGATGGAGTATTGCAACCCTGTGCATATACATCCAAGAAACTCACGGAAACAGAACAGCGCTGGCCCGTATGGGAGAAGGAGGCATACGGGATACGTTGGGCATTACTCACGTGGCGACAGTTCCTGGAAGGCAACAAAATCCCCTTCCAGGTGTGGACCGATCACAAAAATTTAGAAGCCCTGAAAGCGCCCAGGAAACTCAATCCCAAACAAGCCCACTGGTCCCAGCATTTTCACCAGTTCCAATTTAAGCTCAAACATTTACCATTTATCTCGCATGCCCCAATATAACAGCGCGCGAGCCACAGACTCTAAAGCAATGATGGCAGAGTCACAACTGGCAGCACCAGTAACCACCAGAACCCAAGCTAAATTAAAACCACAACTGGACAGCCAAACTGGAATTGAATTCCGGAAAAGTTTGGAAACAGATGAATGGTTCCAGAAAAACAAAAATGTGTGCACAATGAGAGATGGGTTGCCTTGGGTAGGGGAAAAGTTATATATACCAACAACCCAAAGAGTCACATTCATGCTGCTTTGCCATGACACAAAATCAGCAGGGCATTTGGGATTTGTAAAAACTTTACACTTAATTAAACGGCAATTTTGGTGGCCATCCATAAAAAAGGACATAGAAAGTTACGTAGCCAGCTGCCCAAAATGTGCTACTGCAAAGAGGTTGCAAGGGAAATCGCCAGGACTATTACAAACAGTGGCAAATCCCTCAGCCCCCTGGAGGGAAATAGCCATGGATTTTATAGTGGAATTGCCAGAAAGCAATGGGAATACTGTGGTCTGGATGGTCACGGACTTGTTTTCCAAACAGGTGCACTTTATCCCTTGCCAAAAGATTCCCACTGCAAAAGCCTTAGCAAAACTTTTCATCCAGCACATTTACAGATTGCATGGGGCACCCCAACGCATCATCTCTGACAGGGGGGTGCAATTTACGTCTGCATTTTGGAAGGAATTTTTATCCCTCTTAGGAACCACTCAGGGACTGACATCTAGCCACCACCCACAAGGAAATGGGGGGGCTGAAAAAATGAACTCCGTACTTAAGCAATATTTAAGATGTTTTCTTAGTTTCCAGCAGACCGAGTGGGCGGACTTACTCCCTTTTGCAGAAGTTGCCTACAATAATGCAGTCCACTCCAGCACAGGT
Source organism: Crotalus helleri (assembly GCA_024509115.1). NCBI lineage: Eukaryota > Metazoa > Chordata > Lepidosauria > Squamata > Viperidae > Crotalus > Crotalus helleri. The sequence continues at coordinate 517,799 of JAKSXO010000028.1, read as the reverse complement.
TACACTCCTTTTCAAATAGCCACCTGTCAAAGTTTCAACCCCATGCCAGAGTTAACCCCAAACGAACCAACGATCCCTTCACTGAAAGAATGGATGGAAAAACTACAAAACACCTGGCCAATAGTTAGAAAAGCACTAGATGAAGCTAGGCAGGCATACAAAGCACAAGCCGATAAAAAAAGGGTTGAGCCTACACCATTCATTATAGGAGAAATGGTGTACTTATCTACAAAATACCTAAAGTCCCTACAGCCCTGTAAAAAACTTGGACCAAAATACATAGGACCTTTTCCAATTAAAAGAATCATAAATCCAGTAACAGTAGAATTAGAATTACCCAAAAATCTCAGGCAAATACACCCAATTTTTCATTGCAGCTTGCTGAAAAGAGAGCATCAGTCACCTCTACAGCCAAAAATCCCCCCCCCACCTCCAATCATGGTGGAGGGTGAACAACACTTCGAAATAAAGGAAATCCTTGACTCTAGGAGATATCATGGAGCAACTCAGTACCTAGTTGCCTGGAAACACCTCCCTCCCTCACAAAACGAGTGGGTCCATAAACGTCATGTCAGAGCCCCGAAGCTATTGAATAAGTTTCACACAGAGTATCCTAACAAGCCTGACTAACTTTTATACCTGTTTTGTTTTCTTTCAGGTGGATCTCTCTTATTTTTAAGGGGGGCCGGATGTCAGAATCCAATTATACTTCATCTCCAGTTATCAATTATAGAAAACCCCATTTCTGCCCTCTCTGGATTCTGTCATAAAGAAAGAGAGGGGGGTGAACAAAGGGGCTTTATGGCCCTCACTTCCTTCGGTACAACTTCAAAGGGTTTGAATGTGGATAGCACCAAAAGGCCTTATCATAACAAAGGAGGCTATTTATCTTTCATGTAGTTTATCTGAAGTCTCCATCCAGCCGGCAGAAAGGAAAAAAGGGGTGGTTTTGTGATGCCTGAAACTGTCACTGGAAGAGGGGGGTGATTGGGTGGGACTACTGGGGAACCCCTTAAAACCTCAAATGGGAGAGCTTCAACCCCAAGTCCTGTCTAGAACGCCTGCAACCATTTTCTCTTAATAAAGGATTCCTGTTGGAAGAATTATTCCAAGAGTTCTGTCTTCTTAAGATGCAAAGTGGGGTGGGTCCTTACATTAAGTCTATGAGCACTTGAGGTAGTGTTGGCTGGGGAATTCTGGGAGTTGAAGTCCACACCTCTTAAACTTCCTAAGTTTAAGAAACACTGCTGTATAGTATGTTAGCTCAAGACTTGGCTAATGAGATAGCAATTTCAGACACTCTTAGGCAGAGTAAGCCTCATTCAATTTAATGGGACTTATTCCCAAGAGATGAGCCATAGAACTGCGTTGCAATTTCTGCCATTGTTTATCTACAGTTATGACCATAACTAGAACTGGAATCTCCATTGTTAAGATGTTGTGGTTGTAAGTCGAGGCAGACCCAACTTTGCAATAACTTTTATGATGGCCGTTAAGTAAAACAAGCAAACTTTAAGTGAATCTACCTTTCCCAATGGGTGCTTTTTGCTGGAAACAAACTAGTAGATTGCAATCATGTGACCACAGGATGCTGCAACAGGTTATAAATGCAAGCCACTTTCCAAGTGAATTGCGATCACATGACTGTGGGGATGGTAAGATGGTCATAAGTGCAAGTAAGATCTAAATCACTTTTTCCAAGGCTGTCATAACTTTGAACCATTGCTAATGAAACAGTCATAAATAAGGACTAACTACCTATATTTATTAATTGGCTCTTTGTTAAGTAGTTCCTCTGAAATTATTCAGCATCAAGAGTAAAATTATTCAGGATCAAATGTTATTACCCTAGAAAAAAATAAGTAAAAGTTATGTAATAAGAGGAACTATTTTAACCTGCCACTGGAAACTACAGAAACAAACCTTTAATACGTTAGCAAGGACAGGCAAAGCATAATGCTATTTCCTACTTAATATATGTTCATATAATTCAAAATTTAAACTCTTATATTTATACATTTTGTACATTGTGTCTATTAGATATTTCCATTTTGCCTTTATCTTAATCCAAAGACTTTTTAGAAAGGAAGAAATACCCTCTCCTATGGCTGTTTTAAACTTAGTACTTCTGAAGTGATGCAAAGGACAAAGCACTGCAGAATAATTGGAAAGGTGTCTGAATGAAATAAAAGCATTTAAACCTACATATATCTTACTGCCAGCTATATCAGCTCTTTGGGGATGCCCATATAAAGCCTTTTCTTTGTAGACATTCCCAGAGAGCTGATACAATGAAAAATCTGATTTAATAAAATCGGAGTTAAAAAAAAAGAAAATCTAGTTAGGATATTCCTACATGTGTGCATAAAAGCCATTCACACAGCACTTCTGAGCATGAATCAGCCAAGCAATTTGCAGCATCATAAAAAAAATTAGCAAACAGAACTTTTGTTAATATACTTTCTTTCTGGCGATGGGGATTAAGACTTTCTTCTACAATATAGACTCAAAGCCTGATCAATGCTCATTATTCTTCAGGCACAGCCCCTCACCACCATCACCTGGAAATTTGTCAACCATCCAACCTCCCATCAACCTTTTTATCCTCTAAAAGAAGAGGGAAATAAAAAAAAAAGTACTTGGTGAAACTGGGCTGGGCCAATGTTTTAGTTTCTCTCTGCTTTCAGGTCTGCCGTACCTATGGCTTATAAGAAAGCAGGAGAAATGAGATGCTGAAGACTTTCAGAAGAGAAGTTGAGTGAGAAAAATCTCTTTCACTCCTCCATCTTCCACCCATCCTTCATATATGAACAAGGGACATCTTAACATAATGATCAGGGTATAGAGCAGGGGTAGGCAACCTTGGCTCTCTTATGACTCGTAGACTTCATAAAAGAGCCAAGGTTGCCTACCCCTGGTATAGAGGATATAGGATACATCTATCCTGTAGGATAATGAGACATACCCAACAGTGCCTATGTAAATCATAAAAATTGTCTGCTCCAGAAGAGGCCTAAGAGGTGAATCTACCTTCTACTCACTATTTAGGAGTTATGTCTATGGAGATTCTCAACAATCTGAGTCATGGTGGTCCAAAGGTGCTTTTTCAAATGGCAACTGGGCTTTCCTGGTTTTTCCTTGAAGACATTTTGCTTCTCATCTAAACTGAACTAAAAAGGTTTCTGGGACGAGAAGTGAAATGTCTTCAAGTAAAGACAAAGAAAGCCCTATTTAGGAGGAACTTTCTCCTAACTTATTGGAGGCTGGGAACACCTAAGAAGACTCCTTAAGGGGCTCTGGTACTTTGCCATTAGCATCCCCAGTCGCCTGTGAAGTGGACCCTGTCTCAGCCTCTCCACAAAGTAGCTGCTCTGTTTCCCCCTTGCCTCCCTTCCCATTCATGTCTTCCATAGCTATTGAAGGCACCCTAGACTGACGCTTCCCAAAGAAAGTCACAAGAGTCCCACGCCGGGTTTCCCCTTCCCCTACAGCCCCCGTCTGTTGCTCCATGTCCTTATCCAAGCCCGTATCATCTGGCAATGTTGCTTGTCCAGACCATTCTGGGGCATTGAAGCTGGTAGAGCCAGAGTGATGGCGACACCTAAAGTACAGGAAAGCTATGAGGCCTACAAGCAGCAGGATGGAGACAATAACAACCAAAATGATGACAGAATGTTTCCTCTCTGAAGGACTTTGATCAGCAGTGTCAGATTCTGATGCATTGTTGATAGATGTCACCGATGTGGTGAAAGGACCAGATGGATGGTGGCTGCTGGTCTCAGGAGTCTGAGTTAATTCTGGAACAGCTTGACCCGGTGATATTGGTCCTTTTCTGCCCTGTTTTGGTTCTGTGCTCTTTGTAGTTTCTGTGTAGGCGATTGCGCTGGATGATTGCTCAAAGAAGCTCCCTTGGGATCCAGTTCCAAAATCCTTTGTTGGAGAAGATACCTTCTCACTATCAAAGTGTGGTGTGACAGTCATTTTAGAGGAAACTTCCTTCTGACCAAGAGGTGTTGTGGATTCTCGTACCTCCGCTGCTTCTCTATGAGGTTTTTCTTCTTCAGTAGAGATAGTGACATTACTTAGCATAGGGGAGGAAGTGTCTTCTGGGGCAACAGCGTTCATGACAGTGGAAGAATGTAGTTCCTGTTTTGAGACTGGAGGTGCCGCTCTGAGGGATGATGCTGGTTGCACTGAAGTGCTCATACTTCTGCTAAGAATGCCAGACGGTGGCATCAGGAGGTGACGTAACAGGTGTCATGGAAATATTTGCACTCACCTTAGGAGATATTACAAAAAGTGAGTTGCTTATATTTAAACTGGCTGTCGTACTTACGTAGGTGGCCACATTTTGGGGGTCAATGACCTCGCTTGTATTTTGTCCCTCTATAAGAATATCTGTGGGAAAAAGTAGGAAGACAACAAAGAGCGTCTTGTGGCCAATTACTTGCTGGAACAAGGATCTTGATTTTTCCATGGCAGCAGAATTCCCGAGCCCAGGCCCTCTTGGTGTGGAATAAGTAATGGCTATAAAGAATTTGGGAACAAAAAACGTGACAAGTTGTAAAATAAAATTGTAAGCTTAAGACAGAGGAGCAAAACTATAGAATGACTTGAAAGCTTCAATCTGAGAAGGAGAATGGCCTAAATTGGCAAAGGACTGTACCCAAGGATTTTTTATATGTCCAGAGTATGTGGAGATCCATATCCAAAGATATGCCTATGTTGATGCAAAGAGTACCATATGCCTCTTTCCTATTAATTTTTGGATAGAGATGAGGAATTACAAACACTATCTCACTCTCGCTCAGATTTTTTGATGCCCCTCAACCCACCCACCCATACCTCTGGTGGTCCAAAGGTATGTTTCCCTAGTTCCATGTCATGTGTGAATACTGAAGAGGAGACACTTTACCAATGATACACAACTTACAATCCATCCTCAGAAAATGCATTCCAAAATCTAATTGTGAGCAGGAGGTGAAAGAGTGGAACTGTAATATTAAAGCAAAGGACAGGAGATCCTCTTTAGGTGACTTTAAGCCATGTTTCATCACTGGAGATTGGCTGTGAATTATCAACAGGTCTGTGTGAATTGTGAGTTCTGCAGAAAAACTTCTGAATGTGGCAAGGGGTGCAGAACTCAGCTTTATGAAGCCAATATAATTAGTCACCAGTGGTTACATCTGTAAAATGGAACAATACTTGGTGTTCAGTCCCTTTTCACTAAGGTGACCAACTTTTTTACAATGAAAAGGAGGACACAAATACATTGAGGAAAAAAATATTGTAAATAAAAGAAACATTTTATTCATTGCAACAATAATGCAGTCAAATTGCATGTGCAAAGTTTGCCAGCCGGGTGTTTTGGCGCGCTCAGCAGCAATTCCTATTGGCTTTCAAAAGCCAATAGTGGGAGTAGCACAGCTAATGCAAAAGCTGAAAAAAAAACCATCAAAAAAGGTGCCAGAACGCCGTTCTGAGCGTTCTATGAGGGAAAAAAAAAGCCCTGCAGATTAGTCTTCAAATATTGAAAAGGAGGACATGAAGGAGGACACTTTTTGAGGGAGGACAGAACTTACAAAAGGAGGACTGTCCTCCCTAAAGGAGGACGGTTGGTCACCTTACTTTTCACGTCACTCTTGATCTGGTAGCCAACATGCAACCACGTGGCTAAAAGTCCAGAGATGCGACATGCCCTTTTCCTGAAATAACATTTTGACTTCCGACCACTAGGTGGCAATAGCAGATAGAGTTTACATTTGCCCTATGTAAAATGTGAGGAAATAGTGAAGTTAGGCAAGAAAGAATTCTCCGCCCAGGGATGACATCAGCTGGAAGTCAGGGGCTAACACACATAGTAAACAGGAAAAAATAAATTATTTCTGAAAGAATTAGGGTTTGTTTTCTTTAAAAAAATCTTTGGTTCCTTTGCCTCAAGAGTGGGACAAAGATGAGTATGGCTCAAGGAACCAAGAATGAGATGTGGAGTTACTTCCAAGTCATTTCTTTGGTAAACAGGAAAAAATAAATTATTTCTGAAAGAAAGAGGGGTTAAAAAAACAACCTTTGATTCCTTTGCCTCAAGAGTGGGCCGAAGATGAGTATGGCCAAGGAACCAAGAATGACATGTGGAGTTACTTCCAAGTCATTTCTTTACTGTGTTCGCCTATTGACAGAAATGTCCCAAATGTACTTTTTTTTTTTCAAAAGGCAACTGGACTATGTTTCTTCTTGAGGAAGAAATGTTTTTTCCTTGAAGAAAACAACGTAAGAAGAAGTTTCTTTCTTCAAGGGAAAAACATTTGTTCCTCAAGGAGAAAAGGCTTAGTCCAGTTTCTATTTGAAAAAAAAAAAAAGCACCTTTGAGATAACCATGACCTGGATGACTGAGAATCTCCATAGATATTGACAAAAACCTTGCCAGACTAAAGCTACTATCTGCATAACTACTACATATTGCTAGGGTGGGTCTGCCTTCACCCTCTTTCTGCTCTTTCCCTCCAGCAACTGTAGACTATGTTCCACCCCAGTTTCTCCGTAATTTTCCAGTTGTTTTCCTTAAAGAAGAATGTATTTTTTTTTTAAAAAAATTATTATCTCCAACTCATTTACAGAAGATGAACGTGGTGACTACTTATGTTCATTAATGAATGAACAAAGGGAACAGAATAACCTCAAAAAGTTGACCCTTCCATTCTTCACTGGTCAGTTAGAACTGAAGAAGCTTCTTGGATGAGAAGTGAAATGTTTTCAAAGGGAAAAAAACCCCAAGAAAATCCAGTTGCCTTTTGGGGAGGGGGGGGGGTAGGAAGCACCTTTGGGACAACCATGACCTGGACGATTGAGAGTCTCCATAAACAATTGACCCTGTGTTTTGAAGTCTTTTTTCCTGCTCTTTAGGAGGCAACTATTACACATCCCATGGACTGCAAAAATAAGAAATAAAAAAGTCCTAGCCTGAATCTCACCAAAAATATCACTTGAAGCCAGGATTGCCAAACAGAGGCTGTCATACTTTGGTCATGTCATGAGAGATGATTCACTCAAAAAGTCAGTCATGCTGGGGGTGATCAGCAGAAAAAGGAGAAGGGGCCACCCTAGTACCGGCTGGCCAGACACTATAAAGGATGACACCAGGATGATCATGGCAGATCTGAAGGAGACAGAGGGTGTGAGACAGAGGGGCATGGAGAGCGCTGATCCATAGAGTGGCCGAGGGTTGGACATGACTGAATGGCTGACAATGACACCAAAGTCTGAAAAAAACTAAGACCTAGTTATTCAAGCCTTGACAATCAACACTTGGAAGCAATTTGTTGCTGCAAAGTGGGTGTAGAGTTCTCTGTCTATAGTGTAATCATTCTCTCAGCCACATGGAGGGGCCTGGCTTTGTGACAGAGCCATGGAAGGGAAGTCTAGTAGAGAAGATGAAGGTGGCTGAATATAAATGGCAAAGAATCTCTCATAAGCAGCCAAGTGACTGCCACCAATGTTCAGAGAGACTGGAAGTCCTATAGGGCTCCTTGGTGGTATAGCCTCCATGAGGCCAAACCCACCATAAAACATGTGAGTTTTGCAACATGTAAGGTCGTGCGTGTTGCTCACCCATTTGAACCATCATCTCCTTCACCTTCCCAGCAGACTCTCATGTTGGAGACAAAGTTGAAGGAGAGATGATAGCACCATGTGCTTGTCAGCCTGAAGGCGGAACTCTTTGCAACTCTCCATGCTGTTTCACAGGGCAGGAAATTTCCTACCAACACCACACTCAACACAACTGAATGAGAATTGTTTGGAGACCTTTCTTCATGCATGAGGAGAGGAAAGGAGAGGAAAGGGAGAGGGAGAGGGAGAGGGGGAAGGAAAGGGAAATATTTATTTTAAGAAAGTACAATAGAAAGCTGGACAGAAAAATAAGTCCCAAACTATCCATAGGAAACCTTCAGCTATAGTTAAAAACTAGGGGAGTGGAAACTTTCAAGTGCTCATACATTTAATGAAGATGTTTGGCAAGATTACAAGGAAATAGAAACTAAAAAACAGCTTTCTAGTGTTGCAACTGCTTATCTTTCTCAAGACTCTCTTCATTTACTCGTATGTTGAAAAGACATCTGTCTATTTCTCTTTGCTTAGGAAGTGATGGTTTTTAAAATCTTTTAAAGAAATATTAAATATTATATTTAAAATTTGATCACCATCAAATGGGAGTTCCCCCTCTCCCTCCCCAGATTTTATCCTGGATGGCTACTGATGCATTTTTTATTTTTTATTTTTTTGTCCTTAGGGCAGTCTCCCTCCCCCCTGTGACCTTTATCAAGGTCATTAAAACTCCATTAATACATACCATTCTAGGGTATTGAAACTGTTACCCAATAACAGTAGATCATTAAAGTTAAAACACCAAGTGTATTTGGATAATGCAAAACAAATCTGGAACAGAACAACATAACTGGAGCATTTAGAGAGTTTTGAAAATAAAATATTGTGTTCTAAAGATGAAAGGCCTTTGATAACTATTCTATACCCCTCTAAACCCTATATGACTTGCACCTGCCTCAGAGCCGGTACTTTTTCTTATAAACCTGCTACCTTTTCTTCTTCATTTGGTAACTCCATCCCCAGAGACCAGGAGGCAAACAAGCCCCTATAGCAGGGGTTTCCAAACTTGGCAACTTTAAGACTTGTGGACGTCAGCTTCCAGAATTCTATGCTATGCTGGCTGAGGAATTCTGGGGGTTGAAGTCCACAAGTCTTAAAGTTGCCTGGTTTGGAGACCCCTGCCCTATAGGAATCCCCACATGCAGTTATGTTCTAAGCCAAATGAAGCAGCTGACATATGGTCTCTTCCACCAGCAAGAGAAAACTGCCCCATTTTGGCCTGAAGTATTCATGGCTTGTCTTCATCTACACATCACCAGTTGTTTTAAATGTCAGGTTTGAGAATTACCTTACTTGCTCAGCAGAAGGGGCGTCCTACAAGCACCAGAAGCCAGGGAGGGCTTTGTCACTTCTGCAACTTGGATTTGGTAACAGGGTGACAGGTTAGGTAGGCCATCACATCATGGCAGGGTTCTTGATCAACAGGAAAGATGCTAGGTGGCCCAACTGGAGCTGTCCCATCAATAAAAGCTGGGATCCAGAGTAATCCAGATTTGAAGGTTGAAAAGTAAGAGGCTCGTGAGGAAATGCAGATAATCAGGACAATGTTTCTCAACCTTAGCAACTTGAAGATGTGTGAACTTCAAGTCCCAGAATCCCCCAGCCAGCATGCTGGGAGTTGAAGTCCACACATCTTAAACTAGTGAAGGTTGGGAAACATTGCATTAGGAAACTAAAAATCAGAGAAGCAAGAGAATTGGTCTCACTAAAGTAACTGAGCTCAGCTGCCAGAGCTTTTAAGGAGAGCCGTTGAGAATTTCTATTTCAGTCCTATTTTTCACATTCAACAAGCAGAGCTATGTCCTTAGCTCTCTATCTGGGCAGAGAGAATCTAGTGGTGCTACTGTGGCATGGCTGGCCAGAAATGATTCAAGGAAAAATCTAGTCTAGCTGGAAGACCTGAGGTGAGGAAATCGGTACAAACACTATCATGGGTTGATGCCTTCCTTGTGGCAGCTCTGCTCTTCGCTGCATGCAAACAGAAACCCCAACACTTGCGGCATCTTATTTTCTGCATATCAGTGAGTTTTATTGCGAGGATTTGGGAACAGAATATATCCGCCAAAGATTCGAGAGTGGTACCAAATGAAGAACAGTGAGATCTGTAAGGTGGTCTGGATGACAATGCTTACCAGTACAAAATATTTATTTTGTGAAGTCAAATCTCATCTCCATTTCCACCTCCCCACTATACACCATCTGTTCTGGCCACCACATTCACTTCTGCCTTGACTAAACTTCCTTTCTAATGCAAACTGAAGCTTGCTTCTGGAAGGCTAGGAGAGAAGATCAGAAGGGTGGACCCTACATTCTGGCTTCCCTTTCAAATTTTTCTCAGCCCACTAACATCTCCTCTTCCCAATATGATGTAGGGCAGTGGTTCTCAACCTGTGGGTCGGGACCCCATTTGGGGTCCAATGACCATTTCACGGGGGTCGCCAAACAATGCAGTCCGCCATTTCCCCCCCCCCCCTTTTCCTTAGCTGTGCTACTCCCTTTTATTCTATTGGCTTTTGAAAACCAATAGAATAGACTCTCTTGAATAGAGTCTAATTCTATTGGCTTTCAAAAGCCAATAGGAATTGTCCAGGCTGTCTCTGCCCTGCTGAGCCCGCCAAAAGTCCCATTCTGCAAACGGTGCTGCACCAGTTGAGTAGTCCTCGACTTACGACCGGTTGAGTAGTCCTCAACTTACGACTGGTTGGGGGTCGCGGCATTAAAAAGGTTGAGAACCACTGATGTAGGGAAACTTTGTCCCCAAACCAGTGTTCTCCAGACTATGTCAATCTGGTCTAGATGATGGGACTCAGAGCCCAGTTAATTGGAGAAGGCCTTGATTGGAGAAGACCTGCACAGTAGCTTGGTTGAGCCTTACATTCCACATCATCCACTCTGCTAGATCATAACCCTAATCCACCTTGCAGGATTGTCGTGAATCCAAAATTGAGGCATAGATATCCAACTACATTTGGTGATCAAGCATTTGGCTGAAGAACAACAATAAAACCCACACCTCTCTTTCTAGTAATACACTCATCTCCTTTACCTTGACTCCCTGCAACAATTTCCTACTGATATTTCTCCCCCCTCCATAATTTTGTAGGGAGTGAATAAGTAAGATGCATCCCACCCCCGCCTTCCTGCCCACCAACCCACCCTGCTATACCTTCTAGGTTTCTTCAGACAAAGCCAGGATGGGTCTCAGGGTTTTCAAGGAAAGGTTCTTGTCTGCTAAACATGAACTGCCTCCATTTCCCCCATTCTTGCTTGATTGGGCAGGAAGGAGTGAATGAAACCAGAGCAGGTGGTGCTGCTGGAAAGTGTAGAAAAGGAAGAAGCTAACGGTTATATTCATAGAGGAAGTGGCTTTGAGTGGTGGCAATCATGTCAATTCCACCCACTTCTGTAGCATCAGGTCTTTGGGACCAATCTGAGGCTGAAGACTTGAATAAGGTATTCAGGGTTGAAAAGCGGGTTCCGTCTTTCCTCCCCCCCCCCCCCGCCGCCTTGTTTTGCCCTCTCTTGATATATCCCCAGATTGGTGAAGGGATTTTATTGTGCTTATGATTTTAGTATGTTTAAGTTTGACATTAGCATTTATTTTACATATAGTAACCATTTTATATTGATACTTATAGTGCTTTCATGTAATCATTGTTTTGTTATTTTGTAATCATTATTTTGTAGTTAATTGTTTGATCAGATGCTATATATATATATATTGGAAAAGTAAGGGCTTCATGCTTTAGGTATAGGTGATTGCTTATATGAAAAGAGCACAGTAAGGGGAGGGGGAAAGGAGTTACGGATAGAGCCTGGGTTGCTGTGTATGAGTCATCATCTAGGAATTATTTTTTGGTGCCATCTTATGCCTGGTACCAAGACCTGATCTCTTTGTTCTGAAAAGGTATAAAAGGTGGAAGACATCTTTTCTGGTTGTTGCCTTCATCTCTCTACCAGCCACGAAGAGAGATGGGGTCACCCAACTCTGTTTTGATCAAAATAAAAGTTGTTTGCTTGCTGAAACCTTGGCTCAGGAGTTTCTTTGGCTCTTTTAAATTCCTGAGTAATGCTGGGGCAATTGTGAGGTTAAGTGGAAAACCTTACAGTGGACAAAAGATGAAAGAGTACTTCTGAGCAGATACAAAGCACATTTCCCCTAGGCAAAGGCTCCAGAAGCGGCTGTCCCTCACCTTTTCTACCAAAAGCAAAAAGTTAGGCAACTGCATAAAAGTGACACAAAACCCAAGTCATTTGTTCATTTTGGCCAACTTCCTGTGTTTTTCAGAGTTGCAAAGGTGAGTCATACGCAAGTACACAGAAATGTGCACCCTCGTCTACACAGGGAAGAGATCAAGCAGAGGGACCAGAAATGGACAAATGAAATTGCAGGTGGAGCTGAGCATTTGAGCAACAGCACCCAGGGACCAATCCCAGGTTTTCAGGTGAGACTTGCAAGGAGTTAGCAGAGGGAAGAGATTTTTGTCTTACCAAACAACAGTCTTGATTGGTCTCCAAGCAGCAGCTCTTTGTACACCTGAAGCACATGAAAGAAGAAGAAGTAATACATCTCAAAAGCTGTTATCATTGCTTGCATGTCTTCCTCTTATCAGGGCTCAAGGGTGGGTCTTCCTCCTCCTCAGTTCCTCGGAACAAGGCTTAGAGACTCTACAGATGTCCTGGCACCTACAATAGAGAGAGCTTTTTAGTGGTGCCCCCCCCCCAAAATTTCAACACTCTGTGCCTACTGAGGCTGGCCAAAGAGATGGAACTATTCAAAACTATTCATCATTGTTCCATAGAGGCAATCGAAGATCTTTTTCAATAAAAAAAGCATATAATCCTTGTGTCAAGGCTGCTAACATCGGATGTTCTTGCTTGAGAATATATGAAGAAGCAGACATGTTTTATTTAACCTGTGTATCACTTCTAGAGTTAAAGACAGACAATGTTAGAAGGGAGGGGGAAAAGTATGTACTCGGGGAATAGTTAGCCATAACAATATTTCAGTACAGTATTTCCAAGGTCAGTTGTAACCAGAGGAGATACGGGAGGGAAAGTTCACACTTCAAACTAATTGGAGAACGTGATTGATGACTGTTAAATGAAGGAGTGAGTTATGCTTTGTTATGGGTGATTGGGGGAAGGAGTATTCAGTTTTTGGCTTCATTATGTACATGCTGAAGCTATGTAGCAATAAAAGGATTCTTTAAGGTAAACAAGGCCTCAAAGTTCTTTGAAAAGCTTCTTCTTTCAGAACCATGACACCTTGCAGTTATTATCATATGAAATGCCAGTTCAGTGGTCTTGAAACTTGCTGAGGTTCCACTCTTTGGCCAGGCCTCAATATTTGGGGTGGGGGTGGGTCACTACTAACAAGTTCTTTCTGTTGTGGTCACCGGGACATTATTTCCCCACTAATATGTAGTCTTCTTTTACTGATGCCTAAACTAAGCAACTCTGGAGTGGATGTCCCAAAGATGCTTTTTCACGAGGCAACTGTACTTTCTTGTTTTTCTTTGAAGACATTTTGCTTCTCATCCAATAAGTTTCTTCAGCTCTGACTGGATGGTGGGCAAATCGAAGGATTTATATTCCTTGCAGACAGCTGGTCATTCAGTTAGTAAGTGAGTTTTGCTCCATTTCATAACATTTCTTGCCAGTGTTGTTAAGCAGTTGATAAGTTAGTAACACAGTGGTTAATTGAATCTGGCTTCCCCGTTGACTTTGTTTGTCAGAAGTTCACAAACATCAGTCACTTGATCCAGGACACTGCAACTGTCATAAATACATGCCGGTTATCCAGTGTCCAAATTTTGATCACGTGACCCTGAGGATGTTGCAACAGTCTTAAGTGTGAAAAATGGTCATAAGTCATTTTTTTCAGTGCCATTGTAACTTCAAATGGTCACTAAATGAACTGTTGTAAGTTGATGACTACCTGTAGTTGGGTTTTGTTCAGTTTATTAATCTTATTATAATTCCAAACAACAGAGGAAAAGAAACAATGCTAACACAAACACTACTTAAAAAGAAAATAAGAAATACAGGCAAAAAAGGGGGGATAAGCCAATACAAACATAGAGGCAGACTGCCACCGACCTTGAATAACAAGCAGATCTAAAATGTGATATGCTTAATATAGTCTACTGTGCCATTAATGCTTTAGCATACTATAAAAGATTTCATATTCAATTTTCAGTCAAGCCATGTCTTCATTGATCTGAAAAAATGTTTAGTTAGCACAGTTAAAATCAATAAAGAAGAAAAATTATAAATAATAAACAATATATTGAAAGAATTCTTGAAATAATATATAAACTATATATTAGATTAAAATATAAACTCTAGAAGCGAAATCTGGGCTGTGGTACAATATATAACAACAATATATATAAATTGGAATCCTGAAATGGTTACCCAATAAGACTAACTTCTACATCAGATTTACTTTTCCGATATGAAGTTATTCTAGATATCAAAGCATACACCTGTAATTTAATTAATCATTGTTCCGTAGATGGGATCAGAAATCTTTTCCAATAAAAACCATATAATCAGTGGTGGGATTCAAATATGTGAACAACCGGTTCTCTGCATGGATGCTGCTTCTGGAAGTCTGTTCTGGGCCTGGCCAACAAAAAATTAGCTACCGGTTCTGCCAAAGTGGTGCGAACCGGCTGAATCCCACCACTTTGTATAATCCTGCAACTTGTTATCATATGTACTTTAATGTCAGTTCAATGTGTATGTATATATATATATATTATATAATATATAATATATATATTATATAATATATATATTATATATTTTATATAATATATATATTATATATTTTATATAATATATATATATATATATATATATATATATATATATATATATATATATATATATATATATATATATATATATATATATATATATATATATATATATATATATATATATATATATATATATATATATATATATATATATATATATATATATATATTAACAATTACACTAAAAATATGATCCCTGGGTATATCCATATTTAAAATCAAACAAATAAACGTGAGCACCAGGGAGTATTTAAAAATTTTAGTAAAATTTAGTAAAATTTAATACAATACCAATAAAATCACCATAAAAATTAATAACTAATAAAACGTCTAGCTTTCGTCAGCAACTGCTGACATCATCAGGGCTCAAAATGCCGGTCAGTGGGAGAGTCCTCTTTTATAGATTAGTCAGAGTCTGCACTCGGCTCCTAGATCTTGTCAATGGGCCTGATGCAATAGGCTGTTTCTCAATTGCCGGTTTCTTATTGGCAATGATTGCTTTCTTGCGTTTTCTATTTGTGTAGTTGTCATTGGGTGTTTTCTCTTTGCCAAATTCGGGGTCTGATGAGACATCTCCCCTCTCATTTTTTGCTTTACTGTCACCCCTATTTCGTTTGGCTGCACCCCCCTCTCCTCCCCTTTTTTCACTCCATTCTGGTTGCCCTGTCACATCGCACTGTCTCTTGTTTTCTTTGTGTTTTCCCCAGTCATGGTCTCCGCAGATGTTGTTCGAGTTGATTACTGTCACGCCCCTTGTTTCCTCCTTGCTCCTTGCTTGCACGGTATCATTTTGAGAGTTCTTCCGTGCTGTCCGTTGACACGGGCAGATCGGCATTGCAAGGTGGGGTGGGCAGGTCTTATCCTCCAAACATGCTAATGAGGTCATTCCTCCCCTCTTGGAGTACGATCTGGTAGTTGTTGCCCCCAGACGTCTCCTTTCTTTATCTCCGGTCTTGGTGTGTTCCATCCCAGCTCTAATCAACTCGCCTTGGGTGTTCTCTACATGGTAGCCAGGGGCGTCAGCCCTCATTGCTCTCTCTCCTCTACTCCCGGAGTTTCTCCCATGCTTATCTTCATCGGGTTCACTCCATACCCCCCGTTGGCATGTTTGAGTTGATGTTGCTGAGTGGAGCGATCGAGTTGTTATAGATGGTAGGGCTGGAGAAGCTGCCCTTTCCTCTCCCAAATGTGGTAGGCGATTCAGCACTCTCGCCAGAGGTGTTTCAGATGTGGGTCTCTTATCGGGCGGCACTCCCCCTTCCAGGTATCCTGGGGGGTGCGTGCAGTCCCTCAGTCCACACGTTGGTGCTCCTGTGTCTCCTGGCATTTCTCCAAGTGCTCAGAGATGCCTAGCCATTCTGGGGGTGGGGGGAAATCCCGATCGTTGTCTACCTTCCGTTTGAGTATTCCCGGGCTGCGGATGGTGAAAGGGGGAATTCTTTTCCACAATCCTCTCCATTGGTATACTCCGTATTTCTTTAAGATGTCTCCAATGGGATGGGGAATTGCCCATGCTCCAAGCTCTCAGCGTTAAGTGGGCTGGGCAAAGATCGATATGCCGATTGATTGAGTCCTTATTGGATAGCCATGCCTCCTTGAGCAAGCGGCCCCCTTTCGTATTGTCACTAGCCAAGACCTGTACGTTTTCAAAATCAAATCGGTGGCCTGATTCAGTCATATGTGCCGCAATCTGTGAGTATTGTTCGCCCCTCTTTACCGCTAGTTTATGTTCATGGACCCTAGTTCTTACTCTCTTGGCGGTCTCCCCAACATAGTTCTTAGAGCAGTCCTCGCAGTCGATCCTATAAATGACTGCTGACTTATCCATGGTGGGGAGTGGGTCCTTGGGGCGCATTATTGCGGCACGCAGCGTCTGATTGGGTCTATGGGCTACCTTAACGTTGTATGGTGCTAGTAATCTAGCAGTAGCTTCAGAGACGTTGCAGATATAGGGGAGGGTAACCAGTGTCGTCTGTGGTGCAGGCTCATTTGTACACGGATCTCTTCGAGGTTCAGGTGGCACACTGAAGCGCCTAATGAACCTTGTTGGATATCCATTACGTTTACATATACGGAAAAGATGGTTTCTTTCCTCTGTTTTTGCTCTGGCAGTACTACAGTGGGATTCCACCCGTTTAAACAGGGCTCTAATGCAACTAACTTTATGGGCCACTGGGTGATTACTCTTATGATGGAGGATTCTGTCTGTACACGTTGGTTTTCGGTATACCCTGGTGTCAAGAGTTCCATCTGGCTGTCGATGAACTAATACATCTAAGAATGCCAGTGAACCTTGACTTTCTTCCTCCATCGTGAATTGGATGTCTGGGTATACCGAATTCAGTATGCCCATAAAGTTAGTTTTTTGATGCCTCTTGATGACAGTAAAGGTATCATCCACATAGCGGGCCCAGAATTTAGGCATAGGCAGGCTGCCAGATTCATTCTGCTGTTCCTTTGGATCTGTGCTGGTGTTGTATGAGTGGTAGGGGTGCTCCATAATTGCTCTTCCTCATCTGGCCTACACCGAGCCAGTTGGGGGGTTGGCATATTCTCCTTGATATTATCTGGGTTGTTATTAGGTCGTCGGTAATGGGGCAGCTGGTTGGTCGCACTCCACGATCTTAACACCATATATGCTGGACACAGGTCAACGTGCCGATTAATAGAGCTATTATTAGAGAGCCACGCCTCCCTAAGTAGGCGGCCTCCCTTGGTATTGTCACTTGCTAGCACGCTAACTTCACTGAAATTGAATCTATGGCCCAATTCTGCCATGTGAGCCCATATCTGGGAGTATTGGTCCCCCCTTCTTACTGCCAATTTATGCTCGTGGACCCTGGTCTTTACCCGTTTGGCAGTCTCCCCAACATAGTTACATGGGCAGTCCATACAATCAATCTTGTATATGACTGCCGATCTTTCCATGCTGGGGAGCGGGTCCTTAGGGCGCATGATGGCTGCTCGTAGCGTTTGATTTGGTTTGTGCGCTACTTGTATGTTGTATGGTGCCAAGATTCTCGCTGTAGCCTCTGAGATATTATGGATATAGGGGAGGGTAACTCGTGTGGTTGTCTGGGGTGTGGGTTCTTGGGGTGCAGGGTTATTCCGGGGTTCAGATGATTTACTGAACCGGTTAACAAATTTTGCCGGATACCCGTTGCGCTTACATATTTGGAAAAGATGGTTTCTCTCCTCCCTCTTTGCTTTGGCAGTGCTGCAATGTGATTCCACGCGTTTAAATAGGGTTTTAACACAGCTGGCTTTATGGGCTGTCGGATGGTTGCTCTCAAAGTGGAGAATCCTATCCGTACATGTTGATTTTCGGTATACCCTGGTGGTCAGACATCCATCCAGTTGGCGCTGCACCAGTACATCCAAGAATGCTAATGTGCCCTGATTTTCTTCCTCCATGGTGAACTGGATGTCTGGGTATACCGAATTCAAAATGCCCATAAAGTCAGTCTTGTGTTGCTTCTTGACGACTACAAACGTGTCGTCCACATAGCGGGCCCAAAACTTAGGTTGGTATTGGGCCATCGCTATGTGTTCTAAACGTTGGAGCACCACCTCTGCTATTACGCTGGAGATCGGCGACCCCATTGGAGTTCCCTTGATCTGTTCAAATATAGTGCCCTGAAAGGTGAAGTAGGTGTTTAAGCAGACTCTCATCAATTTTATAAGGTCTTCTGTCTGGAGGGAGTCCTGATGTTGTTCCTGGTCTCCTTGATTCAACCGGTCTCTTAAAGCTGTAATCGCAAGTTCTTGCGGGATAGAAGTAAATAAAGAGACCACATCAAAGGAGACCATGAGTTCATCTTCCTCCACCCTCAGGGCCCTAATTTTATTGAGGAACTCATCTGCCGATCTCACAGTGGTATTACTATTACTGGTCAGGTGGCACATACGTATGCTCAGTCGTCAAGAAGCAACACAAGACTGACTTTATGGGCATTTTGAATTCGGTATACCCAGACATCCAGTTCACCATGGAGGAAGAAAATCAGGGCACATTAGCATTCTTGGATGTACTGGTGCAGCGCCAACTGGATGGATGTCTGACCACCAGGGTATACCGAAAATCAACATGTACGGATAGGATTCTCCACTTTGAGAGCAACCATCCGACAGCCCATAAAGCCAGCTGTGTTAAAACCCTATTTAAACGCGTGGAATCACATTGCAGCACTGCCAAAGCAAAGAGGGAGGAGAGAAACCATCTTTTCCAAATATGTAAGCGCAACGGGTATCCGGCAAAATTTGTTAACCGGTTCAGTAAATCATCTGAACCCCGGAATAACCCTGCACCCCAAGAACCCACACCCCAGACAACCACACGAGTTACCCTCCCCTATATCCATAATATCTCAGAGGCTACAGCGAGAATCTTGGCACCATACAACATACAAGTAGCGCACAAACCAAATCAAACGCTACGAGCAGCCATCATGCGCCCTAAGGACCCGCTCCCCAGCATGGAAAGATCGGCAGTCATATACAAGATTGATTGTATGGACTGCCCATGTAACTATGTTGGGGAGACTGCCAAACGGGTAAAGACCAGGGTCCACGAGCATAAATTGGCAGTAAGAAGGGGGGACCAATACTCCCAGATATGGGCTCACATGGCAGAATTGGGCCATAGATTCAATTTCAGTGAAGTTAGCGTGCTAGCAAGTGACAATACCAAGGGAGGCCGCCTACTTAGGGAGGCGTGGCTCTCTAATAATAGCTCTGTTAATCGGCACGTTGACCTGTGTCCAGCATATATGGTGTTAAGATCGTGGAGTGCGACCAACCAGCTGCCCCATTACCGACGACCTAATAACAACCCGGATAATATCAAGGAGAATATGCCAACCCCCCAACTGGCTCGGTGTAGGCCAGATGAGGAAGAGCAATTATGGAGCACCCCTACCACTCATACAACACCAGCACAGATCCAAAGGAACAGCAGAATGAATCTGGCAGCCTGCCTATGCCTGGAAAGAAGCGAGGCAACCGATCTGGAGAGGAGGAGACGACCCCTCCACTCAGCTGAGACGGCCGGATTGAGGATGTGTGAAGTGCGGAGCGAAGCCAGCGACGGACTTACGGACGCTTTAGAGAACTCCGAAGACCCCCGCGATGTGCACATGGGCACGAACGACGTCAGAAGGGAGAGGAGAGCGAAAGAGAAGCACGGCGGCACTCGAGAAGATCGTAATTCCACTACCTCCCCCAGACCGAGCCTCCGAATTATAACGCGTACGAAAGGAACAGAGGAGGCTCAGGAAAGGGGGAGGAGGAGTAAGACGACTGAATGTAATTACAGTCAGGGGACCACCCCCCCAGTAGACAAACAACCCATCAACCTATCCCAGATCACCAGCATATCGCAACCAACTCAGAGCGACTTACAAGATTGCCCAGATGACAGTTGGATGGGAGGAGAAAGTATCAAAGTTAAAAGAGAAGGCTATCGCAAAAAGAACAGCCAAGCGGAGGATGATTGGGAAAGGAAGGGGAGGTGTACATTACCACTCAAACCTGATGGGGAGGATGGGTTGAAGAACAGAGATAATTTGAACGGTAGGGGAGTTATCCCACCCACCCCAGAATCGAAAGAAAGGAGGAGAGACGACAACACACACGTAACTAAGAGGAATAGGAGGAAGCAAACCAATCAAGCGCAGTTGAATCAATTAGGCCCGGTGACGAGATCGAGGAGCCGGGTGCAGACTCTGACTTGCCTATAAAAAACTCTCACACTTTCTGGCGATCTAGCCCTGATGATGCCGGCAGGGACGGCGAAAGCTTGGCGCTTTTTAATTAAACTTTTATAGTTTTACTACCCTGGTGTTCATTTTATTTCTTGATAAATACATATATATATGTATGTATATATTCTGAGGTTTTCGCGGGTGTTTGTATGTAGGTCTTTGGTTATTCGGGTTTTCTCCCGCGTAAAATTGGAAGTGTCTTGGCGACGTTTCGACGAAGTCCCATTCGTCATCTTCAGGCTGGTGTTTTCAGCTTCGTGCTTCGAGGAGCAATGTGTGGTCTTAGCTGTTTCTTCCTTTTAACTGCCAGTGGGGGTATGAACTGATTGGGTGGGAGCTTGGCTGTGTTCTGATTGGGTGGAGGTGTGTTCTGATTGGTTAGGGGATTGGCTGTCCTCTGATTGGCTGGGGGGTTGGCTGTGCTCTGATTGGCTGGGGGGTTGGCTGTGCTCTGATTGGCTGGGGGAGTGTTCTGTTTGGGTGGGGTCTTTGTTGTGCTCAGGTTAGTCTGAGTTGCAGGGGGATTTAAGATGGTGGGCTGCCTTGCTATTTTTTGGCTTCGCGTTCGTGGTCGTGCCTCCTCTTCATGGTGGGTGTCAGTTCGCTTCATGTATGGATTGGAGGGGTTTAAAGTGGCTAATGATGCAGCTGTGGTCTGGGTTCTGGTTTGTGGTTGTGCCTCATCATCGGTGTGGCTTTGGGTTTGCTTTTTGCGTGGATGTGTGGTGGTGACATCCTGTGTGGTTTCTGTGAGTGTGGGTCTGGTGTCATTTTTTGTGTTAGGGAGTCGTTTGTCAATAAGGGCAGGTTTCCAAATGGCTGGTAGGCAGGTGGTATCATCTCGTTTGTTCATGCTGTGTGGGCATTTTTCTATCTCGATGGCTTCTCTGATTATTCTGTTGTTAAAATGTTCAGTTTTGACGATAGTTCTGGTATTTTTAAAGTCAATTTCATGTCCTGTGGCTTTAAGGTGTTGGACCAGGGAAGGTGTTGGTTCCTCTTTTTTGACTGAGTTCTTATGTTCTTCAATGCGTGCACTTATTCTTCTGTTGGTTTGTCCGATGTATGTGTTGGGACAAGCAGTGCATGGGATCTCATATACTCCTTGATTTTCTAACTCAATTTTACCTTTGGGGTTTCTTAGGATGGTTGATATTTTTCTGTTTGTGCAGAATGCTGTTTTGATGTTGTGTTTATGGAGGATCTTACTGATTCTGTCTGTGGTGCCTTTTATGTATGGGAGGAGGGCTTTGCCGTTTTCTTGTTCCATTAGAATGATAGTTACCCGATCATGCTCAGGAGAAGGGAGGACGTCCTCGCTGACCCATCCGGCGGTGATGGCCCACCCACCCTGCCTTGCAGCGCCGGTCCGACCATACCTACGGAAAACATGAAACAGCTCTCAAGATAACAACGTACGAGCAAAGGACACCAAGGACAAGGGGGGAATGGTGAAAACCGGTCAGGATAATACTCACGGAGATCATGACTGTGTGGGTGGGATTTGTGAGGAAAAAGAAAAAAGAGGGGGGTGTACTACACCTAGACAATCTGAGAAGGGCAAGGGAGGAGATGACAGGAACACGCAATTGAATGATATAAGAGACAAGGCCAAACAAAAAAGGGGGGGAAATACCCCGCCTGATTCTGAACTCAGCAAAGGGAGAATGTATGATGTCACACACACAGACAAGAGATGTCCAATATTGTTGCAACATTGCCACCACAAATGGAAGAAAGGGAGTTTACATATTTTTGCAATCTTGACCACAGTAATATACCAGCAATGTAAAATATACTAGTTCTTCTTAGGTATAATATTTATAGTAAATTTAATATGCTTTTTCCATTGAAATTCCCATAGGTCCATTTAGCAGAATAACAGAGTTGGAAGGGACCTTGGAGGTCTTCTAGTCCAACCCCCTGCTCAGGTAGGAAACCCTATACCATTTCAGACAAACGGCTGTCCAGTCTCCTCTTAAAAACTTCCAGTGTTGGAGTATTCACAACTTCTGGAGGCAGGTTGTTCCACTGGTTAATTGTTCTAACTGTCAGGAAGTTTCTCCCAACCTTTTCTATACCCTGCACCCCTAGAATGCTTCTGATATATTCTCGCACCCTTACAAAAGTTTGAAATAATGGCAACGAATTATACATATACACTATAATTTTGAAAACCCAAGTTTTTGCATCCCCTGGAATATTGTCTCGCAACCCCAGTTGGGAACCCCTAGTCTAAGTGCTATTGCTATATGTTTTAGCCTCCAATCCTCTCTTTGCTGCTCTTCTCTGTACTCTTTCTAGAGTCTCAATATCTTTTTTACATCATGATGACCAAAACTGGGTGCAGTATTCCAAGTGTGGTCTTACCAAGGCATTGTAAAGATACTGTATTCTAATTTTGCATCCATGTAATCATGCAATGTCATGGAAAATTCTGAAATGCAGAGCGCATGCAGAAAAGGAACCATATTTATTGCAAAGGGAGGGGTCCCTACATTGCAAGAACGAGGGACCTGGAACAATGACAAAGCAAAGACTATTTTTTTACATAGAAGTTGGGAGCCACATAGAATCTGTCTGACTGGCAACTTTGGGAGAAATTAGGTAGATCATTGTTCAGGCATCCAGGGTTATTTCTATAGTTAGGCAAAGCAGCCCTTTCAGGGGGCAGCAGAGCTGGGGCAATGTTAACAAGACACAATGTGTAGGTAATAAATTTAATATATATATATATATATATATATAAATCAAGGGCATGTCTCTGATTGAGGATGAAAGGTTGGGGTGTCTCTAGGTTGTAATTTCCTTGTAATGGTTACTCTTGAGTTTGCTGTGTGCTTGTGAGGAGGTTTCTATTCCTGGTCTAGTTGATGTGGCTGGATGAGGCTTTATCTGGGGCAGG
The DNA here is from genome assembly GCA_024509115.1 of Crotalus helleri. Classification (NCBI taxonomy): domain Eukaryota; kingdom Metazoa; phylum Chordata; class Lepidosauria; order Squamata; family Viperidae; genus Crotalus; species Crotalus helleri. The sequence goes on along the minus strand of JAKSXO010000028.1, from coordinate 494,640 downwards.
GAGGGTCAGCTTGAGCCTGATTAGGGTTAGGGAAATAGAGAAACAGGGATTGGCCCCAGGCACACCCAAAACACAAGCAGGAAAAAAAAGTGCACCCTCCATTTTATTTACAACATTCATATTTGACTCGTTGAGGTTCTGAGTTATGTTTCACTAATAAATTATAAATCATGCCAAGTAAAAGTTCACTATGATGAGTTATGTGATTTTCAAATTCAGCAAAATTCCCCCCTTACTCTCCATAATTCTCTTGTGACTCTACGTCTTTTTTGACAGTATTGAACAGCAAAAGACTGGAAAGATCTTAATTTTTGTCCTGTTAATGATAAAATCTTTACAGATTACTGACTCTTCATTGAGCAAAACATTTAGTGTTTTCATCATCATAAAAGTAGATATTCAGAAAGAAGTAAGAGGGGAAAGACCTGGGCATATTCTTTTAATATAATTATCTCAAACCTTCAATATGTTTTCAGTTGTTTAAATTTAGTATTCTATGTTGTAAGCTCTCCAGAGTCCATATTAAATCTAATTAACAAGAGCAATAATACAGTTAGCCCTTGACTTGCAACAATTTGTTTGGTGACCATTCAAACTTACAACAGCACTGAAGAAAAGTGATTTATGACCATTTTTCACTTGAAGTTGCAGCATCCCCATGGATGGTCAAGTGATCAAAATTTGGACATTTGGCACTTGGCTTGTATTTATGACCATTGCTGTGTCCAGAGGTCATGTGATCAGCTTTTGTGACTTGACAAAGTCAATGGGGAAATCAGATTCATTTAACAATTGTGTTACTAATGTAACTGCAGTGATTCATTTAACAACTGTGGCAAGAAAGGTTGTAAAATGGGGCAAAATTCACTTAGCCACTGTCTTGCTTAGTAATGGAAATTTGAGGCTCAATTGTGGCTGTAAGTGGAGGACTAAATACAATGCATTGTCTATTGAAAATAGCTTATTTCCATGAATATAACCGAGATTTATTTAAGTAGTCCCTGGAAAGCTTCTGCCTCTTGCATTGAGGAGGTAGAATGATAAAGAAATATGATCAGTTCTTGAGTTTGGGGACACTTCCATCTTTTGAATTTTGCAAGTTCTGGAATGTAATCCTTGGCCTTTTGTTAGCTCATATATAATCCATTCTTCCTCTGTGCTGGTTATTTAATACTTTATTGTCAATAGAAATGGGAATAATTGGGTTTTTATGGATCTTCCTTCCCATTTTCTTCCCACCTATTACTGCATTACATTTTTATCTTATCTTGTTTTAGTCTGTGGAGAGATTACTTTCTTGAAACCAGAAGCAATCAAACCCAGTTTTTCAACACATAATTGCAATCTGGGTCAACTCTGCTGGGCAATCATGTCAACCAATTTCTTGCAGGCAGTAAAGCAGTATCCTGAAAATGGATTGGGAGGTGAGGAACTAAATTTGGACCTTGATGTAAGATTTATTGAGTATTGATCCTAGGCGGGAGATGTTAGATAAGTGCACAAACATTCTCAGCATTTGAGGCTTCTCCAGAGAACTGGGTCTTGGCATAATGTGTCTGAAGTAGGATAATTTGAAGCTGGTCATTTGTGCCTTGAGTGAAAACATTGGGTTGATTTGTTCAATGATCTGTTTGTTTTCTTGGCTATCCAGTGTATGCACAAGAGTCTTCTCCAACTTTTGACCAAAGCTTGAAAGCATCAGCATTCTTTCCATTGTATCTAGTAAAGCTATGATCTGCACGATTCTGTTTTAGATATAGACTCATTATGCAGTGTTTCTCAACCGTAGCAACTTGAAGATGTGTGGACTTCAAATCATGAAACCAACATGGCTGGCTGGGGAATTCTGGGAGTTGAAGTCCGCACATCTTCAAGTTGCTAAGGTTGAGAAATATTACATTAGAGCATCTGAATTTATTTTCTAAGGTCTTTAATCCAATTCTACCAAGTACTAGTTTCTGCTGTATTTCTTGGCTACTGGTTCCTTCAGTATCTTCACTATTTGTTCTAAGACAGGTTGCTATATTTGCTGTTATTGGTTTTTTTCTTTATATTTAATCTTAGTCCCATTTTTTTCACTGTGTTCTTTGACTTTCCTTACCAGGGCTTGCTAATTATTTGCATGTTTAGTTATCTGAATAGTATCATCAGCAGAGCTCAGATTATTGATGCTTCTTCCTCCAGTTTTAAAATCATGCTCTATGTTCTAAACCAATGTTTCTTAACCTTAGCCATTTTAAGATATGTGGACTTCAACTCCCAGAATACCCCAGGCAGGACTGGTTATGCTAGCATGTGAAATTAAGGATATTGTACAATAGTTTGCACACCCTGTTAAGTTTCCTTTCTTTGATGGTAGGAAGCTTGACTCTTCAGTTCCTTTCCATATTTCAGTAGGTACTGCATCAGTTTTGTATCCTTCTGACTTAGTAGTGACCAGAGTTCTTCATAGTCTAGTACTAGAGGTTCTTGTATGTACAGGTAGTCCTCAACGTACGACTGTAATGTCAATAAAGATTCTCAAGTCATACAGATAGAGTTGTCTGGAAGTTGAGTCATGTCAACTAGATGTCTCCTGTGCTCCTGTGAAGAAGTAGCTTCTTCACAGGAGCACAGGAGAAGCAACATCAGAGGACCAGAATCAGCAGTATGCCTTCACGTAAAAGAAAAAGGGCACTCTTTTGAGGACCATAATGTTCACATTTTGGACAGGGAAGATAGATGGTTTGAGAGAGAAGTGAGGGAATCTATTTATGCTTAAGTGGAAAATCCTTCCCTCAATAGAGGTGGAGGCCTCAGACACAACCTGTCCTCCATTTTCTTTTATGCTGCTCTTGCATGAGTTGCCAAGATAGGGACCACTTCATAGGTTCACCAGGGAGGTGACCCAACTAAGAGAAGGTTTTAGGAACAAGGGCCCTTAATGCCTCTCTGCCTACTCACCTAACCAGTCTATTTAGATTAGGTGAAAAAATGAAAAACGGAGGGGTTCCCCCTGACCAACATGCTCAGACTGAGGAAGCTACTTGGATAAATGTCTATGGAGTTTCTCAGTCATCCAAGTCATGGCTGTTCCAAAGGTGCTTTTTCAAGGGGCAACTGGACTTTCTTGAAGATATTTCACTTCTCATCCAAGAAGCTTCTTCAATTCTCAAATGAAGTGAATTGAAATAGCTTCTTGGGTGAGAAGCAAAACATCTTCAAGGAAAAACAAAGAAGGTCCAGTTGCTTCTTGAAAAAAGACCTTTGGGATACTTGGATAAGCAGCGAAATGTTTCAAACCCAAAAGAAAAGAAGCCTGGTTGCCATGACTCAACTTCCTTACGAATGTAACGGAACCTGCTTTTAGAAGCTTTTCCCCACCCTCCCAGTCTCTGCCTATTTTGAAACTGGAGTTGGACCTAGCACCTTCTCCAAGTAAAATTGCTGCCTTTCCTAACCATGGAGTTGTTGGAGGCAAAGATGCTCCCTAACCAATGTTGAGAATTAGTAGCCATATCATCAAGTCTGAAGACAACAGGCTGGAGAAGTGCTTCAATTTGTCACACATTTGGGTGCCAACCACAGGTTGAAGACCACGAAGAAAAAGGAAAGAAGCAAAAGAAATGAAACCAGTGAAGGAATTTGTAAGAAACAGGAAACAATCTGGGAGGGCTTGATAGCGGTCCTTATGTAATGGCTATTGGAAGATACTCAACAGTGGAAGACAAAATAAGATCAGGATACAGTAAAGAAGCTGCAAAAGTTAATCTTCTTTTTCCTTCTGTGTTCTTAGTGGCTAGCCAGATAAATATATTTTAGTCAAGGTAGGAACAAGCAACTGGGGTAACAAGTTGCTGTCAAGTTATTGTCTCATCACTATAGTCACTGTTGGAAACTTTTATTCTATCCTGTTGTTTCACAGAAGGTTCTTGCAACAACTTCCAGGCACCTTATGAGAGGCTTTCTGCTGTCTGGAGAAGTGGAGGAATCTCTCTTTTGTGTTTCGGGATTCAAGGCATTGAAGCACGACACATCATAAAACAAGTTTCTTTATTTCACCTTAACTCCACTCCAAGCAACTGCAAAATGGGCACTCAGGCCTTTTATAGTTTTCCAACCCCCAGGCAGTCCAGCCAATAGGAATCCTTTTTTCTTCTCACCTTGTGCATGCGCAGTAGTCCGGCGCCAGCCAGTCTGGTCCCGGGCAGCTTTTAGATTGCCCAGGACCATTTGCAACATTTCTGGGCCTGCTGAGTTTCTTCATCAGGCCCAGGACACAACACCTTCTATCTGTATTTTCATATAAAAGGTAAATTTATCATGTTTATCAGTTGGAGAACGCTTACGAGTCTTGGGTCAGGTCTGAACTGTTCAGTCACAGAACATCTCCACTTCATTGTGTCTCCAAGTGCAATTCAAAGTGCACCTGTCACTTCTAGAACCTACAGGACCTGGATACTGTAAATTCAGAACAGCCTTCTTCCGATTGTTATTCAGGTAGATAAAGAATATTAGGTTTCCTTAGGTTCTTTAATCAAGGAATGCCACCAGCAAGAACTTACCTTGAAGATGGGATGCTTCCATTGCAGCCTCTCTCCCTTGGAAAAACATCAAATTCTGAAACCTTCATAGGTCCAGTCCTGCTGCATGTTAGAAGGTTCTTAAAAACTGCTCTTGGAGAAAACTCCTGAGAATACCATGGACAGCAAGGAAATAAACAAATGGATCACTGAATAATTCAATCCATAGTTCTCATTCAAGGCACAAATGATCTGGCTCAAATTATCTACTAAGGACAAAGTAAGTGCTTGGCGGGAGGTTGGACTAGATGACCTGCAAGGTCCCTTCCAATTCTGTTATTCTATTCTATTCATTATGCAAAGACCTAGCTCTCTGGAGTAGGCTTGGGAAAGGTAGGAGGAAAGAGGATGAATGGACTGAGTGATAGTGGTGAAGGGTTAGAAGACAAATAGAGGAGAATATTTGTAACTCAGGGTTGAAATGAGGGGTCCTTGCTGCTCTCTGAGCTTGGTTGCTTTTTTGCAGACATTTTATTACCAAACTAGGTAATATCACCAGTCCCAGTATTAGTACTGATGAGGTTACCTAGTTTGGGTAATGAAATGTTTGTAGGAAAACAACCAAGCTCAGAGAACACCAAGGTTAGAAGGCCTTAAAGAACAGATTGGGGATAGATCATGTGATGATGTGGTTGCTAAGAATGGACATTGACTTGACAACACATCGCCAATCAATCTTAAACCTTCAATATCCCATCAGGATTTGGGATATTGTGAATTTGCTCTCTCTTGCAAAGTGGGGTCTTGGTTTGCTTTCTTGGTGGGAAACAAAGTAGGATTGTTGATTTGTTAAATGTTTTTTTTTCTGATGTTACCACTCACATTATCCATCTGGAGGCATGTAAGATGCTAAGAAAAAGACGCAGGCATGTCTTGAGCAGAGGTTTGAAGCTGCAGGACACAGCTTGACAAATTCTGAGTTTATTGCTTCTTATATACTTGTTACATACGTAGGCTTTACCATTAAATGCTGACAAAGGTTTCTTCATTGGAAAATGTCTTCATGTAAGCAACTATTTTCTAGTAACCCATTACATGGTCAAAGATCAGGTAAGAACAAATACAGGTAGATGAAAACAGAAGGAACTAACAAAGACAGGACGAGATAGGAGAAGGAACTAAGCATATTATCTGTTTAGATAGGTAAGGCATTAAGTCAAAAGGGTATGAACTTCTGGCTGCTTCACTAGGACAAAGGGTATCAAAAGGTTATGAGGTTTGTGGGGGGAAAAGCATGGCAGTTTGCTGCGCGTGCAATTTCCCCCACATCTCACTCTTCTCTATTTTATTAGGACATTATCCTAAGTTGGAGTAGTTAGTGGGTCTTAGTCAGGGGACATATAACTTTGCATTTGTTTATACAAAACATAACTTGTTCCTGAGGTAAGTTAATGGTAGTTTAGTGTGGAAAATTGAAAGTAGAGAAAAAAAAGACATTGAATAACCATATATGTGCATAATTAAAGGATATCTCTTGAAAGGAGGTACAATTTAAAATTCTTTGACTGACATGTATACAATGAGGTTTTTTAGATGAAGTAGTACAATTGACAATTTTTGCACAAGTAAGATTTGTAGGAACATCTACAACTGGTGTATGCAAAACAATAGCATCAAGGGGTAACATGTAAGAGGCATGACCCTAGCTTGACATAGTTGCATAATGAAATTCATTGTCTGATAAAAAAATTGCTTAAACCAGTATAATTTTTTTAAAACTGAAGCTGGAACACACAAAGGTATAAGACAGGTAGAGAATAGATTTTCCATATCATATGATTCAGAAATACAAAAGTCTGTCACTTGTGTGACATTAGCTAATTGCACCCAAATATTATATTTCATCCGTGATTCTAAAGGATGAGTGGGAGAACTTGAGCCCCCACACAGCAATTAAGAAGGAAAGAGAGGCAAAGAATGACTAAGGAATTTGCAGTCAAAACCACAAATATGGCAGCGCATAAATTCTCTGGTGCAAGTTCTTTTCCCTGTTGCCACAGAACCATCTGTGCTTTGGATGTTAGGTTTTTCACATCGCCCCAGGTTGTTGGTCAACTGCGATGGCAAGAGCGAAAGGGACATTGCGCTGTCTGAAGAGTCACCTACTTCATTTCCTGTATTGGGTTCTGGACTTGATGCCATGAGATCTTTGGCTGGTTGCCCAATGGATTAGGGAGCACAGCTTTCTGCTGAAAGTGATGCTGGTAGGCAGTAGTTTTTTGAAAAGAAATATTTAGCTGATTTAAAGTTATTAGGACTTTATTGACTTGATGATTTATCCATGCCAAATTAGGTACCCTTGATCCCTCCTTTTTTATTTGTTTGTGAAGGCAGTCCTTAAAGGACTGATGCATATGTGAGAAACAAAGGATAGCTGCTGTAAAGTTAAAAACAAAGCCATAAGATTGGGGTCAATCCTGGGCATGATGTAAGCACCTGGAAAATTAAAAATAAGTTGGCACACATAATGAGAGTCAGAGATTAAGTTAAAAGTCTGTTGAGAAAAGGTGTGGAAAGCTAAAATAGCAGCAGATAATTCTGAGCGTTGTGGTGAGGATTGCACTGCAGTGTAGGCAGATGATATGAAATACAGCCTATATAGTCAGCACTGAAGAGATAAGTTATTCTGAAAATAAAATTGAAAATCAAATTTTGGGATAGGAAGAACAATATTAATTAAATCAGTCCCATTTCAAGGACAAGCTCGATTGTGTCCTAAGGTTATTTCAGCAACAGCCTGGATAAAAGATAAAACATTTTGGGATGGGATAACTAAAGCCATTCAATACAATATACTTTTTGCGCTTCTAACACAATTAATACTCCTGTAAGTAGTTTACTAATAAGAAATATCAAAAAGTGTTAAATGACAATTTTTATGTGGAATTCTGTCCACAAATTGAGTACTCAAGTACTTAATTTGCTCAACTGTGGTAAATGCTGCAAGTAGAACTACAATAAGATCTCCAAGTTGTTTTCCTTTGGTCAGTAAGTCAAATTCCAAGTTAATCAAAGATGGAAACAAATTTTTATTAAGTAGGTTAAACATTTACAAAACTTAAGTAAAACAATTCAGAGTCATTTCTTTAGGTTGATGGATATATAGGTCTAACTAAACAATTTAAACTCAACAATTTTCTTTCCCCCCAAAAATTGTCCAACAATTGCTGTCTCTTTTTTCGAGTAAAACTTTGTAATCTGAAACTGCAAGAGTGGTCATTAAACTTCATCTCCATTCGCAAACCGGAGTTCTAAGCAGAGAGGAAAAAAAGTTTTAAATGAACAGTTCCCCCCCCCCCTTCTTTCTGTCTCTCTTGCTCTTAAAGCAACACAGCCAGTTGAAAAACAAAAGAGACAGGAAAAGTTTTTGTTACAAACTTCTCACCACTAAAAATTAGTTTTCTCTCATTCACATGCATTTTCCATAAATTCTCTCACACATTCTCCATGGGACTCTTCTCATGCAAACACTTACTATTACTTTTCAATTACAACAATAAAATCTGCAGTTTTTTTATTTCTTTTACAGCCTGGGAGAGAGTGGGTGGGGGGGTGGGGTTTGAAGGCTAACACACACACTTAGGTATCAACAAATTAATTCATTCATTTTCATTCTAACTGCTTGTATAAACAATTCCACATACAAATATTTCATTTCATACTTTCTCCAGGCAAACTATTTATTTTTAAATAAGGCCTTTTTGTATTGTTGTTATCAGAGAGGGTTTGACCCTCTTCCAAGTCTTGGAAATAACACAGAACAACACAGACAAACATATATACACAAATACTAATAAAACAACATTGATTTAGACATATGGCTTGTCCTGCAAAAAGCGAGAAAAATCATGAGATGATTCCAACCAAACATGTGGGTTTGTTTTTTTTTATAGGGCCCTTTTAATCATCTCCTATTTTTCTCACCATTCCAAGCCCAAGCATAATGTTCTGGGTGGCCACACACACATATACACATATACACACATATACATAAACAAAACACACATCAATTTGGGGTTTGAGGCTAAAACAGGCCTCCCCTTTTAATTAAAAAGGAGGGGAACATTTATGGTTACTTCCAATTTATCCCAGCAACTTCAAAAGACATTGGGGAAAGACTAAAAGGAATATTGAAGGTGTGAAGGGTGAGGGAAAAGTAGCAGCCTCCTCTCCTCACATCTGACAAAGGGGAATTGAATAGAGCCAGATTAAAAGGGGGAAAAGGGAAGAAAAAAACTTGCTTTCAGTTATTTAAATTTTCTTTTCTTTTTCTTCTGTGGCTTTAGTTGTTATCAGATAAACTAGCCAACCGGAGGTTTACAAAGTTTTTCAATGTTGTCTTGTTAAAGATTATTTATACTTCTACACATCAACACAAAGCACCATCAGACATTGTCTGACAGGGTTAAACTTAACAGCTACTTGAAGTTTCAAAACATCCCAATTGTTCAAAACACATTGCAGAGGAGTACATTTTAATTTAATTTGTTTCTTTAAATTCCTCTGACATTCCCCACATATATATTTTTCTACTTCAAGATTGTTCCTCTAATATTTTCCTTACAGGGGTGTATGGTGGCCGTAAGGAGGCAAAAGAATTAGCCTCTTCAGAAGGAGCTGAAAATCCAATTAAAGATCCTTTCGGAGGCACAGTTTTTACTTTGATCCTAATCAGGTGTGGGGCTTGTAGTTAATTGTTGCCCTGCTGAAGCATCTGAGCCAAATTTTTCCACTGCTTGATGGCATTGATGCTATTGATGTAATACCTGTACTGGAGCCAGAGATTCAAGATGTAAAGTATGCCCTATTTTTTCCCAATCTCGTAACCTAAGCGTCCAGCGCTTAGGATATCAAGGGGAATGTTTCCCTACCTCACCCACCAGCTTCTTTATGTCTGCCTCAGGCGTTTTCACGCCTGATTTGTGTAACAGGAATCTGAGTTCCTCTGGTGGTGCTGAGATAGATTGCAATGCTTACTTACCACTGAGGGGTCCCGTAGGACGAAAGTGCACTTAGGGGTCTATTCCAGATGCTGGTAAGTAAGTTAGCTGTTGCTCCCTCAGAAGGGGGGCTGTCCCAGTTGCTCCATGGGGGGGCTGTCCCTGTTTTCAGGTGCCAGATGTAAGATGCTAAGAAAAAGACGCAGGCATGTCTTGAGCAGAGGTTTGAAGCTGCAGGACACAGCTTGACAAACTCTGAGTTTATTGCTTCTTATATACTTGTTACATACATAGGCTTTACCATTAAATGCTGACAAAGGTTTCTTCATTGGAAAATGTCTTCATGTAAGCAACTATTTTCTAGTAACCCATTACATGGTCAAAGATCAGGTAAGAACAAATACAGGTAGATGAAAACAGAAGGAACTAACAAAGACAGGACGAGATAGGAGAAGGAACTAAGCATATTATCTGTTTAGATAGGTAAGGCATTAAGTCAAAAGGGTATGAACTTCTGGCTGCTTCACTAGGACAAAGGGTATCAAAAGGTTATGAGGTTTGTGGGGGGGAAAGCATGGCAGTTTGCTGCGCGTGCAATTTCCCCCACAGAGGCAGGCACTAGCTCCCCACCTTTATCCTAATTGACACTTGTCAGATGTAAGTAGCCGTGTATTATTTGATGGGGTTCAAACCCTCAGTGGGGAACTGAGATGGACTTTAGCACTTTAAGTAACTATATGCAGAGTCTCCAGAGCTATCTAAGTCAGGGGTCCTCAACCTTGGCAAGTTTAAGACTTGTGGACTTCAACTCCCAGAATTCCTCAGCCAGCAAAGCCCTGATCTAAGTCCTGATGCTCTAAAGTGCCAAGGTCCTTGAGTTCAACTCCCCATAGAGGTTTCAACCCCATTGACTAACATCTGTCTACCTGTGTCTGATAAATCCCATATAGGCTGAAAGCAGTCATAGAGCACCTGCCTCTTGAAACCACCACTTGTAAACCCCACCCCCATTTGTAGACATGACAAATGTAAACATCTGCATCTCTCACTTCTTCTGAAGAGATGAACTGTGTATACCATTCTGGTAATTTCTTGTGTTACGTACAGGGAAGTCCACAACCTACAACGTAATGGAGCCCAGAATTCCATTGTTAACTCATGACATCAAAAGTCTCACATGACTGGACCTGACTTTATGACTTTTTTCACAACAGTCATTAAGTGAATGCCAGGCCTTAAGTGAACATTGTGGTTTTTCAGTGATCCGATGTATTTGCATGGATGTTTTTTGGCAGAAACTGCCAAAGAAGCATCATAAATGGTCACATGACCCATGGAACACTGCAAGTAGCTATAAAGGTGAGCTAATTATCAAGTGCCCTGGAACCAAGGTCCGTTGTAACTTCAGTCGCTAACTGACAGGTTGTTAAGTGAGAACTACCTGTATACTTTTAACCTTACCATATGGAGATTGGGTATGTACCATAAATTGCTCAGAGCTGATGGTGATTGGGGTCATGTAAGCCAACTAAACAAATAACCAAACTTCTACAGGCCAATTTAACCAGTAAAGAGCAAATGTGGCAAGATAAGAAACTGATGATCCAAGTTAATGAAACAAAATCCTTGCCACCTTCAATATAGCTAGGATGATATATAACTCCTAGGATAGCTTGGATTATGGGGAACCTAGAGAGTGCCACAAGTTTGCCAGTGTTACACTTGAGTTTGTAGTACCGTGTTTTCCCCAAAATAAGACCGGGTCTTATGTTAATTTTTGCTCCAAAAGACACATTAGGGCTTATTTTATGGTTAGGGCTTATATTTGGGAAAATACGGTACTAAATGCATGACAATCTTAACTGGGGCTTATTTTGGGGGAAGGGCTTATATTACGAGCATCCTAAAAAATCTTGCTAGGGCTTATTTTCCAGTTGGGTCTTATTTTCTTGAAAACACAGTATTCATCTGCATTTGGGCAGCTCTTTTGGTCAAAGAAGGCCTAATTCAGTTCATGCAGAAAAGCAAGGAGTATGACGCAAAGAGCTTTTTCAATGGTTACTGACTCAGATCTCCAGGTTAGTTTCACACTTCACATTGGTGGTGATGGTGCAGTCCTTTTCTCTATGGTTTCCCTCCACTCTACAGAGCCAGTCATGACTCAAGACCACAAAAGAACACAAGCAATGTTTCATGGAGGTAGTTTATCAATGTCTTTGTTACAGGCAACTGTCACCGCAAGATGTTCAGAGCAACTAATCACACTAACATTATTCTAACAGTAAAACACAAACCAATAAAAATAAACATGATTAAAGCCTTGGCAGCACAACCAATGAAATGATGCATTTGGCATTAAAGTCTGAGGTTCTGTCATCCTTCAAAGGACATCCGAGGGATGTTGCCATCTTTCATAAGCAGAGATCTTCACACACGTCCCTTCCTGTGTTGTGATGGTCAAATCACAGAAATCAGCCATGAGCGCCAAAAGCAGAAAGATAGAGATGGCTGGAGAAATCAAGGGCATACATCAGTTTTCCTCCAAATGGCGCCAACTGTGTTGGGTGAATAGTTTTTGCATACAACTTTTCTCAGTGTTATGCATTTGGTTCACTTTTTTTCTGTTTTTTTTTAAATCCTTTTTGCCTTTTTAGGTAGACATTTTTGTAATATTTGTGCTTTTAAGAATTGCAGTTCACTCCTTTGAACTATAAAGGTTAAAGGATTGGAACTTTAGAACATAGGTCTGGTGCCTTGCTCCAGAAATGCAAAATTAGATAAATTAACATTCATACCCTCTGTCCTTAGGAACAGGCAGTTCCAAAATATTCCCATTCCACCTTAGACCAGGAAAATATAAGGTCTTAATTAGGCACCACAAAGGCCCTGGGCTTGGTCCAGATCAGTCACTGTGGAGAACAACCTGTAACCAAGGCACTAGAGGATAAAATGCATATTTCGTGGTCATTACCAGCCTTATTCTGAACCACAAGAAAATTCAACACTGCCTTCAGAATGCACCTTAATGTTGGGACAGGTTGGTTAGGAGAAATTAGGCCTTCATGGCTGTGCTGCCTAAAAGGACACAAAAGTCCCAGTTCCTTCCTTTTATGCCAGCCAGCATTTGGGTGGCAGATGATAAAAATACGTAATCTGGGGGATATAATTTAGGGATTACTGAAAAATCATGGAGGAGAGATGAATGGTACACAAAAGTTTAGAAAGCATTTAAAAAAAAAAAAGAGCGATACAGGACCCAATTTTACAATGCTTTTTGTAAAGCAACTGCCATGGTTGATAAGAGGCTGCTGTGGTTAAGAAGACCCACTGTTTGCTATATTTAGGTTTTCAGCAAAAAAGTTGTAAAATGCATTCATGAGGCCATGGGATATTGCAAATGGCCATAGGTGTGGGGCCAGTTGCTGAGCACCCAAAAGGCAGTGATGCAACCATGGAGGGGAGGGAGACGGCGGCTGTCAGAACTTGGAACCAAGTCAGAAGGACCTCCATGGAGGTCCATCATGACTTTACAGAGTGACTAGGTGACTGTTCATAAATCAAGGACTGTTCATAAATTTAATATTAACAGTTGCAGGTACTCCTCGACTTACAGCCATTCAGTGACCGTTCGAAGTTACAACGGCACTGGAAAAAGTGACTTATGACTGTTTTTCACACTTACGACCATTGCAGCCTCCCTGTAGTCACGTGATCGAAATTCAGATGCTTGGCAACCATGTCCCAGGGTCACGTGATCACATTTTGTGACCCTCTGACAAGCAAAGCCAATGGGGGAAGCCAGATTCACTTAACAACCCTGTTACTAACTTAACAACTGAAGTAATTCAGTTAACAAGTGGCAAGAAAGGTCATAAAATGGGGCAAAACTCACTTAACAACTGTCTCACTTAGCAATGGAAATTTGGGGCTCAGTTGTGGTCATAAGTCAAGAACCATTGTATCAGTTTCATTGCTGTTTTTAATTGTTTTTATGACTACCGTGTTTTTCCAAGGAACACACCTCTAGTTCCAAAACTCCAGTTTTGGTATCCTTTCATCCCAGTCTTTAAATACTTGCCCCAGTCACCGGGTTGACAATGATCTTTTCCAAGACCTGTTTTCCATTCTCATCCCTTGCTCCTAAGTAGGAGAGTCTTGTGGAACAATGTTTGTGTTTTCTCACTCATACACGTACACATATCAAAGCATTTTTTGGTATGTTTTGAAGTAGAAAATATATTGATCAGCCATCAGGTAAGCTAATCTAAGATCTTTGAACCTTAGAGAGTAGAACAGTGGCACCTTTTGCCCTGGACACCCTTCATTAAACCAAGTGCCGAGAACTATAGGTAACATGGCTACTCTTTCGGAAGAAATTATCTATGTCTGGCAGAGTTACATGCAGCTGGATCCCCCATGATGGCTCGCTGTGGTTCCAGAGAGGGCTAGTGCTGCTGGGACTGGGGGTCTCTCTCTGGAGGTCCTCAGTGGAATCGTAGCTCTCCAGTCCTGCAGGAGAAACGTCCAGAAACCAGTCATTTGAACGCTGAATCCAAAGTGGGACTGTAGTTGATGGCCTTGAGAAGACATCTGGTTGTCTATTATTGTTTGTGGGTTCAATCCACAGCATCCCTCCTTGCCTCCACACAGTCGGCACAGCTCCTGTTTCTTGGGGCAGGGACCCCTGGAAAACCCATTCACAGAGGACGGCTGAGACCACAATGAACACAGCTGCAGTGATTGCCAGGCTTACCATGATCAGCAAGCAGTTACCACAATCACTTAGTGGGGAGGCAGTGGAAGGAGGCGGCATCTCAACACTTGTTGAGGGACCCAACATGACAGCGAATGGACAAGGACCAAGCCAGATCAAGTTGGCTGCATCTGGAACCAATATTACTTTTGTTAGAAAAAAGCTGGATGGAGAAGAAAATGGGAGGAGACGGGTCAGAGAACCGTATGTAAAAGAGTTAGCAATCTTTGACGCAACTGAGGGATGTGAGAGAGTTGTGCAAACTTAGCATAACAACTCAAAAACAGCTCATATTCGTCAGCCCAACAAAACCCTCTAAGTGCAATGGTTTATACCAGTACTAACTTGGTGCTTTCCCAATGTGTAGGATGAGATCGCCAAATACTCAGCCATTATAATTATTATTGGCTAGAAATTCTGTGAATTGTAGCCTAAAGACATTTGAAAGACACATGACTGAGGAAGGCTAGAATAGAACAAGAACTCTGCCTTGCAAATCCCAACCATTTTTAAAGTCCTTCTAAGCCAATTGTATCTTGTATCACGGGACAGTTTCCTCCAGTTTGAACTATTTCAATACTAGGGCTATGTATTGCTTTGGATATATATACCAAATACAGCGTTATGTCTGCAACTCTTTAAAGCAGCCGTATCTTTTCCTAGAATGTCATGACAGCTGCACAGGGCAGTTGTAAGTTCCCAGAAGACATGGCTGCTTTAAAGAGTTGCAGGCAAGCATTATATTCGTGTCCGCACATGTTCCAAAGCACTTTTTGGAATCAATTCCAAATTGCTGTATAGCTGTACTCTACACCAGGCATATATAGGCCAAAATATCTGGACAACACAAGGTTAAAGGAGGCTGTCGTATCTTTTTCCATATAATTTTAGGTACAAACTTGCTGTAGTAGCATTAAAAAATCTGAAGACAGCTTTGGACAAAGTAGGTTATCCTTAATTTATCAAACAAGGCTAAATGGAAAGATTTTTTTAAGGAAAGGTGGGATGTAAACCTAGTTAATCACCATAAAAATAAAAATCCAAAACATGTAAGGCAGGGTCTAAGCTAGCCATGAGTTTCTGTGTTTTCTTCTCTGTAAGGTTATGCTACTTTCCATTCAGACAAGAGCTGAGAAGTCTGAAGCCATAATCCCAGCCCAATCATAGGATACCAGGTTAAGAAAAGTGAAGTATGTTTTCAGCTCAGAGGCACAGGAGAAGGGGCTATACTTAAGGGAAGTGGGGGGGGGGTGGAAGAAGGGCAGGCAAAGGGAGAAGTTGGAAGAAGGGGAGGAAAAAAAGAATTCTAACCTCAGATATTGGAAATTGTGCTGGATTTCTGTCTTCAATGTTCAAGCATTTTGGCCTCCAAAGAGCGTCATACCCTTGACTTGCCTTTGACAACAGTGGAGAAAAGTATGTGGGATACATGGCGAGTCACATCACTTCCTGGGCACACCCACTCGGAGTTGTGGGTTGAGAGTAAAGCACTTCCTCCTATCAGACTTATCTTTCAACTCAGGTGACAGCTTGTCCACTGCTTAGCAGTGAGAACAACTGGTACCATTCCAAGGAAAAAAGACTAGGAGACAAACCAAACCCACCGCAGGAGAAAAATATACAGCATAAATTTAATTCAGCTACTATGGAGCACAATTAAATTGAGAAAGGGATTACAGCCAAAGACATTTCAAGTTTCCAGGTTATTGGTTCTGTGTTATTGATTCTCCCCCCCCCCAATGCGGTTCCCCCCCCAGACACAAGGAAGAAATACACGCACACATTTGGGATTTAAACTAGTATATAAACTGCTCTGATCATAAATTAATAATGGGTCATTGACAAAAAGAGATGAAACACCAGCCAAGTAAAGAAATCATCAACCACCAACAAAATAAAAATACAAAATTAATAACACAAGTGTCCCAAACACATGCACACATGAAATCCACTAGGAGAAAAGAGGTAGATTTTTGAAGGGGGGGGGAATTAATGGAGGAATACATTGACTAAAAGGAGGAGGTTGAGTTGACTGCAGGCAGAAAAGGTGGAGGGGGGGGGACTTTTACAGGCATTCCACATCCAGTATCAAGGTCAAAAACTTAAATTTTTCAGAAAATGCCACATATTTTTAAAGAAAAGAAGCATTTTCTGAAATACAGAAGAAATGTGTCAGGGCCTCCAACCACTTCTTACAACAGGAGGTGTCCATGCTGGGACAAGGGAAATCTGGAAAGAAGGTAGCTGGGAGAGGCCAAAAGCACACACCAAAGAAGAATTTAGCATCTTATCCCAAAATTTTATTTTATGTGTGTGTGTGTGTGTGTGGGGAGGGGGGGAACCACTGTTCTTTCTTTGAAGCAATGTTTACTCCAACTCAACATGTCCTTTTGGCCTGTTTAGGGTAACAGAAGATTGTTTGGGAAGGAGAAAGGGGAGGGGGGGAATAAAGGGATATCATTATTGGTGGGCTCCTTTCTACTGGAACCTTCCTGGTTTTTTTCCAGATATACAGGACAGGTTTAAGGAAGCCACATGGATGTTGTACAGGTTTCCCAGAAGCTCCTGGAGACCAAAAACAAGTCCTCGAAACAAAATCCTTGGTTGCAGGAAATGTGTGAACCCCATTGTAGATTCGGAAAATTGACCCTTACCTATTTCTCCCACCTATCCCTGTTTGGGAAATCTTTTAAAGCAGTGGTTCTCAACCTGTGGGTCGCGACCCCATTTGGGGTCGAATGACCATTTCACGGGGGTCGCCAAACAACGCAATCCGCCATTTTTTCCCCTTTTCCTTAGCTGTGCTACTCCTTCTTATTGGCTTTCGAAAGTGCCACAGGTGGCACGCAGAGCCGTTCCTGCCTTCCTCCTCTTTGCGCATGCGCAGCTTTTTTCTATATAAACTAAGGAAGTTTCGGTTTTGGAGCACGTGGCAGAAAGTGAGAGAGAACAAGCGGAAGAAAGCAAGAGAGGCCTCCTCCTCCACCACCACTTCTGTTTCTCCCACTTGGCTCGGCTGACGGAGGGAAGGCGGGGTGGTCAAAGGACCAGCTGGATGCTAGAACCACGCTTGCCGCTCAGAGACTGAGGCAGCAGCATCATCAGCCGCAGACACCTTCCGAAGCTGCCCGAGGATGCCCCGGAGCTTTTTGGTGAAGAGGAGTCGCAGACCTACACCCATCTCTTACTGGACGCGTTGCTCATGCTACCCGGGTGCTGGGCTGGAAGGAGGCAATCCGGTGCAGCTCTTGGTTCCTTCACCTTTTCCCGCCCCTCACTTCCCCAACGTGGCTTCTGCCTTGGAATCCGCCGAAGCGGGGCTTCTGCCTGTGCCCGTGGTGCCGCAGTTTGGGACGCTGGAGGGCCCCTCTTCACTGGCGCTGCTGCACAGTCCAGCCTGAGCGGTGAGCGAGGAATGTAGCCTCCACCTGGCCTCGCCCATCTTGGCCGAGTCCTTCCCGACGCCGGAACCGTTACTCTTGGGCCCTGGAGGAGACCTCAAGCTTTGGGCAGTCGCTACCGCCATCGCTTCTGGCCCACCGCTTGCCCCTCAGTGCAGCTATGGGCCGAGCCCAGGCGCACCGAAGCGGTCTCAGGGCAGAAAGGCCAAGGCAGCCCGTGAGTTGCACTTCAAGGACGAGGTGAGTATGTCGCCGGTGCACCGACCAAGGCCAAGCCTGTTCCAGAGGAGACTGCCAAGGGAGGGGGTGGTGGTGGCGGCAACAGTAGTAGCAGTAGTGAGTGGGATACGCCGAGTCCTGGGAGCAGTGGGGGCGGCAGCAGCGGAGAACCGGAGGCCGCCGGAGCCGAGGAATTTACCTGCCTGTGTTGCGCCAAGCGCTTCCGACGCCAGAGCGCCCTGTGTAAGCACCTGCTGCTCCACCACGAGCCCCTTGACGGCTTGTCCCAGGCTCGCCCACTTCCCGAGGCCTGTCTGGAAGAGGCGGCGCCAGACGGCCACAGCCCGCTGAGCTTGTCTGGGGAGTGCCACCTCTGCCCAGTGTGCGGGGAGACCTTCCCCAGTAAGAGCGGTCAGGAGCGTCACCTCCGCGTGCTCCATGCCGCCCAGGCCTTCCCCTGCAAATACTGCCCGGCGACATTTTACAGCTCGCCAGGCCTCACCCGCCACATCAACAAATGCCACCCCTCGGAGAACCGGCGGGTCATCTTGCTCCAGGTCCCCGTGCGGGTGTGAGAGGGCAGCCGGCGGTTCCGATGTGCCGCTGCTTGGCTCTCCACCAAAGCCTCCCCCCCAGGCAATTGTGCGGAGCTGCTTGTGCGTCCTTGGCAGCACCTCCCCCCTTCAATCTCTCCTTCCTTCCTTCCCCCTTCAATCTCCTTCCTTCTCCATCTCCCTCCTTTCCCCTTCAATCTTCCTTCCTTCCTTCCATCTCCATCCCTTCCCCTTCAATTTCTCTCCTTCCTTCCCCTTCAATCGCCTTCCTTCTCCATCTCCTTCCTTTCCCCTTCAATCTCTTTCCTTCCTTCCCCCTTCAATCTCCTTCCTTCTCCATCTCCTTCCTTCCCCCTTCAATCTCCTTCCTTCTCCATCTCCATCCCTTCCCCTTCAATCTCTCTCCTTCCTTCCTTCCCCTTCAATCTCCTTCCTTCTCCATCTCCTTCCTTTCCCCTTCAATCTTCCTTTCTTCCTTCCTTCCATCTCCATCCCTTCCCCTTCATAAACTGCTTTGATTCTTCCATTTATTGTTTAAAGTGGTTTAATGCTTCCATTTATTTCCTTTTATTCCCTTAAAACTAGTTTGAATCTTCCATTTGTTGCCATTTATTGTCTTAAAACTGATTTGTTTTGTTTATTTCTGATCCACGAAACCTATAACCTCCATGCCATTTCTCACTCTTCTTATTCCTTTCTGCTTTGCTTTTTATTCGCTCTCTTTCATATACTTTCTTTCATCTTCAGTGAAAGAAAATCCCTCCAGGTCCCCACTATAATCTATGGTTCAAATGAAAGCAGCCTGTTCTTATTTATTATTTACTAACTTTCTGTAAATTTTGGTCCCACATTTAAAGGCAGGGTAAACATGCATTAAAATACATGCAGCGGCGGCACAGCATTAATGGTGGCCGGGGCTGTCTTTCTTGCCACGCCCACTTGGTACCCACGCCTACTTGGTGGCCACACCCACTTGGCCACACCCACTTGGCCATGCCCCTGGCACCCGGCGATGTATAAGTGGTTGGGGGTCAC
The DNA here is from genome assembly GCA_024509115.1 of Crotalus helleri. NCBI lineage: Eukaryota > Metazoa > Chordata > Lepidosauria > Squamata > Viperidae > Crotalus > Crotalus helleri. The sequence continues at coordinate 475,176 of JAKSXO010000028.1, read as the reverse complement.
CACAACATGGGAAACTGTATTATGGGGTCGCGGCATTAGAAAGGTTGAGAACCACTGTTTTAAGGGGAAAGTGATTTGAGGGGAAACACATCTATCCTTAGCCTAAGGCAGTGTTTAGCCTTGTCCGCTTTAAAATGATTAGACTTCAACTCCCAGAATTCCCCAGCCAGAAAGAACAGACACCTCTCATTTCAAGAACACAACTTCTCTTCATTCCAACCTGGTCATCCCTTTTTGGAGGAAGCCAGATAAGACCCCATATGTACAGGGAAAGGAAAATATTGGTGCAGAGCTAGGGAGAAGGGAAAGAACTCACAAAGACAGTGCCCACAAGCCAAGAGTTTTCCAGTGCAGTACAGGAACAGGAGAAGGGAAAAGACACCCATCAGTGAAAAAAAAATTCTTTCCCCCAATTTCTCCACTTCCAAATAATAATAATATAATAACGACCCAGACACCCCCTTTCCCAAATGTCTGGCCATAAGTCAAAATATTCAAGAGTGCAGGATGAAGGGCAGCGTTTCCCTCTTCTTTTCATCTCTCCGCTGCCAGCAGCAATGCCATCCCTTTGTGTCTTCTGTCCCTCTTCTTCGGTCTTTCTTTTCTTTTTCCGTCATGACCATCCAAGGGGCAGCTTCATCTCTCTTCCTTTCTGGACCCCTTGGAAGAATGCCATGCTGTGGAGCTGCCAGGTGGGAGAAAAATAAAAAAGTATTACAGGTAGTCCTCAACTTATGACCAAAATTGAGCCCAAAATTTCTGCTGCTAAGTGAAACATTTGTTGAATGAGTTTTGCCCCTTGTTATCACCTTTCTTGCTACAGTTGTTAAGGAAATCACTGCAGCTGATAACTTAGTAACCCCGGTTGTTAAGTGAATCTGGCTTCCCCATTGACTTTGCTCATTAGAAAGTCACAAAAGGTGATCACATGACCCAGGGACACAGCAACTATCATAAATACGAACCCGTTGCCAAGCATCTGAATTTTGATCACATGATCATGGGAAACTGCAAAGGTCAAAACTGTGAAGAACGGTCATAAGTCCCGTTTTTCAGCGCCGTGGTAACTTTGAACGGTCACTAAACAAACTGTTGTAAGTCGAGGAGTACCTGTCCTACCTCCTCTTTCTCCTTCTGTAAAGACAGAGCCACCAGCCTGCTGGTAAGGGATGGTACAACAAGCCACCAATTTCAGAGACTCACCAGATGAAGGTTTTGAAGGCAGCTGACTGGGGGTTGATGCAGAGTGGGACCCATTTCCCATGCTGCTGTTCCAAGATAAACCTGTGCACCAGTTCTGAAAAACAAAGAGTACATTTTTATTTGGTCACCATCAGGGCCACAAAAATCCCCCCCTCCCCAATTTTTGCAGCCCAAATCTGTAGACCTATATTTACATAATACATGTCCCTCTCTTCTTCTTCTCTATTTTTCTATGTATTTTCATTCTGCCTCTCCTAACTCAGGCAAGCCAAGGCCATCACAACTGTTTGGGATAATAGAAGCAATGAATCACAACTGAATCACACATCCAGGTGACTTGCCCCGTGTACACTTAGAACTTCACCTGCAGATTCAGATAAATCCCTACTTCTGCAAAATCTTCATCCCCTCTTTGGAAATCTCCTCCTCCTCCAAAATAGATGCCATTAGTGCTACATGGTTGCACAGGGGAATTGGGAGATGCAGCAACCCAAATGGGATGTGCTTCTTAGCATGAAGTGACACAAAAGGATATGTTAACGTTTGACTTCTCCATAATTATGTAAAATGATACAAAAAAACACAGAGGATGAAGAAGAACTGAAATCACAAAATCTGGTGGAATTCATGGAAGAATTACGTACATTAATTGCTCTCACATTCTTAGTGTAACACAGTTAAGATCAATATTTAGCTCCTAAATTAGCAACTAGCAACAGCAATGTCCCAAAGGTGCTTTTTCAAGAGGCAACTGGACTTTCTTGTTTTTCTTTGAAGACGTTTCACTTCTCATTCAAGCTTCTTCAGCTCTTGCCTCTTGAAAAAGCACCTTTGGGACAACCATGACCTGGATGACTGAGAATCTCCACAGACAGTTAGCAATAGCACTTAAGACTTATATACAGTTTCATAGTTTCATAATCCAGCTGTCAAGACTGCTAACATCGAATGTTCTTGCTTGCCATATATGAAGAAGCAAACCTGTTTTATTTAGCCGTATAGCATTTCTAGAGTTAACGCAGACAGCAGTAGTTCAAGGGATGAGAAAGTATGCAAGCAAACCATAACAATGTCTGGGCACAGTGTGGCCAAGGTCAGCTCAGCTGCAACGGGAGGGGCACCTCACACTTCACATTAATTGGAGAATGTGATTGATGACTGTAAAATGAAGGAGTGAGTTATGCTTTGTTACAGATGCTTGGGGGAGGGAGGATTCAGTTTCTGGCTTAACTTTGTTAGTGCCGAAGCTATGCAGAATAATAAAAGATTCTTTTAGAGGAAAAAGCCTCAAAATTCTTTGAAAATCTGCTTTCTTTCGGAACCATGTCATCAAGCCAGAAACCACAAACTTTTAAATTCATTTAGGGGTCCCTTACCCCAGTCACTATCCCTAAGCTAACGGGGATAGCTGACAAAGATTTGGGGAAGATCTCGCCATGGAAGAGGAAAAAGTGCCTGAGGCCGGCACCCCCCAGCCGCAGCTTCTCCAGGAGGAACAGCAGCAGCAGCTTCTCCAGGAAGGGAAGGGCCAGCTACCCAGACAGTGGAGAAGAAACTCTGGCAAACTCCACAGCTGGGAGTAAGGCCAAAACTATCAGGAGAGCTGATTTGGTCGTCAGACTGGGACAAGCCAAGCAAAGGCTCCGGAAGTTTCCACACAGCCTTGCCAGCAGATGAGCGTGAGTCACGGCAAAGGGATATTTACATATCACCTTCCTCCCAACAATGGAGAGCTGCCCGGCCATCTATCGCTGAAGACTCGGGTGAGTGGAAATACCCGCCTGCAGCTTGCAGTGGGTCATTAGAATACCTAGCAGAAAGATTTGAAGAATTAGAAGTGCAGAGCGAAGAGCAACTCCCATTGAGAGAGGCCCCCAGCCCCTTCCTTGCAGATCAATTGGCTTTTCAACCCCTGGGGACCCCTGCCAGAGCCTCTAGCCCCACACAGAGAGGAGATTCCAGCCTGGGGCCCCTGCTGCAAGGTGAAATTGAGCAAATTCCACAGATAAGTGATCAGCCGTCTCCAAGCCTACACCAAATAATAGAGGCCTTGCAACAGCTCGGGCTAGTGCCAAAGCCAGGGGAGCTACAGCCAGTGAGCTTGCAGACGAGGGAGGCCCAACATGTCCAGCAGCCATTGAGGGGCTTACAGCAACTGGGGGCGTCACCACCCCCTGCAGCCCAACAGCAAGGAGGGCTACTACTACCCCCGCTTGCACAACCACCATTGGGAGGCCTGCAGCAGCAGGGGGCACCCCCAGCCCCCACTGCCCAGCAGCAGAGGGCCCAGCAACCATTGGATCAGCAGGCAGGGTGGAACCAACTGCAGCAGGGGGCGCCACGCCGACTACTGAGAGCCCCGCAGCCGTTGGAACAGCAGGCTGGGTGGGGCCAACTGCAACTGGGGGCACCACGTCAACAGCAGAGAGCCCCGCAGCAATGGGGCCAACAGCAACTGGGGGCACCACCAGCCCCCGCTGCCCAGCAGCAGAGAGCCCCGCAGCAACGGGGTCGACAGGCCTACAGTAGTTCTTGGAGATGGCAAAAGGAGGCGTTGAGGAAGGACTACAGCAATTCTTGAAGTTGGCAATAGGAGGCTTTGACGGAAGCCTACAGTAGTTCTTGAAGATGGCAAAAGGAGGCTTTGACGGAAGCCTACAGTAGTTCTTGAAGATGGCAAAAGGAGGCTTTGACGGAAGCCTACCGTAGTTCTTCAAGATGGGAAAAGGAGGCTTTGACGGACGCCTACAGTATTTCTTGAAGTTGGCAAATAGAAGGTTTTAGGGAAGCCAAAAGGAGTTCTTGAAGATGGCAAAAGGAGGCTTTGATGGAAGCCTACAGTAGATCTTCAAATTGGCAATTCGAGGGTTTCAGGGAAGCTGACAGCAGTTCTTGAAGATGGCAAAAGGAAGTTTTGATGGAAGCCTACAGTAGTTCTTGAAGATGGCAAAAGTAGGCTTTGATGGAAGCCTACAGTAGTTCTTTAAATTGGCAATTCGAGGGTTTCAGGGAAGCTGACAGCAATTCTTGAAGTTGGCAATAGGAGGCTTTGACGGAAACCTACAGTAGTTCTTGAAGATGGCAAAAGGAGGTTTTTATGGAAGCCTACAGTAGTTTTTGAAGACGATAAAAGGAAGTTTTGACGGAGGCCTACAGTACTTCTTGGAGATGGCAAAAGGAGGCTTTCAGGAAGGACTACAGCAATTCTTGAAGTTGGCAATAGGAGGCTTTGACGGAACCCTACAGTCGTTCTTCAAGATGGCAATTGGAGGGTTTCAGGGAAGCCGACAGCAGTTCTTGAAGCAGGCAAAGGGAGGCTTTTATGGAAGCCTATAGTAGTTTTTGAAGACGATAAAAGGAAGTTTTGACGGAGGCCTACAGTATTTCTTGAGTATAGAAAAAGGAGGCTATGATAGAAGCCTACAGTAGTTCTTGGAGATGGCAAAAGGAGGCTTTCACATAAGAATAGAGCATTTCTTGAAGATTGCAAAACGTGGTTTTGATGGAGGCCTACAGTAGTTCTTGAAGATTGAAAAAGGAGGCTTTCATGGAGGCCTACAGTAGTTCTTGAAGATGGCGAAGGAGGTTTTCATGGAAGCTGAAAGTAGTTCATGAAGATGGCAAAAGTAGGCTTTGATGGAAGCCGACAGCAGTTCTTAAAAATGGCAATAGGAGGCTTTGATGGAAGTCTACAGGAGTTCTTCAAGACGGCAAAATTAGGTTTTTACGGAACGTAAAGTAGGTCTTGAAGATGATAAAAGGAAGTTTTGACTGAAGCCTACAGCAGTTCTTGGAGATGGCAAAAGGAGGCTTTGAGGAAGGACTACAGCAATTCTTGAAGTTGGCAATAGGAGGCTTTGACGGAAGGCTACAGTAGTTCTTCAAGATGGCAAAAGGAGGCTTTGACGTAAGCATACAGTAGTTCTTGAAGATGGCAAAGGAGGTTTTTACGGAAGCCTACAGTAGCTCTTGAAGATGATAAAAGGAAGATTTTTACGGAACCTAAAGTAGCTCTTGAAGATGATAAAAGGAAGTTTTGACAGAAGCCTACAGTAGTTTTTGGAGATGGCAAAAGGAGGCTTTGATGGAGGCCTACAGTATTTCTTGGAGATGGCAAAAGGAGGCTTTGACGGAAGCTTACAGTAGTTCTTGAAGATGATAAAAGGAGCTTTTTATGGAAGCCTACAGTAGTTCTTGAAGATGATAAAAGGAGATTTTTACGGAACCTAAAGTAGCTCTTGAAGATGATAAAAGGAAGTTTTGACAGAAGCCTACAGTATTTCTTGGAGATGGCAAAAGGAAGTTTTGATGGAAGCCTACAGTAGTTCTTGAAGATGGCAAAAGTAGGCTTTGATGGAAGCCTACAGTAGTTCTTTAAATTGGCAATTCGAGGGTTTCAGGGAAGCCGACAACAGTTCTTGAAGATGGCAAAAGGAGGCTTTGACGGAAGCCTACAGTAGTTCTTTAAATTGGCAAAAGGAGGCTTTGACGGAAGCCTACAGTAGTTCTTGAAGACGATAAAAGGAAGTTTTTACGGAAGCCTACAGTAGCTCTTGAAGATGATAAAAGGAAGATTTTTACGTCACCTAAAGTAGCTCTTGAAGATGATAAAAGGAAGTTTTGACAGAAGCCTACAGTAGTTTTTGGAGATGGCAAAAGGAGGCTTTGATGGAGGCCTACAGTATTTCTTGGAGATGGCAAAAGGAGGCTTTGACGGAATCTTACAGTAGTTCTTGAAGATGATAAAAGGAGCTTTTTATGGAAGCCTACAGTAGTTCTTGAAGATGATAAAAGGAGATTTTTACGGAACCTAAAGTAGCTCTTGAAGATGATAAAAGGAAGTTTTGACAGAAGCCTACAGTATTTCTTGGAGATGGCAAAAGGAGGCTTTGACGTAAGCATTACGAAGTTCTTGAAGATGGCAAAAGGAGGTTTTGACGGAGGCCTACAGTAGTTCTTGAAGATTGCAAAAGGAGGCTTTCACGGAGGCCAACAGTAGTTCTTAAAGATGGCAAAAGGAGGTTTTCATGGAATCCTACAGTAGTTCTTGAAGATGAGAAAAAGAGGCTTTGACGGAGGCCTAGAGTAGTTCTTGGAAATGGAAAAATCAGGCTTTGACGGAAGCCTACAGTAGTTCTTGAAGATAGAAAAAGGAGGCATGGACGGAGGCCTATAGTAGTTCTTGAAGATAGCAAAAGGAGGCTTTGACGGAGGCCTACAGTAGTTCTTGAAGATTGAAAGAGGAGAGTTTGACGGTAGCCTACAGTAGTTCTTAGAGATGGCAAAAGGAGTCTTTGAGGAACGACTACAGTAATTCTTGAACTTGGCAATAGGAGGCTTTCACGGAAGCCTACAGTAGTTCTTGAAGATGGCAAAAGGAGGTTTTGACGGAGGCCTACAGTAGTTCTTGAAGATTGCAAAAGGAGGCTTTCAGGGAGGACTACAGTAGTTGTTGAAGATGCCGAAAGGAGGTTTTCATGGAAGCCGAAAGTAGTTCTTGAAGATGGCAAAAGGAGACTTTGATGGAAGCCGACAGCAGTTCTTGTAGATGGCAAAAGGAGGCTTTGAGGAAAAACTACAGCAATTCTTGAAGTTGGCAATAGGAGGCTTTGACGGAAGCCTACAGTAGTTCTTGAAGATGGCAAAAGGAGGTTTTTACGGAAGCCTACAGTAGTTCTTGAAGATGATAAAAGGAACTTTGACGGAGGCCTACAGTAGTTCTTGAAATTGGCAATTGGAGGGTTTCAGGGAAGGCGACAGCAGTTCTTGAAGATGGCAAAAGGAGGCTTTGACGGAAGCCTACAGTAGTTCTTGAAGATGGCAAAAGGAGGCTTTGACGGAAGCCTACAGTAGTTCTTGAAGATGGGAAAAGGAGGCTTTGACGGACGCCTACAGTATTTCTTGAAGTTGGCAAATATAAGGTTTTAGGGAAGCCAAAAGGAGTTCTTGAAGATGGCAAAAGGAGGCTTTGATGGAAGCCTACAGTAGATCTTCAAATTGGCAATTCGAGGGTTTCAGGGAAGCCGACAGCAGTTCTTGAAGATGGCAAAAGGAAGTTTTGATGGAAGAAAACAGTAGTTCTTGAAGATGATAAAAGGAGGTTTTTTTATGGAAGCCTACAGTGCTTCTTGTAGATGGCAAAAGGAGGCTTTCACAGCATCCTACAGTAGTGCTTGAAGATGAGAAAAGGAGGCTTTGACAGAAGCCTACAGTAGTTCTTGAAGATGGCAAAAGGAGCCTTTGACGGAAGCCTACAGTAGTTCTTAAAGATGGGAAAAGGAGGCTTTGACGGACGCCTACAGTATTTCTTGAAGTTGGCAATTAGAAGGTTTTAGGGAAGCCAAAAGCAGTTCTTGAAGATGGCAAAACGAGGCTTTGATGGAAGCCTACAATAGTTCTTTAAATTGGCAATTCGAGGGTTTCAGGGAAGCCGACAGCAGTTCTTGAAGATGGCAAAAGGAAGTTTTGATGGAAGCCTACAGTAGTTCTTGAAGATGATAAAAGGAGGTTTTTATGGAAGCCTACAGTGGTTCTTGTAGATGGCAAAAGGAGGCTTTCACAGAATCCTACAGTAGTGCTTGAAGATGAGAAAAAGAGGCTTTGACGGAGGCCTACAGTAATTCTTGAAGATGATAAAAGGAAGATGTGACGGAAGCCTACAATAGTTTTTGGAGATGGCAAAAGGAGGCTTTGACGGAGGCCTACAGTAGTTCTTGAAAATGGAAAAAGGAGGCTTTGAGGAAGGACTACAGCAATTCTTGAAGTTGGCAATGGGAGGCTTTGACGGAAGCCTACAGTAGTTCTTGAAGATGATAAAAGGAAGATGTGACGGAAGCCTACAATAGTTTTTGGAGATGGAAAAAGGAGGCTTCGACGGAGGCCTACAGTAGTTCTTGAAGATGGAAAAAGGAGGCTTTGAGGAAGGACTACAGCAATTCTTGAAGTTGGCAATGGGAGGCTTTGACGGAAGCCTACAGTAGTTCTTGAAGATGATAAAAGGAAGATGTGACGGAAGCCTACAATAGTTTTTGGAGATGGAAAAAGGAGGCTTCGACGGAGGCCTACAGTAGTTCTTGAAGATGGAAAAAGGAGGCTTCGAGGAACGACTACAGCAATTGTTGAAGGTGGTAACAGGAGGCTTTGACGGAAACCTACAGTAGTTCTTGAAGATGGTAAAAGGAGGCTTTGACGGAAGCCTATAGTAGTTCTTGAAGGTGGAAAAAGGAGGCTTTGATGGACGCCTACAGTATTTCTTGAAGTTGGCAAATAGAAGGTTTTAGGGAAGCCAAAAGGAGTTCTTGAAGATGGCAAAAGGAAGTTTTGATGAAAGCCTACAGTTGTTCTTGAAGATGATAAACGGAGGTCTTTATGGAAGCCTACAGTGGTTCTTGTAGATGGCAAAAGGAGGCTTTCACAGAATCCTACAGTAGTGCTTGAAAATGAGAAAAAGAGGCTTTGACGGAGGCCTACAGTAGTTCTTCAAGATGGCAAAAAGAGGCTTTGACGTAAGCATACAGTAGTTCTTGAAGATGGGAAAAGGAGGTTTTTACGGAAGCCTACAGTAGCTCTTGAAGATGATAAAAGGTAGATTTTATGGAAGCCTACAGTAGTTTTTGGAGATGGCAAAAGGAGGCTTTGACGGAGGCCTACCGTAATTCTTGAAGATGGAAAAAGGAGGATTTGACGGAAGCTTACAGTAGTTCTTGAAGATGATAAAAGGAGGTTTTTATGGAAGCCTACAATAGTTCTTGAAGATAATAAAAGGAGGTTTTTACAGAACCTAAAGTAGCTCTTGAAGATGATAAAAGGAAGTTTTGACGGAAGCCTACAGTAGTTCTTGGAGATGGCAAAAGGAGGCTTTGACGGAAGCTTACAGTAGTTCTTGAAGATGATAAAAGGAGGTTTTACGGAAGCCTACACTAGCTCTTGAAGATGATAAAAGGAAGATTTGACGGAAGCCTACAGTAGTTCTTGGAGATGGCAAAAGGAGGCTTTGAGGAAAAACTACAGCAAATCTTGTAGTTGGCAATAGGAGGCTTTGATGGAAGCCTACAGTATTTCTTGAAGATGATAAAACGAATATGTGACGGAAGCCTACAATAGTTTTTGGGGATGGAAAAAGGAGGCTTTGACGGAGGCCTACAGTAGTTCTTGAAGATGGAAAAAGGAGGCTTTGACGGAAGCTTACAGTAGTTCTTGAAGATGGCAAAAGGAGGCTTTGACGGAAGCCTACAGTAGTTCTTGAAGATGGCAAATGGAGGCTTTGACGGAAGCCTACAGTAGTGCTTGAAGATGAGAAAAGGAGGCTTTGACGTAAGCATACAGTAGTTCTTGAAGATGGCAAAAGGAGGCTTTGATGGAAGCCTACAGTAGTTTTTCAAATTGGCAATTCGAGGGTTTCAGGGAAGCCGACAGCAGTTCTTGAAGATGGCAAAAGGAAGTTTTGATGGAAGAAAACAGTAGTTCTTGAAGATGATAAAAGGAGGTTTTTTATGGAAGCCTACAGTGCTTCTTGTAGATGGCAAAAGGAGGCTTTCACAGAATCCTACAGTAGTGCTTGAAGATGAGAAAAGGAGGCTTTGACGTAAGCATACAGTAGTTCTTGAAGATGGCAAAAGGAGGCTTTGACAGAAGCCTAAAGTAGTTGTTGAAGGTGGAAAAAGGAGGCTTTGACCGAGGCCTATATTAGTTCTTGAAGATTGAAAAAGGAGGCTTTGACGGAAGCCTACAGTAGTTCTTGAAGATGGGAAAAGGAGGCTTTGACGGACGCCTACAGTATTTCTTGAAGTTGGCAATTAGAAGGTTTTAGGGAAGCCAAAAGCAGTTCTTGAAGATGGCAAAAGGAGGCTTTGATGGAAGCCTACAGTAGTTCTTTAAATTGGCAATTCAAGGGTTTCAGGGAAGCCGACAGCAGTTCTTGAAGATGGCAAAAGGAAGTTTTGATGGAAGCCTACAGTAGTTCTTGAAGATGATAAAAGGTAGTTTTGACGGAGGCCTACAGTAGTTCTTGAAATTGGCAATTGGAGGGTTTCATGGAAGGCGACAGCAGTTCTTGAAGTAGGCAAAAGGAGGCTTTGACGGAAGCCTACAGTAGTTCTTGAAGATGGCAAAAGGAGGCTTTGACGTAAGCATCCAGTAGTTTTTGAAGATGGCAAAAGGAGGTTTTGACGGAGGCCTACAGTAGTTCTTGAAGATTGCAAAAGGAGGCTTTCACGGAGGCCTTCAGTAGTCCTTGAAGATGGCAAAAGGAGGTTTTCATGGAAGCCGAAAGTAGTTCTTGAAGACGGAAAAAGGAGGCTTTGATGGAAGCTGACAGCAGTTCTTGAAGATGGCAAAAGGAGGTTTTCATGGAAGCCAAAAGTAGTTATTGAAGATGGAAAAATCAGGCTTTGATGGAAGCCTACAGTAGTTCTTGAAGATAGCAAAAGGAGGCTTGGACGGAGGCCTACAGTAGTTCTTGAAGATTGAAAAAGGAGGCTTTGATGGTAGCCTACAGTAGTTCTTGGAGATGGCAAAAGGAGGCTTTGAGGAACAACTACAGTAATTCTTGAACTTGGCAATAGGAGGCTTTGACGGAAGCCTACAGTAGTTCTTGAAGATGGCAAAAGGAGGCTTTTACGTAAGCCTACAGTAGCTCTTGAAGATGATAAAAGGAAGTTTTGATGGAAGCCTACAGTAGTTCATGGAGATGGCAAAAGGAGGCTTTGATGGAAGACTACAGCATTTCTTGAAGATGGCAAAAGGAGGCTTTGACGGAGGCCTACAGTAGTTCTTGAAGATGGGAAAAGGCGGCTTTCACGGACGTCTACAATAGTTCTTGGAGATGGCAAAAGGAGTCTTTGAGGAACGACTACAGTAATTCTTGAACTTGGCAATAGGAGGCTTTGACGGAAGCCTACAGTAGTTCTTGAAGATGGCAAAAGGAGGCTTTGATGTAACCCTACAGTAGTTCTTGAAGATGGCAAAAGGAGATTTTTACGGAAGCCTACAGTAGCTCTTGAAGATGATAAAAGGAAGTTTTGACGGAAGCCTACAGTAGTTCATGGAGATGGCAAAAGGAGGCTTTGACGGAAGTCTACAGCAGTTCTTGAAGATAGCAAAAGGAGGCTTTGAGGGAGGCCTACAGTAGTTTTTGAAAATGGAAAAAGGAGGCTTTGACGGAAGCCTACAGTAGTTCTTGGAGATGGCAAAAGTAGGCTTTGAGGAACGACTGCAGCAATTCTTCAAGTTGGCAATAGGAGGCTTTGACGGAAGCCTACAGTAGTTCTTGAAGATGGCAAAAGGAGGCTTTGACGTAAGCATACAGTATTTCTTGAAGATGGCAAAAGGAGGTTTTGACGGAGGCCTAGAGTAGTTCTTGAAGATTGCAAAAGTAGGCTTCGACGGTTGCCTACAGTAGTTCTTGGAGATGGCAAAAGGAGGCTTTGAGGAACGACTACAGTAATTCTTGAACTTGGCAATAGGAGGCTTTGACGGAAGCCTACAGTAGTTCTTGAAGATGGCAAAAGGAGGCTTTGACGTAAGCCTACAGTAGTTCTTGAAGATGATAAAAGGAGGTTTTACGGAAGCCTACACTAGCTCTTGAAGATGATAAAAGGAAGATTTGACGGAAGCCTACAGTAGTTCTTGGAGATGGCAAAAGGAGGCTTTGAGGAAAAACTACAGCAATTCTTGAAGTTGGCAAGAGGAGGCTTTGACGGAAGACTACAGTAGTTCTTGAAGATGGCAAAAGGAGGTTTTTACGGAAGCCTACAGTAGTTCTTGAAGATGAAAAAAGGAACTTTGACGGAGGCCTACAGTAGTTCTTGAAATTGGCAATTGGAGGGTTTCAGGGAAGGCGACAGCAGTTCTTGAAGTAGGCAAAAGGAGGCTTTGACGGAAGCCTACAGTAGTTCTTGAAGATGGCAAAATGAGGCTTTGACGGAAGCCTACAGTAGTTCTTGAAGATGGGAAAAAGAGGCTTTGACGGACGCCTACAGTATTTCTTGAAGTTGGCAAATAGAAGGTTTTAGGGAAGCCAAAAGAAGTTCTTGAAGATGGCAAAAGGAGGCTTTGATGGAAGCCGAAAGCAGTTCTTGAAGATGGCAAAAGGAGGCTTTCACGGAATCCTACACTGGTTCTTGAAGATGAGAAAAAGAGGCTTTGACGGATGCCTACAGTAGTATTTGAAGATGGCAAAAGGAGGTTTTTACAGAATCCTACAGTAGTTCTTGAAAATGGGAAAATTAGGCTTTCACTGAAGCGTACAGTGGTTCTTGAAGATAGCAAAAGGAGGCTTGGACGGAGGCCTACAGTAGTTCTTGAAGATAGCAAAAGGAGGCTTTGACGGAGGCCTACAGTAGTTCTTGAAGATTCAAAAAGGACAATTTGATGGAAGCCTACAGTAGTTCTTGAAGATGGCAAAAGGAGGCTTCGACATAAGCCTACAGGAGTTCTTGAAGATGGCAAAATTAGGTTTTTACGGAACCTAAAGTAGCTCTTGAAGATGATAAAAGGACGTTTTGATGGAAGCTTACAGTAGTTCTTGAAGATGATAAAAGGAGGTTTTTACGGAAGCCTACAGTAGTTCTTGAACATGATAAAAGGAATTTTTGACGGACGCCTACAGTAGTTCTTGGAGATGGCAAACGGAGGCTTTGAGGAACGACTACAGCAATTCTTGAAATTGGTAATAGGAGGCTTTGACGGAAACCTACAGTAGTTCTTGAAGATGGTAAAAGGAGGCTTTGACGGAAGCCTATAGTAGTTCTTGGAGATGGCAAAAGGAGGCTTTGACCGACGCTTACAGTAGTTCTTGAAGATGATAAAAGGAGGTTTTACGGAAGCCTACAGTAGCTCTTGAAGATGGCAAAAGGAGGCTTTGAGGAACGACTACAGCAATTCTTCCAGTTGGCAATAGGAGGCTTTGATGGAAGCCTACAGTAGTTCTTGAAGATGATAAAAGGAGGTTTTTTATGGAAGCCTACAGTAGTTCTTGTACATGGCAAAAGGAGGCTTTCACAGAACCCTACATTAGTGCTTGAAGATGAGAAAAAGAGGCTTTGACGGAGGCCTACAGTAATTCTGGAAAATGGAAAAATCAGGCTTTTACGGAAACCTACAGTAGTTCTTGGAGATGGAAAAAGGAGGCTTTGATGGAAGCTTACAGTTGTTGTTGAAGATGATAAAAGGAGGTTTTTTAAGGTAGTGCTTGAAGATGAGAAAAAGAGGCTTTGATGTAAGCATACAGTATTTCTAAAAGATGGCAAAAGGAGGTTTTGATGGAGGCCTAAAGTAGTTCTTGACGATTGCAAAAGGAGGCTTTCATGGAAGCCTACAGTAGTTCTTGAAGATGGCAAAAGAAGGATTTGATGGAAGCCGACAGCAGTTCTTAAAGATAGCAATAGGAGGCTTTGACGGAAGCCTACAGTAGTTCTTGAAGATGGCAAAAGGAGGCTTTGACGTAAGCCTACAGGAGTTCTTGAAGACAGCAAAATAAGGTTTTACGGAACCTAAAGTAGGTCTAGAAGATGATAAAAGGAAGTTTTGACTGAAACCTACAGTAGTTGTTGGAGATGGCAAAAGGAGGCTTTGAAGAAGGACTACAGCAATTCTTGAAGTTGGTAATAGGAGGCTTTGACGGAAGCGTACAGTAGTTCTTGAAGATGGCCATTGGAGGGTTTCAGGGAAGCCTACAGTAGTTCTTGAAGATGGCAAAAGGAGGTTTTTACCGAAGCCTACAGTAGTTTTTGAAGACGATAAATGGAAGTTTTGACGGAGCCCTACAGTAGTTCTTGAGGATGGAAAAAGGAGGCTTTGATAGAAGCCTACAGTAGTTCTTGGAGATGGCAAAAAGTGGTTTTGATGGAGGCCTACAGTAGTTCTTCAAGATTGCAAAAGGAGGCTTTCATGGAGGCCTACAGTAGTTCTTGAAGATGGCGAAGGAGGTTTTCATGGAAGCTGAAAGTAGTTCTTGAAGATGGCAAAAGGGGGCTTTGATGGAAGCCGACAGCAGTTCTTGAAGATGGCAATAGGAGGCTTTGACGGAAGCCTACAGTAGTTCTTGAAGTTGGCAAAAGGAGGCTTTGACGTAAGCCTACAGGAGTCCTTGAAGACAGCAAAATAAGGTTTTACGGAACCTAAAGTAGGTCTAGAAGATGATAAAAGGAAGTTTTGACTGAAACCTACAGTAGTTCTTGGAGATGGAAAAAGGAGGCTTTGAGGAAGGACTACAGCAATTCTTGAAGTTGGTAATAGGAGGCTTTCACGGAAGCGTACAGTAGTTCTTGAAGGTGGCCATTGGAGGGTTTCAGGGAAGCCGACAGCAGTTCTTGAAGTAGGCAAAAGAAGGCTTTGATGGAAGCCTACAGTAGTTCTTGAGGATGGAAAAAGGAGGCTTTGATAGAAGCCTACAGTAGTTATTGGAGATGGCAAAAAGTGGTTTTGATGGAGGCCTACAGTAGTTCTTCAAGATTGCAAAAGGAGGCTTTCATGGAGGCCTACAGTAGTTCTTGAAGATGGCGAAGGAGGTTTTCATGGAAGCCGAAAGTAGATCTTGAAGTTGGCAAAAGGAGGCTTTGACAGAAGCCTACAGGAGTTGTTGGAGATGGCAAAAGGAGGCTTTGAGGAACGACTACAGCAATTCTTGAATTTGGCAATAGGAGGCTTTGACGGAAGCCTACAGTAGTTCTTGAAGATGGCAAAAGGAGGTTTTGACGGAGGCCTACAGTAGTTCTTGAAGATTGCAAAAGGAGGCTTTCACGGAGGCCTACAGTAGTTCTTGAAAATGGCGAAAGGAGGTTTTCATGGAAGCCGAAAGTAGTTCTTGGATATGGCAAAAGGAGGCTTTGAGGAAGGACTACAACAATTCTTGAAGTTGGAATTAGGAGGCTTTGACGGAAGCCTACAGTAGTTCTTGAAGATGGCAAAAGGAGGCTTTGACGTAAGCCTACAGTAGCTCTTGAAGATGATAAAAGGAAAATTTGACGGAACCCTACAGTAGTTTTTGGAGATGGCAAAAGGAGGCTTTGACGGAGGCCTACAGTAGTTCTTGAAGATTGAAAAAGGATGATTTGACAGAAGCTTACAGTAGTTCTTGAAGATGATAAAAGGAGATTTTTATGGAAGCTTACAGTAGTTCTTGAAGATGATAAAAGGAAGTTTTGACGGAGGCCTACAGTAGTTCTTGAAATTGGTAACTGGAGGGTTTCAGGGAAGCCGATAGCAGTTCTTGAAGTACGCAAAAGGAGGCTTTGATGGAAGCCTACAGTAGTTCTTGAAGATGGAAAAAGGAGGCTTTGACGGAAGCCTACAGTTGTTATTGAAGATGGCTTTGACGGAGGCCTACAGTAGTTCTTGAAGATGGCAAAAGGAGGCTTTGACAGAAGCCTACAGTTGTTATTGAAGATGGCTTTGACGGAGGCCTACAGTAGTTCTTGAAGATGGCAAAAGGAGGCTTTGACAGAAGCCTACAGGAGTTGTTGGAGATGGCAAACGGAGGCTTTGAGGAACGACTACAGCAATTCTTGAATTTGGCAATAGGAGGCTTTGACGGAAGCCTACAGTAGTTCTTGAAGATGGCAAAAGGAGGCTTTGACGTAAGCATACAGTAGTTCTTGGAGATGGCAAAAGGAGTTTTTTACGGAAGCCTACAGTAGCTCTTGAAGATGATAAAAGGAAAATTTGACGGAACCCTACAGTAGTTTTTGGAGATGGCAAAAGGAGGCTTGGACGGAGGCCTACAGTAGTTCTTGAAGATGGAAAAAGGATGATTTGACGGAAGCTTACAGTAGTTCTTGAAGATGATAAAAGGAGATTTTTATGGAAGCTTACAGTAGTTCTTGAAGATGATAAAAGGAAGTTTTGATGGAGGCCTACAGTAGTTCTTGAAATTGGTAACTGGAGGGTTTCAGGGAAGCCGATAGCAGTTCTTGAAGTAGGCAAAAGGAGGCTTTGATGGAAGCCTACAGTAGTTCTTGAAGATGGAAAAAGGAGGATTTGACGGAAGCCTACAGTAGTTCTTGAAGATGATAAAAGGAGGCTTTCACAGAACCCTACAGTAGTGCTTGAAGATGAGAAAAAGAGGCTTTGACAGAGGCCTACAGTAATTCTGGAAAATGGAAAAATCAGGCTTTTACGGAAACCTACAGTAGTTCTTCGAGATGGCAAAAGGAGGCTTTCACGGAGCTCTACAGTAGTTCTTGAAGATGGAAAAAGGAGGCTTTGACGGAAGCTTACAGTTGTTGTTGAAGATGATAAAAGGAGGTTTTTTAATGTAGTACTTGAAGATGAGAAATAGAGGCTTTGACGTAAGCATACAATATTTCTAAAAGATTACAAAGGGAGGCTTTCATGGAGGCCTACAGAAGTTCTTGAAGATGGTGAATGAGGTTTTCATGGAAGCCGAAAGTAGTTCTTGAAGATGGCAAAAGGAGGATTTGATGGAAGCCGACAGCAGTTCTTGAAGATGGCAAAAGGAGGCTCTGATGGAAGCCTACAGTAGTTCTTGAAGATGATAAAAGGAGGTTTTTTATGGAAGCCTACAGTAGTTCTTGTAGATGGCAAAAGGAGGCTTTGATGAAGGACTACAGCAATTCTTGAAGTTCGCAATAGGAGGCTTTGACGGAAGCCTACAGTAGTTCTTGAAGATGGCAAAAGGAGGTTTTGACGGAGGCCTACAGTAGTTCTTGAAGATTGCAAAAGGAGGCTTTCACGGAGGCCTACAGTAGTTCTTGAAAATGGCGAAAGGAGGTTTTCATGGAAGCCGAAAGTAGTTCTTGGATATGGCAAAAGGAGGCTTTGAGGAAGGACTACAACAATTCTTGAAGTTGGAATTAGGAGGCTTTGATGGAAGCCTACAGTAGTTCTTGAAGATGGAAAAAGGAGGATTTGACGGAAGCCTACAGTAGTTCTTGAAGATGATAAAAGGAGGCTTTCACAGAACCCTACAGTAGTGCTTGAAGATGAGAAAAAGAGGCTTTGACGGAGGCCTACAGTAATTCTGGAAAATGGAAAAATCAGGCTTTTACGGAAACCTACAGTAGTTCTTGGAGATGGCAAAAGGAGGCTTTCACGGAGCTCTACAGTAGTTCTTGAAGATGGAAAAAGGAGGCTTTGACGGAAGCTTACAGTTGTTGTTGAAGATAATAAAAGGAGGTTTTTTAATGTAGTACTTGAAGATGAGAAATAGAGGCTTTGACGTAAGCATACAATATTTCTAAAAGATTACAAAGGGAGGCTTTCATGGAGGCCTACAGAAGTTCTTGAAGATGGTGAATGAGGTTTTCATGGAAGCCGAAAGTAGTTCTTGAAGATGGCAAAAGGAGGATTTGATGGAAGACGACAGCAGTTCTTAAAGATAGCAATAGGAGGCTTTGACGGAAGCCTACAGTAGTTCTTGTAGATGGCAAAAGGAGGCTTTCACAGAACCCTACAGTAGTGCTTGAAGATGAGAAAAAGAGACTTTGACGGAGGCCTACAGTAATTCTGGAAAATGGAAAAATCAGGCTTTTACGGAAACCTACAGTAGTTCTTGGAGATGGCAAAAGGAGGCTTTCACGGAGCTCTACAGTAGTTCTTGAAGATGGAAAAAGGAGGCTTTGACAGAAGCTTACAGTTGTTGTTGAAGATGATAAAAGGAGGTTTTTTAATGTAGTACTTGAAGATGAGAAATAGAGGCTTTGACGTAAGCATACAATATTTCTAAAAGATTACAAAGGGAGGCTTTCATGGAGGCCTACAGAAGTTCTTGAAGATGGTGAATGAGGTTTTCATGGAAGCCGAAAGTAGTTCTTGAAGATGGCAAAAGGAGGATTTGATGGAAGACGACAGCAGTTCTTAAAGATAGCAATAGGAGGCTTTGACGGAAGCCTACAGTAGTTCTTGAAGATGGCAAAAGGAGGCTTTGACGTAAGCCTACAGGAGTTCTTGAAGACAGCAAAATAAGGTTTTACGGAACCTAAAGTAGGTCTAGAAGATGATAAAAGGAAGTTTTGACTGAAACCTACAGTAGTTCTTGGAGATGGCAAAAGGAGGCTTTGAGGAAGGACTACAGCAATTCTTGAAGTTGGTAATAGGAGGCTTTGACGGAAGCATACAGTAGTTCTTGAAGATGGCCATTGGAGGGTTTCAGGGAAGCCGACAGCAGTTCTTGAAGTAGGCAAAAGGAGGCTTTGACGGAAGCCTACAGTAGTTCTTGAAGATGGCAAAAGGAGGTTTTTACGGAAGCCTACAGTAGTTTTTGAAGATGATAAATGGAAGTTTTGACGGAGCCCTACAGAAGTTCTTGAGGATGGAAAAAGGAGGCTTTGATAGAAGCCTACAGTAGTTCTTGGAGATGGCAAAAAGTGGTTTTGATGGAGGCCTACAGTAGTTCTTGAAGATGGCGAAGGAGGTTTTCATTGAAGCCGAAAGTAGTTCTTGAAGATGGCAAAAGGAGGCTTTGATGGAAGCCGACAGCAGTTCTTGAATATGGCAATAGGAGGCTTTGACGGAAGCCTACAGTAGTTCTTGAAGTTGGCAAAAGGAGGCTTTGACAGAAGCTTACAGGAGGTGTTGGAGATGGCAAAAGGAGGCTTTGAGGAACGACTACAGCAATTCTTGAATTTGGCAATAGGAGGCTTTGACGGAAGCCTACAGTAGTTCTTGAAGATGGCAAAAGGAGGTTTTGACTGAGGCCTACAGTAGTTCTTGAAGATTGAAAAAGGAGGCTTTCACGGAGGCCTACAGTAGTTCTTGAAAATGGCGAAAAAAGGTTTTCATGGAAGCCGAAAGTAGTTCTTGAAGATGGCAAAAGGAGGCTTTGATGGAAGCCGACAGAAGTTCTTGGATATTGCAAAAGGAGGCTTTGAGGAAGGACTACAGCAATTCTTGAAATTGGCATTAGGAGGCTTTGACGGAAGCCTACAGTAGTTCTTGAAAATGGCTAAAGGAGGCTTTGACGTAAGCCTACAGGAGTTCTTGAAGACGGCAAAATTAGGTTTTTACGGAACCTAAGGTAGCTCTTGAAGATGATAAAAGGAAGTTTTGACGGAAGCCTACAGTAGTTCTTGGATATTGCAAAAGGAGGCTTTGAGAAAAGGACTACAGCAATTCTTGAAGTTGGAATTAGGAGGCTTTGACAGAAGCCTACAGTAGTTCTTGGAGATGGCAAAAGGAGGCTTTGACGGAAGCTTACAGTAGTTTTTGAAGATGATAAAAGGAGGTTTTTATGGATGCCTACAGTAGTTCTTGGAGATGGGAAAAGGAGGCTTTGATGAAGGACTACAGCAATTCTTGAAGTTGGCAATAGGAGGCTTTGACGGAAGCCTACAGTAGTTCTTGAAGATGGCAAAAGGAGGTTTTGACGGAGGCCTACAGTAGTCCTTGAAGATTGCAAAAGGAGGCTTTCACGGAGGCCTACAGTAGTTCTTGAAAATGGCAAAAAGAGGTTTTCATGGAAGCCGAAAGTAGTTCTTGGATATGGCAAAAGGAGGCTTTGAGGAAGGACTACAACAATTCTTGAAGTTGGAATTAGGAGGCTTTGACGGAAGCCTACAGTAGTTCTTGAAGATGGGAAAAGGAGGCTTTGACGTAAGCCTACAGTAGCTCTTGAAGATGATAAAAGGAAAATTTGACGGAACCCTACAGTAGTTTTTAGAGATGGCAAAAGGAGGCTTTGACGGAGGCCTACAGTAGTTCTTGAAGATTGAAAAAGGATGATTTGACAGAAGCTTACAGTAGTTCTTGAAGATGATAAAAGGAGATTTTTATGGAAGCTTACAGTAGTTCTTGAAGATGATAAAAGGAAGTTTTGACGGAGGCCTACAGTAGTTCTTCAAATTGGTAACTGGAGGGTTTCAGGGAAGCCGATAGCAGTTCTTGAAGTAGGCAAAGGGAGGCTTTGATGGAAGCCTACAGTAGTTCTTGAAGATGGAAAAAGGAGGATTTGACGGAAGCCTACAGTTGTTATTGAAGATGGCTTTGACGGAGGCCTACAGTAGTTCTTGAAGATGGCAAAAGGAGGCTTTGACAGAAGCCTACAGTTGTTATTGAAGATGGCTTTGACGGAGGCCTACAGTAGTTCTTGAAGATGGCAAAAGGAGGCTTTGACAGAAGCCTACAGGAGTTGTTGGAGATGGCAAACGGAGGCTTTGAGGAACGACTACAGCAATTCTTGAATTTGGCAATAGGAGGCTTTGACGGAAGCCTACAGTAGTTCTTGAAGATGGCAAAAGGAGGCTTTGACGTAAGCATACAGTAGTTCTTGGAGATGGCAAAAGGAGTTTTTTACGGAAGCCTACAGTAGCTCTTGAAGATGATAAAAGGAAAATTTGACGGAACCCTACAGTAGTTTTTGGAGATGGCAAAAGGAGGCTTTGACGGAGGCCTACAGTAGTTCTTGAAGATGGAAAAAGGATGATTTGACGGAAGCTTACAGTAGTTCTTGAAGATGATAAAAGGAGATTTTTATGGAAGCTTACAGTAGTTCTTGAAGATGATAAAAGGAAGTTTTGACGGAGGCCTACAGTAGTTCTTGAAATTGGTAACTGGAGGGTTTCAGGGAAGCCGATAGCAGTTCTTTAAGTAGGCAAAAGGAGGCTTTGATGGAAGCCTACAGTAGTTCTTGAAGATGGAAAAAGGAGGATTTGACGGAAGCCTACAGTTGTTATTGAAGATGGCTTTGACGGAGGCCTACAGTAGTTCTTGAAGATGGCAAAAGGAGGCTTTGACAGAAGCCTACAGGAGTTGTTGGAGATGGCAAACGGAGGCTTTGAGGAACGACTACAGCAATTCTTGAATTTGGCAATAGGAGGCGTTGACGGAAGCCTAAAGTAGTTCTTGAAGATGGCAAAAGGAGGCTTTGACGTAAACATACAGTAGTTCTTTAAGATGGCGAAAGGAGGCTTTGATGGAAGCCGACAGCATTTCTTGAAGATGGCAAAAGGATGCTTTCACGGAATCCTACACTGGTTCTTGAAGATGAGAAAAAGAGGCTTTTACAGAAGCCTACAGTAGTTCTTGAATATGATAAAAGGAAGTTTTGACGGAAGCCTACAGTAGTTCTTGAAGATTTGAAAATCAGGCTTTGACTGAAGCCTATAGTAGTTCTTGAAGATAGCAAAAGGAGGCTTGGACGGAGGCCTACAGTAGTTCTTCAAGATTGCAAAAGGAGGCTTGGACGGAGGCCTACAGTAGGTCTTGAAGATGGCAAAAGGAGGCTTTGACGTTAGCCTGCAGGAGTTCTTGAAGACGGTAAAATTGGGCTTTTAAGGAACCTAAAGTAGCTCTTGAAGAGGATAAAAGGAAGTTTTGAGGGAAGCCTACAGTAGTTCTTGGATATGGCAAAAGGAGGCTTTAAGGAAGGTCCACAGCAATTCTTGAAGTTGGCATTAGGAGGCTTTGACCGAGGCCTATAGTAGTTCTTGAAGATGGAAAAAGGAGGCTTTGACAGAAGCCTACAGTAGTTCTTGAAGATGGGAAAGGAGGCTTTGACGGACGCCTAAAGTATTTCTGCCAATTAGAAGATTTAGGGAAGCCAAAAGCAATTCTTGAAGATGGCAAAAGGAGGCTTTGATGGAAGCCTACAGAAGTTCTTTAAAATGGCAATTCGAGGGTTTCAGGGAAGCCGACAGCAGTTCTTGAAGATGGCAAAAGGAGGCTCTGATGGAAGCCTACAGTAGTTCTTGAAGATGATAAAAGGAGGTTTTTTATGGAAGCCTACAGTAGTTCTTGTAGATGGCAAAAGGAGGCTTTGATGAAGGACTACAGCAATTCTTGAAGTTGGCAATAGGAGGCTTTGACGGAAGCCTTCAGTAGTTCTTGAAGATGGCAAAAGGAGCCTTTGACGTAAGCCTACAGTAGTTGTTGGAGATGGCAAAAGGAGTTTTTTATGGAAGCCTACAGTAGCTCTTGAAGATGATAAAAGGAAAATTTGACGGAACCCTACAGTAGTTTTTGGAGATGGCAAAAGGAGGCTTTGACGGAGGCCTACAGTAGTTCTTGAAGATGGAAAAAGGATGATTTGACGGAAGCTTACAGTAGTTCTTGAAGATGATAAAAGGAGATTTTTATGGAAGCTTACAGTAGTTCTTGAAGATGATAAAAGGAAGTTTTGACGGAGGCCTACAGTAGTTCTTGAAATTGGTAACTGGAGGGTTTCAGGGAAGCCGATAGCAGTTCTTGAAGTAGGCAAAAGGAGGCTTTGATGGAAGCCTACAGTAGTTCTTGAAGATGGAAAAAGGAGGATTTGACGGAAGCCTACAGTAGTTCTTGAAGATGATAAAAGGAGGCTTTCACAGAACCCTACAGTAGTGCTTGAAGATGAGAAAAAGAGGCTTTGACGGAGGCCTACAGTAATTCTGGAAAATGGAAAAATCAGGCTTTTACGGAAACCTACAGTAGTTCTTGGAGATGGCAAAAGGAGGCTTTCACGGAGCTCTACAGTAGTTCTTGAAGATGGAAAAAGGAGGCTTTGACGGAAGCTTACAGTTGTTGTTGAAGATAATAAAAGGAGGTTTTTTAATGTAGTACTTGAAGATGAGAAATAGAGGCTTTGACGTAAGCATACAATATTTCTAAAAGATTACAAAGGGAGGCTTTCATGGAGGCCTACAGAAGTTCTTGAAGATGAGGTTTTCATGGAAGCCGAAAGTAGTTCTTGAAGATGGCAAAAGGAGGATTTGATGGAAGACGACAGCAGTTCTTAAAGATAGCAATAGGAGGCTTTGACGGAAGCCTACAGTAGTTCTTGAAGATGGCAAAAGGAGGCTTTGACGTAAGCCTATAGGAGTTCTTGAAGACAGCAAAATAAGGTTTTACGGAACCTAAAGTAGGTCTAGAAGATGATAAAAGGAAGTTTTGACTGAAACCTACAGTAGTTCTTGGAGATGGCAAAAGGAGGCTTTGAGGAAGGACTACAGCAATTCTTGAAGTTGGTAATAGGAGGCTTTGACGGAAGCATACAGTAGTTCTTGAAGATGGCCATTGGAGGGTTTCAGGGAAGCCGACAGCAGTTCTTGAAGTAGGCAAAAGGAGGCTTTGACGGAAGCCTACAGTAGTTTTTGAAGATGATAAATGGAAGTTTTGACGGAGCCCTACAGAAGTTCTTGAGGATGGAAAAAGGAGGCTTTGATAGAAGCCTACAGTAGTTCTTGGAGATGGCAAAAACTGGTTTTGATGGAGGCCTACAGTAGTTCTTGAAGATGGCGAAGGAGGTTTTCATTGAAGCCGAAAGTAGTTCTTGAAGATGGCAAAAGGAGGCTTTGATGGAAGCCGACAGCAGTTCTTGAATATGGCAATAGGAGGCTTTGACGGAAGCCTACAGTAGTTCTTGAAGTTGGCAAAAGGAGGCTTTGACAGAAGCTTACAGGAGTTGTTGGAGATGGCAAAAGGAGGCTTTGAGGAACGACTACAGCAATTCTTGAATTTGGCAATAGGAGGCTTTGACGGAAGCCTACAGTAGTTCTTGAAGATGGCAAAAGGAGGCTTTCACGGAGGCCTACAGTAGTTCTTGAAAATGGCGAAAAAAGGTTTTCATGGAAGCCGAAAGTAGTTCTTGAAGATGGCAAAAGGAGGCTTTGATGGAAGCCGACAGAAGTTCTTGGATATTGCAAAAGGAGGCTTTGAGGAAGGACTACAGCAATTCTTGAAATTGGCATTAGGAGGCTTTGACGGAAGCCTACAGTAGTTCTTGAAAATGGCTAAAGGAGGCTTTGACGTAAGCCTACAGGAGTTCTTGAAGACGGCAAAATTAGGTTTTTACGGAACCTAAGGTAGCTCTTGAAGATGATAAAAGGAAGTTTTGACGGAAGCCTACAGTAGTTCTTGGATATTGCAAAAGGAGGCTTTGAGAAAAGGACTACAGCAATTCTTGAAGTTGGAATTAGGAGGCTTTGACAGAAGCCTACAGTAGTTCTTGGAGATGGCAAAAGGAGGCTTTGACGGAAGCTTACAGTAGTTTTTGAAGATGATAAAAGGAGGTTTTTATGGACGCCTACAGTAGTTCTTGGAGATGGGAAAAGGAGGCTTTGATGAAGGACTACAGCAATTCTTGAAGTTGGCAATAGGAGGCTTGGACGGAAGCCTTCAGTAGTTCTTGAAGATTTCAAAAGGAGGCTTTGACGTAAGCCTACAGTAGTTCTTGGAGATGGCAAAAGGAGGTTTTTACGGAAACCTACAGTAGCTCTTGAAGATGATAAAAGGAAGATTTGACGGAGGCCTACAGTAGTTCTTGAAATTGGTAACTGGAGGGTTTCAGGGAAGCCGATAGCAGTTCTTGAAGTAGGCAAAAGGAGGCTTTGATGGAAGCCTACAGTAGTTCTTGAAGATGGCAAAAGGAGGTTTTTACGGAAGCCTACAGTACCTCTTGAAGATGATAAAAGGAAGTTTTGACGGATGCTTACAGTAGTTCTTGAAATTGGCAATTGGATTGTTTCAGAGAAGGCGACAGCAGTTCTTGAAGTAGGCAAAAGGAGGCTTTTACGGAAGCCGACAGCAGTTCTTGAAGATGGCAAAAGGAGGTTTTGAGGAAGGACTACAGCAATTCTTGAAGTTGGCATTAGGAGGCTTTGACCGAGGCCTATAGTAGTTCTTGAAGATGGAAAAAGGAGGCTTTGACAGAAGCCTACAGTAGTTCTTGAAGATTGGAAAGGAGGCTTTGACGTATGCATACAGTAGTTCTTGAAGATGGCAAAAGGAGGCTTTGAGGAAAGACTACAGCAATTCTTGAAGTTGGCAATAGGAGGCTTTGACGGAGCCTACAGTAGTTCTTGAAGATGGCAAAAGGAGGCTTTGACGGAAGCCTACAATAGTTCTTGGAGATGGCAAAAGGAGACTTTGACGTAAGCATACAGTAGTTCTTGAAGATGACAAAAGGAGGTTTTTACGGAAGCCTACATTACCTCTTGAAGATGATAAATAGAAGATGTGACGGAAGCCAACAATAGCTTTTGGGGATGGCAAAAGGAGGCTTTGACGGAGGCCTACAGTACTTCTTGAAGATAGAAAAAGGAGGCTTTGACGGAAGCTTACAGTAGTTCTTGAAGATGATAAAAGGAAGTTTTGACGGAGGCCTACAGTAGTTCTTGAAATTGGTAACTGGAGGGTTTCAGGGAAGCCGATAGCAGTTCTTGAAGTAGGCAAAAGGAGGCTTTTACGGAAGCCGACAGCAGTTCTTGAAGATGGCAAAAGGAGGTTTTGACCGAGGCCTATAGTAGTTCTTGAAGATGGAAAAAGGAGGCTTTCACAGAAGCCTACAGTAGTTCTTGAAGATGGGAAAGGAGCCTTTGACGGACGCCTAAAGTATTTCTTGAAGTTGGCAATTAGAAGGTTTTAGGGAAGCCAAAAGCAATTCTTGAAGATGGCAAAAGGAGGCTTTGATGGAAGCCTACAGTAGTTCTTGAAGATGATAAAAGGAGGTTTTTTATGGAAGCCTACAGTAGTTCTTGTAGATGGCAAAAGGAGGCTTTCACAGAACCCTACAGTAGTGCTTGAAGATGGAAAAAGGAGGCTTTGACGGAAGCTTACAGTAGTTCTTCAAGATGATAAAAGGAAGTTTTAACGGAGGCCTACAGTAGTTCTTGAAATTGGTAACTGGAGGTTTTTACGGAAGCCTACATTACCTCTTGAAGATGATAAATAGAAGATGTGACGGAAGCCTACAATAGCTTTTGGAGATGGCAAAAGGAGGCTTTGACGGAGGCCTACAGTACTTCTTGAAGATAGAAAAAGGAGGCTTTGACGGAAGCTTACAGTAGTTCTTGAAGATGATAAAAGGAAGTTTTGACGGAGGCCTACAGTAGTTCTTGAAATTGGTAACTGGAGGGTTTCAGGGAAGCCGATAGCAGTTCTTGAAGTAGGCAAAAGGAGGCTTTTACGGAAGCCGACAGCAGTTCTTGAAGATGGCAAAAGGAGGTTTTGAGGAAGGACTACAGCAATTCTTGAAGTTGGCATTAGGAGGCTTTGACCGAGGCCTATAGTAGTTCTTGAAGATGGAAAAAGGAGGCTTTCACAGAAGCCTACAGTAGTTCTTGAAGATGGGAAAGGAGGCTTTGACGGACGCCTAAAGTATTTCTTGAAGTTGGCAATTAGAAGGTTTTAGGGAAGCCAAAAGCAATTCTTGAAGATGGCAAAAGGAGGCTTTGATGGAAGCCTACAGTAGTTCTTTCAATTTGCAATTCGAGGGTTTCAGGGAAGCCGACAGCAGTTTTTGAAGATGGCAAAAGTAGGCTTTGATGGAAGCCTACAGTAGTTCTTGAAGATGACAAAAGTAGGTTTTTTATGGAAGCCTACAGTAGTTCTTGTAGATGGCAAAAGGAGGCTTTCACAGAACCCTACAGTAGTGCTTGAAGATGGAAAAAGGAGGCTTTGACGGAAGCTTACAGTAGTTCTTCAAGATGATAAAAGGAAGTTTTAACGGAGGCCTACAGTAGTTCTTGAAATTGGTAACTGGAGGTTTTCAGGGAAGCCAATAGCAGTTCTTGAAGTAGGCAAAAGGAGGCTTTGACAGAAGCCGACAGCAGTTCTTGAAGATGGCAAAAGGAGGTTTTGAGGAAGGACTACAGCAATACTTCAAGTTGGCATTAGGAGGCTTTGACCGAGGCCTATAGTAGTTCTTGAAGATGGAAAAAGGAGGCTTTGACGGACGCCTAAAGTATTTCTTTAAGTTGGCAATTAGAAGGTTTTAGGGAAGCCAAAAGCAATTCTTGAAGATGGCAAAAGGAGGCTTTGATGGAAGCCTACAGTAGTTCTTTCAATTTGCAATTCGAGGGTTTCAGGGAAGCCGACAGCAGTTCTTGAAGATGGCAAAAGTAGGCTTTGATGGAAGGCTACAGTAGTTCTTGAAGATGATAAAAGGAGGTTTTTTATGGAAGCCTACAGTAGTTCTTGTAGATGGCAAAAGGAGGCTTTCACAGAACCCTACAGTAGTGCTTGAAGATGAGAAAAAGAGACTTTGACGGAGGCCTACAGTAATTCTGGAAAATGGAAAAATCAGGCTTTTACGGAAACCTACAGTAGTTCTTGGAGATGGCAAAAGGAGGCTTTCACGGAGCTCTACAGTAGTTCTTGAAGATGGAAAAAGGAGGCTTTGACAGAAGCTTACAGTTGTTGTTGAAGATGATAAAAGGAGGTTTTTTAATGTAGTACTTGAAGATGAGAAATAGAGGCTTTGACGTAAGCATACAATATTTCTAAAAGATTACAAAGGGAGGCTTTCATGGAGGCCTACAGAAGTTCTTGAAGATGGTGAATGAGGTTTTCATGGAAGCCGAAAGTAGTTCTTGAAGATGGCAAAAGGAGGATTTGATGGAAGACGACAGCAGTTCTTAAAGATAGCAATAGGAGGCTTTGACGGAAGCCTACAGTAGTTCTTGAAGATGGCAAAAGGAGGCTTTGACGTAAGCCTACAGGAGTTCTTGAAGACAGCAAAATAAGGTTTTACGGAACCTAAAGTAGGTCTAGAAGATGATAAAAGGAAGTTTTGACTGAAACCTACAGTAGTTCTTGGAGATGGCAAAAGGAGGCTTTGAGGAAGGACTACAGCAATTCTTGAAGTTGGTAATAGGAGGCTTTGACGGAAGCATACAGTAGTTCTTGAAGATGGCCATTGGAGGGTTTCAGGGAAGCCGACAGCAGTTCTTGAAGTAGGCAAAAGGAGGCTTTGACGGAAGCCTACAGTAGTTCTTGAAGATGGCAAAAGGAGGTTTTTACGGAAGCCTACAGTAGTTTGAAGATGATAAATGGAAGTTTTGACGGAGCCCTACAGAAGTTCTTGAGGATGGAAAAAGGAGGCTTTGATAGAAGCCTACAGTAGTTCTTGGAGATGGCAAAAAGTGGTTTTGATGGAGGCGTACAGTAGTTCTTGGAGATGGCGAAGGAGGTTTTCATTGAAGCCGAAAGTAGTTCTTGAAGATGGCAATAGGAGGCTTTAACGGAAGCCTACAGTAGTTCTTGAAGTTGGCAAAAGGAGGCTTTGACAGAAGCTTACAGGAGTTGTTGGAGATGGCAAAAGGAGGCTTTGAGGAACGACTACAGCAATTCTTGAATTTGGCAATAGGAGGCTTTGACGGAAGCCTACAGTAGTTCTTGAAGATGGCAAAAGGAGGTTTTGACTGAGGCCTACAGTAGTTCTTGAAGATTGAAAAAGGAGGCTTTCACGGAGGCCTACAGTAGTTCTTGAAAATGGCGAAAAAATGTTTTCATGGAAGCCGAAAGTAGTTCTTGAAGATGGCAAAAGGAGGCTTTGATGGAAGCCGACAGAAGTTCTTGGATATTGCAAAAGGAGGCTTTGAGGAAGGACTACAGCAATTCTTGAAGTTGGCATTAGGAGGCTTTGACGGAAGCCTACAGTAGTTCTTGAAAATGGCTAAAGGAGGCTTTGACGTAAGCCTACAGGAGTTCTTGAAGACGGCAAAATTAGGTTTTTACGGAACCTAAGGTAGCTCTTGAAGATGATAAAAGGAAGTTTTGACAGAAGCCTACAGTAGTTCTTGGATATTGCAAAAGGAGGCTTTGAGAAAAGGACTACAGCAATTCTTGAAGTTGGAATTAGGAGGCTTTGACAGAAGCCTACAGTAGTTCTTGGAGATGGCAAAAGGAGGCTTTGACGGAAGCTTACAGTAGTTTTTGAAGATGATAAAAGGAGGTTTTTATGGACGCCTACAGTAGTTCTTGGAGATGGGAAAAGGAGGCTTTGATGAAGGACTACAGCAATTCTTGAAGTTGGCAATAGGAGGCTTGGACGGAAGCCTTCAGTAGTTCTTGAAGATGGCAAAAGGAGGCTTTGACGTAAGCCTACAGTAGTTCTTGGAGATGGCAAAAGGAGGTTTTTACGGAAA
This sequence comes from Crotalus helleri, assembly GCA_024509115.1. Classification (NCBI taxonomy): domain Eukaryota; kingdom Metazoa; phylum Chordata; class Lepidosauria; order Squamata; family Viperidae; genus Crotalus; species Crotalus helleri. The sequence goes on along the minus strand of JAKSXO010000028.1, from coordinate 446,179 downwards.
CCTACAGTAGCTCTTGAAGATGATAAAAGGAAGATTTGACGGAGGCCTACAGTAGTTCTTGAAATTGGTAACTGGAGGGTTTCAGGGAAGCCGATAGCAGTTCTTGAAGTAGGCAAAAGGAGGCTTTGATGGAAGCCTACAGTAGTTCTTGAAGATGGCAAAAGGAGGTTTTTACGGAAGCCTACAGTACCTCTTGAAGATGATAAAAGGAAGTTTTGACGGATGCTTACAGTAGTTCTTGAAATTGGCAATTGGATTGTTTCAGGGAAGGCGACAGCAGTTCTTGAAGTAGGCAAAAGGAGGCTTTTACGGAAGCCGACAGCAGTTCTTGAAGATGGCAAAAGGAGGTTTTGAGGAAGGACTACAGCAATTCTTGAAGTTGGCATTAGGAGGCTTTGACCGAGGCCTATAGTAGTTCTTGAAGATGGAAAAAGGAGGCTTTGACAGAAGCCTACAGTAGTTCTTGAAGATGGGAAAGGAGGCTTTGACGTATGCATACAGTAGTTCTTGAAGATGGCAAAAGGAGGCTTGAGGAAAGACTACAGCAATTCTTGAAGTTGGCAATAGGAGGCTTTGACGGAGCCTACAGTAGTTCTTGAAGATGGCAAAAGGAGGCTTTGACGGAAGCCTACAATAGTTCTTGGAGATGGCAAAAGGAGACTTTGACGTAAGCATACAGTAGTTCTTGAAGATGACAAAAGGAGGTTTTTACGGAAGCCTACATTACCTCTTGAAGATGATAAATAGAAGATGTGACGGAAGCCTACAATAGCTTTTGGAGATGGCAAAAGGAGGCTTTGACGGAGGCCTACAGTACTTCTTGAAGATAGAAAAAGGAGGCTTTGACGGAAGCTTACAGTAGTTCTTGAAGATGATAAAAGGAAGTTTTGACGGAGGCCTACAGTAGTTCTTGAAATTGGTAACTGGAGGGTTTCAGGGAAGCCGATAGCAGTTCTTGAAGTAGGCAAAAGGAGGCTTTTACGGAAGCCGACAGCAGTTCTTGAAGATGGCAAAAGGAGGTTTTGAGGAAGGACTACAGCAATTCTTGAAGTTGGCATTAGGAGGCTTTGACCAAGGCCTATAGTAGTTCTTGAAGATGGAAAAAGGAGGCTTTCACAGAAGCCTACAGTAGTTCTTGAAGATGGGAAAGGAGGCTTTGATGGACGCCTAAAGTATTTCTTGAAGTTGGCAATTAGACGGTTTTAGGGAAGCCAAAAGCAATTCTTGAAGATGGCAAAAGGAGGCTTTGATGGAAGCCTACAGTAGTTCTTGAAGATGATAAAAGGAGGTTTTTTATGGAAGCCTACAGTAGTTCTTGTAGATGGCAAAAGGAGGCTTTCACAGAACCCTACAGTAGTGCTTGAAGATGGAAAAAGGAGGCTTTGACGGAAGCTTACAGTAGTTCTTCAAGATGATAAAAGGAAGTTTTAACGGAGGCCTACAGTAGTTCTTGAAATTGGTAACTGGAGGTTTTCAGGGAAGCCGATAGCAGTTCTTGAAGTAGGCAAAAGGAGGCTTTGACAGAAGCCGACAGCAGTTCTTGAAGATGGCAAAAGGAGGTTTTGAGGAAGGACTACAGCAATACTTGAAGTTGGCATTAGGAGGCTTTGACCGAGGCCTATAGTAGTTCTTGAAGATGGAAAAAGGAGGCTTTGACGGACGCCTAAAGTATTTCTTTAAGTTGGCAATTAGAAGGTTTTAGGGAAGCCAAAAGCAATTCTTGAAGATGGCAAAAGGAGGCTTTGATGGAAGCCTACAGTAGTTCTTGAAGATGATAAAAGGAGGTTTTTTATGGAAGCCTACAGTAGTTCTTGTAGATGGCAAAAGGAGGCTTTCACAGAACCCTACAGTAGTGCTTGAAGATGAGAAAAAGAGGCTTTGACGGAGGCCTACAGTAATTCTGGAAAATGGAAAAATCAGGCTTTTACGGAAACCTACAGTAGTTCTTGGAGCTGGAAAAGGAGGCTTTCACGGAGCCCTACAGTAGTTCTTGAAGATGATAAAAGGAGGTTTTTTAAGGTAGTGCTTGAAGATGAGAAAAAGAGGCTTTGATGTAAGCATACAGTATTTCTAAAAGATGGCAAAAGGAGGTTTTGATGGAGGCCTAAAGTAGTTCTTGAAGATTGCAAAAGGAGGCTTTCATGGAAGCCTACAGTAGTTCTTGAAGATGGTGAATGAGGTTTTCATGGAAGCCGAAAGTAGTTCTTGAAGATGGCAAAAGAAGGATTTGATGGAAGCCGACAGCAGTTCTTAAAGATAGCAATAGGAAGCTTTGACGGAAGCCTACAGTAGTTCTTGAAGATGGCAAAAGGAGGCTTTGACGTAAGCCTACAGGAGTTCTTGAAGACAGCAAAATAAGGTTGTACGGAACCTAAAGTAGGTCTAGAAGATGATAAAAGGAAGTTTTGACTGAAACCTACAGTAGTTCTTGGAGATGGCAAAAGGAGGCTTTGAGGAAGGACTACAGCAATTCTTGAAGTTGGTAATAGGAGGCTTTGACGGAAGCGTACAGTAGTTCTTGAAGATGGCCATTGGAGGGTTTCAGGGAAGCCGACAGCAGTTCTTGAAGTAGGCAAAAGGAGGCTTTGACAGAAGCCTACAGTAGTTCTTGAAGATGGCAAAAGGAGGTTTTTACCGAAGCCTACAGTAGTTTTTGAAGACGATAAATGGAAGTTTTGACGGAGCCCCACAGTAGTTCTTGAGGATGGAAAAAGGAGGCTTTGATAGAAGCCTACAGTAGTTCTTGGAGATGGCAAAAAGTGGTTTTGATGGAGGCCTACAGTAGTTCTTCAAGATTGCAAAAGGAGGCTTTCATGGAGGCCTACAGTAGTTCTTGAAGATGGCGAAGGAGGTTTTCATGGAAGACGAAAGTAGTTCTTGAAGATGGCAAAAGGGGGCTTTGATGGAAGCTGACAGCAGTTCTTGAAGATGGCAATAGGAGGCTTTGACGGAAGCCTACAGTAGTTGTTGAAGTTGGCAAAAGGAGGCTTTGACAGAAGCCTACAGGAGTTGTTGGAGATGGCAAAAGGAGGCTGTCACATGTTCCGACTAATGAAGCACTTCAAAGAACTTTCAGGCATGTTTCCTAAAATCTTTATTGCAGAGCTACAGTTTTGCCGCTCGCCATGATGGACTGGTTGATGCCAGAATATGAACTTCCTTTCGCTGGCATCAAGCTTTCCTTGCTAAACCCCTCCCTTCTCATGCAGTCACAGGTCACATTATCCAATTAGTGAGAAGGTCAAAAGTTTGCTTCCTCTTTCTTTCCCGGGCTTTTTCCCCCGCCCAGTCTAAGCTACGTATTAACCCAATAACTGCCAGACAGTTTTGCATATTATCAAAGCAAGAATATACAGTATTTGCAGCATTGACAGAGGCTTTGAGGAACGACTACAGCAATTCTTGAATTTGGCAATAGGAGGCTTTGACGGAAGCCTACAGTAGTTCTTGAAGACGGCAAAAGGAGGCTTTCACGGAGGCCTACAGTAGTTCTTGAAAATGGCGAAAGGAGGTTTTCATGGAAGCCGAAAGTAGTTCTTGAAGATGGCAAAAGGAGGCTTTGATGGAAGCCGACAGAAGTTCTTGGATATGGCGAAAGGAGGCTTTGAGGAAGGACTACAGCAATTCTTGAAGTTGGCATTAGGAGGCTTTGACGGAAGCCTACAGTAGTTCTTGAAGATGGCAAAATTAGGTTTTTACGGAACCTAAGGTAGCTCTTGAAGATGATAAAAGGAAGTTTTGACGGAAGCCTACAGTAGTTCTTGGATATGGCAAAAGGAGGCTTTGAGGAAGGACTACAGCAATTCTTGAAGATGGAAAAAGGAGGCTTTGACGGAAGCTTACATTAGTTCTTGAAGATGATAAAAGGAAGTTTTGACGGAGGCCTACAGTAGTTCTTGAAATTGGTAACTGGAGGGTTTCAGGGAAGCCGATAGCAGTTCTTGAAGTAGGCAAAAGGAGGCTTTGAGGAAGGACTACAGCAATTCTTGAAGATGGAAAAAGGAGGCTTTGACGGAAGCTTACATTAGTTCTTGAAGATGATAAAAGGAAGTTTTGACGGAGGCCTACAGTAGTTCTTGAAATTGGTAACTGGAGGGTTTCAGGGAAGCCGATAGCAGTTCTTGAAGTAGGCAAAAGGAGGCTTTGAGGAAGGACTACAGCAATTCTTGAATTTGGCAATAGGAGGCTTTGACAGAAGCCTACAGTAGTTCTTGAAGATGGCAAAAGGAGGCTTTGACGTAAGCATACAGTAGATCTGGAAGTTGGCAAAAGGAGGTTTTTACGGAAGCCTACAGTAGCTCTTGAAGATGATAAAAGGAAGATTTGACAGAAGCCTACAGTAGTTCGTGGAGATGGCAATAGGAGGCTTTTACGGAAGCCTACAGTAGTTTTTGAAGACGATAAATGGAAGTTTTGACGGAGCCCTACAGTAGTTCTTGAGGATGGAAAAAGGAGGCTTTGATAGAAGCCTACAGTAGTTCTTGGAGATGGCAAAAAGTGGTTTTGATGGAGGCCTACAGTAGTTCTTCAAGATTGCAAAAGGTGGCTTTCATGGAGGCCTACAGTACTTCTTGAAGATGGCGAAGGAGGTTTTCATGGAAGCCGAAAGTAGTTCTTGAAGATGGCAAAAGGAGGCTTTGATGGAAGCCGACAGCAGTTCTTGAAGATGGCAATAGGAGGCTTTGACGGAAGCCTACAGTAGTTCTTGAAGTTGGCAAAAGGAGGCTTTGACATAAGCCTACAGGAGTTGTTGGAGATGGCAAAAGGAGGCTGTCACATGTTCCGACTAATGAAGCACTTCAAAGAACTTTCAGGCATGTTTCCTAAAATCTTTATTGCAGAGCTACAGTTTTGCCGGTCGCCATGATGGACTGGTTGATGCCAGAATCTGAACTTCCTTTCGCTGGCATCAAGCTTTCCTTGCTAAACCCCTCCCTTCTCATGCAGTCACAGGTCACATTATCCAATTAGTGAGAAGGTCAAAAGTTTGCTTCCTCTTTCTTTCCCGGGCTTTTTCCCCCGCCCAGTCTAAGCTAAGTATTAACCCAATAACTGCCAGACAGTTTTGCATATTGTCAAAGCAAGAATATACAGTATTTGCAACATTGACAGAGGCTTTGAGGAACGACTACAGTAATTCTTGAAGTTGGCATTAGGAGGCTTTGACGGAAGCCTACAGTAGTTCTTGAAGATGGCAAAAGGAGGCTTTGACGTAAGCCTACAGGAGTTCTTGAAGACGGCAAAATTAGGTTTTTACGGAACCTAAGGTAGCTCTTGAAGATGATAAAAGGAAGTTTTGACGGAAGCCTACAGTAGTTCTTGGATATGGCAAAAGGAGACATTGAGGAAGGACTACAGCAATTCTTGAAGTTGGAATTAGGAGGCTTTGACGGAAGCCTACAGTAGTTCTTGAAAATGGAAAAATCAGGCTTTGACGGAAGCCTACAGTAGTTCTTAAAGATAGCAAAAGGGGGCTTTGACGGAAGCTTACAGTAGTTCTTTTTTTTTTTTTTTTTTTTTATTAAAAGTTTTATAAATTTTACAAAAAAAGAAAAACAATACAAAACAATAGACAACATATACAAAAAAAGAAAACTAAACAATACATATATAAAAAAAACCCCCCACCCCTCCCAAAAACCCTCCCTTCCCCCCCCTGAGCTTCCCAGAGCAGAATATAGGCTTAAGATAATAAAATAAAAATAAAAATTAAATTAAAAACTTTATATTTATATATATAAAAAATATCTATAACATATATGAAAATAAAACTTATGAAAAGGCTATATAATATTTTTGTATACCCAATCTAAATTGTATAAATTTTATCCATTTGTCCCAAACAGCCAAAAACTTCTCTTGAGATTGTTGCTTTAAGAAAGCCGAAATCTTTGCCATTTCCGCCAGATAAGCTACTTTAAGAAACCATTCCTGCAGTGTAGGCAAAGATTCCTTCTTCCAATATTGTCCTACTAACAGCCTAGCGGCTGTAATCAGATTTAACATCAATACAACCTCCTTTGTATCACAATCTGTAACAATACCTAACAAAAATAATTGCGGAGTAAATTTTACCCTCCTTCTAAAGATTCTCTGGATATTCCACCATATTTTGATCCAAAATGCTTTTATCTCTCTACATGACCACCAAATATGATAATAGGAAGCCTCCTTGTAACCACATCTCCAACATTTAGGTTGCACGTCAGGGTACATATAAGACATTTTTTGTGGATCAAGGTGCCATCTATAAAACATTTTATAGAAATTCTCCCTTAAATTCTGTGCTTGAGTAAATTTGACATTCCTCACCCAAATAATTTCCCAGGTGTCCAATGAAACTGGCTCACCAAAATTCTGCGCCCATCTAATCATACAATCTTTAATTAGTTCCGTTTCTGAATCCAATTCAACTAAAACCCCATAAATTCTCTTAATGTGGGTTTGTCTTTGATCTTTGACTTGCTTAATAAGATTTTCATCTTCTCTAAGAAAACCCACCTTACAATCCATCTTCCATCTATCTAGTAATTGCCTATATTGGAAGCTTACAGTAGTTCTTGAAGATGATAAAAGGAGGTTTTTACGGACGCCTATAGTAGTTCTTGGAGATGGCAAAAGGAGGCTTTGATGAAGGACTACAGCAATTCTTGAAGTTGGCAATAGGAGGCTTTGACGGAAGCCTTCAGTAGTTCTTGAAGATGGCAAAAGGAGGCTTTGACGTAAGCCTACAGTAGTTCTTGGAGATGGCAAAAGGAGGTTTTTACGGAAGCCTACAGTAGCTCTTGAAGATGATAAAAGGAAGATTTGACGGAGGCCTACAGTAGTTCTTGAGGATGGAAAAAGGAGGCTTTGATAGAAGCCTACAGTAGTTCTTGGAGATGGCAAAAAGTGGTTTTGATGGAGGCCTACAGTAGTTCTTCAAGATTGCAAAAGGAGGCTTTCATGGAGGCCTACAGTAGTTCTTGAAGATGGCGAAGGAGGTTTTCATGGAAGCCGAAAGTAGTTCTTGAAGATGGCAAAATGAGACTTTGATGGATGCCGACAGCAGTTCTTGAAGATGGCAATAGGAGGCTTTGACGGAAGCCTACAGTAGATCTTGAAGTTGGCAAAAGGAGGCTTTGATAGAAGCCTACAGGAGTTGTTGGAGATGGCAAAAGGAGGCTTTGAGGAACGACTACAGCAATTCTTGAATTTGGCAATAGGAGGCTTTGACGGAAGCCTACAGTAATTCTTGAAGATGGCAAAAGGAGGTTTTGACGGAGGCCTACAGTAGTTCTTGAAGATGGCAAAAGGAGGCTTTGACGGAAGCTTACAGTAGTTCTTGAAGATGATAAAAGGAGGTTTTTACGGACACCTACAGTAGTTCTTGGAGATGGGAAAAGGAGGCTTTGATGAAGGACTACAGCAATTCTTGAAGTTGGCAATAGGAGGCTTGGACGGAAGCCTTCAGTAGTTCTTGAAGATGGCAAAAGGAGGCTTTGACGTAAGCCTACAGTAGTTCTTGGAGATGGCAAAAGGAGGTTTTTACGGAAACCTACAGTAGCTCTTGAAGATGATAAAAGGAAGATTTGACGGAGGCCTACAATAGTTCTTGAAGATGGAAAAAGGAGGATTTGATGGAAGCTTACAGTAGTTCTTGAAGATGATAAAAAGAGATTTTTATGGAAGCTTACAGTAGTTCTTGAAGATGGTAAAAGGAAGTTTTGACGGAGGCCTACAGTAGTTCTTGAAATTGGTAACTGGAGGGTTTCAGGGAAGCCGATAGCAGTTCTTGAAGTAGGCAAAAGGAGGCTTTGATGGAAGCCTACAGTAGTTCTTGAAGATGGCAAAAGGAGGTTTTTACGGAAGCCTACAGTACCTCTTGAAGATGATAAAAGGAAGTTTTGACGGATGCTTACAGTAGTTCTTGAAATTGGCAATTGGAGGGTTTCAGGGAAGGCAACAGCAGTTCTTGAAGTAGGAAAAAGGAGGCTTTGACGGAAGCCTACAATAGTTTTGGGAGATGGTAAAAGGAGGCTTTGACGGAAGCCTACAGTAGTTCTTGAAGATGGCAAAAGGAGGCTTTGACGTAAGCCTACAGGAGTTCTTGAAGACGGCAAAATTAGGTTTTTACGGAACCTAAGGTAGCTCTTGAAGATGATAAAAGGAAGTTTTGACGGAAGCCTACAGTAGTTCTTGGATATGGCAAAAGGAGACATTGAGGAAGGACTACAGCAATTCTTGAAGTTGGAATTAGGAGGCTTTGATGGAAGCCTACAGTAGTTCTTGGAGATGGCAAAAGGGGGCTTTGACGGAAGCTTACAGTAGTTCTTGAAGATGATAAAAGGAGGTTTTTACGGACGCCTATAGTAGTTCTTGGAGATGGCAAAAGGAGGCTTTGATGAAGGACTACAGCAATTCTTGAAGTTGGCAATAGGAGGCTTTGACGGAAGCCTTCAGTAGTTCTTGAAGATGGCAAAAGGAGGCTTTGACGTAAGCCTACAGTAGTTCTTGGAGATGGCAAAAGGAGGTTTTTACGGAAGCCTACAGTAGCTCTTGAAGATGATAAAAGGAAGATTTGACGGAGGCCTACAGTAGTTCTTGAGGATGGAAAAAGGAGGCTTTGATAGAAGCCTACAGTAGTTCTTGGAGATGGCAAAAAGTGGTTTTGATGGAGGCCTACAGTAGTTCTTCAAGATTGCAAAAGGAGGCTTTCATGGAGGCCTACAGTAGTTCTTGAAGATGGCGAAGGAGGTTTTCATGGAAGCCGAAAGTAGTTCTTGAAGATGGCAAAATGAGACTTTGATGGATGCCGACAGCAGTTCTTGAAGATGGCAATAGGAGGCTTTGACGGAAGCCTACAGTAGATCTTGAAGTTGGCAAAAGGAGGCTTTGATAGAAGCCTACAGGAGTTGTTGGAGATGGCAAAAGGAGGCTTTGAGGAACGACTACAGCAATTCTTGAATTTGGCAATAGGAGGCTTTGACGGAAGCCTACAGTAATTCTTGAAGATGGCAAAAGGAGGTTTTGACGGAGGCCTACAGTAGTTCTTGAAGATGGCAAAAGGAGGCTTTGACTGAAGCTTACAGTAGTTCTTGAAGATGATAAAAGGAGGTTTTTACGGACGCCTACAGTAGTTCTTGGAGATGGGAAAAGGAGGCTTTGATGAAGGACTACAGCAATTCTTGAAGTTGGCAATAGGAGGCTTGGACGGAAGCCTTCAGTAGTTCTTGAAGATGGCAAAAGGAGGCTTTGACGTAAGCCTACAGTAGTTCTTGGAGATGGGAAAAGGAGGTTTTTACGGAAACCTACAGTAGCTCTTGAAGATGATAAAAGGAAGATTTGACAGAGGCCTACAATAGTTCTTGAAGATGGAAAAAGGAGGATTTGATGGAAGCTTACAGTAGTTCTTGAAGATGATAAAAAGAGATTTTTATGGAAGCTTACAGTAGTTCTTGAAGATGGTAAAAGGAAGTTTTGACGGAAGCCTACAGTAGTTCTTGAAATTGGTAACTGGAGGGTTTCAGGGAAGCCGATAGCAGTTCTTGAAGTAGGCAAAAGGAGGCTTTGATGGAAGCCTACAATAGTTCTTGAAGATGGCAAAAGGAGGTTTTTACGGAAGCCTACAGTACCTCTTGAAGATGATAAAAGGAAGTTTTGACGGATGCTTACAGTAGTTCTTGAAATTGGCAATTGGAGGGTTTCAGGGAAGGCAACAGCAGTTCTTGAAGTAGGAAAAAGGAGGCTTTGACGGAAGCCTACAATAGTTTTGGGAGATGGTAAAAGGAGGCTTTGACGGAAGCCTACAGTAGTTCTTGAAGATGGCAAAAGGAGGCTTTGACGTATGCATACAGTAGTTCTTGAAGATGGCAAAAGGAGGCTTTGAGGAACGACTACAGCAATTCTTGAAGTTAGCAATAGGAGGCTTTGACGGAAGCCTACAGTAGTTCTTCAAGATGGGAAAAGGAGACTTTGACGTAAGCATACAGTAGTTCTTGAAGATGACAAAAGGAGGTTTTTACGGAAGCCTACATTACCTCTTGAAGATGATAAATAGAAGATGTGACGGAAGCCTACAATAGCTTTTGGAGATGGCAAAAGGAGGCTTTCACGGAGGCCTACAGTAGTTCTTGAAGATAGAAAAAGGAGGCTTTGACGGAAGCTTACAGTAGTTCTTGAAGATGATAAAAGGAAGTTTTGACGGATGCCTACAGTAGTTCTTGAAATTGGTAACTGGAGGGTTTCAGGGAAGCCGATAGCATTTCTTGAAGTAGGCAAAAGGAGGCTTTTACGGAAGCCGACAGCAGTTCTTGAAGATGGCAAAAGGAGGTTTTGAGGAAGGACTACAGCAATTCTTGAAGTTGGCATTAGGAGGCTTTGACCGAGGCCCATAGTAGTTCTTGAAGATGGAAAAAGGAGGCTTTCACAGAAGCCTACAGTAGTTCTTGAAGATGGGAAAGGAGGCTTTGACGGACGCCTAAAGTATTTCTTGATGTTGGCAATTAGAAGGTTTTGTTGTTGTTAATTGCGAAGTCGTGTCCGACCCATCGCGACCCCATGGACAACATTCCTCCAGGTCTTCCTGTCCTCTACCATCTTCTGGAGTCCATTTAAATTCACACCTACTGCTTCAGTGACTCCATCCAGCCATTTCATTCTCTGTCGTCCCCTTCTTCTATTGCCCTCAATCTTTCCCAGCATTAGGCTCTTCTCCAGTGAATCCTTCCTTCTCATTAGGTGGCCAAAGTACTTGAGTTTCAACTTCAGGATCTGGCCTTCTAAAGAGCAGTCGGGGTTGATCTCTTCTAGTACCGACCGGTTTGAACGCCTTGCAGTCCAGGGGACTCGCAGGAGTCTTCTCCAGCACCACAGTTCAAAGGCCTCAATTCTTTTGCGCTCAGCCTTTCTTATGGTCCAACTTTCACAGCCATACATTGCAACTGGGAAAATCATGGCCTGGACTATGCGCACTTTTGTTGGCAGGGTGATGTCTCTGCTTTTTAGAATGCTGTCTAGATTTGCCATAGCTTTCCTCCCCAGGAGCAAGCGTCTTTTAATTTCTTGGCTGCAGTCCCCATCTGAGGTGATCTTGGAGCCCAGAAAAATAAAATCTGTCACTACCTCCATTTCTTCCCCATCTATTTGCCAGGAATTGAGAGGGCCGGATGCCATGATTTTGGTTTTCTTAATGTTGAGTTTCAAGCCAACTTTTGCACTCTCCTTCTTCACCCGCATCAAGAGGCTCTTTAGTTCCTCTTCACTTTCTGCCATTAGAGTGGTATCATCTGCATATCTTAGGTTGTTGATATTTCTCCCGGCAATCTTAATTCCAACTTTTGTTTCATCTAGCCCTGCCTTTCTCATGATGTGCTCTGCATATAAGTTAAATAGGCAGGGCGACAGTATACAGCCTTGCCGGACTCCTTTTCCAATTTTGAACCAATCAGTGGTTCCGTGTTCGGTTCTCACTGTTGCTTCTTGACCCGCATATAGGTTTCTCAAGAGACAAATGAGATGGTCTGGTACTCCCATCTCTTTAAGAACTTGCCACAATTTGTTGTGATCCACACAATCAAAGGCTTTTGCATAGTCAATGAAGCAGAAGTAGATGTTTTTCTGGAACTCCCTAGCTTTCTCCATGATCCAGCGTATGTTGGCAATTTGATCTCTAGTTCCTCTGCCTCTTCGAAATCCTGCCTGTACTTCTGGTAGTTCTCGATCCACATACTGCTGGAGTCTAGCTTGTAGGATTTTAAGCATAACTTTACTAGCATGTGAAATGAGTGCAATGGTGCGATAGTTTGAACATTCTTTGGCATTGCCTTTCTTTGGAATTGGAATGTAGACTGACCTTTTCCAATCCTGTGGCCACTGTTGAGTTTTCCAAATTTGCTGGCAAATTGAGTGTAGCACTTTTACTGCATCGTCTTTTAAGATTTTGAATAGCTCAGCTGGAATACTGTCACCTCCACTAGCTTTGTTGTTGCTCAGATTTTCTAAGGCCCATTTCACTTCACATTCTAGGATGTCTGGTTCGAGGTCAATGACCATCTCATTGTGGTTATCTGGGATGTTAAGCTCATTCTTGTATAGTTCTTCTGTGTAGTTTTGCCATCTCTTCTTAATCTCTTCTGCCTCTGTTAGGTCTCTGCCATTTTGGTCCTTTATCATGCCCATCTTTGCATGAAACGTTCCCTTCATATCTCCAATTTTCTTGAAGAGATCTCTGGTCCTCCCTGCTCTGTTGTTTTCTTCTATTTCTTTGCACTGTTCATTTAAGAAGGCATTCTTATCTCTTCTAGCTACTCTCTGGAATTCTGCATTCAATTGGGTGTATCTTTCTCTTTCTCCTTTGCCTTTCGCTTCCCTTCTTTCCTCAGCTATTTGCAAAGCTTCCTGAGACAGCCATTTTGCTTTCTTGCATTTCTTTTTCTTTGGGATGGTTTTAGTTGCTACCTCTTGTACAATGTTGCGAACTTCCATCCATAGTTCTTCAGGCATTCTGTCTATCAGATCCAGTTCCTTAAATCTATTTGTCACCTCTACTGTATATTCATCAGGAATATGATTTAGTTCATACCTGAGTGGCCTAGTGCTTTTCCCTACTTTTTTCAATTTAAGCCTAAATTTTGCAACGAGAAGCTCATGATCTGAGCCACAGTCAGCTCCTGGTCTTGTTTTTACTGACTGTATAGAGCTTCTCCATCTTTGGCTGCAGAGTACATAGTCAATCTGATTTCTATGTTGACCGTCTGGTGATGTCCATGTGTAGAGCCGTCTCTTGGGTTGTTGGAAAAGAGTGTTTGTTATGACCATCGTATTCTCTTGACAAAATTCTATTAGCCTGTGCCCTGCTTCATTTTGTTCTCCAAGGCCAAACTTGCCTGTTATTCCGGTTATCTTTTGGCTTCCTACCTTAGCATTCCAATCCCCCATGATGATAAGGACATCATTTTTTGGTGTTAATTCTATAAGGTGCTGTAGGGCTTCATAGAACCGGTCAATTTCATCCTCTTCAGCACCAGTGGTTGGGGCATAGATTTGGACTACTGTGATATTGAATGGTTTGCCTTGGATTCGAATTGAGATCATTCTGTCATTTTGGGGATTGTATCCCAGTATTGCTTTTCCTATTCTTTTATTGACTATGAAGGCTACTCCATTTCTTCTGAGGGATTCTTGCCCACAGTAGTATACCTGATGGTCATCTGAGTTAAATTCACCCATTCCTGTCCATTTTAGTTCGCTCATTCCTAAGATGTCGATGTTCATTCTTGTCATCTCTTTTTTGACTACGTCTAGCTTGCCTTGATTCATGGATCTTACATTCCAGGTTCCTATGGAGAAAAAATCTTTACAGCATCGGACTTTCCTTTCACCACCAGATATATCCACAGCTGAGCGTCCTTTCGGCTTTGGCCCAGTCGCTTCATTCTTTCTGGCGCTACTAGTACTAGCCCTCTGCTCTTCCCCAGTAGCATATTGGACACCTTCCGACCTGAGGGGCTCATCTTCCAGCGTCATATCTTTTTTCCTTTTAGTACTGTCCATGGGGTTTTCATGGCAAAGATACTGGAGTGGTGTGCCATTTCCTTCTCCAGTGGATCACATTTTGTCCAGAAGGTTTTAGGGAAGCCAAAAGCAATTCTTGAAGATGGCAAAAGGAGGCTTTGATGGAAGCCTACAGTAGTTCTTGAAGATGATAAAAGGAGGTTTTTTATGGAAGCCTACAGTAGTTCTTGTAGATGGCAAAAGGAGGCTTTCACAGAACCCTACAGTAGTGCTTGAAGATGAGAAAAAGAGGCTTTGACGGAGGCCTACAGTAATTCTGGAAAATGGAAAAATCAGGCTTTTACGGAAACCTACAGTAGTTCTTGGAGATGGCAAAAGGAGGCTTTGACGGAGGCCTACAGTAGTTCTTGAAGATGGAAAAAGGAGGCTTTGACGGAAGCTTACAGTAGTTCTTCAAGATGATAAAAGGAAGTTTTAACGGAGGCCTACAGTAGTTCTTGAAATTGGTAACTGGAGGTTTTCAGGGAAGCCGATAGCAGTTCTTGAAGATGGCAAAAGGAGGTTTTGAGGAAGGACTACAGCAATTCTTGAAGTTGGCATTAGGAGGCTTTGACCGAGGCCTATAGTAGTTCTTGAAGATGGAAAAAGGAGGCTTTGACAGAAGCCTACAGTAGTTCTTGAAGATGGGAAAGGAGGCTTTGACGGACGCCTAAAGTATTTCTTTAAGTTGGCAATTAGAAGGTCTTAGGGAAGCCAAAAGCAATTCTTGAAGATGGCAAAAGGAGGATTTGGTGGAAGCCTACAGTAGTTCTTTAAATTGGCAATTCGAGGGTTTCAGGGAAGCCGACAGCAATTCTTGAAGTTGGCAAAAGTAGGCTTTGATGGAAGCCTACAGTAGTTCTTGAAGATGGCAAAAGGACGCTTTGACGTAAGCCAACTGTAGTTCTTGGAGATGGCAAAAGGAGGTTTTTACGGAAGCCTACAGTAGCTCTTGAAGATGATAAAAGGAAGATTTGACGGAGGCCTACAGTAGTTCTTGAAGATGGAAAAAGGGGGATTTGACGGAAGCTTACAGTAGTTCTTGAAGATGATAAAAGGAGATTTTTATGGAAGCTTACAGTAGTTCTTAAAGATGATAAAAGGAAGTTTTGACGGAGGCCTACAGTAGTTCTTGAAATTGGTAACTGGAGGGTTTCAGGGAAGCCGATAGCAGTTCTTGAAGTATGCAAAAGGAGGCTTTGATGGAAGCCTACACTAGTTCTTGAAGATGGCAAAAGGAGGTTTTTACGGAACCCTACAGTAGTTCTTGAAGATGGCAAAAGGAGGCTTTGACGTATGCATACAGTAGTTCTTGAAGATGATAAAAGGAGATTTTTATGGAAGCTTACAGTAGTTCTTAAAGATGATAAAAGGAAGTTTTGACGGAGGCCTACAGTAGTTCTTGAAATTGGTAACTGGAGGGTTTCAGGGAAGCCGATAGCAGTTCTTGAAGTATGCAAAAGGAGGCTTTGATGGAAGCCTACACTAGTTCTTGAAGATGGCAAAAGGAGGTTTTTACGGAACCCTACAGTAGTTCTTGAAGATGGCAAAAGGAGGCTTTGACGTATGCATACAGTAGTTCTTGAAGATGTCAAAAGGAGGCTTTGAGGAAGGACTACAGCAATTCTTGAATTTGGCAATAGGAGGCTTTGACGGAAGCCTACAGTAGTTCTTGAAGATGGCAAAAGGAGGCTTTGACGTAAGCATACAGTAGATCTGGATGATGGCAAAAGGAGGTTTTTACGGAAGCCTACAGTAGCTCTTGAAGATGATAAAAGGAAGATTTGACGGAAGCCTACAGTAGTTCGTGGAGATGGCAATAGGAGGCTTTTACGGAAGCCTACAGTAGTTTTTGAAGACGATAAATGGAAGTTTTGACGGAGCCCTACAGTAGTTCTTGAGGATGGAAAAAGGAGGCTTTGATAGAAGCCTACAGTAGTTCTTGGAGATGGCAAAAAGTGGTTTTGATGGAGGCCTACAGTAGTTCTTCAAGATTGCAAAAGGTGGCTTTCATGGAGGCCTACAGTACTTCTTGAAGATGGGGAAGGAGGTTTTCATGGAAGCCGAAAGTAGTTCTTGAAGATGGCAAAAGGAGGCTTTGATGGAAGCCGACAGCAGTTCTTGAAGATGGCAATAGGAGGCTTTGACGGAAGCCTACAGTAGTTCTTGAAGTTGGCAAAAGGAAGCTTTGACAGAAGCCTACAGGAGTTGTTGGAGATGGCAAAAGGAGGCTGTCACATATTCCGACTAATGAAGCACTTCAAAGAACTTTCAGGCATGTTTCCTAAAATCTTTATTGCAGAGCTACAGTTTTGCCGCTCGCCATGATGGACTGGTTGATGCCAGAATCTGAACTTCCTTTCGCTGGCATCAAGCTTTCATTGCTAAACCCCTCCCTTCTCATGCAGTCACAGGTCACATTATCCAATTAGTGAGAAGGTCAAAAGTTTGCTTCCTCTTTCTTTCTCGGGCTTTTTCCCCCGCCCAGTCTAAGCTAAGTATTAACCCAATAACTGCCAGACAGTTTTGCATATTGTCAAAGCAAGAATATACAGTATTTGCAGCATTGAAAGAGGCTTTGAGGAACGACTACAGCAATTCTTGAATTTGGCAATAGGAGGCTTTGATGGAAGCCTACAGTAGTTCTTGAAGATGGCAAAAGGAGGCTTTGACATAAGCATACAGTAGATCTGGAAGATGGCAAAAGGAGGTTTTTACGGAAGCCTACAGTAGCTCTTGAAGATGATAAAAGGAAGATTTGACGAAAGCCTACAGTAGTTCGTGGAGATGGCAATAGGAGGCTTTTACGGAAGCCTACAGTAGTTTTTGAAGACGATAAATGGAAGTTTTGACGGAGCCCTACAGTAGTTCTTGAGGATGGAAAAAGGAGGCTTTGATAGAAGCCTACAGTAGTTCTTGGAGATGGCAAAAAGTGGTTTTGATGGAGGCCTACAGTAGTTCTTCAAGATTGCAAAAGGTGGCTTTCATGGAGGCCTACAGTACTTCTTGAAGATGGCGAAGGAGGTTTTCATGGAAGCCGAAAGTAGTTCTTGAAGATGGCAAAAGGAGGCTTTGATGGAAGCCGACAGCAGTTCTTGAAGATGGCAAAAGGAGGCTCTGACGGAAGCCTACAGTAGTTCTTGAAGATGGCAAAAGGAGGCTTTGACGTAAGCCTACAGTAGCTCTTGAAGATGATAAAAGGAAAATTTGACGGAACCCTACAGTAGTTTTTGGAGATGGCAAAAGGAGGCTTTGACGGAGGCCTACAGTAGTTCTTGAAGATTGAAAAAGGATGATTTGACAGAAGCTTAAAGTAGTTCTTGAGGATGATAAAAGGAGATTTTTATGGAAGCTTACAGTAGTTCTTGAAGATGATAAAAGGAAGTTTTGACGGAGGCCTACAGTAGTTCTTGAAATTGGTAACTGGAGGGTTTCAGGGAAGCCGATAGCAGTTCTTGAAGTAGGCAAAAGGAGGCTTTGATGGAAGCCTACAGTAGTTCTTGAAGATGGAAAAAGGAGGATTTGACGGAAGCCTACAGTTGTTATTGAAGATGGCTTTGATGGAGGCCTACAGTAGTTGTTGAAGATGGCAAAAGGAGGCTTTGACAGAAGCCTACAGTTGTTATTGAAGATGGCTTTGACGGAGGCCTACAGTAGTTCTTGAAGATGGCAAAAGGAGGCTTTCACAGAAGCCTACAGGAGTTGTTGGAGATGGCAAACGGAGGCTTTGAGGAACGACTACAGCAATTCTTGAATTTGGCAATAGGAGACTTTGACGGAAGCCTACAGTAGTTCTTGAAGATGGCAAAAGGAGGCTTTGACGTAAGCATACAGTAGTTCTTGGAGATGGCAAAAGGAGTTTTTTACGGAAGCCTACAGTAGCTCTTGAAGATGATAAAAGGAAAATTTGACGGAACCCTACAGTAGTTTTTGGAGATGGCAAAAGGAGGCTTTGACGGAGGCCTACAGTAGTTCTTGAAGATGGAAAAAGGATGATTTGACGGAAGCTTACAGTAGTTCTTGAAGATGATAAAAGGAGATTTTTATGGAAGCTTACAGTAGTTCTTGAAGATGATAAAAGGAAGTTTTGACGGAGGCCTACAGTAGTTCTTGAAATTGGTAACTGGAGGGTTTCAGGGAAGCCGATAGCAGTTCTTGAAGTAGGCAAAAGGAGGCTTTGATGGAAGCCTACAGTAGTTCTTGAAGATGGAAAAATGAGGATTTGACGGAAGCCTACAGTTGTTATTGAAGATGGCTTTGACGGAGGCCTACAGTAGTTCTTGAAGATGGCAAAAGGAGGCTTTGACAGAAGCCTACAGGAGTTGTTGGAGATGGCAAACGGAGGCTTTGAGGAACGACTACAGCAATTCTTGAATTTGGCAATAGGAGGCTTTGACGGAAGCCTAAAGTAGTTCTTGAAGATGGCAAAAGGAGGCTTTGACGTAAGCATACAGTAGTTCTTTAAGATGGCGAAAGGAGGCTTTGATGGAAGCCGACAGCAGTTCTTGAAGATGGCAAAAGGATGCTTTCACGGAATCCTACACTGGTTCATGAAGATGAGAAAAAGAGGCTTTTACAGAAGCCTACAGTAGTTCTTGAATATGATAAAAGGAAGTTTTGACGGAGGCCTACAGTAGTTCTTGAAAATTTGAAAATCAGGCTTTGACTGAAGCCTATAGTAGTTCTTGAAGATAGCAAAAGGAGGCTTGGATGGAGGCCTACAGTAGTTCTTCAAGATTGCAAAAGGAGGCTTGGACGGAGGCCTACAGTAGTTCTTGAAGATGGCAAAAGGAGGCTTTGACGTAAGCCTGCAGGAGTTCTTGAAGACGGTAAAATTGGGTTTTTAAGGAACCTAAAGTAGCTCTTGAAGAGGATAAAAGGAAGTTTTGAGGGAAGCCTACAGTAGTTCTTGGATATGGCAAAAGGAGGCTTTAAGGAAGGTCTACAGCAATTCTTGAAGTTGGCATTAGGAGGCTTTGACCGAGGCCTATAGTAGTTCTTGAAGATGGAAAAAGGAGGCTTTGACAGAAGCCTACAGTAGTTCTTCAAGATGGGAAAGGAGGCTTTGACGGACGCCTAAAGTATTTCTGGCAATTAGAAGGTTTTAGGGAAGCCAAAAGCAATTCTTGAAGATGGCAAAAGGAGGCTTTGATGGAAGCCTACAGTAGTTCTTTAAAATGGCAATTCGAGGGTTTCAGGGAAGCCGACAGCAGTTCTTGAAGATGGCAAAAGGAGGCTCTGATGGAAGCCTACAGTAGTTCTTGAAGATGATAAAAGGAGGTTTTTTATGGAAGCCTACAGTAGTTCTTGTAGATGGCAAAAGGAGGCTTTGATGAAGGACTACAGCAATTCTTGAAGTTGGCAATAGGAGGCTTTGACGGAAGCCTTCAGTAGTTCTTGAAGATGGCAAAAGGAGCCTTGGACGTAAGCCTACAGTAGTTGTTGGAGATGGCAAAAGGAGTTTTTTACGGAAGCCTACAGTAGCTCTTGAAGATGATAAAAGGAAAATTTGACGGAACCCTACAGTAGTTTTTGGAGATGGCAAAAGGAGGCTTTGACGGAGGCCTACAGTAGTTCTTGAAGATGGAAAAAGGATGATTTGACGGATGCTTACAGTAGTTCTTGAAGATGATAAAAGGAGATTTTTATGGAAGCTTACAGTAGTTCTTGAAGATGATAAAAGGAAGTTTTGACGGAGGCCTACAGTAGTTCTTGAAATTGGTAACTGGAGGGTTTCAGGGAAGCCGATAGCAGTTCTTGAAGTAGGCAAAAGGAGGCTTTGATGGAAGCCTACAGTAGTTCTTGAAGATGGAAAAAGGAGGATTTGACGGAAGCCTACAGTAGTTCTTGAAGATGATAAAAGGAGGCTTTCACAGAACCCTACAGTAGTGCTTGAAGATGAGAAAAAGAGGCTTTGACGGAGGCCTACAGTAATTCTGGAAAATGGAAAAATCAGGCTTTTACGGAAACCTACAGTAGTTCTTGGAGATGGCAAAAGGAGGCTTTCACGGAGCTCTACAGTAGTTCTTGAAGATGGAAAAAGGAGGCTTTGACGGAAGCTTACAGTTGTTGTTGAAGATGATAAAAGGAGGTTTTTCAATGTAGTACTTGAAGATGAGAAATAGAGGCTTTGACGTAAGCATACAATATTTCTAAAAGATTACAAAGGGAGGCTTTCATGGAGGCCTACAGAAGTTCTTGAAGATGGTGAATGAGGTTTTCATGGAAGCCGAAAGTAGTTCTTGAAGATGGCAAAAGGAGGATTTGATGGAAGCCGACAGCAGTTCTTGAAGATGGCAAAAGGAGGCTCTGATGGAAGCCTACAGTAGTTCTTGAAGATGATAAAAGGAGGTTTTTTATGGAAGCCTACAGTAGTTCTTGTAGATGGCAAAAGGAGGCTTTGATGAAGGACTACAGCAATTCTTGAAGTTGGCAATAGGAGGCTTTGACGGAAGCCTTCAGTAGTTCTTGAAGATGGCAAAAGGAGCCTTTGACGGAGGCCTACAGTAGTTCTTGAAGATGGCAAAAGGAGGCTTTCACGGAGTCCTACAGTAGTTCTTGAAGATGGCGAAAGGAGGCTTTGATGGAAGCCGACAGCAGTTCTTGAAGATTGCAAAAGGATGCTTTCACGGAATCCTACACTGGTTCTTGAAGATGAGAAAAAGACGCTTTTACAGAAGCCTACAGTAGTTCTTGAATATGATAAAAGGAAGTTTTGACGGAGGCCTACAGTAGTTCTTGAAAATTTGAAAATCAGGCTTTGACTGAAGCCTATAGTAGTTCTTGAAGATAGCAAAAGGAGGCTTGGACGGAGGCCTACAGTAGTTCTTCAAGATTGCAAAAGGAGGCTTGGACGGAGGCCTACAGTAGTTCTTGAAGATGGCAAAAGGAGGCTTTGACGTAAGCCTGCAGGAGTTCTTGAAGACGGTAAAATTGGGTTTTTAAGGAACCTAAAGTAGCTCTTGAAGAGGATAAAAGGAAGTTTTGAGGGAAGCCTACAGTAGTTCTTGGATATGGCAAAAGGAGGCTTTAAGGAAGGTCTACAGCAATTCTTGAAGTTGGCATTAGGAGGCTTTGACCGAGGCCTATAGTAGTTCTTGAAGATGGAAAAAGGAGGCTTTGACAGAAGCCTACAGTAGTTCTTGAAGATGGGAAAGGAGGCTTTGACGGATGCCTAAAGTATTTCTGGCAATTAGAAGGTTTTAGGGAAGCCAAAAGCAATTCTTGAAGATGGCAAAAGGAGGCTTTGATGGAAGCCTACAGTAGTTCTTTAAAATGGCAATTCGAGGGTTTCAGGGAAGCCGACAGCAGTTCTTGAAGATGGCAAAAGGAGGCTCTGATGGAAGCCTACAGTAGTTCTTGAAGATGATAAAAGGAGGTTTTTTATGGAAGCCTACAGTAGTTCTTGTAGATGGCAAAAGGAGGCTTTGATGAAGGACTACAGCAATTCTTGAAGTTGGCAATAGGAGGCTTTGACGGAAGCCTTCAGTAGTTCTTGAAGATGGCAAAAGGAGCCTTGGACGTAAGCCTACAGTAGTTGTTGGAGATGGCAAAAGGAGTTTTTTACGGAAGCCTACAGTAGCTCTTGAAGATGATAAAAGGAAAATTTGACGGAACCCTACAGTAGTTTTTGGAGATGGCAAAAGGAGGCTTTGAGGGAGGCCTACAGTAGTTCTTGAAGATGGAAAAAGGATGATTTGACGGAAGCTTACAGTAGTTCTTGAAGATGATAAAAGGAGATTTTTATGGAAGCTTACAGTAGTTCTTGAAGATGATAAAAGGAAGTTTTGACGGAGGCCTACAGTAGTTCTTGAAATTGGTAACTGGAGGGTTTCAGGGAAGCCGACATCAGTTCTTGAAGTAGGCAAAAGGAGGCTTTGATGGAAGCCTACAGTAGTTCTTGAAGATGGAAAAAGGAGGCTTTGACGGAAGCTTACAGTTGTTGTTGAAGATGATAAAAGGAGGTTTTTTAATGTAGTACTTGAAGATGAGAAATAGAGGCTTTGACGTAAGCATACAATATTTCTAAAAGATTACAAAGGGAGGCTTTCATGGAGGCCTACAGAAGTTCTTGAAGATGGTGAATGAGGTTTTCATGGAAGCCGAAAGTAGTTCTTGAAGATGGCAAAAGGAGGATTTGATGGAAGACGACAGCAGTTCTTAAAGATAGCAATAGGAGGCTTTGACGGAAGCCTACAGTAGTTCTTGAAGATGGCAAAAGGAGGCTTTGACGTAAGCCTACAGGAGTTCTTGAAGACAGCAAAATAAGGTTTTACGGAACCTAAAGTAGGTCTAGAAGATGATAAAAGGAAGTTTTGACTGAAACCTACAGTAGTTCTTGGAGATGGCAAAAGGAGGCTTTGAGGAAGGACTACAGCAATTCTTGAAGTTGGTAATAGGAGGCTTTGACGGAAACATACAGTAGTTCTTGAAGATGGCCATTGGAGGGTTTCAGGGAAGCCGACAGCAGTTCTTGAAGTAGGCAAAAGGAGGCTTTGACGGAAGCCTACAGTAGTTCTTGAAGATGGCAAAAGGAGGTTTTTACGGAAGCCTACAGTAGTTTTTGAAGATGATAAATGGAAGTTTTGACGGAGCCCTACAGAAGTTCTTGAGGATGGAAAAAGGAGGCTTTGATAGAAGCCTACAGTAGTTCTTGGAGATGGCAAAAAGTGGTTTTGATGGAGGCCTACAGTAGTTCTTGAAGATGGCGAAGGAGGTTTTCATTGACGCCGAAAGTAGTTCTTGAAGATGGCAAAAGGAGGCTTTGATGGAAGCCGACAGCAGTTCTTGAATATGGCAATAGGAGGCTTTGACGGAAGCCTACAGTAGTTCTTGAAGTTGGCAAAAGGAGGCTTTGACAGAAGCTTACAGGAGTTGTTGGAGATGGCAAAAGGAGGCTTTGAGGAACGACTACAGCAATTCTTGAATTTGGCAATAGGAGGCTTTGACGGAAGCCTACAGTAGTTCTTGAAGATGGCAAAAGGAGGTTTTGACTGAGGCCTACAGTAGTTCTTGAAGATTGAAAAAGGAGGCTTTCACGGAGGCCTACAGTAGTTCTTGAAAATGGCGAAAAAAGGTTTTCATGGAAGCCGAAAGTAGTTCTTGAAGATGGCAAAAGGAGGCTTTGATGGAAGCCGACAGAAGTTCTTGGATATTGCAAAAGGAGGCTTTGAGAAAAGGACTACAGCAATTCTTGAAGTTGGAATTAGGAGGCTTTGACAGAAGCCTACAGTAGTTCTTGGAGATGGCAAAAGGAGGCTTTGATGGAAGCTTACAGTAGTTCTTGAAGATGATAAAAGGAGGTTTTACGGAAGCTTACAGTAGCTCCTGAAGATGATAAAAGGAAGATTTGATGGAAGCCTACAGTAGTTCTTGGAGATGGCAAAAGGAGGCTTTGACGGAAACCTACAGTAGTTCTTAAAGGTGGAAAAAGGAGATTTGACGGATGCCTAAAGTATTTCTTGAAGTTGGCAATTAGAAGGTTTTAGGGAAGCCAAAAGCATTTCTTGAAGATGGCAAAAGGAGGTTTTGATGGAAGCCTACATTAGTTCTTGAAGATGATAAAAGGAAGATTTGATGGAAGCCTACAGTAGTTCTTGGAGATGGCAAAAGGAGGCTTTGATGGAAACCTACAGTAGTTCTTAAAGGTGGAAAAAGGAGGCTTTGACCGAGGCCTATAGTAGTTCTTGAAGATGGAAAAAGGAGACTTTGACGGACGCCTATAGTATTTCTTGAAGTTGGCAATTAGAAGGTTTTAGGGAAGCCAAAAGCATTTCTTGAAGATGGCAAAAGGAGGTTTTGATGGAAGCCTACATTAGTTCTTGAAGATGATGAAAGGAGGTTTTTTATGGAAGCCTACAGTAGTTCTTGTAGATGGCAAAAGGAGGCTTTCACAGAATCCTAAAGTAGTGCTTGAAGATGAGAAAAAGAGGCTTTGACGGAAGACTAAAGCAGCTCTTCAAGTTGGCAATAGAAGGCTTTGACGGAAGCATATAGAAGTTCTTTAAGATAGCAAAATGAGGCTTGGTTGGAGGCCTACAGTAGTTCTTGAAGGTAGCAAAAGGAGGCTTTGAGGAAGGAGTACAGCAATTCTTTAAGTTGGCAATAGAAGGCTTTCACGGAAGCCTACAGCAGTTCTTGAAGATGATAAAAGAAAGTTTTGACGGAGGCCTACAGTAGTTCTTGGAGATGGCAAAAGGAGGCTTTGAGGAAGGACTACAGCAATTCTTGAAGTTGGCAATAGGGGGCTTTGACGGAAGCCTACAGTAGTTCTTCGAGATGGCAAAAGGAGGCTTTGACGTAAGCATACAGTAGTTCTTGAAGATGGGAAAAGGAGGTTTTTACGGAAGCCTACAGTAGCTCTTGAAGATGATAAAAGGAAGATTTGACCTAAGCCTACAGTAGTTCTTGGAGATGGCAAAAGGAGGCTTTGAGGAAGGACTACAGCAATTCTTGAAGTTGGCAATAGGAGGCTTTGACGGAAGCCTACAGTACTTCTTGAAGATGGCAAAAGGAGTCTTTGACGTAAGCATACAGTAGTTCTTGAAGATGGGAAAAGGAGGTTTTGACGGAAGCCTACAGTAGTTCTTGAAGATTGCAAAAGGAGGCTTTCACGGAGGCCTACAGTAGTTCTTGAAGATGGCGAAAGGAGGTTTCCATGGACGCGGAAAGTAGTTCTTGAAGATGGCAAAAGGAGGCTTTGATGGAAGCCGACAGCAGTTCTTGAAAATTGAAAAAGGAGGCTTTGACGGAAGCCTACAGTAGTTCTTGAAGATGTCAAAAGGAGGCTTTGACGTAAGCCTACAGGAGTTCTTGAAGACGGCAAAATTAGGTTTTTACGGAACGTAAAGTAGCTCTTGACGATGATAAAAGGAAGTTTTGACGGAAGCCTACAGTAGTTCTTAAAGATAGCAAAAGGAGGCTTTGACGGAGGCCTACAGTAGTTCTTGAAGATTGAAAAAGGAGGCTTTGACGGAAGCCTACAGTAGTTCTTGAAGATGGCAAAAGGACGCTTTGACGTAAGCCTACACGAGTTCTTGAAGACGGCAAAATTAGATTTTTACGGAATCTAAGGTAGCTCTTGAAGATGATAAAAGGAAGTTTTGTTGGAAGCCTACAGTAGTTCTTGGATATGGCAAAAGGAGGCTTTGACGGAAGCTTACAGTAGATCTTGAATAGGATAAAAGGAGATTTTTATGGACGCCTACAGTAGTTCTTGGAGATGGCAAAAGGAGGCTTTGAGGAAGGACTACAGCAATTCTTGAAGTTGGCAATAGGAGGCTTTGACGGAAGCCTACAGTAGTTCTTGAAGATGTCAAAAGGAGGCTTTGACGTAAGCATACAGTAGTTCTTGAAGATGGCAAAAGGAGGTTTTGACGGAGGCCCACAGTAGTACTTGAAGATTGCAAAAGGAGGTTTTCATGGAAGCTGAAAGTAGTTCTTGAAGATGAGAAAAAGAGGCTTTGATGGATGACTACAGTAGTATTTGAAGATGGCAAAAGGAGGTTTTTACAGAAGCCTACAGTAGTTCTTGAATGTGATAAAAGGAAGTTTTGACAGAGGCCTACAGTAGTTCTTGAAAATGGGAAAATCAGGCTTTGACTGAAGCCTTCAGTGGTTCTTCAAGATAGCAAAAGGAGGCTTGGACGGAGGCCTACAGTAGTTCTTGAAGATTGAAAAAGGAGAATTTGAGGTAAGCCTACAGTAGTTCTTGAAAATGGCAAAAGGAGGCTTTGACGTAAACCTACAGGAGTTCTTGAAGACGGCAAAATTAGGTTTTTACAGAACCTAAAGTAGCTCTTGAAGATGATAAAAGGACGTTTTGACGGAAGCCTACAGTAGTTCTTGGCGATGGGAAAAGGAGGCTTTGACGGAAGCTTACAGTATTTCTTGAAGATGATAAATGGAGGTTTTTACGGAAGCCTACAGTAGTTCTTGAAAATCATAAAAGGAATTTTTGACGGATGCTTACAGTAGTTCTTGGAAATGGCAAAAGGAGGCTTTGAGGAACGACTACAGCAAATCTTGAAGTTGGTAATAGGAGGCTTTGACGGAAACCTACAGTAGTTCTTGAAGATGGTAAAAGGAGGCTTTGACGGAAGCCTATAGTAGTTCCTGGAGATGGCAAAAGGAGGCTTTGACGGAAGCTTACAGTAGTTCTTGAAGATGATAAAAGGAGGTTTTACGGAAGCCTACAGTAGCTCTTGAAGATGATAAAAGGAAGATTTGATGGAAGCCTACACTAGTTCTTGGAGATGGCAAAAGGAGGCTTTGACGGAAGCCTACAGTAGTTCTTAAAAGTGGAAAAAGGAGGCTTTGACCGAGCCCTATAGTAGTTCTTGAAGATGGAAAAAGGAGGCTTTGACGGAAGTCTACAGTAGTTCTTGAAGATGGGAAAAGGAAGCTTTGATGAACGCCTAAAGTATTTCTTGAAGTTGGCAATTAGAAGGTTTTAGGGAAGCCAAAAGCAGTTCTTGAAGATGGCAAAAGGAGGCTTTGATGGAAGCCTACATTAGTTCTTTAAATGGGCAATTCGAGGGTTTCAGGGAAGCCAACAGCAGTTCTTGAACATGGCAAAAGGAGGCTTTGATGGAAGCCTACAGTAGTTCTTGAAGATGATAAAAGCAGGTTTTTTATGGAAGCCTACAGTAGTTCTTGTAGATGGGAAAAGGAGGCTTTCACAGAATCCTACAGTAGTGCTTGAAGATGAGAAAAAGAGGCTTTGACGGAAACCTACAGTAGTTCTTGGAGATGGCAAAAGGAGGCTTTCACGGAGCCCTACAGTAGTTCTTGAAGATGGAAAAAGGAGGCTTTGACGGAAGCTTACAGTTGTTGTTGAAGATGATAAAATGAGGTTTTTTATGGAAGCCTACAGTAGTTCATGAAGATTATAAAAGGAGGTTTTTATTGAAGCCTACAGTAGTTCTGTAAGATGGCAAAAGGAGGCTTTGATAGACGACTACAGTAGTTCTTGGAGATGGCAAAAAGAGACTTTGACGTAAGCATACAGTATTTCTTAAAGATGGCAAAAGGAGGTTTTGATGGAGGCCTACAGTAGTTCTTGAAGATTGCAAAAGGAGGCTTTCATGGAAGCCAAAAGTAGTTCTTGAATATGGCAAAAGGAGGCTTTGATGGAAGACGACAGCAGTTCTTAAAGATGGCAATAGGAGGCTTTGACGGAAGCCTACAGTAGTTCTTGAAGTTGGCAAAAGGAGGATTTGACGTAAGCCTACCGGAGTTCTTGAAGACGGCAAAATTAGGTTTTTACGGAACCTAAAATAGGTCTTGAAGATGATAAAAGGAAGTTTTGACTGAAGCCTACAGTAGTTCTTGGAGATGGCAAAAGGAGTTTTTGAGGAGGGACTACATCAATTCTTGAAGTTGGCAATAGGAGGCTTTGACAGAAGCCTACAGTAGTTCTTGAAGATGGCAAAAGGAGGTTTTTATGGAAGCCTACAGTAGCTCTTGAAGATGCTAAAAGGAAGATTTGACAGAAACCTACAGTAGTTTTTGGAGATGGCAAAAGGAGGCTTTGACGGAGGCCTACAGTAGTTCTTGAAGATGGAAAAAGGAGGATTTGATGGAAGCTTACAGTAGTTCTTGAAGATGATAAAAGGAGGTTTTTACGGAAGCCTACATTAGTTCTTGGAGATGGCAAAAGGGGCTTTGAGGAAGGACTACAGCAATTCTTGAAGTTGGCAATAGGAGGCTTTGACGGAAGCCTACAGTAGTTCTTGAAGATGATAAAAGGAAGATGTGATGGAAGCCTACAATAGTTTTTGGAGATGGCAAAAGAAGGGTTTGACCGAGGCCTACAGTAGTTCTTGAAGATGGAAATAGGAGGCTTTGACGGAAGCCTACAGTTGTTCTTGAAGATGGCAAAAGGAGGCTTTGACGGAGGCCTACATTAGTTCTTGAATTTCGTAATAGGAGGCTTTGACGGAAGCCTACAGTAGTTCTTGAAGATGGCAAAAGGAGGCTTTGACGTAAGCATACAGTAGTTCTTGAAGTTGGCAATTGGAAGGTTTTAGGGAAGCCGAAAGCAGTTCTTGAAGATGGCAAAAGGAGGCTTTGATGGAAGCCTACAGTAGTTCTTGAAATTGGCAATTCGAGGGTTTCAGGGAAGCCGACAGCAGTTCTTGAAGATGGCAAAAGGAGGCTTTGATGGAAGCCTATATTAGTTCTTGAAGATAACAAAATTAGGGTTGGATGGAGGCCTACAGTAGTTCTTGAAGATAGCAAAAGGAGGCTTTGTGGAAGGGCTACAGGAATTCTTGAAATTGGCAAAAGGAGGCTTGGACGGAAGCCTACAGCTGTTCTTGAAGATTGCAAAAGGAGGCTTTGAGGAAGGACTACAGCAATTCTTGAAGTTGGCAATTGGAGGCTTTGACGGAAGCCTACAGTAGTTCTTGAAGATTGCAGTTGGAGGGTTTCAGGGAAGCCGACAGCAGTTCTTGAAGTTGGCAAAAGGAGGCTTTGACGGAGGCCTACAGTAGTTCTTGAAGATGAAAAAAGGAGGATTTGATGGAAGCTTACAGTAGTTCTTGAAGATGATAAAAGGAGGTTTTTACAGAAGCCTACAGTAGTTCTTGGAGATTGCAAAAGGCGCTTTGAGGAAGGACTACAGCAATTCTTGAAGTTGGCAATAGGAGGCTTTGACGGAAGCCTACAGTAGTTCTTGAAGATGATAAAAGGAAGATGTGACGGAAGCCTACAATTGTTTTTGGAGATGGCAAAAGGAGGGTTTCACCGAGGCCTACAGTAGTTCTTGAAGATGGAAATAGGAGGCTTTGACGAAGCCTACAGTTGTTCTTGAAGATGGCAAAAGGAGGCTTTGACGGAGGCCTACATTAGTTCTTGAATTTCGTAATAGGAGGCTTTGACGGAAGCCTACAGTAGTTCTTGAAGATGGCAAAAGGAGGCTTTGACATAAGCATACAGTATTTCTTGAAGATGGCAAAAGGTGGTTTTGATGGAGGCCTACAGTAGTTCTTGAAGATTGTAAAAGGAGGCTTTCATGGAGGCCTACAGTAGTTCTCGAAGATGGCAAAGGAGGTTTTGTTTTTTTTTTCTTGAAAATTTTTTAAAAGTTTTACAAATAAACAACAACCCTCACCCAATCCCTCCCAAACCCACCCCTCCCTCCCCCCTCCCCGAACTTCCCAGAACTGAATATAGGCTTAATTTAAAAATTTTTTAAAAAAAACTTAAACAACATTTACAACTTATAAAATAATTAATAATAATATATATATGATATAAGCATTAAGAAAAAAAGAAAAAATACTTAAAAAAGAGAGAAAAAAGAAAAAGGAAAGAGAGAGATAGAAAAAGAAGGAAGAAAGAAAAAAAAATAAAAGTTCATAAGACGGAAACGAAAGAAAAAAAGAAAAAAAAAGCAATCAATACAAGTTATGAAAAAGCTAAATAATATTTTTCCATATTCAACTTGTGTTGAATAAAATTTATCCATTTTTCCCATACAACAAAAAATTTCTCTTGAGATTGCTCCTTTAAGAAAGCCGTAATCTTTGCCATTTCTGCCAAATACGAAACTTTATAAAACCACTCTTGTAAAGTAGGCAAAGAATCCTTCTTCCAATATTGTCCAACTAACAGCCTAGCGGCTGTGATCAAATTTAGCATCAGTATAACCTCCTTAGCATCACAGTCAGTAATAATACCTAATAAAAATAATTGCGGGGTAAATTTTTCCCTCCTTCTAAAAATTCTTTGAATATTCCACCATATCTTAATCCAAAAGGCTTTTATATTTTTACACGACCACCAAATATATACAGTTTTGCATTAGAAGCAGATAGTGTAACCCCCAAATATTTTACCTTGTCAACAACTTCAAAATCTGTTAAATTGACCAAAGTCTGTTTATCACAATTAGTCATATTTTTTGGTAATATTTTGGTCTTATTATTATTAATTTTAAAACCCGAGACACACCCATATTGCTGAATCAGTTGTAATAATAATAATAACAACCTACCGAATAAGTAGGTTGATACAAAGTAACAACCAAGTCATCTGCAAAAGCTCTTAACTTATATTCTTTTTTATTAATTTCTATTCCTTTTATTTCTTGAGACTCCCGAATTTTAATCAACAAAATTTCCAATGTTAAGACAAACAATAACGGAGATAATGGACATCCCTGTCTTGTACCTTTTTCAATTGTAAAAACCTCTGATAAACCCCCATTTACGATAAGTTGAGCAGTCTGTTTTTGATATATATTAGATAAAACTTGGAATATATTTTGTCCAAAATTCATCTCCTTAATTAAACATAACATAAACTGCCAATTCAACTGGTCAAAGGCTTTTTCAGCATCCAAAAATATCAGCCCTGCAGGGATTTGGTTGTTTTTATCTAAATATTCTAATAAATTTATAATTTGTCTAACATTATTTTTCATATACCTTCCAGTTATAAAACCCAATTGGTCCTTATGTATAAGCTGCTGCCATACCCCCATGAACCTATTGGCTATAATTTTTGCAAAAGGAGGGTTTGACCGAGGCCTACAGTAGTTCTTGAAGATGGCAAAAGGAGGCTTTGACGGAGGCCTACATTAGTTCTTGAATTTGGTAACAGGAGGTTTTGACGGAAGCCTACAGTAGTTCTTGAAGATGGCAAAAGGAGGCTTTGACGTAAGCATACAGTAGTTCTTGAAGTTGGCAATTGGAAGGTTTTAGGGAAGCCGAAAGCAGTTCTTGAAGATGGCAAAAGAAGGCTTTGATGGAAGCCTCCAGTAGTTCTTGAAATTGGCAATTCGAGGGTTTCAGGGAAGCCTAGAGCAGTTCTTGAAGATGGCAAAAGAAGGCTTTCATGGAAGCCTATATTAGTTCTTGAAGATAACAAAATTAGGGTTGGATGGAGGGCTACAGTAGTTCTTGAAGATAGCAAAAGGAGGCTTTGACGGAAGCCTACAGTAGTTCTTCAAGATGGCAAAATGAGGCTTTGATGTAAGCATACAGTAGTTCTTGAAGTTGGCAAAAGGAGGTTTTTACGGAAGCCTACAGTAGTTCTTGAAGATGATAAAAGGAAGTTTTGACGGAGGCCTACAGTAGTTCTTGAAATTGGCAATTGGAGGGTTTCAGGGAAGGCGACAGCAGTTCTTGAAGTAGGCAAAAGGAGGCTTTGACGGAAGCCTATAGTTGTCCTTGAAGATGGAAAAAGTAGGCTTTGACGGAGGCCTACAGTAGTTCTTGAAGATGGAAAAAGTAGGCTTTGACAGAAGCCTACAGGAGTTGTTGGAGATGGCAAAAGGAGGTTTTGACGGAGGCCTACAGTAGTTCTTGAAGATTGCAAAAGGAGGCTTTGACGGAGACCTACAGTAGTTCTTGAAGATGGCAAAAGGAGGTTTTTACGGAAGCCTACATTAGTTCTTGAAATTGGCAATTGGAAGGTTTCAGGGAAGGCGACAGCAGTTCTTGAAGTAGGCAAAAGGAGGCTTTGACGGAAGCCTACAGTTGTTCTTGAAGATGGCAAAAGGAGGCTTTGACTGAGGCCTACAGTAGTTCTTAAAGATGGAAAATGTAGGCTTTCACAGAAGGCTACAGGAGTTTTTGGAGATGGCAAAAGGAGCCTTTGAGGAACGACTACAGCAATTCTTGAATTTGGCAATAGGTGGCTTTGACGGAAGCCTACAGTAGTTCTTGAAGATGGCAAAAGGCGGCTTTGATGTAAGCATACAGTAGTTCTTGAAGATGGCAAAAGGAGGTTTGGACGGAGGCCTACAGTAGTTCTTAAAGATTGCAAAAGGAGGCTTTCACGGAGGCCTAAAGTAGTTCTTGAGGATGGCGAAAGGAGGTTTTCATGGAAGCCGAAAGTAGTTCTTGAAGATGGAAAAAGGAGGCTTTGATGGAAGCCGACAGCAGTTCTTGAAGATGGCAAAAGGAGGCTTTCACGGAATCCTACAGTAGATCTTGAAGATGAGAAAAAGAGGCTTTGACGGATGCCTACAGTAGTCCTTCAAGATGGCAAAAGGAGGCTTTGAAGAACGACTACAGGAATTCTTGAAGTTGGCAAAGGGAGGCTTTGACGTAAGCATACAGTAGTTCTTGAAGATGGCAAAAGGAGGTTTTGACGGATGCCTACAGTAGTTCTTGAAGATGGTAAAATGAGGTTTGAACTACAGTAGTTCTTGAATATGATAAAAGGAAGTTTTGATGGAGGCCTACAGTAGTTCTTGAAAATGGAAAAATCAGGCTTTGACGGAAGCCTACAGTAGTTCTTGAAGATAGCAAAAGGAGGCTTGGACGGAGGCCTACAGTAGTTCTTCAAGATAGCAAAAGGAGGCTTGGATGGAGGCCTACAGTAGTTCTTGAAGATTGAAATAGGAGGCTTTCACGGAAGCCTACAGTAGTTCTTGAAGATGGCAAAAGGAGGCTTTGACAGAAGCCTACAGTAGTTCTTGAAGATGGCAAAAGGAGGATTTGACGCTTGCCTACAGGAGTTTTTGAAGAAGGCAAAATTAGGTTTTTACGGAACCTAAAGTAGCTCTTGAAGATGATAAAAGGAAGTTTTGACGGAAGCCTACAGTAGTTTATGGAGATGGCAAAAGGAGGCTTTGACGGAAGCTTACAGTAGTTCTTGAAGATGGCAAAAGGAGGATTGTACGGAAGCCTACAGTAGTTCTTGAAGATTGCAAAAGGAGGGTTTCATGGCGGCCTACAGTAGTTCTTGCAGATGGCGAAAGGAGGTTTTCATTGAAGCCGAAAGTAGTTCTTGAAGATGGCAAAAGGAGGCTTTGACGTAAGCATACAGTAGTTCTTGAAGATGGCAAAAGGAGGTGTTTATGGAAGCCTGAAGTAGCTCTTGAAGATGATAAAAGGAACATTTGACGGAAGCCTACAGTAGTTCTTGAAAATGGAAAAATCAGGCTTTGACGGAAGCCTACAGCATTTCTAGCACAGTGGTTCTCAACCTTTTTAATGCCGCGACCTCCAAACGGTGGTAAGTCAAGGACTACTCAACCGGTGGTAAGTCAAGGACTACTCAAGTGGTGCAGCACCGTTTGCAGAATGGGACTTTTGGCGGGCTCAGCAGATCAGAGACAGCCTGGACAATTCCTATTGGCTTTTGAAAGCCAATAGAATTAGACTCTATTCAAGAGAATCTATTCTATTGGCTTTCAAAAGCCAATAGAATAAAAGGGAGTAGCACAGCTAAGGAAAAGGGAAAAAAAATGGAGGACTGCATTGTTTGGCGACCCCTGTGAAATGGTAGTTCGAACCCAAATGGGGTCCCAACCCACAGGTTGAGAAACATTTTTCTAGGAAATGGCAAAAGGAAATTTTGAGGAACGACTACAGCAATTCTTGAAGTTGGCAATAGGAAGCTTTGACGGAAGCCTACAGTAGTTCTTGAAGATGGCAAAAGGAGGCTTTCACGGAAGCCTAAATTAGTTCTTGAAGATGGCAAAAGGAGGTTTTTACGGAAGCCTACAGTAGTTCTTGAAGATTGGAAAAGGAGGCTTTCATGGAGGTCTACAGAAGTTCTTGATGAAGGGGAAAGGAGGTTTTCATGGAAGCCTAAATTAGTTCTTGAAGATTGCAAAAGGAGGCTTTCACGGAGGCCTACAGTAGTTCTTGAAGATGGCGAAAGGAGGTTTTCATGGAAGCCGAAAGTAGTTCGTGAAGATGGAAAAAGGAGGCTTTGATGGAAGCCGACAGCAGTTCTTGAAAATTGAAAAAGGAGGCTTTGACGGAAGCCTACAGTAGTTCTTGAAGATGTCAAAAGGAGGC
The DNA here is from genome assembly GCA_024509115.1 of Crotalus helleri. NCBI lineage: Eukaryota > Metazoa > Chordata > Lepidosauria > Squamata > Viperidae > Crotalus > Crotalus helleri. The sequence goes on along the minus strand of JAKSXO010000028.1, from coordinate 412,883 downwards.
TTTGACGGAAGCCTACAGGAGTTCTTGAAGACGGCAAAATTAGGTTTTTACGGAATCTAAGGTAGCTCTTGAAGATGATAAAAGGAAGTTTTGACGGAAGCCTACAGTAGTTCTTGGAGATGGAAAAAGGAGGCTTTGACGGAAGGTTACAGTAGATCTTGAAGATGATAAAAGGAGGTTTTTACGGAAGCCTAGAGTAGTTCTTGAAGATGATAAAAGGAATTTTTCACGGACGCCTACAGTAGTTCTTGGAGATGGCAAAACGAGGCTTTGAGGAACGACTACAGCAATTCTTGAAGTTGGTAATAGGAGGCTTTGACGGAAACCTACAGTAGTTCTTGAAGATGGTAAAAGGAGGTTTTGATGGAATCCTATAGTAGTTCTTGGAGATGGCAAAAGGAGGCTTTGACGGAAGCTTACAGTAGTTCTTGAAGATGATAAAAGGAGGTTTTACGGAAGCCTACAGTAGCTCTTGAAGATGATAAAAGGAAGATTTGATGGAAGCCTACAGTAGTTCTTGGAGATGGCAAAAGGAGGCTTTGATGGAAACCTACAGTAGTTCTTAAAGGTGGAAAAAGGAGGCTTTGACCGAGGCCTATAGTAGTTCTTGAAGATGGAAAAAGGAGACTTTGACGGACGCCTATAGTATTTCTTGAAGTTGGCAATTAGAAGGTTTTAGGGAAGCCAAAAGCATTTCTTGAAGATGGCAAAAGGAGGTTTTGATGGAAGCCTACATTAGTTCTTGAAGATGATGAAAGGAGGTTTTTTATGGAAGCCTACAGTAGTTCTTGTAGATGGCAAAAGGAGGCTTTCACAGAATCCTAAAGTAGTGCTTGAAGATGAGAAAAAGAGGCTTTGACGGAAGACTAAAGCAGCTCTTCAAGTTGGCAATAGAAGGCTTTGACGGAAGCATATAGAAGTTCTTTAAGATAGCAAAATGAGGCTTGGTTGGAGGCCTACAGTAGTTCTTGAAGGTAGCAAAAGGAGGCTTTGAGGAAGGAGTACAGCAATTCTTTAAGTTGGCAATAGAAGGCTTTCACGGAAGCCTACAGCAGTTCTTGAAGATGATAAAAGGAAGTTTTGACGGAATCCTAAAGTAGTACTTCAAGATTGAAAAAGGAGGCTTTGACGGAAGCCTACAGTAGTTCTTGGAGATGGAAAAAGGAGGCTTTGACGGAAGCTTACAGTAGTTCTTTGAAGATGATAAAAGGAAGTTTTGACAGAGGCCTACAGTAGTTCTTGGAGATGGCAAAAGGAGGCTTTGAGGAAGGACTACAGCAATTCTTGAAGTTGGCAATAGGAGGCTTTGACGGAAGCCTACAGTAGTTCTTCAAGATGGCAAAAGGAGGCTTTGACGTAAGCATACAGTAGTTCTTGAAGATGGGAAAAGGAGGTTTTTACGGAAGCCTACAGTAGCTCTTGAAGATGATAAAAGGAAGATTTGACCTAAGCCTACAGTAGTTCTTGGAGATGGCAAAAGGAGGCTTTGACGTAAGCATACAGTAGTTCTTGAAGATGGCAAAAGGAGGTTTTGACGGAGGCCTACAGTAGTTCTTGAAGATTGCAAAAGGAGGCTTTCATGGAGGCCTACAGTAGTTCTTGAAGATGGCAAAAGGAGGTTTTCATGGAAGCCGAAAGTAGTTCTTGAAGATGGCAAAAGGAGGCTTTGATGGAAGCCGACAGCAGTTCTTGAAAATTGAAAAAGGAGGCTTTGACGGAAGCCTACAGTAGTTCTTGAAGATGTCAAAAGGAGGCTTTGACGGAGGCCTACAGGAGTTCTTGAAGACAGCAAAATTAGGTTTTTACGGAATCTAAGGTAGCTCTTGAAGATGATAAAAGGAAGTTTTGACGGAAGCCTACAGTAGTTCTTGGAGATGGAAAAAGGAGGCTTTGACGGAAGGTTACAGTAGATCTTGAAGATGATAAAATTAGGTTTTTATGGACACCTACAGTAGTTCTTGGAGATGGCAAAAGGAGGCTTTGAGGAAGGACTACAGCAATTCTTGAAGTTGGCAATAGGAGGCTTTGACGGAAGCCTACAGTAGTTCTTGAAGATGTCAAAAGGAGGCTTTGACGTAAGCATACAGTAGTTCTTGAAGATGGCAAAAGGAGGTTTTGACGGAGGCCCACAGTAGTACTTGAAGATTGCAAAAGGAGGCTTTCACGGAGGCCTACAGTAGTTCTTGAAGATGGCGAAAGGAGGTTTTCATGGAAGCCGAAAGTAGTCCTTGAAGATGGCAAAAGGAGGCTTTGATGGAAGCCGAAAGCAGTTCTTGAAGATGGCAAAAGGAGGCTTTCACGGAGTCCTACACTGGTTCTTGAAGATGAGAAAAATAGGCTTTGACGGATGCCTACAGTAGTATTTGACGATGGCAAAAGGAGCTTTTTACAGAAGCCTACAGTAGTTCTTGAATGTGATAAAAGGATGTTTTGACGGAGGCCTAAAGTAGTTCTTGAAAATGGGAAAATCAGGCTTTGACTGAAGCCTTCAGTGGTTCTTGAAGATAGCAAAAGGAGGCTTTGACGGAGGCCTACAGTAGTTCTTGAAGATAGCAAAAGGAGGCTTTGATGGAGGCCTACAGTAGTTCTTGAAGATTGAAAAAGGAGGCTTTGACGGAAGCCTACAGTAGTTCTTGAAGATGGCAAAAGGAGGCTTTGACGTAAGCCTACAGGAGTTCTTGAAGACGGCAAAATTAGGTTTTTACAGAACCTAAAGTAGCTCTTGAAGATGATAAAAGGACGTTTTTACGGAAGCCTACAGTAGTTCTTGGAGATGGCAAAAGGCGGCTTTGACGGAAGCTTACAGTAGTTCTTGAAGATGATAAAAGGAGGTTTTTACGGAAGCCTAGAGTAGTTCTTGAAGATGATAAAAGGAATTTTTCACGGACGCCTACAGTAGTTCTTGGAGATGGCAAAAGGAGGCTTTGAGGAACGACTACAGCAATTCTTGAAGTTGGTAGTAGGAGGCTTTGACGGAAACCTACAGTATTTCTTGAAGATGGTAAAAGGAGGTTTTGACGGAAGCCTATAGTAGTTCTTCGAGATGGCAAAAGGAGGCTTTGATGGAAGCTTACAGTAGTTCTTGAAGATGATAAAAGGAGGTTTTACGGAAGCCGACAGTAGCTCTTGAAGATGATAAAAGGAAGATTTGATGGAAGCCTACAGTAGTTCTTGAAAATGGGAAAATCAGGCTTTGACTGAAGCCTTCAGTGGTTCTTGAAGATAGCAAAAGGAGGCTTGGACGGAGGCCTACAGTAGTTCTTGAACATAACAAAAGGAGGCTTTGACAGAGGCCTACAGTAGTTCTTGAAGATTGATAAAGGAGGCTTTGACGTAAGCCTACAGTAGTTCTTGAAGATGGCAAAAGGAGGCTTTGACGGAAGCTTACAGTAGTTCTTGAAGATGATAAACGGAGGTTTTACGGAAGCCTACAGTAGCTCTTGAAGATGATAAAAGGAAGATTTGATGGAAGCCTACAGTAGTTCTTGGAGATGGCAAAAGGAGGCTTTGACGGAAGCCTACAGTAGGTCTTGAAAGTGGAAAAAGGAGGCTTTCACCGAGCCCTATAGTAGTTCTTGAAGATTGATAAAGGAGGCTTTGACGTAAGCCTACAGTAGTTCTTGAAGATGGCAAAAGGAGGCTTTCATGGAGGCCTACAGTAGTTCTTGAAGATGGCAAAAGGAGGTTTTCATGGAAGCCGAAAGTAGTTCTTGAAGATGGCAAAAGGAGGCTTTGATGGAAGCCGACAGCAGTTCTTGAAAATTGAAAAAGGAGGCTTTGACGGAAGCCTACAGTAGTTCTTGAAGATGTCAAAAGGAGGCTTTGACGGAGGCCTACAGGAGTTCTTGAAGACGGCAAAATTAGGTTTTTACGGAATCTAAGGTAGCTCTTGAAGATGATAAAAGGAAGTTTTGACGGAAGCCTACAGTAGTTCTTGGAGATGGAAAAAGGAGGCTTTGACGGAAGGTTACAGTAGATCTTGAAGATGATAAAATTAGGTTTTTATGGACACCTACAGTAGTTCTTGGAGATGGCAAAAGGAGGCTTTGAGGAAGGACTACAGCAATTCTTGAAGTTGGCAATAGGAGGCTTTGACGGAAGCCTACAGTAGTTCTTGAAGATGTCAAAAGGAGGCTTTGACGTAAGCATACAGTAGTTCTTGAAGATGGCAAAAGGAGGTTTTGACGGAGGCCCACAGTAGTACTTGAAGATTGCAAAAGGAGGCTTTCACGGAGGCCTACAGTAGTTCTTGAAGATGGCGAAAGGAGGTTTTCATGGAAGCCGAAAGTAGTCCTTGAAGATGGCAAAAGGAGGCTTTGATGGAAGCCGAAAGCAGTTCTTGAAGATGGCAAAAGGAGGCTTTCACGGAGTCCTACACTGGTTCTTGAAGATGAGAAAAATAGGCTTTGACGGATGCCTACAGTAGTATTTGACGATGGCAAAAGGAGCTTTTTACAGAAGCCTACAGTAGTTCTTGAATGTGATAAAAGGATGTTTTGACGGAGGCCTAAAGTAGTTCTTGAAAATGGGAAAATCAGGCTTTGACTGAAGCCTTCAGTGGTTCTTGAAGATAGCAAAAGGAGGCTTTGACGGAGGCCTACAGTAGTTCTTGAAGATAGCAAAAGGAGGCTTTGATGGAGGCCTACAGTAGTTCTTGAAGATTGAAAAAGGAGGCTTTGACGGAAGCCTACAGTAGTTCTTGAAGATGGCAAAAGGAGGCTTTGACGTAAGCCTACAGGAGTTCTTGAAGACGGCAAAATTAGGTTTTTACAGAACCTAAAGTAGCTCTTGAAGATGATAAAAGGACGTTTTTACGGAAGCCTACAGTAGTTCTTGGAGATGGCAAAAGGCGGCTTTGACGGAAGCTTACAGTAGTTCTTGAAGATGATAAAAGGAGGTTTTTACGGAAGCCTAGAGTAGTTCTTGAAGATGATAAAAGGAATTTTTCACGGACGCCTACAGTAGTTCTTGGAGATGGCAAAAGGAGGCTTTGAGGAACGACTACAGCAATTCTTGAAGTTGGTAGTAGGAGGCTTTGACGGAAACCTACAGTATTTCTTGAAGATGGTAAAAGGAGGTTTTGACGGAAGCCTATAGTAGTTCTTCGAGATGGCAAAAGGAGGCTTTGATGGAAGCTTACAGTAGTTCTTGAAGATGATAAAAGGAGGTTTTACGGAAGCCGACAGTAGCTCTTGAAGATGATAAAAGGAAGATTTGATGGAAGCCTACAGTAGTTCTTGAAAATGGGAAAATCAGGCTTTGACTGAAGCCTTCAGTGGTTCTTGAAGATAGCAAAAGGAGGCTTGGACGGAGGCCTACAGTAGTTCTTGAACATAACAAAAGGAGGCTTTGACAGAGGCCTACAGTAGTTCTTGAAGATTGATAAAGGAGGCTTTGACGTAAGCCTACAGTAGTTCTTGAAGATGGCAAAAGGAGGCTTTGACGGAAGCTTACAGTAGTTCTTGAAGATGATAAACGGAGGTTTTACGGAAGCCTACAGTAGCTCTTGAAGATGATAAAAGGAAGATTTGATGGAAGCCTACAGTAGTTCTTGGAGATGGCAAAAGGAGGCTTTGACGGAAGCCTACAGTAGGTCTTGAAAGTGGAAAAAGGAGGCTTTCACCGAGCCCTATAGTAGTTCTTGAAGATTGATAAAGGAGGCTTTGACGTAAGCCTACAGTAGTTCTTGAAGATGGCAAAAGGAGGCTTTGACGGAGGTCTACAGTAGTTCTTGAAGATGGGAAAAGGAGGCTTTGACGGACGCCTAAAGTATTTCTTGAAGTTGGAAATTAGAAGGTTTTAGGGAAGGCAAAAGCCGTTCTTGAAGATGGCAAAAGGAGGCTTTGATGGAAGCCTACAGTAGTTCTTTAAATTGGCAATTCGAGGGTTTCAGGGAAGCCGACAGCAGTTCTTGAACATGGCAAAAGGAGGCTTTGATGGAACCCTACAGTAGTTCTTGAAGATGATAAAAGGAGGTTTTTTATGGAAGCCTACAGTAGTTCTTGTAGATGGCAAAAGGAGGCTTTCACAGAATCCTACAGTAGTGCTTGAAGATGAGAAAAAGAGGCTTTGACGGAAACCTACAGTAGTTTTTGGAGATGGGAAAAGGAGTCTTTCATGGAGCACTACAGTAGTTCTTGAAGATGGAAAAAGGAAGCTTTGACGGAAGCTTACAGTTGTTGTTGAAGATGATAAAATGAGGTTTTTTATGGAAGCCTACAGTAGTTCATGAAGATGATAAAAGGAGGTTTTTATTGAAGCCTACAGTAGTTCTGTAAGATGGCAAAAGGAGGCTTTGATAGACGACTACAGTAGTTCTTGGAGATGGCAAAAAGAGACTTTGACGTAAGCATACAGTATTTCTTAAAGATGGCAAAAGGAGGTTTTGATGGAGGCCTACAGTACTTCTTGAAGATTGAAAAAGGAGGCTTTGACGGTAGCCTACAGTAGTTCTTGGAGATGGCAAAAGGAGGCTTTGAGGAAGGACTACAGCAATTATTGAAGTTGGCAATAGGAGGGTTTGACGGAAGCCTACAGTAGTTCTTGAAGATGGCAATTGGAGGGTTTCAGGGAAGCCGACAGCAGTTCTTGAAGTAGGCAAAAGGAGGATTTGACGGAAGCCTACAGTAGTTCTTGAAGATGGCAAAAGGAGGTTTTTACGGAAGCCTACAGTAGTTTTTGAAGATGATCAATGGAAGTTTTGACGGAAGCCTACAGTAGTTCCTGGAGATGGCAAAAGTAGGCTTTGACATAAGCCTACAGTATTTGTTGAAGATGGCAAAAGGTGGTTTTGATGGAGGCCTACAGTAGTTCTTGAAGAATGCCAAAGGAGGCTTTCATGGAGGCCTACAGTAGTTCTTGAAGATGGCAAAGGAGGTTTTCATGGAAGCCGAAAGTAGTTCTTGAAGATGGCAAAAGGAGGCTTTGATGGAAGCCGACAGCAGTTCTTAAAGATGGCAATAGGAGGCTTTGATGGAAGCCTACAGTAGTTCTTGAAGTTGGCAAAAGGAGGATTTTACGTAAGCCTACAGGAGGTCTTGAAAACGGCAAAATTAGGTTTTTACGGAACCTAAAGTAGGTCTTGAAGATGATAAAAGGAAGTTTTGACTGAAGCCTACAGTAGTTCTTGGAGATGGCAAAAGGAGGCTTTGAGGAGGGATTACATCAATTCTTGAAGTTGGCAATAGGAGGCTTTGACAGAAGCCTACAGTAGTTCTTCAAGATGGCAAAAGGAGGCTTTGACGTAAGCATACAGTAGTTCTTGAAGATGGCAAAAGGAGGTTTTTATGGAAGCCTACAGTAGCTCTTGAAGATGATAAAAGGAAGATTTGACAGAAACCTACAGTAGTTTTTGGAGATGGCAAAAGGAGGCTTTGACGGAGGCCTACAGTAGTTCTTGAAGATAGAAAAAGGAGGATTTGATGGAAGCTTACAGTAGTTCTTGAAGATGATAAAAGGAGGTTTTTACGGAAGCCTACAGTAGTTCTTGGAGATGGCAAAAGGAGGCTTTGAGGAAGGACTACAGCAATTCTTGAAGTTGGCAATAGGAGGCTTTGACGGAAGCCTACAGTAGTTCTTGAAGATGATAAAAGGAAGATGTGACGGAAGCCTACAATAGTTTTTGGAGATGGCAAAAGGAGGGTTTGACCGAGGCCTACAGTAGTTCTTGAAGATGGAAATAGGAGGCTTTGACGGAAGCCTACATTTGTTCTTGAAGATGGCAAAAGGAGGCTTTGACGGAGGCCTACAGTAGTTCATGAAGATGGAAAAAGGAGGCTTTGACAGAAGCCTACAGGAGTTCTTGGAGATGGCAAAAGGAGGCTTTGAGGAACGACTACAGCAATTCTTGAATTTGGTAATAGGAGGCTTTGATGGAAGCCTACAGTAGTTCTTGAAGATGGCAAAAGGAGGCTTTGACGTAAGCATACAGTAGTTCTTGAAGTTGGCAATTGGAAGGTTTTAGGGAAGCCGAAAGCAGTTCTTGAAGATGGCAAAAGGAAGCTTTGATGGAAGCCTACAGTAGTTCTTGAAATTGGCAATTCGAGGGTTTCAGGGAAGCCTACAGTAGTTCTTGAAGATAGCAAAAGGAGGCTTTGTGGAAGGACTACAGCAATTCTTGAAATTGGCAAAAGGAGGCTTGGACGGAGGCCTACAGGAGTTCTTGAAGATAGCAAAAGGAGCCTTTGAGGAAGGAGTACAGCAATTCTTTATGTTGGCAATAGGAGGCTTTGACGGAAGCCTACAGTAATTCTTGGAGATGGCAAAAGGAGTCTTTGATGGAGGACTGCAGCAGTTCTTGAAGTTGTCAATAGAAGGCTTGGACGGAGGCCTACAATAGTTCTTGAAGATAGCAAAAGGAGGCTTTGAGGAAGCAGTACAGCAATTCTTGATGTTGGCAATAAGAGGCTTTGACGGAAGTCTACAGTAGTTGTTCGAGATGGCAAAATGAGGCTTTGATATAAGCATACAGTAGTTCTTGAAGTTGGCAAAAGGAGGTTTTGACGGATGCCTACAGTAGTTCTTGAAGATTGCAAAAGGAGGCTTTGACGGAGACCTACAGTAGTTCTTGAAGATGGAAAAAGGAGGCTTTGACGGAAGCTTACAGTAGTTCTTCAAGATGATAAATGGAAGTTTTGACGGAGGCCTAAAGTAGTTCTTGAAATTGGTAACTGGAGGTTTTCAGGGAAGACGATAGCAGTTCTTGAAGATGGCAAAAGGAGGTTTTGACGGAGGCCTACAGTAGTTCTTGAAGATTGCAAAAGGAGGCTTTGATGGAGACCTACAGTAGTTCTTGAAAATGGAAAAAGGAGATTTTTACGGAAGCCTACATTAGTTCTTGAAATTGGCAATTGGAGGGTTTCTTGGAAGACGACAGCAGTTCTTGAAGTAGGCAAAAGGAGGCTTTGACGGAGGCCTACAGTAGTTCTTAAAGATGGAAAAAGTAGGCTTTGACAGAAGGCTACATGAGGTTTTGGAGATTAAGCATACAGTAGTTCTTGAAGATGGCAAATGGAGGTTTGGACGGAGGCCTACAGTAGTTCTTGAAGATTGCAAAAGGAGGCTTTCACGGAGGCCTACAGTAGTTCTTGAAGATGGCGAAAGGAGGTTTTCATGGAAGCCGAAAGTAGTTCTTGAAGATGGAAAAAGGAGGCTTTGATGGAAGCCGACAGCAGTTCTTGAAGATGGCAAAAGGAGGCTTTCACGGAATCCTACAGTAGATCTTGAAGATGAGAAAAACAGGCTTTGACGGATGCCTACAGTAGTTCTTCAAGATGGCAAAAGGAGGCTTTGAAGAACGACTACAGGAATTCTTGAAGTTGGCAAAGGGTGGCTTTGACGTAAGCATCCAGTAGTTCTTGAAGATGGCAAAAGGAGGTTTTGACGGATGCCTACAGTAGTTCTTGAAGATGGTAAAATGAGGTTTTTACAGAAGTCTACAGTAGTTCTTGAATATGATAAAAGGAAGTTTTGACGGAGGCCTACAGTAGTTCTTGAAAATGGAAAAATCAGGCTTTGAAAGAAGCCTACAGTAGTTCTTGAAGATAGCAAAAGGAGGCTTGGACGGAGGCCTACAGTAGTTCTTCAAGATAGCAAAAGGAGGCTTGGATGGAGGCCTACAGTAGTTCTTGAAGATTGAATAAGGAGGCTTTGACGGAAGCCTACAGTAGTTCTTGAAGATGGCAAAAGGAGGCTTTGAGGTAAGCCTACAGGAGTTTTTGAAGAAGGCAAAATTAGGTTTTTACGGAACCTAAAGTAGCTTTTGAAGATGATAAAAGGAAGTTTTGATGGAAGCCTACAGTAGTTATTGGATATGGCAAAAGGAGTCTTTGAGGAAGGATTACAGCAATTCTTGAAGTTGGCATTAGGAGGCTTTGACGGAAGCCTACAGTAGTTCTTGGAGATGGCAAAAGGAGGCTTTGACGGATGCTTACAGTAGTTCTTGAAGATGATAAAAGGAGGTTTTTACGGAGGCCTACAGTAGTTCTTGGAGATGGCAAAAGGAGGCTTTGAGGAAGGACTACAGCGATTCTTGAAGTTGCAATAGGAGGCTTTGACGGAAGCCTACAGTAGTTCTTGAAGATGGCAAAAGGAGGCTTTGACGTAAGCATACAGTAGTTCTTGAAGATGGCGAAAGGATGATTTCATTGAAGCCGAAATTAGTTCTTGAAGATGGCAAAAGGAGGCTTTGATGGAAGCCGACAGCAGTTCTTTAAAATGGCAAAAGGAGGCTTTCACGGAATCCTACAGTAGTTCTTGAAGATGAGAAAAAGAGGCTTTGACGGATGCCTACAGTTGTTCTTGAAGATGGCAAAAGGAGGCTTTGACGGAGGCCTACAGTACTTCTTGAAGATTGAAAAAGGAGGCTTTGACGGTAGCCTACAGTTGTTCTTGGAGATGGCAAAAGGAGGCTTTGAGGAAGGACTACAGCAATTCTTGAAGTTGGGAATAGGAGGCTTTGACGGAAGCCTATATAGTTCTTGAAGATGGCAAAAGGAGGCTTTGACGTAAGCATACAGTAGTTCTTGAAGATGGCAAAAGGAGGATTTTACGGAAGCCTACAGTAGTTCTTGAAGATTGCAAAAGGAGGCTTTCACGGAGGCCTACAATAGTTCTTACAGATGGCGAAAGGAGGATTTCATTGAAACCGAAAGTAGTTCTTGAAGATGGCAAAAGGAGGCTTTGATGGAAGCCGACAGCAGTTCTTGAAGATGGCAAAAGGAGGCTTTCACGGAATCCTACAGTAGTTCTTGAAGATGAGAAAAAGAGGCTTTGACGGATGCCTACAATAGTTCTTGAAGATGGCAAAAGGAGGCTTTGACGTAAGCATACATTAGTTCTTGAAGTTGGCAATTGGAAGGTTTTAGGGAAGCCGAAAGCATTTCTTGAAGATGGCAAAAGGAGGCTTTGATGGAAGCCTACAGTAGTTCTTGAAATTGGCAATTAAAGGGTTTCAGGGAACCCGGCAGCATTTCTTGAAGATGGCAAAAGGAGGCTTTGATGGAAGCCTATAGTAGTTCTTGAAGATAGCAAACTGAGGGTTGGATGGAGGCCTACAGTGGTTATTGAAGATAGCAAAAGGAGGCTTTGAGGAAGGACTACAGCAATTCTTGAAATTGGCAAAAGGAGGCTTGGACGGAGGCTACAGTAGTTCTTGAAGATAGCAAAAAGAGGCTTTGAGGAAGGAGTACAGCAATTCTTTAAGTTGGCAATAGGAGGCTTTGACGGAAGCCTACAGTCGTTCTTGGAGAGGGCAAATGGAGTCTTTGATGGAGGACTACAGCCGCTCTTGAAGTTGGTAATAGTAGGCTTGGACGGAGGCCTACAATAGTTCTTGAAGATGATAAAAGGAAGTTTTGACGGAGGCCTACATTAGTTCTTGAAATTGGCAATTGGAGGGTTTCAGAGAAGGCGACCGCAGTTCTTGAAGTAGGCAAAAGGAGGCTTTGACGGAGGCCTACATTACTTCTTGAAGATTGAAAAAGGAGGCTTTGACGGTAGCCTACAGTTGTTCTTGGAGATGGCAAAAGGAGGCTTTGAGGAAGGACTACAGCAATTCTTGAAGTTGGGAATAGGAGGCTTTGACGGAAGCCTAAATAGTTCTTGAAGATGGCAAAAGGAGGCTTTGACGTAAGCATACAGTAGTTCTTGAAGATGGCAAAAGGAGGATTTTACGGAAGCCTACAGTAGTTCTTGAAGATTGCAAAAGGAGGCTTTCACGGAGGCCTACAATAGTTCTTACAGATGGCGAAAGGAGGATTTCATTGAAGCCGAAAGTGGTTCTTGAAGATGGCAAAAGGAGGCTTTGATGGAAGCCGACAGCAGTCCTTGAAGATGGCAAAAGGAGGCTTTGATGTAAGCATACATTAGTTCTTGAAGTTGGCAATTGGAAGGTTTTAGGGAAGCCGAAAGCAGTTCTTGAAGATGGCAAAAGGAGGCTTTGATGGAAGCCTATAGTAGTTCTTGAAGATAGCAAAATGAGGGTTGGATGGAGGCCTACAGTGGTTCTTGAAGATAGCAAAAGGAGGCTTTGAGGAAGGACTACAGCAATTCTTGAAATTGGCAAAAGGAGGCTTGGACGGAGGCCTACAGTAGTTCTTGAAGATAGCAAAAGGAGTCTTTGATGGAGGACTACAGCAGCTCTTGAAGTTGGTAATAGAAGGCTTGGACGGAGGCCTACAATACCTCTTGAAGATGATAAAAGGAAGTTTTGACGGAGGCCTACAGTAGTTCTTGAAATTGGCAATTGGAGGGGTTCAAGGAAGGCGACCGTAGTTCTTGAAGATAGCAAAAGGAGGTTTGACGGAGGCCTACAGTACTTCTTGAAGATTGAAAAAGGAGGCTTTGACGGTAGCCTACAGTACTTCTTGGAGATGGCAAAAGGAGGCTTTGAGGAACGACTACAGCAATTCTTGAATTTGGCAATAGGAGGGTTTGACGGAAGCTTACAGCAGTTCTTGAAGTAGGGTAAAGGAGGCTTTGACGGAAGACTACAGTAGTTCTTGAAGATGGCAAAAGGAGCTTTATACGGAGGCCTACAGTAATTCTTGAAAATGGAAAAAGGAGACTTTGACGGAGGCCTACATTAGTTCTTGAAATTGGCAATTGGAGGGTTTCAGGGAAGCCGACAGCAGTTCTTGAAGTAGGCAAAATGAGGCTTTGACGGAAACCTACAGTAGTTCTTGAAGATGGCAAAAGGAGGTTTTTACTGAAGCCTACAGTAGTTCTTGAAGATGATAAAAGGAAGTTTTCCGGTGGGAGGCGACGGCGATGGCGGCTAGTTTTTAGCCGTCCAGCTGGGGAAGTGTCATAGCCGCGGAGCGCAGCGCGCATCAGCTGGCCCGCGGCTTGGAAATCCCTTCCCGGGCAAAGGGAAGGGATAGAGAACGCAAGAGTAGAGGTAGAACCCCTGAACCCCCTCTGGATTTAATTCCAGAGGGGGTGAAAGGAGCGTTCCCTCGGAGCTCTTGCTGATCTCCGCCTCCCAGCTGTTTTTGCTTCCTAGGAAGCAAAAGAAACCGCCGCTTCTATCTCCGTGCTTACAGCATTCTGGTGAGTTATTTTTAAACGGACGGAGCAGTCTAAAGGATTTTTTGTTATATTTTAGGTGTTTATTTTTTTATCTTTTGATTTTTACTATTTTTCCTCCTTTTCTTTGTTATACTAGTGAAAGGATTTAAGATGGCGTTTTGAAAGTGTCGGAGTTTTTTTTTCCTTTCTCTTTTGTTTTACTTTCCCTTTTTAAGGACTGTTTTTTTTTGCTTTTGCTTTTGCTTTTGGCTCAGAATTTTTTCTTTTGAATTGTTTGCTCTTTAATTACTCACTCTCTGGATTTTCTTTGGACTTTTAATGATTATAGTTTGTCTTTTTTTTTAAAAAAAATCTTTTTTTCCTTTTTTTTTTCCCTCCTTCCCTTTTGGCTGGAGGGGAAAGGGAAGTGACAATTGTGTTTTCTAAAATGGCTTCAAAGAGGCAGCAGCCTTCCTCAATACCTAAGGTTATTTCTTCTCCTATAACTTCCACTGCACAGCAACAACAACAATCTAAACATGCACCACCGGCTCAGCCACCACCCTCCCCTCCTCTACCTGGACTTTCAGCACAAGAGGTTAGAGGCATAATGGGAGAGATTGTAGTTCAAATGAGAGAGGAAATGACTCAATTTGTTTCACAGATTAAATCAGAAATTAAATCTGATCTTAAAGAAGAAATAACGGGGATAAAGTCTAAATTGCAAGAAAATAATAATGAACTACGACATGATATACTGGCAGCTGTTTCAGGTTTGGCTACTGTGGTGGTTAAGCTCGATGCAAGGCTTGAGGAAGTGGAAGACAAAGTTGACTCTTTGGATGACAAAATTCAAGACGTGGAAAGGAAGGTGGACTCCTCACAAGAAGATATCTTGATGTTTCAGTACAGACAGATGGAGTATGCCCTGAGGATTAGAGGCCTTAAGGAAGATATGAATCAAGATTTGGTAGAGGTGGTCCTTACTGATCTGGCGCTGGCCTTGGATATGGATAAAGGAGAATTACAGAGAGATGTGGAAAAAATTTATAGACTTAACTCCTGGATTGCTAAGCAGAAGAATTTGCCTAGAGATGTGGTGATTTATTTTACAAAGAAGTCCTTGCGGAATGAGATTATACAAGCTTTTTACAACAAAAGATTTCAGATTGCCGCCCAAGATGTCATCATTCTAAAGGAAATCCCATCCAAAATTTTGAGAAGCAGGAAAGACTTTGCTTTTTTAACCAATGAGCTTAAAGCCAGATCGATGCCATTCAGATGGGAAATTCCGATGGGTATTGTTTTGAGCTATGCTGGGACACGTTACAGATTGAATACAGTTGATAAAGCTAGAGATTTTTATACTTCTGTCCTGGGTGCAGGCTCAACTTCATCGGGTCGGAAATCTTTGAATGGCAAGCAAGTTGAGCAGCAATCTGAGGCATTAGATTTGGTTTCCGCTGGGATGATAGAAGCTGTAAAGCAACGCCAGATGGAGGTTAAAGAGCAGAGGATGACTCGTGCAGCCTATAAGCGTAAAGAGAAGGAGCAACGTAAAAAAGAGCCTAAAGAGAGTTCTCCTGGAAGTGCATCACCGCCGGTGGGAGGAGCAAGACCCAAGAGTTATGCAACGCACGCAGCTCTTTCAGAATTTGATGGTGTCTTCTCCAGGCTGCGTGCCAAGGGAGATGGCAAAGTTTTTGACCTGGAATGTTAATGGATTGAATTCTCCTCAGAAACGGAAAAAAATCTTTTATTATTTGAAGCAACATACCAATGATGTTATTTGTTTACAGGAAACTCATATTTTACCTAAAGATCAGAAATATTTAGTCAATGCTCGTTTGGGATCTCATTTTATATCTTCTGCTCCTGGGAAGAAAGGGGGTGTTGTTATATATGTTAAACAAAATCTACCAGCTTGTCTGGTAGAATCAGATCCTCAGGGGAGATATGTGATGATTGAACTTGGTATATATGGTAAGAAAGTACTTATAGTTGGACTTTACGCTCCAAATCAACAACAGGAACAATTTTATAAGCAGTTACATCAAAAAATAACATTGCTTGATTATAGATCAGTGGTATTAATGGGTGATTGGAATGGTGTCTTAGATATACAAAGGGACAAGAAAGGTTCCTCTCCCTTTCTTAAACAAGCAAGGTTACCTAAAGCCTTTTTTGATATGAAAGAAGATTGGGAACTAAGGGATTATTGGCGGGAACGTAATCAAGAGGAGAGAGACTTTACTTTTTTTTCTGATAGACACCAATCTTTTTCAAGAATTGACTTTTTCTTGATTACTACGGACTTGTATAATAAAGTAAAGAATGTAAAGATTTTCCCTAGATCACTGACGGATCATAGCCCAGTTTGGATGGAGCTGATTCAAGAGAAAGAGGAAAGGAGATCCTGGAGAGTTAATGAAAATTTGTTTAGACAAGAGAAAAATGTTCAAAAACTAAAGGAGTGTTTAAAGGACTATTTTGCTTTGAATATGTATAAGGGGACTTCAATGTCAATGGTATGGGATGCAGGTAAAGCATTTATGCGCGGTGTTTTGATAAAAATGAATAATTTTCATAAGCGAAAGCAGACTCAGAAACGTAGAGAACTTGAAGATGAAATTAAATTAAAAGAAATGGCCTTGATTCTAAATCCTTCTGATGAAAGTATTAAAGAATCTGTAAAGTTATTAAGGTCACAATTTAATATGTTGGTAGCAGATCAAGCTGCAACCAACTTATTGTTTATGAAACAAAATACATTTTGTAATGCTAATAAGCCTGGGAGATGGTTGGCTTATCAATTAAGAAAGAAACAGAGACAGAGAATAATAGAGAAAATAAACTACAAGGGTAAATTAGTCTCTCAGAAGGAATTGATTAAAAAATCTTTTTTGGATTATTATCAAAACTTATACAAATCTACTAATGTACAATTGCTAGATATAAATAAATATCTAGCTGAGGCAAGTTTTCCTAAATTGACTGAGGATCAGAAACATGAAATTAATGGCTTAATTACTAAGGAAGAAATTGCCTCAGCAATTCAACAATTGAAATTAGGGAAAGCACCGGGTACGGATGGGTTAACAGCTGTTTATTATAAATCTTTAATGGAGGAGATGATTCAACCTTTAAATGATCTTTTTAATGGTATCTTACAGGGCTTAGAGATTCCTCCTTCATGGCGTAGTGCTTTTATATCATTGATTCCAAAAGAGGATCAAGATCTTAGTTTACCAAAAAATTATAGGCCTATATCTCTTTTAAATGTGGATTACAAGATATTTGTAAAAATTTTGGTAAATAGGCTTATGAGGGTGGTGCATCATCTTGTCCATAAAGATCAATCAGGGTTTATAACAGGAAGGTATATGAAAAATAATGTTAGACAAATTATTAATTTATTAGAATATTTAGACAAGAACAACCAAGTTCCTGCAGGGCTCATATTTTTAGATGCTGAAAAAGCATTTGATCAATTGAATTGGCATTTTATGCTAAGAGTAATGGAAGAAATGAATTTTGGTGAAAAGATATTACAAGCCCTTACGGTAATATATCAAAAACAAACGGCACAACTTATTGTTAATGGAGGTTTGTCGGAGGTTTTTACAATAGAGAAAGGTACTAGACAGGGTTGTCCCTTATCGCCATTGCTGTTTGTTTTAACATTGGAAATATTATTGATCAAAATCCGAGAGTCTCAGGAAATTAAAGGAATATATGTTAATAAAAAAGAATATAAGTTGAGAGCTTTTGCGGATGACTTGGTTGTTACTTTGTCGCAACCTGATCATTCTGTAGTAAATTTATTACAGTTGATTAACAATTATGGATTGGTCTCGGGTTTCAAGATTAATATAAATAAGACCAAAATTTTACCTAAAAATATGTCTACTCAGGAGAAGCAGATTTTGGCTAATTTGACAGGTTTCGAGATTGTTAATAAGGTAAAATATTTGGGGGTGATGCTGTCTGTTTCTAATGTAAAATTATTTAAAAATAATTATGAAAGGTTGTGGGTCAGGGTACAGAAGGACCTGAAGAATTGGGAAAAGTTGCAATTATCCCTCATGGGAAGAATTGCAGTGATAAAAATGAATATTCTACCCAAGTTTCTTTTTTTGTTTCAAATGTTACCAATTTTGAAAAATGAGATTAACTTAAATGAGTGGCAGAAGGGTCTTAATAAATTTATTTGGGCAGGGAAAAAGCCAAGGGTTAAGTTTAAAATTATGCAAGACTTCCGTGAGAGGGGTGGACTTAAGGTACCAAATTTGAAATTATATTATGATGCGGTGGTTTTAACATTAATTAGTGATTGGGTAAATTTGACAAATCCTGAAATACTTCACTTAGAGGGATGGGATTTACTTTATGGGTGGCATGCCTATTTAATATTTAACAAAAAAATGGATTGGGCTTTTAAATCTCATATTTTAAGAATTTCCTTACTTAGGACTTGGAGAAAATATTATAAAAGTGATTTTAAAGTACCATTATGGGCTATACCTTGGCATGCGATAGAAGGAATAAAAAGAGGGGTCAAAATGGATATAGTGTCTTATAGACAGTTACTTAAATGGGATGGACAAAACTGGCAATTAAAATCACGGGAAGACTTGGCACAAGAAAACTTTACTTATTCTTGGTTCCAATATAGGCAATTACTAGATAGATGGAAGATGGATTGTAAGGTGGGTTTTCTTAGAGAAGATGAAAATCTTATTAAGCAAGTTAAAGATCAAAGACAAACCCACATTAAGAGAATTTATGGGGTCTTAGTTGAATTGGATTCAGAAACGGAACTAATTAAAGATTGTATGATTAGATGGGCGCAGAATTTTGGTGAGCCAGTTTCATTGGACACCTGGGAAATTATTTGGGTGAGGAATGTCAAATTTACTCAAGCACAGAACTTAAGGGAGAATTTCTATAAAATGTTTTATAGATGGCACCTTGATCCACAAAAAATGTCTTATATGTACCCTGACGTGCAACCTAAATGTTGGAGATGTGGTTACAAGGAGGCTTCCTATTATCATATTTGGTGGTCATGTAGAGAGATAAAAGCATTTTGGATCAAAATATGGTGGAATATCCAGAGAATCTTTAGAAGGAGGGTAAAATTTACTCCGCAATTATTTTTGTTAGGTATTGTTACAGATTGTGATACAAAGGAGGTGGTATTGATGTTAAATTTGATTACAGCCGCTAGGCTGTTAGTAGGACAATATTGGAAGAAGGAATCTTTGCCTACGCTGCAGGAATGGTTTCTTAAAGTAGCTTATCTGGCGGAAATGGCAAAGATTTCGGCTTTCTTAAAGCAACAATCCCAAGAGAAGTTTTTGGCTGTTTGGGACAAATGGATAAAATTTATACAATTTAGATTAGGTATACAAAAATATTATATAGCCTTTTCATAAGCTTTATTTCTATATATGTTATAGATATTTTTTATATATATAAATATAAAGTTTTTAATTTAATTTTTATCTTTATTTTATTATCCTAAGCCTATATTCTGCTCTGGGAAGCTCGGGGGGGGGAAGGGAGGGTTTTTGGGAGGGGTGGGGGGGTTTTTTTATATATGTATTGTTTAGTTTCTTTTTTTTGTATATGTTGTTTATTGTTTTGTATTGTTTTTGTTTTTTTGTAAAATTTATAAAACTTTTAATAAAAAAAAAAAAAAAAAAAAGGAAGTTTTGACGGAGGCCTACAGTAGTTCTTGAAAATGGAAAAATCAGGCTTTGACGGAAGCCTACAGTAGTTCTTAAAGATAGCAAAAGGAGGCTTTGAGGAACGACTACAGCAATTTTTGAAGTTGGCAATAGGAAGCTTTGACGGAAGCCTACAGTAGTTCTGGAAGATGGCAAAAGGAGGCTTTGACAGAGGATTACCGCAGTTCTTGAAGATGGCAAAAGGAGGCTTTGACGGAAGCCCACAGTAGTTCTTGAAGATGGCAAAAGGAGCTTTATATGGAGGCTTACAGTAGTTCTTGAAGATGGCAAAAGGAGGCTTCGATGGATGGCTACAGTAGTTTTTGAAGATGGCAAAAGGAGGTTTTTACAGAGGCCTACAGTAGTTGTTGAAGATGGCGAAAGGTGGTTTTCATGCATGCTGAAAGTAGTTCTTGAAGATGGCCAAAGGAGTTTTTGATGGAAGCCGACAGCAGTTCGTGAAGATGGCAAAAGGAGGCTGTCACGGAATCCTACAGTAGTTCTTGAAGATGAGAAAAAGAGGCTTTGACGGATGGCTACAGTAGTTCTTGAAGATGGCAAAAGGAGGTTTTTACGGAATCCTACAGTAGTTCTTCAATATGATAAAAGGAAGTTTTGACGGAGGCCTATAGTAGTTCTTGAAAATGGAAAATTCAGGCTTTGACGGAAGCCTACAGTAGTTCTTGAAATTGGCAATTGGAGGGTTTCAGGGAAGGTGACAGCAGTTCTTGAAGGAGGCAAAAGGAGGCTTTGACGGAAGCCTACAGTAGTTCTTGAAGATGGCAAAAGGAGGCTTTGAGGAATGACTACAGCAATTCTTGAAGTTGGCAATAGGAGGCTTTGATGGAAGTCTACAGTAGTTCTTTAAGATGGCAAAAGGAGGCTTCGACGGATGGCTACAGTAGTTCTTGAAGATGGCAAAAGGAGCCTTTGACAGAAGCCTACAGTATTTCTTGAAATTGGCAATTGGAGGGTTTCAGGGAAGGCGACAGCAGTTATTGAAGTAGGCAAAAGGAGGCTTTGACGGAAGCCTACAGTAGTTCTTGAAGATGGCAAAAGGAGGCTTTGACAGAAGACTACAGTAGTTCTTGAAATTGGCAATTGGAGGGTTTCAGGGAAGGCGACAGCATTTATTGAAGTAGGCAAAAGGAGGCTTTGACGGAAGCCTACAGTAGTTCTTGAAGATGTCAAAAGGAGGCTTTGACAGAAGCCTACAGTAGTTCTTGAAATTGGCAATTGGAGGGTTTCAGGGAAGGCGACAGCAGTTCTTGAAGTAGGCAAAAGGAGGCTTTGACGGAAGCCTACAGTAGTTATTGAAGATGGCAAAAGGAGGCTTTGAGGAATGACTACAGGAATTCTTGAAGTTGGCAATAGGAGGCTTTGATGGAAGTCTACAGTAGTTCTTTAAGATGGCAAAAGGAGGCTTCGACGGATGGCTACAGTAGTTCTTGAAGATGGCAAAAGGAGGTTTTTGCGGAGGCCTACAGTAGTTGTTGAAGATGGCGAAAGGTGGTTTTCATGCATGCTGAAAGTAGTTCTTGAAGATGGCCAAAGGAGTTTTTGATGGAAGCCGACAGCAGTTCGTGAAGATGGCAAAAGGAGGCTTTCACGGAATCCTACAGTAGTTCTTGAAGATGAGAAAAAGAGGCTTTGACGGATGGCTACAGTAGTTCTTGAACATGGCAAAAGGAGGTTTTTACGGAAGCCTACAGTAGTTTTTCAATATGATAAAAGGAAGTTTTGACGGAGGCCTATAGTAGTTCTTGAAAATGGAAAATTCAGGCTTTGACGGAAGCCTACAGTAGTTCTTGAAATTGGCAATTGGAGGGTTTCAGGGAAGGTGACAGCAGTTCTTGAAGGAGGCAAAAGGAGGCTTTGACAGAGGCCTACATTAGTTCTTGAAGATGGCAAAAGGAGGTTTTTATGGAGGCCTACAGTAGTTGTTGAAGATGGCGAAAGATGGTTTTCATGCATGCTGAAAGTAGTTCTTGAAGATGCCCAAAGTATTTTTTGATGGAAGCTGACAGCAGTTCGTGAAGATGGCAAAAGGAGCTTTATACGGAGGCCTACAGTAATTTTTGAAGATGGAAAAAGGAGGCTTTGACGGAGGCCTACATTAGTTCTTGAAATTGGCAATTGGAGGGTTTCAGGGAAGCCGACAGCAGTTCTTGAAGTAGGCAAAATGAGGCTTTGACGGAAGCCTACAGTAGTTCTTGAAGATGGCAAAAGGAGGCTTTGACAGAAGCCTACAGTAGTTCTTGAAATTGGCAATTGGAGGGTTTCAGGGAAGCCGACAGCAGTTCTCGAAGTAGGCAAAATGAGGCTTTGACGGAAACCAACAGTAGTTCTTGAAGATGGCAAAAGGAGGTTTTTACTGAAGCCTACAGTAGTTCTTGAAGATGATAAAAGGAGGTTTTGACGGAGGCCTACAGTAGTTCTTGAAAATGGAAAAATCAGGCTTTGACGGAAGCCTACAATAGTTCTTAAAGATAGCAAAAGGAGGCTTTGAGGAACGATTACAGCAATTTTTGAAGTTGGCATAAGGAAGCTTTGACAGAAGCCTACAGTAGTTCTGGAAATTGGCAATTGGTGGGTTTCAGGGAAGGCGACAGCAGTTCTTGAAGTAGGCAAAAGGAGGCTTTGACGGAAGCCTACAGTAGTTCTTGAAGATGGCAAAAGGAGGCTTCGACGGATGGCTACAGTAGTTCTTGAAGATGGCAAAAGGAGCCTTTGACAGAAGCCTACAGTATTTCTTGAAATTGGCAATTGGAGGGTTTCAGGGAAGGCGAGAGCAGTTATTGAAGTAGGCAAAAGGAGGCTTTGACGGAAGCCTACAGTAGTTCTTGAAATTGGCAATTGGAGGGTTTCAGGGAAGGCGACAGCAGTTCTTGAAGTAGGCAAAAGGAGGCTTTGACGGAAGCCTACAGTAGTTCTTGAAGATGGCAAAAGGAGGCTTTGAGGAATGACTACAGCAATTCTTGAAGTTGGCAATAGGAGGCTTTGATGGAAGTCTACAGTAGTTCTTTAAGATGGCAAAAGGAGGCTTCGACGGATGGCTACAGTAGTTCTTGAAGATGGCAAAAGGAGCCTTTGACAGAAGCATACAGTATTTCTTGAAATTGGCAATTGGAGGGTTTCAGGGAAGGCGACAGCAGTTATTGAAGTAGGCAAAAGGAGGCTTTGACGGAAGCCTACAGTAGTTCTTGAAGATGGCAAAAGGAGGCTTTGACAGAAGACTACAGTAGTTCTTGAAATTGGCAATTGGAGGGTTTCAGGGAAGGCGACAGCATTTATTGAAGTAGGCAAAAGGAGGCTTTGACGGAAGCCTACAGTAGTTCTTGAAGATGTCAAAAGGAGGCTTTGACAGAAGCCTACAGTAGTTCTTGAAATTGGCAATTGGAGGGTTTCAGGGAAGGCGACAGCAGTTCTTGAAGTAGGCAAAAGGAGGCTTTGACGGAAGCCTACAGTATTTCTTGAAATTGGCAATTGGAGGGCTTCAGGGAAGGCGAGAGCAGTTATTGAAGTAGGCAAAAGGAGGCTTTGACGGAAGCCTACAGTAGTTCTTGAAATTGGCAATTGGAGGGTTTCAGGGAAGGCGACAGCAGTTCTTGAAGTAGGCAAAAGGAGGCTTTGACGGAAGCCTACAGTAGTTCTTGAAGATGGCAAAAGGAGGCTTTGAGGAATGACTACAGCAATTCTTGAAGTTGGCAATAGGAGGCTTTGATGGAAGTCTACAGTAGTTCTTTAAGATGGCAAAAGGAGGCTTCGACGGATGGCTACAGTAGTTCTTGAAGATGGCAAAAGGAGCCTTTGACAGAAGCCTACAGTATTTCTTGAAATTGGCAATTGGAGGGTTTCAGGGAAGGCGACAGCAGTTATTGAAGTAGGCAAAAGGAGGCTTTGACGGAAGCCTACAGTAGTTCTTGAAGATGGCAAAAGGAGGCTTTGACAGAAGACTACAGTAGTTCTTGAAATTGGCAATTGGAGGGTTTCAGGGAAGGCGACAGCATTTATTGAAGTAGGCAAAAGGAGGCTTTGACGGAAGCCTACAGTAGTTCTTGAAGATGTCAAAAGGAGGCTTTGACAGAAGCCTACAGTAGTTCTTGAAATTGGCAATTGGAGGGTTTCAGGGAAGGCGACAGCAGTTCTTGAAGTAGGCAAAAGGAGGCTTTGACGGAAGCCTACAGTAGTTCTTGAAGATGGCAAAAGGAGGCTTTGAGGAATGACTACAGCAATTCTTGAAGTTGGCAATAGGAGGCTTTGATGGAAGTCTACAGTAGTTCTTTAAGATGGCAAAAGGAGGCTTCGACGGATGGCTACAGTAGTTCTTGAAGATGGCAAAAGGAGGTTTTTGCGGAGGCCTACAGTAGTTGTTGAAGATGGAGAAAGGTGGTTTTCATGCATGCTGAAAGTAGTTCTTGAAGATGCCCAAAGTATTTTTTGATGGAAGCTGACAGCAGTTCGTGAAGATGGCAAAAGGAGCTTTATACGGAGGCCTACAGTAATTTTTGAAGATGGAAAAAGGAGGCTTTGACGGAGGCCTACATTAGTTCTTGAAATTGGCAATTGGAGGGTTTCAGGGAAGCCGACAGCAGTTCTTGAAGTAGGCAAAATGAGGCTTTGACGGAAGCCTACAGTAGTTCTTGAAGATGGCAAAAGGAGGCTTTGACAGAAGCCTACAGTAGTTCTTGAAATTGGCAATTGGAGGGTTTCAGGGAAGCCGACAGCAGTTCTCGAAGTAGGCAAAATGAGGCTTTGACGGAAACCAACAGTAGTTCTTGAAGATGGCAAAAGGAGGTTTTTACTGAAGCCTACAGTAGTTCTTGAAGATGATAAAAGGAGGTTTTGACGGAGGCCTACAGTAGTTCTTGAAAATGGAAAAATCAGGCTTTGACGGAAGCCTACAATAGTTCTTAAAGATAGCAAAAGGAGGCTTTGAGGAACGATTACAGCAATTTTTGAAGTTGGCATAAGGAAGCTTTGACAGAAGCCTACAGTAGTTCTTGAAATTGGCAATTGGTGGGTTTCAGGGAAGGCGACAGCAGTTCTTGAAGTAGGCAAAAGGAGGCTTTGACGGAAGCCTACAGTAGTTCTTGAAGATGGCAAAAGGAGGCTTCGACGGATGGCTACAGTAGTTCTTGAAGATGGCAAAAGGAGCCTTTGACAGAAGACTACAGTATTTCTTGAAATTGGCAATTGGAGGGTTTCAGGGAAGGCGAGAGCAGTTATTGAAGTAGGCAAAAGGAGGCTTTGACGGAAGCCTACAGTAGTTCTTGAAATTGGCAATTGGAGGGTTTCAGGGAAGGCGACAGCAGTTCTTGAAGTAGGCAAAAGGAGGCTTTGACGGAAGCCTACAGTAGTTCTTGAAGATGGCAAAAGGAGGCTTTGAGGAATGACTACAGCAATTCTTGAAGTTGGCAATAGGAGGCTTTGATGGAAGTCTACAGTAGTTCTTTAAGATGGCAAAAGGAGGCTTCGACGGATGGCTACAGTAGTTCTTGAAGATGGCAAAAGGAGCCTTTGACAGAAGCATACAGTATTTCTTGAAATTGGCAATTGGAGGGTTTCAGGGAAGGCGACAGCAGTTATTGAAGTAGGCAAAAGGAGGCTTTGACGGAAGCCTACAGTAGTTCTTGAAGATGGCAAAAGGAGGCTTTGACAGAAGACTACAGTAGTTCTTGAAATTGGCAATTGGAGGGTTTCAGGGAAGGCGACAGCATTTATTGAAGTAGGCAAAAGGAGGCTTTGACGGAAGCCTACAGTAGTTCTTGAAGATGTCAAAAGGAGGCTTTGACAGAAGCCTACAGTAGTTCTTGAAATTGGCAATTGGAGGGTTTCAGGGAAGGCGACAGCAGTTCTTGAAGTAGGCAAAAGGAGGCTTTGACGGAAGCCTACAGTATTTCTTGAAATTGGCAATTGGAGGGCTTCAGGGAAGGCGAGAGCAGTTATTGAAGTAGGCAAAAGGAGGCTTTGACGGAAGCCTACAGTAGTTCTTGAAATTGGCAATTGGAGGGTTTCAGGGAAGGCGACAGCAGTTCTTGAAGTAGGCAAAAGGAGGCTTTGACGGAAGCCTACAGTAGTTCTTGAAGATGGCAAAAGGAGGCTTTGAGGAATGACTACAGCAATTCTTGAAGTTGGCAATAGGAGGCTTTGATGGAAGTCTACAGTAGTTCTTTAAGATGGCAAAAGGAGGCTTCGACGGATGGCTACAGTAGTTCTTGAAGATGGCAAAAGGAGCCTTTGACAGAAGCCTACAGTATTTCTTGAAATTGGCAATTGGAGGGTTTCAGGGAAGGCGACAGCAGTTATTGAAGTAGGCAAAAGGAGGCTTTGACGGAAGCCTACAGTAGTTCTTGAAGATGGCAAAAGGAGGCTTTGACAGAAGACTACAGTAGTTCTTGAAATTGGCAATTGGAGGGTTTCAGGGAAGGCGACAGCATTTATTGAAGTAGGCAAAAGGAGGCTTTGACGGAAGCCTACAGTAGTTCTTGAAGATGTCAAAAGGAGGCTTTGACAGAAGCCTACAGTAGTTCTTGAAATTGGCAATTGGAGGGTTTCAGGGAAGGCGACAGCAGTTCTTGAAGTAGGCAAAAGGAGGCTTTGACGGAAGCCTACAGTAGTTCTTGAAGATGGCAAAAGGAGGCTTTGAGGAATGACTACAGCAATTCTTGAAGTTGGCAATAGGAGGCTTTGATGGAAGTCTACAGTAGTTCTTTAAGATGGCAAAAGGAGGCTTCGACGGATGGCTACAGTAGTTCTTGAAGATGGCAAAAGGAGGTTTTTGCGGAGGCCTACAGTAGTTGTTGAAGATGGAGAAAGGTGGTTTTCATGCATGCTGAAAGTAGTTCTTGAAGATGGCCAAAGGAGTTTTTGATGGAAGCCGACAGCAGTTCGTGAAGATGGCAAAAGGAGGCTTTCACGGAATCCTACAGTAGTTCTTGAAGATGAGAAAAAGAGGCTTTGACGGATGGCTACAGTAGTTCTTGAAGATGGCAAAAGGAGGTTTTTACGGAAGCCTACAGTAGTTTTTCAATATGATAAAAGGAAGTTTTGACGGAGGCCTATAGTAGTTCTTGAAAATGGAAAATTCAGGCTTTGACGGAAGCCTACAGTAGTTCTTGAAATTGGCAATTGGAGGGTTTCAGGGAAGGTGACAGCAGTTCTTGAAGGAGGCAAAAGGAGGCTTTGACAGAGGCCTACAGTAGTTCTTGAAGATGGCAAAAGGAGGTTTTTATGGAGGCCTACAGAAGTTGTTGAAGATGGCGAAAGATGGTTTTCATGCATGCTGAAAGTAGTTCTTGAAGATGCCCAAAGTATTTTTTGATGGAAGCTGACAGCAGTTCGTGAAGATGGCAAAAGGAGCTTTATACGGAGGCCTACAGTAATTTTTGAAGATGGAAAAAGGAGGCTTTGACGGAGGCCTACATTAGTTCTTGAAATTGGCAATTGGAGGGTTTCAGGGAAGCCGACAGCAGTTCTTGAAGTAGGCAAAATGAGGCTTTGACGGAAGCCGACAGTAGTTCTTGAAGATGGCAAAAGGAGGCTTTGACAGAAGCCTACAGTAGTTCTTGAAATTGGCAATTGGAGGGTTTCAGGGAAGCCGACAGCAGTTCTGGAAGTAGGCAAAATGAGGCTTTGACGGAAACCAACAGTAGTTCTTGAAGATGGCAAAAGGAGGTTTTTACTGAAGCCTACAGTAGTTCTTGAAGATGATAAAAGGAGGTTTTGACGGAGGCCTACAGTAGTTCTTGAAAATGGAAAAATCAGGCTTCGACGGAAGCCTACAATAGTTCTTAAAGATAGCAAAAGGAGGCTTTGAGGAACGATTACAGCAATTTTTGAAGTTGGCATAAGGAAGCTTTGACAGAAGCCTACAGTAGTTCTTGAAATTGGCAATTGGAGGGTTTCAGGGAAGGCGAAAGCAGTTATTGAAGTAGGCAAAAGGAGGCTTTGACGGAAGCCTACAGTAGTTCTTGAAGATGGCAAAAGGAGGCTTTGAGGAATGACTACAGCAATTCTTGAAGTTGGCAATAGGAGGCTTTGATGGAAGTCTACAGTAGTTCTTGAAGATGGCAAAAGGAGGTTTTTACGGAGGCCTACAGTAGTTATTGAAGATGGCGAAAGGTGGTTTTTATGCATGCTGAAAGTAGTTCTTGAAGATGGCCAAAGGAGTTTTTGATGGAAGCTGACAGCAGTTCGTGAAGATGGCAAAAGGAGGCTGTCACGGAATCCTACAGTAGTTCTTGAAGATGAGAAAAAGAGGCTTTGACGGATGGCTACAGTAGTTCTTGAAGATGGCAAAAGCAGGTTTTTACGGAAGCCTACAGTAGTTCTTCAATATGATAAAAGGAAGTTTAGACGGAGGCCTATAGTAGTTCTTGAAAATGGAAAATTCAGGCTTTGACGGACGCCTACAGTAGTTCTTGAAATTGGCAATTGGAGGGTTTCAGGGAAGGTGACAGCAGTTCTTGAAGGAGGCAAAAGGAGGCTTTGAGGAATGACTACAGCAATTCTTGAAGTTGGCAATAGGAGGCTTTGATGGAAGTCTACAGTAGTTCTTGAAGGTGGCAAAAGGAGGCTTTGACGGAAGCCCACAGTAGTTCTTGAAGATGGCAAAAGGAGCTTTATATGGAGGCTTACAGTAGTTCTTGAAGATGGCAAAAGGAGGCTTCGATGGATGGCTACAGTAGTTCTTGAAGATGGCAAAAGGAGGCTTTGAGGAATGACTACAGCAATTCTTGAAGTTGGCAATAGGAGGCTTTGATGGATGGCTAGAGTAGTTCTTGAAGATGGCAAAAGGAGGTTTTTGCGGAGGCCTACAGTAGTTGTTGAAGATGGCGAAAGGTGGTTTTCATGCATGCTGAAAGTAGTTCTTGAAGATGGCCAAAGGAGTTTTTGATGGAAGCCGACAGCAGTTCGTGAAGATGGCAAAAGGAGGCTTTCACGGAATCCTACAGTAGTTCTTGAAGATGAGAAAAAGAGGCTTTGACGGATGGCTACAGTAGTTCTTGAACATGGCAAAAGGAGGTTTTTACGGAAGCCTACAGTAGTTTTTCAATATGATAAAAGGAAGTTTTGACGGAGGCCTATAGTAGTTCTTGAAGATTGAAAAAGGAGGCTTTGAGGAACGACTACAGCAATTCTTGAATTTGGCAATAGGAGGGTTTGACGGAAGCTTACAGCAGTTCTTGAAGTAGGCAAAAGGAGGCTTTGACAGAGGATTACCGCAGTTCTTGAAGATGGCAAAAGGAGGCTTTGACGGAAGCCTACAGTAGTTCTTGAATATGGTAAAAGGAGCTTTATACGGAAGCCTACAGTAGTTCTTGAAGATGGCAAAAGGAGGCTTTGAGGAATGACTACAGCAATTCTTGAAGTTGGCAATAGGAGGCTTTGATGGAAGTCTACAGTAGTTCTTTAAGATGGCAAAAGGAGGCTTCGATGGATGGCTAGAGTAGTTCTTGAAGATGGCAAAAGGAGGTTTTTACAGAGGCCTACAGTAGTTGTTGAAGATGGCGAAAGGTGGTTTTCATGCATGCTGAAAGTAGTTCTTGAAGATGCCCAAAGGAGTTTTTGATGGAAGCCGACAGAAGTTCGTGAAGATGGCAAAAGGAGCTTTATACGGATGCCTACAGTAATTTTTGAAGATGGAAAAAGGAGGCTTTGACGGAGGCCTACATTAGTTTTTGAAATTGGCAATTGGAGGGTTTCAGGGAAGCCGACAGCAGTTCTTGAAGTAGGTAAAATGAGGCTTTGACGGAAGCCTACATTAGTTCTTGAAGATGGCAAAAGGAGGCTTTGACAGAAGCCTACATTAGTTCTTGAAATTGGCAGTTGGAGGGTTTCAGGGATGGCGACAGCAGTTCTAGAAGTAGGCAAAAGGAGGCTTTGACGGAAACCTACAGTAGTTCTTGAAGATGGCAAAAGGAGGTTTTTACTGAAGCCTACAGTAGTTCTTGAAGATGATAAAAGGAAGTTTTGACGGAGGCCTACAGTAGTTCTTGAAAATGGAAAAATCAGGCTTTGACGGAAGCCTACAGTAGTTCTTAAAGATAGCAAAAGGAGGCTTTGAGGAACGACTACAGCAATTTTTGAAGTTGGCAATAGGAAGCTTTGACGGAAGCCTACAGTAGTTCTGGAAGATGGCAAAAGGAGGCTTTGACAGAGGATTACCGCAGTTCTTGAAGGTGGCAAAAGGAGGCTTTGACGGAAGCCCACAGTAGTTCTTGAAGATGGCAAAAGGAGCTTTATATGGAGGCTTACAGTAGTTCTTGAAGATGGCAAAAGGAGGCTTCGATGGATGGCTACAGTAGTTCTTGAAGATGGCAAAAGGAGGCTTTGAGGAATGACTACAGCAATTCTTGAAGTTGGCAATAGGAGGCTTTGATGGAAGTCTACAGTAGTTCTTTAAGATGGCAAAAGGAGGCTTCGACGGATGGCTACAGTAGTTCTTGAAGATGGCAAAAGGAGGTTTTTACGGAGGCCTACAGTAGTTGTTGAAGATGGCAAAAGGAGGTTTGACGGAGGCCTACAGTACTTCTTGAAGATTGAAAAAGGAGGCTTTGAGGAACGACTACAGCAATTCTTGAATTTGGCAATAGGAGGGTTTGACGGAAGCTTACAGCAGTTCTTGAAGTAGGCAAAAGGAGGCTTTGACAGAGGATTACCGCAGTTCTTGAAGATGGCAAAAGGAGGCTTTGACGGAAGCCTACAGTAGTTCTTGAATATGGTAAAAGGAGCTTTATACGGAAGCCTACAGTAGTTCTTGAAGATGGCAAAAGGAGGCTTTGAGGAATGACTACAGCAATTCTTGAAGTTGGCAATAGGAGGCTTTGATGGAAGTCTACAGTAGTTCTTTAAGATGGCAAAAGGAGGCTTCGATGGATGGCTAGAGTAGTTCTTGAAGATGGCAAAAGGAGGTTTTTACAGAGGCCTACAGTAGTTGTTGAAGATGGCGAAAGGTGGTTTTCATGCATGTTGAAAGTAGTTCTTGAAGATGGCCAAAGGATTTTTTGATGGAAGCCGACAGCAGTTTGTGAAGATGGCAAAAGGAGGCTTTCACGGAATCCTACAGTAGTTCTTCAATATGATAAAAGGAAGTTTTGACGGAGGCCTATAGTAGTTCTTGAAAATGGAAAATTCAGGCTTTGATGGAAGCCTACAGTAGTTTTTGAAATTGGCAATTGGAGGGTTTCAGGGAAGGTGACAGCAGTTCTTGAAGGAGGCAAAAGGAGGCTTTGACGGAAGCCTACAGTAGTTCTTGAAGATGGCAAAAGGAGGCTTTTACGGAAGCCTACAGTAGTTCTTCAATATGATAAAAGGAAGTTTTGACGTAGGCCTATAGTAGTTCTTGAAAATGGAAAATTCAGGCTTTGACGGAAGCCTACAGTAGTTCTTGAAATTGGCAATTGGAGGGTTTCAGGGAAGGTGACAGCAGTTCTTGAAGGAGGCAAAAGGAGGCTTCGACGGATGGCTACAGTAGTTCTTGAAGATGGCAAAAGGAGGCTTTGACAGAAGCCTACAGTAGTTCTTGAAATTGGCAATTGGAGGTTTTCAGGGAAGGCGACAGCAGTTATTGAAGTAGGCAAAAGGAGGCTTTGACGGAAGCCTACAATAGTTCTTGAAGATGGCAAAAGGAGGCTTTGACAGAAGCCTACAGTAGTTCTTGAAATTGGCAATTGGAGGGTTTCAGGGAAGGCGAGAGCAGTTCTTGAAGTAGGCAAAAGGAGGCTTTGACGGAAGCCTACAGTAGTTCTTGAAGATGGCAAAAGGAGGCTTTGAGGAATGACTACAGCAATTCTTGAAGTTGGCAATAGGAGGCTTTGATGGAAGTCTACAGTAGTTCTTTAAGATGGCAAAAGGAGGCTTCGACGGATGGCTACAGTAGTTCTTGAAGATGGCAAAAGGAGGTTTTTACGGAGGCCTAGAGTAGTTATTGAAGATGGCGAAAGGTGGTTTTCATGCATGCTGAAAGTAGTTCTTAAAGATGGCCAAAGGAGTTTTTGATGGAAGCCGACAGCAGTTCGTGAAGATGGCAAAAGGAGGCTTTCACGGAATCCTACAGTAGTTCTTGAAGATGAGAAAAAGAGGCTTTGACGGATGGCTACAGTAGTTCTTGAAGATGGCAAAAGGAGGTTTTTATGGAAGCCTACAGTTGTTCTTCAATATGATAAAAGGAAGTTTTGACGGAGGCCTATAGTAGTTCTTGAAAATGGAAAATTCAGGCTTTGACGGAAGCCTACAGTAGTTCTTGAAATTGGCAATTGGAGGGTTTCAGGGAAGGTGACAGCAGTTCTTGAAGGAGGCAAAAGGAGGCTTTGAGGAATGACTACAGCAATTCTTGAAGTTGGCAATAGGAGGCTTTGATGGAAGTCTACAGTAGTTCTTTAAGATGGCAAAAGGAGGCTTCGACGGATGGCTACAGTAGTTCTTGAAGATGGCAAAAGGAGGTTTTTACGGAGGCCTACAGTAGTTGTTGAAGATGGCAAAAGCAGGTTTGACGGAGGCCTACAGTACTTCTTGAAGATTGAAAAAGGAGGCTTTGACGGTAGCCTACAGTAGTTCTTGGAGATGGCAAAAGGAGGCTTTGAGGAACGACTACAGCAATTCTTGAATTTGGCAATAGGAGGGTTTGACGGAAGCTTACACCAGTTCTTGAAGTAGGCAAAAGGAGGCTTTGACAGAGGATTACCGCAGTTCTTGAAGATGGCAAAAGGAGGCTTTGACGGAAGCCTACAGTAGTTCTTGAAGATGGCAAAAGGAGCTTTATACGGAGGCCTACAGTAATTCTTGAAAATGGAAAAAGGAGGCTTTGATGGAGGCCTACATTAGTTCTTGAAATTGGCAATTGGAGGGTTTCAGGGAAGCCGACAGCAGTTCTTGAAGATGGCAAAAGGAGGTTTTTACTGAAGCCTACAGTAGTTCTTGAAGATGATAAAAGGAATTTTTGACAGAGGCCTACAGTAGTTCTTGAAAATGGAAAAATCAGGCTTTGACGGAAGCCTACAGTAGTTCTTAAAGATAGCAAAAGGAGGCTTTGAGGAACGACTACAGCAATTTTTGAAGTTGGCAATAGGAAGCTTTGATGGAAGCCTACAGTAGTTCTGGAAGATGGCAAAAGGAGGCTTTGACAGAGGATTACCGCAGTTCTTGAAGATGGCAAAAGGAGGCTTTGACGGAAGCCTACAGTACTTCTTGAAGATGGCAAAAGGAGCTTTATATGGAAGCCTACAGTAGTTCTTTAAGATGGCAAAAGGAGGCTTCGACGGATGGCTACAGTAGTTCTTGAAGATGGCAAAAGGAGGTTTTTACGGAGACCTACAGTAGTTGTTGAAGATGGCGAAAGGTGGTTTTCATGCATGCTGAAAGTAGTTCTTGAAGATGGCCAAATGAGTTTTTAATGGAAGCCGACAGCAGTTCGTGAAGATGGCAAAAGGAGGCTTTCACGGAATCCTACAGTAGTTCTTGAAGATGAGAAAAAGAGGCTTTGACGGATGGCTACAGTAGTTCTTGAAGATGGCAAAAAGAGCTTTTTACGGAAGCCTACAGTAGTTCTTCAATATGATAAAAGGAAGTTTTGACGGAGGCCTATAGTAGTTCTTGAAAATGGAAAATTCAGGCTTTGACGGAAGCCTACAGTAGTTCTTGAAATTGGCAATTGGAGGGTTTCAGGGAAGGTGACAGCAGTTCTTGAAGGAGGCAAAAGGAGGCTTTGACGGAAGCCTACAGTAGTTCTTGAAGATGGCAAAAGGAGGCTTTGAGGAATGACTACAGCAATTCTTGAAGTTGGCAATAGGAGGCTTTGATGGAAGTCTACAGTAGTTCTTTAAGATGGCAAAAGGAGGCTTCGACAGATGGCTACAGTAGTTCTTGAAGATGGCAAAAGGAGGCTTTGACAGAAGCCTACAGTAGTTCTTGAAATTGGCAATTGGAGGGTTTCAGGGAAGGCGACAGCAGTTATTGAAGTAGGCAAAAGGAGGCTTTGACGGAAGCCTACAGTAGTTCTTGAAGATGGCAAAAGGAGGCTTTGAGGAATGACTACAGCAATTGTTGAAGTTGGCAATAGGAGGCTTTGATGGAAGTCTACAGTAGTTCTTTAAGATGGCAAAAGGAGGCTTCGACGGATGGCTACAGTAGTTCTTGAAGATGGCAAAAGGAGGTTTTTACGGAGGCCTACAGTAGTTGTTGAAGATGGCAAAAGCAGGTTTGACGGAGGCCTACAGTACTTCTTGAAGATTGAAAAAGGAGGCTTTGACGGTAGCCTACAGTAGTTCTTGGAGATGGCAAAAGGAGGCTTTGAGGAACGACTACAGCAATTCTTGAATTTGGCAATAGGAGGGTTTGACGGAAGCTTACAGCAGTTCTTGAAGTAGGCAAAAGGAGGCTTTGACAGAGGATTACCGCAGTTCTTGAAGATGGCAAAAGGAGGCTTTGACGGAAGCCTACAGTAGTTCTTGAAGATGGCAAAAGGAGCTTTATACGGAGGCCTACAGTAATTCTTGAAAATGGAAAAAGGAGGCTTTGACGGAGGCCTACATTAGTTCTTGAAATTGGCAATTGGAGGGTTTCAGGGAAGCCGACAGCAGTTCTTGAAGTAGGCAAAATGAGGCTTTGACGGAAGCCTACAGTAGTTCTTGAAGATGGCAAAAGGAGGTTTTTACTGAAGCCTACAGTAGTTCTTGAAGATGATAAAAGGAATTTTTGACAGAGGCCTACAGTAGTTCTTGAAAATGGAAAAATCAGGCTTTGACGGAAGCCTACAGTAGTTCTTAAAGATAGCAAAAGGAGGCTTTGAGGAACGACTACAGCAATTTTTGAAGTTGGCAATAGGAAGCTTTGATGGAAGCCTACAGTAGTTCTGGAAGATGGCAAAAGGAGGCTTTGACAGAGGATTACCGCAGTTCTTGAAGATGGCAAAAGGAGGCTTTGACGGAAGCCTACAGTAGTTCTTGAAGATGGCAAAAGGAGCTTTATATGGAAGCCTACAGTATTTCTTTAAGATGGCAAAAGGAGGCTTCGACGGATGGCTACAGTAGTTCTTGAAGATGGCAAAAGGTGGTTTTTACGGAGGCCTACAGTAGTTGTTGAAGATGGCGAAAGGTGGTTTTCATGCATGCTGAAAGTAGTTCTTGAAGATGGCCAAATGAGTTTTTGATGGAAGCCGACAGCAGTTCGTGAAGATGGCAAAAGGAGGCTTTCACGGAATCCTACAGTAGTTCTTGAAGATGAGAAAAAGAGGCTTTGACGGATGGCTACAGTAGTTCTTGAAGATGGCAAAAAGAGCTTTTTACGGAAGCCTACAGTAGTTCTTCAATATGATAAAAGGAAGTTTTGACGGAGGCCTATAGTAGTTCTTGAAAATGGAAAATTCAGGCTTTGACGGAAGCCTACAGTAGTTCTTGAAATTGGCAATTGGAGGGTTTCAGGGAAGGTGACAGCAGTTCTTGAAGGAGGCAAAAGGAGGCTTTGACGGAAGCCTACAGTAGTTCTTGAAGATGGCAAAAGGAGGCTTTGAGGAATGACTACAGCAATTCTTGAAGTTGGCAATAGGAGGCTTTGATGGAAGTCTACAGTAGTTCTTTAAGATGGCAAAAGGAGGCTTCGAAAGATGGCTACAGTAGTTCTTGAAGATGGCAAAAGGAGGCTTTGACAGAAGCCTACAGTAGTTCTTGAAATTGGCAATTGGAGGGTTTCAGGGAAGGCGACAGCAGTTATTGAAGTAGGCAAAAGGAGGCTTTGACGGAAGCCTACAGTAGTTCTTGAAGATGGGAAAAGGAGGCTTTGAGGAATGACTACAGCAATTCTTGAAGTTGGCAATAGGAGGCTTTGATGGAAGTCTACAGTAGTTCTTTAAGATGGCAAAAGGAGGCTTCGACGGATGGCTACAGTAGTTCTTGAAGATGGCAAAAGGAGGTTTTTACGGAGGCCTACAGTAGTTGTTGAAGATGGCAAAAGCAGGTTTGACGGAGGCCTACAGTACTTCTTGAATGTTGAAAAAGGAGGCTTTGACGGTAGCCTACAGTAGTTCTTGGAGATGGCAAAAGGAGGCTTTGAGGAACGACTACAGCAATTCTTGAATTTGGCAATAGGAGGGTTTGACGGAAGCTTACAGCAGTTCTTGAAGTAGGCAAAAGGAGGCTTTGACAGAGGATTACCGCAGTTCTTGAAGATGGCAAAAGGAGGCTTTGACGGAAGCCTACAGTAGTTCTTGAAGATGGCAAAAGGAGCTTTATACGGAAGCCTACAGTAGTTCTTGAAGATGGCAAAAGGAGGCTTTGAGGAATGTCTACAGCAATTCTTGAAGTTGGCAATAGGAGGCTTTGATGGAAGTCTACAGTAGTTCTTTAAGATGGCAAAAGGAGGTTTTTACGGAGGCCTACAGTAGTTGTTGAAGATGGCGAAAGGTGGTTTTCATGCATGCTGAAAGTAGTTCTTGAAGATGGCCAAAGGAGTTTTTGATGGAAGCCGACAGCAGTTCGTGAAGATGGCAAAAGGAGCTTTATACGGAGGCCTACAGTAATTCTTGAAAATGGAAAAAGGAGGCTTTGACGGAGGCCTACATTAGTTCTTGAAATTGGCAATTGGAGGGTTTCAGGGAAGCCGACAGAAGTTCTTGAAATAGGCAAAATGAGGCTTTGACGGAAGCCTACAGTAGTTCTTGAAGATGGCAGAAGGAGGTTTTTCCTAAACCTACAGTAGTTCTTGAAGATGATAAAAGGAATTTTTGACGGAGGCCTATAGTAGTTCTTGAAAATGGAAAATTCAGGCTTTGACGGAAGCCTACAGTAGTTCTTGAACTTGGCAATTGGAGGGTTTCAGGGAAGGTGACAGCAGTTCTTGAAGGAGGCAAAAGGAGGCTTTGACGGAAGCCTACAGTAGTTCTTGAAGATGGCAAAAGGAGGCTTTGAGGAATGACTACAGCAATTCTTGAAGTTGGCAATAGGAGGCTTTGACGGATGGCTACAGTAGTTCTTGAAGATGGCAAAAGGAGGTTTTTACGGAAGCCTACAGTAGTTCTTAAAGATAGCAAAAGGAGGCTTTGAGGAACGACTACAGCAATTCTTGAAGTTGGCAATAGGAAGCTTTGACGGAAGCCTACAGTAGTTCTGGAAGATGGCAAAAGGAGGCTTTGACAGAGGATTACCGCAGTTCTTGAAGATGGCAAAAGGAGGCTTTGACGGAAGCCTACAGTAGTTCTTGAAGATGGCAAAAGGAGCTTTATACGGAAGCCTACAGTAGTTCTTGAAGATGGCAAAAGGAGGCTTTGAGGAATGTCTACAGCAATTCTTGAAGTTGGCAATAGGAGGCTTTGACGGAAGTCTACAGTAGTTCTTTAAGATGGCAAAAGGAGGCTTTGACGGATGGCTACAGTAGTTCTTGAAGATGGCAAAAGGAGGTTTTTACGGAGGCCTACAGTAGTTGTTGAAGATGGCGAAATGTGGTTTTCATGCATGATGAAAGTAGTTCTTGAAGATGGCCAAAGGAGTTTTTGATGGAAGCCGACAGCCGTTCGTGAAGATGGCAAAAGGAGGCTTTCACGGAATACTACAGTAGTTCTTGAAGATGAGAAAAAGAGGCTTTGACGGATGGCTACAGTAGTTCTTGAAGATGGCAAAAGGAGGTTTTTAGGGAAGCCTACAGTAGTTCTTCAATATGATAAAAGGAAGTTTTGACGGAGGCCTATAGTAGTTCTTGAAAATGGAAAAATCAGGCTTTGACAGAAGCCTACAGTAGTTCTTAAAGATAGCAAAAGGAGGCTTTGAGGAACGACTACAGCAATTCTTGAAGTTGGCAATAGGAAGCTTTGACGGAAGCCTACAGTAGTTCTTGAAGATGGCAAAAAGAGGTTTTTACGGAAGCCTACAGTAGTTCTTCAATATGATAAAAGGAAGTTTTGACGGAGGCCTATAGTAGTTCTTGAAAATGGAAAATTCAGGCTTTGACGGAAGCCTACAGTAGTTCTTGAAATTGGCAATTGGATGGTTTCAGGGAAGGTGACAGCAGTTCTTGAAGGAGGCAAAAGGAGGCTTTGACGGAAGCCTACAGTAGTTCTTGAAGATGGCAAAAGGAGGCTTTGAGGAATGACTACAGCAATTCTTGAAGTTGGCAATAGGAGGCTTTAATGGAAGTCTACAGTAGTTCTTTAAGATGGCAAAAGGAGGCTTCGACGGATGGCTACAGTAGTTCTTGAAGATGGCAAAAGGAGGCTTTGACAGAAGCCTACAGTAGTTCTTGAAATTGGCAATTGGAGGGTTTCAGGGAAGGCGACAGCAGTTATTGAAGTAGGCAAAAGGAGGCTTTGACGGAAGCTTACAGTAGTTCTTGAACATGGCAAAAGGAGGCTTTGAGGAATGACTACAGCAATTCTTGAAGTTGGCAATAGGAGGGTTTGATGGAAGTCTACAGTAGTTCTTTAAGATGGCAAAAGGAGGCTTCGACGGATGGCTACAGTTGTTCTTGAAGGTGGCAAAAGGAGGTTTTTACGGAGGCCTACAGTAGTTGTTGAAGATGGCGAAAGGTGGTTTTCATGCATGCTGAAAGTAGTTCTTGAAGATGGCCAAAGGAGTTTTTGATGGAAGCCGACAGCAGTTCGTGAAGATGGCAAAAGGAGGCTTTCACGGAATCCTACAGTAGTTCTTGAAGATGAGAAAAAGAGGCTTTGACAGATGGCTACATTAGTTCTTGAAGATGGCAAAAGGAGGTTTTTACGGAAGCCTACAGTAGTTCTTCAATATGATAAAAGGAAGTTTTGACGGAGGCCTATAGTAGTTCTTGAAAATGGAAAATTCAGGCTTTGACGGAAGCCTACAGTAGTTCTTGAAATTGGCAATTGGAGGGTTTCAGGGAAGGTGACAGCAGTTCTTGAAGGAGGCAAAAGGAGGCTTTGACGGAAGCCTACAGTAGTTCTTGAAGATGGCAAAAGGAGGCTTTGAGGAATGACTACAGCAATTCTTGAAGTTGGCAATAGGAGGCTTTGACGGATGGCTACAGTAGTTCTTGAAGATGGCAAAAGGAGGTTTTTACGGAAGCCTACAGTAGTTCTTCAATATGATAAAACGAAGTTTTGACGGAGGCCTATAGTAGTTCTTGAAAATGGAAAAATCAGGCTTTGACAGAAGCCTACAGTAGTTCTTAAAGATAGCAAAAGGAGGCTTTGAGGAACGACTACAGCAATTCTTGAAGTTGGCAATAGGAAGCTTTGACGGAAGCCTACAGTAGTTCTGGAAGATGGCAAAAGGAGGCTTTGACAGAGGATTACCGCAGTTCTTGAAGATGGCAAAAGGAGGCTTTGACGGAAGCCTACAGTAGTTCTTGAAGATGGCAAAAGGAGCTTTATACGGAAGCCTACAGTAGTTCTTGAAGATGGCAAAAGGAGGCTTTGAGGAATGACTACAGCAATTCTTGAAGTTGGCAATAGGAGGCTTTGATGGAAGTCTACATTAGTTCTTTAAGATGGCAAAAGGAGGCTTCGACGGATGGCTACAGTAGTTCTTGAAGATGGCAAAAGGAGGTTTTTACGGAGGCCTACAGTAGTTGAAGATGGCGAAAGGTGGTTTTCATGCATGCTGAAAGTAGTTCTTGAAGATGGCCAAAGGAGTTTTTGATGGAAGCCGACAGCAGTTCGTGAAGATGGCAAAAGGAGGCTTTCACGGAATCCTACGGTAGTTCTTGAAGATGAGAAAAAGAGGATTTGACGGATGGCTACAGTAGTTCTTGAAGATGGCAAAAGGAGGTTTTTACGGAAGCCTACAGTAGTTCTTCAATATGATAAAAGGAAGTTTTGACGGAGGCCTATAGTAGTTCTTGAAAATGGAAAATTCAGGCTTTGACGGAAGCCTACAGTAGTTCTTGAAATTGGCAATTGGAGGGTTTCAGGGAAGGTGACAGCAGTTCTTGAAGGAGGCAAAAGGAGGCTTTGACGGAAGCCTACAGTAGTTCTTGAAGATGGCAAAAGGAGGCTTTGAGGAATGACTACAGCAATTCTTGAAGTTGGCAATAGGAGGCTTTGACGGATGGCTACAGTAGTTCTTGAAGATGGCAAAAGGAGGTTTTTACGGAAGCCTACAGTAGTTCTTCAATATGATAAAAGGAAGTTTTGACGGAGGCCTATAGTAGTTCTTGAAAATGGAAAAATCAGGCTTTGACAGAAGCCTACAGTAGTTCTTAAAGATAGCAAAAGGAGGCTTTGAGGAACGACTACAGCAATTCTTGAAGTTGGCAATAGGAAGCTTTGACGGAAGCCTACAGTAGTTCTGGAAGATGGCAAAAGGAGGCTTTGACAGAGGATTACCGCAGTTCTTGAAGATGGCAAAAGGAGGCTTTGACGGAAGCCTACAGTAGTTCTTGAAGATGGCAAAAGGAGCTTTATACGGAAGCCTACAGTAGTTCTTGAAGATGGCAAAAGGAGGCTTTGAGGAATGACTACAGCAATTCTTGAAGTTGGCAATAGGAGGCTTTGATGGAAGTCTACATTAGTTCTTTAAGATGGCAAAAGGAGGCTTCGACGGATGGCTACAGTAGTTCTTGAAGATGGCAAAAGGAGGTTTTTACGGAGGCCTACAGTAGTTGAAGATGGCGAAAGGTGGTTTTCATGCATGCTGAAAGTAGTTCTTGAAGATGGCCAAAGGAGTTTTTGATGGAAGCCGACAGCAGTTCGTGAAGATGGCAAAAGGAGGCTTTCACGGAATCCTACAGTAGTTCTTGAAGATGAGAAAAAGAGGCTTTGACGGATGGCTACAGTAGTTCTTGAAGATGGCAAAAGGAGGTTTTTACGGAAGCCTACAGTAGTTCTTCAATATGATAAAAGGAAGTTTTGACGGAGGCCTATAGTAGTTCTTGAAAATGGAAAATTCAGGCTTTGACGGAAGCCTACAGTAGTTCTTGAAATTGGCAATTGGAGGGTTTCAGGGAAGGTGACAGCAGTTCTTGAAGGAGGCAAAAGGAGGCTTTGACGGAAGCCTACAGTAGTTCTTGAAGATGGCAAAAGGAGGCTTTGAGGAATGACTACAGCAATTCTTGAAGTTGGCAATAGGAGGCTTTGATGGAAGTCTACAGTAGTTCTTTAAGATGGCAAAATGAGGCTTCGACGGATGGCTACAGTAGTTCTTGAAGATGGCAAAAGGAGGCTTTGACAGAAGCCTACAGTAGTTCTTGAAATTGGAAATTGGAGGGTTTCAGGGAAGGCGACAGCAGTTATTGAAGTAGGCAAAAGGAGGCTTTGACGGAAGCCTACAGTAGTTCTTGAAGATGGCAAAAGGAGGCTTTGACAGAAGACTACAGTAGTTCTTGAAATTGGCAATTGGAGGGTTTCAGGGAAGGCAACAGCAGTTCTTGAAGTAGGCAAAAGGAGGCTTTGACGGAAGCCTACAGTAGTTTTTTAAGATGGCAAAAGGAGGCTTCGACGGATGGCTACAGTAGTTCTTGAAGATGGCAAAAGGAGGTTTTTACGGAGGCCTACAGTAGTTGTTGAAGATGGCAAAAGCAGGTTTGACGGAGGCCTACAGTACTTCTTGAAGATTGAAAAAGGAGGCTTTGACGGTAGCCTACAGTAGTTCTTGGAGATGGCAAAAGGAGGCTTTGAGGAACGACTACAGCAATTCTTGAATTTGGCAATAGGAGGGTTTGACGGACTTACAGCAGTTCTTGAAGTAGGC
Organism: Crotalus helleri; assembly: GCA_024509115.1. Classification (NCBI taxonomy): domain Eukaryota; kingdom Metazoa; phylum Chordata; class Lepidosauria; order Squamata; family Viperidae; genus Crotalus; species Crotalus helleri. Next base: position 372,493 of record JAKSXO010000028.1, on the reverse strand, counting down.
AAAAGGAGGCTTTGACAGAGGATTACCGCAGTTCTTGAAGATGGCAAAAGGAGGCTTTGACGGAAGCCTACAGTAGTTCTTGAAGATGGCAAAAGGAGCTTTATACGGAGGCCTACACTAATTCTTGAAAATGGAAAAAGGAGGCTTTGACGGAGGCCTACATTAGTTCTTGAAATTGGCAATTGGAGGGTTTCAGGGAAGCCGACAGCAGTTCTTGAAGTAGGCAAAATGAGGCTTTGACAGAAGCCTACAGTAGTTCTTGAAGATGGCAAAAGGAATTTTTGACGGAGGCCTACAGTAGTTCTTGAAAATGGAAAAATCAGGCTTTGACGGAAGCCTACAGTAGTTCTTAAAGATAGCAAAAGAAGGCTTTGAGGAACGACTACAGCAATTTTTGAAGTTGGCAATAGGAAGCTTTGATGGAAGCCTACAGTAGTTCTGGAAGATGGCAAAAGGAGGCTTTGACAGAGGATTACCGCAGTTCTTGAAGATGGCAAAAGGAGGCTTTGACGGAAGCCTACAGTAGTTCTTGAAGATGGCAAAAGGAGGCTTTCACGGAATCCTACAGTAGTTCTTGAAGATGAGAAAAAGAGGCTTTGACGGATGGCTACAGTAGTTCTTGAAGATGGCAAAAGGAGGTTTTTATGGAAGCCTACAGTAGTTCTTCAATATGATAAAAGGAAGTTTTGACGGAGGCCTATAGTAGTTCTTGAAAATGGAAAATTCAGGCTTTGACGGAAGCCTACAGTAGTTCTTGAAATTGGCAATTGGAGGGTTTCAGGGAAGGTGACAGCAGTTCTTGAAGGAGGCAAAAGGAGGCTTTGAGGAATGACTACAGCAATTCTTGAAGTTGGCAATAGGAGGCTTTGATGGAAGTCTACAGTAGTTCTTTAAGATGGCAAAAGGAGGCTTCGACGGATGGCTACAGTAGTTCTTGAAGATGGCAAAAGGAGGTTTTTACGGAGGCCTACAGTAGTTGTTGAAGATGACAAAACCAGGTTTGACGGAGGCCTACAGTACTTCTTGAAGATTGAAAAAGGAGGCTTTGACGGTAGCCTACAGTAGTTCTTGGAGATGGCAAAAGGAGGCTTTGAGGAACGACTACAGCAATTCTTGAATTTGGCAATAGGAGGGTTTGACGGAAGCTTACAGCAGTTCTTGAAGTAGGCAAAAGGAGGGTTTGACAGAGGATTACCGCAGTTCTTGAAGATGGCAAAATTAGGCTTTGACGGAAGCCTACAGTAGTTCTTGAAGATGGCAAAAGGAGCTTTATACGGAGGCCTACAGTAATTCTTGAAAATGGAAAAAGGAGGCTTTGACGGAGGCCTACATTAGTTCTTGAAATTGGCAATTAGAGGGTTTCAGGGAACCCGACAGCAGTTCTTGAAGTAGGCAAAATGAGGCTTTGACGGAAGCCTACAGTAGTTCTTGAAGATGGCACAAGGAGGTTTTTACTGAAGCCTACAGGAGTTCTTGAAGATGATAAAAGGAATTTTTGACGGAGGCCTACAGTAGTTCTTGAAAATGGAAAAATCAGGCTTTGATGGAAGCCTACAGTAGTTCTTAAAGATAGCAAAAGGAGGCTTTAAGGAACGACTACAGCAATTTTTGAAGTTGGCAATAGGAAGCTTTGACGGAAGCCTACAGTAGTTCTGGAAGATGGCAAAAGGAGGCTTTGACAGAGGATTACCGCAGTTCTTGAAGATGGCAAAAGGAGGCTTTGACGGAAGCCTACAGTAGTTCTTGAAGATGGCAAAAGGAGCTTTATACGGAAGCCTACAGTAGTTCTTGAAGATTGCAAAAGGAGGCTTTGAGGAATGACTACAGCAATTCTTGAAGTTGGCAATAGGAGGTTTTTACGGAGGCCTATAGTAGTTGTTGAAGATGGCGAAAGGTGTTTTTCATGCATGCTGAAAGTAGTTCTTGAAGATGGCCAAAGGAGTTTTTGATGGAAGCCGACAGCAGTTCGTGAAGATGGCAAAAGGAGGCTTTCACGGAATCCTACAGTAGTTCTTGAAGATGAGAAAAAGAGGCTTTGACGGATGGCTACAGTAGTTCTTTAAGATGGCAAAAGGAGGATTCGACGGAAGGCTACAGTAGTTCTTGAAGATGGCAAAAGGAGGTTTTTACGGAGGCCTATAGTAGTTGTTGAAGATGGCGAAAGGTGTTTTTCATGCATGCTGAAAGTAGTTCTTGAAGATGGCCAAAGGAGTTTTTGATGGAAGCCGACAGCAGTTCGTGAAGATGGCAAAAGGAGGCTTTCACGGAATCCTACAGTAGTTCTTGAAGATGAGAAAAAGAGGCTTTGACGGATGGCTACAGTAGTTCTTGAAGATGGCAAAAGGAGGTTTTTATGGAAGCCTACAGTAGTTCTTCCATATGATAAAAGGAAGTTTTGACGGAGGCCTATAGTAATTCTTGAAAATGGAAAATTCAGGCTTTGACGGAAGCCTACAGTAGTTCTTGAAATTGGCAATTGGAGGGTTTCAGGGAAGGTGACAGCAGTTCTTGAATGAGGCAAAAGGAGGCTTTGAGGAATGACTACAGCAATTCTTGAAGTTGGCAATAGGAGGCTTTGATGGAAGTCTACAGTAGTTCTTTAAGATGGCAAAAGGAGGCTTCGACGGATGGCTACAGTAGTTCTTGAAGATGGCAAAAGGAGGCTTTGACAGAAGCCTACAGTAGTTCTTGAAATTGGCAATTGGAGGGTGTCAGGGAAGGCGACAGCAGTTATTGAAGTAGGCAAAACGAGGCTTTGACGGAAGCCTACAGTAGTTCTTGAAGATGGCAAAAGGAGGCTTTGAGGAATGACTACAGCAATTCTTGAATTTGGCAATAGGAGGCTTTGAGGGAAGTCTACAGTAGTTCTTTAAGATGGCAAAAGGAGGCTTCGACGGATGGCTACAGTAGTTCTTGAAGATGGCAAAAGGAGGTTTTTACGGAGGCCTACAGTAGTTGTTGAAGATGGCGAAAGGTGGTTTTCATGCATGCTGAAAGTAGTTCTTGAAGATGGCCAAAGGAGTTTTTGATGGAAGCCGACAGCAGTTCGTGAAGATGGCAAAAGGAGGCTTTCACGGAATCCTACAGTAGTTCTTGAAGATGAGAAAAAGAGGCTTTGACGGATGGCTACAGTAGTTCTTGAAGATGGCAAAAGGAGGTTTTTACGGAAGCCTACAGTAGTTCTTCCATATGATAAAAGAAGTTTTGACGGAGGCCTATAGTAGTTCTTGAAAATGGAAAATTCAGGCTTTGACGGAAGCCTACAGTAGTTCTTGAAGATGGCAAAAGTAGGCTTTGAGGAATGACTACAGCAATGGTTGAAGTTGGCAATAGGAGGCTTTGATGGAAGTCTACAGTAGTTCTTGAAGATGGCAAAAGGAGGCTTCGACGGATGGCTACAGTAGTTCTTGAAGATGGCAAAAGGAGGTTTTTATGGAGGCCTACAGTAGTTGTTGAAGATGGCGAAAGGTGGTTTTCAGGCATGCTGAAAGTAGTTCTTGAAGATGCCCAAAGGAGTTTTTGATGGAAGCCGACAGCAGTTCGTGAAGATGGCAAAAGGAGCTTTATACGGAGGCCTACAGTAATTTTTGAAGATGGAAAAAGGAGGCTTTGACGGAGGCCTACATTAGTTCTTGAAATTGGCAATTGGAGGGTATCAGGGAAGCCGACAGCAGTTCTTGAAGATGAGAAAAAGAGGCTTTGACAGATGGCTACAGTAGTTCTTGAAGATGGCAAAAGGAGGTTTTTACGGAGGCCTACAGTAGTTGTTGAAGATGGCGAAAGGTGGTTTTCATGCATGCTGAAAGTAGTTCTTGAAGATGGCCAAAGGAGTTTTTGATGGAAGCCGACAGCAGTTCGTGAAGATGGCAAAAGGAGGCTTTGACAGAGGATTACCGCAATTCTTGAAGGTGGCAAAAGGAGGCTTTGACGGAAGCCTACAGTAGTTCTTGAAGATGGCAAAAGGAGCTTTATACGGAAGCCTACAGTAGTTCTTGAAGATGGCAAAAGGAGGCTTTGAGGAATGACTACAGCAATTCTTGAAGTTGGCAATAGGAGGCTTTGATGGAAGTCTACAGTAGTTCTTTAAGATGGCAAAAGGAAGCTTCGACGGATGGCTACAGTAGTTCTTGAAGATGGCAAAAGGAGGTTTTTACGGAGGCCTACAGTAGTTGAAGATGGCGAAAGGTGGTTTTTATGCATGCTGAAAGTAGTTCTTGAAGATGGCCAAAGGAGTTTTTGATGGAAGCCGACAGCAGTTCGTGAAGATGGCAAAAGGAGGCTTTCACGGAATCCTACAGTAGTTCTTGAAGATGAGAAAAAGAGGCTTTGACGGATGGCTACAGTAGTTCTTGAAGATGGCAAAAGGAGGTTTTTACGGAAGCCTACAGTAGTTCTTCAATATGATAAAAGGAAGTTTTGACGGAGGCCTATAGTAGTTCTTGAAAATGGAAAATTCAGGCTTATGACGGAAGCCTACAGTAGTTCTTGAAATTGGCAATTGGAGGGTTTCAGGGAAGGTGACAGCAGTTCTTGAAGGAGGCCAAAGGAGGCTTTGACGGAAGCCTACAGTAGTTCTTGAAGATGGCAAAAGGAGGCTTTGAGGAATGACTACAGCAATTCTTGAAGTTGGCTATAGGAGGCTTTGATGGAAGTCTACATTAGTTCTTTAAGAAGGTAAAAGGAGGCTTCGACGGATGGCTACAGTAGTTCTTGAAGATGGCAAAAGGAGGCGTTGACAGAAGCCTACACTAGTTCTTGAAATTGGCAATTGGAGGGTTTCAGGGAAGGCGACAGCAGTTATTGAAGTAGGCAAAAGGAGGCTTTGACGGAAGCCTAGAGTAGTTCTTGAAGATGGCAAAAGGAGGCTTTGAGGAATGACTACAGCACTTCTTGAAGTTGGCAATAGGAGGCTTTGATGGAAGTCTACAGTAGTTCTTGAAGATGGCAAAAGGAGGCTTCGAGGGATGGCTACAGTAGTTCTTGAAGATGGCAAAAGGAGGTTTTTACGGAGGCCTACAGTAGTTGTTGAAGATGGCGAAAGGTGGTTTTCATGCATGCTGAAAGTAGTTCTTGAAGATGGCCAAAGGAGTTTTTGATGGAAGCCGACAGCAGTTCGTGAAGATGGCAAAAGGAGGCTTTCACGGAATCCTACAGTAGTTCTTGAAGATGAGAAAAAGAAGTTTTGACGGAGGCCTATAGTAGTTCTTGAAAATGGAAAATTCAGGCTTTGACGGAAGCCTACAGTAGTTCTTGAAGAATGAAAAAGGAGGCTTTGATAGAAGCCTACAGTAGTTCTTGGAGATGGCAAAAGAAGTCTTTGAAGAAGGACTACAGCAATTCTTCAAGTTGGCAATAGGAGGCTTTGACGGAAGCCTACAGTAGTTCTTGAAGATGGCAAAAGGAGGTTTTTATGGAAGCCTACAGTAGCTCTTGAAGATGATAAAACGAAGTTTTGACGGAAGCCTACAGTAGTTCATGGAGAAGGCAAAAGGAGGCTTTGACGGAAGACTACAGTAGTTCTTGAAGATGGAAAAAGGAGGCTTTGATGGAAGCTTACAGTAGTTCTTGAAGATGATAAAAGGAGGTTTTTATGGAAGCCTACAGTAGTTCTTGAAGATGATAAAATGAAGTTTTTATGGAAGCCTACAGTAGTTCTTGAAGATGATAAAAGGAGGCTTTGACGGAGGCCTACAGTAGTTCTTGAAATTGGCAATTGGAGGGTTTCAGGGAAGCCGACAGCAGTTCTTGAAAATGGAAAAATCAGGCTTTGACGGAAGCCTAGAGTATTTCTAGGAGATGGCAAAAGGAGGCTTTGAGGAACGACAACAGCAATTGTTGATGTTGGCAATAGGAGGCTTTGATGGAGGATTACCGCAGTTCTTGAAGATGGCAAAAGGAGGCTTTGAGGGAGGATTACCGCAGTTCTTGAACATGGCAAAAGGAGGCTTTGACGGAAGCCTACAGTACTTCTTGAAGATGGAAAAAGGAGGCTTTGATGGACGCTTACAGTAGTTCTTGAAGATGATAAAAGGAAGTTTTTATGGAAGCCTATAGTAGTTCTTGAAGATGATAAAAGGAATTTTTGACGGACCCCTACAGTAGTTCTTGGAGATGGCAAAAGGAGGCTTTGACGGAAGCCTAGAGTATTTCTAGGAGATGGCAAAAGGAGGCTTTGAGGAACGACAACAGCAATTCTTGATGTTGGCAATAGGAGGCTTTGATGGAAGTCTACAGTAGTTCTTGAAGATGGCAAAAGGAGGCTTCGACGGATGGTTACAGTAGTTCTTGAAGATGGCAAAAGGAGGTTTTTATGGAGGCCTACAGTAGTTGTTGAAGATGGCGAAAGGTGGTTTTCAGGCATGCTGAAAGTAGTTCTTGAAGATGCCCAAAGGAGTTTTTGATGGAAGCCGACAGCAGTTCGTGAAGATGGCAAAAGGAGCTTTATACGGAGGCCTACAGTAATTTTTGAAGATGGAAAAAGGAGGCTTTGACGGAGGCCTACATTAGTTCTTGAAATTGGCAATTGGAGGGTATCAGGGAAGCCGACAGCAGTTCTTGAAGATGAGAAAAAGAGGCTTTGACAGATGGCTACAGTAGTTCTTGAAGATGGCAAAAGGAGGTTTTTACGGAAGCCTACAGTAGTTCTTCAATATGATAAAAGGAAGTTTTGACGGAGGCCTATAGTAGTTCTTGAAAATGGAAAATTCAGGCTTTGACGGAAGCCTACAGTAGTTCTTGAAATTGGCAATTGGAGGGTTTCAGGGAAGGTGACAGCAGTTCTTGAAGGAGGCAAGAGGAGGCTTTGACGGAAGCCTACAGTAGTTCTTGAAGATGGCAAAAGGAGGCTTTGAGGAATGACTACAGCAATTCTTGAAGTTGGCAATAGGAGGCTTTGACGGATGGCTACAGTAGTTCTTGAAGATGGCAAAAGGAGGTTTTTACGGAAGCCTACAGTAGTTCTTCAATATGATAAAAGGAAGTTTTGACGGAGGCCTATAGTAGTTTTTGAAAATGGAAAAATCAGGCTTTGACAGAAGCCTACAGTAGTTCTGGAAGATGGCAAAAGGAGGCTTTGACAGAGGATTACCGCAATTCTTGAAGGTGGCAAAAGGAGGCTTTGACGGAAGCCTACAGTAGTTCTTGAAGATGGCAAAAGGAGCTTTATACGGAAGCCTACAGTAGTTCTTGAAGATGGCAAAAGGAGGCTTTGAGGAATGACTACAGCAATTCTTGAAGTTGGCAATAGGAGGCTTTGATGGAAGTCTACAGTAGTTCTTTAAGATGGCAAAAGGAGGCTTCGACGGATGGCTACAGTAGTTCTTGAAGATGGCAAAAGGAGGTTTTTACGGAGGCCTACAGTAGTTGAAGATGGCGAAAGGTGGTTTTTATGCATGCTGAAAGTAGTTCTTGAAGATGGCCAAAGGAGTTTTTGATGGAAGCCGACAGCAGTTCGTGAAGATGGCAAAAGGAGGCTTTCACGGAATCCTACAGTAGTTCTTGAAGATGAGAAAAAGAGGCTTTGACGGATGGCTACAGTAGTTCTTGAAGATGGCAAAAGGAGGTTTTTACGGAAGCCTACAGTAGTTCTTCAATATGATAAAAGGAAGTTTTGACGGAGGCCTATAGTAGTTCTTGAAAATGGAAAATTCAGGTTTATGACGGAAGCCTACAGTAGTTCTTGAAATTGGCAATTGGAGGGTTTCAGGGAAGGTGACAGCAGTTCTTGAAGGAGGCCAAAGGAGGCTTTGACGGAAGCCTACAGTAGTTCTTGAAGATGGCAAAAGGAGGCTTTGAGGAATGACTACAGCAATTCTTGAAGTTGGCTATAGGAGGCTTTGATGGAAGTCTACATTAGTTCTTTAAGAAGGTAAAAGGAGGCTTCGACGGATGGCTACAGTAGTTCTTGAAGATGGCAAAAGGAGGCTTTGACAGAAGCCTACACTAGTTCTTGAAATTGGCAATTGGAGGGTTTCAGGGAAGGCGACAGCAGTTATTGAAGTAGGCAAAAGGAGGCTTTGACGGAAGCCTAGAGTAGTTCTTGAAGATGGCAAAAGGAGGCTTTGAGGAATGACTACAGCACTTCTTGAAGTTGGCAATAGGAGGCTTTGATGGAAGTCTACAGTAGTTCTTGAAGATGGCAAAAGGAGGCTTCGAGGGATGGCTACAGTAGTTCTTGAAGATGGCAAAAGGAGGTTTTTACGGAGGCCTACAGTAGTTGTTGAAGATGGCGAAAGGTGGTTTTCATGCATGCTGAAAGTAGTTCTTGAAGATGGCCAAAGGAGTTTTTGATGGAAGCCGACAGCAGTTCGTGAAGATGGCAAAAGGAGGCTTTCACGGAATCCTACAGTAGTTCTTGAAGATGAGAAAAAGAAGTTTTGACGGAGGCCTATAGTAGTTCTTGAAAATGGAAAATTCAGGCTTTGACGGAAGCCTACAGTAGTTCTTGAAGAATGAAAAAGGAGGCTTTGATAGAAGCCTACAGTAGTTCTTGGAGATGGCAAAAGAAGTCTTTGAAGAAGGACTACAGCAATTCTTCAAGTTGGCAATAGGAGGCTTTGACGGAAGCCTACAGTAGTTCTTGAAGATGGCAAAAGGAGGTTTTTATGGAAGCCTACAGTAGCTCTTGAAGATGATAAAACGAAGTTTTGACGGAAGCCTACAGTAGTTCATGGAGAAGGCAAAAGGAGGCTTTGACGGAAGACTACAGTAGTTCTTGAAGATGGAAAAAGGAGGCTTTGATGGAAGCTTACAGTAGTTCTTGAAGATGATAAAAGGAGGTTTTTATGGAAGCCTACAGTAGTTCTTGAAGATGATAAAATGAAGTTTTTATGGAAGCCTACAGTAGTTCTTGAAGATGATAAAAGGAGGCTTTGACGGAGGCCTACAGTAGTTCTTGAAATTGGCAATTGGAGGGTTTCAGGGAAGCCGACAGCAGTTCTTGAAAATGGAAAAATCAGGCTTTGACGGAAGCCTAGAGTATTTCTAGGAGATGGCAAAAGGAGGCTTTGAGGAACGACAACACCAATTGTTGATGTTGGCAATAGGAGGCTTTGATGGAGGATTACCGCAGTTCTTGAAGATGGCAAAAGGAGGCTTTGAGGGAGGATTACCGCAGTTCTTGAACATGGCAAAAGGAGGCTTTGACGGAAGCCTACAGTACTTCTTGAAGATGGAAAAAGGAGGCTTTGATGGACGCTTACAGTAGTTCTTGAAGATGATAAAAGGAAGTTTTTATGGAAGCCTATAGTAGTTCTTGAAGATGATAAAAGGAATTTTTGACGGACCCCTACAGTAGTTCTTGGAGATGGCAAAAGGAGGCTTTGACGGAAGCCTAGAGTATTTCTAGGAGATGGCAAAAGGAGGCTTTGAGGAACGACAACAGCAATTCTTGATGTTGGCAATAGGAGGCTTTGATGGAAGTCTACAGTAGTTCTTGAAGATGGCAAAAGGAGGCTTCGACGGATGGTTACAGTAGTTCTTGAAGATGGCAAAAGGAGGTTTTTATGGAGGCCTACAGTAGTTGTTGAAGATGGCGAAAGGTGGTTTTCAGGCATGCTGAAAGTAGTTCTTGAAGATGCCCAAAGGAGTTTTTGATGGAAGCCGACAGCAGTTCGTGAAGATGGCAAAAGGAGCTTTATACGGAGGCCTACAGTAATTTTTGAAGATGGAAAAAGGAGGCTTTGACGGAGGCCTACATTAGTTCTTGAAATTGGCAATTGGAGGGTATCAGGGAAGCCGACAGCAGTTCTTGAAGATGAGAAAAAGAGGCTTTGACAGATGGCTACAGTAGTTCTTGAAGATGGCAAAAGGAGGTTTTTACGGAAGCCTACAGTAGTTCTTCAATATGATAAAAGGAAGTTTTGACGGAGGCCTATAGTAGTTCTTGAAAATGGAAAATTCAGGCTTTGACGGAAGCCTACAGTAGTTCTTGAAATTGGCAATTGGAGGGTTTCAGGGAAGGTGACAGCAGTTCTTGAAGGAGGCAAAAGGAGGCTTTGACGGAAGCCTACAGTAGTTCTTGAAGATGGCAAAAGGAGGCTTTGAGGAATGACTACAGCAATTCTTGAAGTTGGCAATAGGAGGCTTTGACGGATGGCTACAGTAGTTCTTGAAGATGGCAAAAGGAGGTTTTTACGGAAGCCTACAGTAGTTCTTCAATATGATAAAAGGAAGTTTTGACGGAGGCCTATAGTAGTTTTTGAAAATGGAAAAATCAGGCTTTGACAGAAGCCTACAGTAGTTCTGGAAGATGGCAAAAGGAGGCTTTGACAGAGGATTACCGCAATTCTTGAAGGTGGCAAAAGGAGGCTTTGACGGAAGCCTACAGTAGTTCTTGAAGATGGCAAAAGGAGCTTTATACGGAAGCCTACAGTAGTTCTTGAAGATGGCAAAAGGAGGCTTTGAGGAATGACTACAGCAATTCTTGAAGTTGGCAATAGGAGGCTTTGATGGAAGTCTACAGTAGTTCTTTAAGATGGCAAAAGGAGGCTTCGACGGATGGCTACAGTAGTTCTTGAAGATGGCAAAAGGAGGTTTTTACGGAGGCCTACAGTAGTTGAAGATGGCGAAAGGTGGTTTTTATGCATGCTGAAAGTAGTTCTTGAAGATGGCCAAAGGAGTTTTTGATGGAAGCCGACAGCAGTTCGTGAAGATGGCAAAAGGAGGCTTTCACGGAATCCTACAGTAGTTCTTGAAGATGAGAAAAAGAGGCTTTGACGGATGGCTACAGTAGTTCTTGAAGATGGCAAAAGGAGGTTTTTACGGAAGCCTACAGTAGTTCTTCAATATGATAAAAGGAAGTTTTGACGGAGGCCTATAGTAGTTCTTGAAAATGGAAAATTCAGGCTTTGACGGAAGCCTACAGTAGTTCTTGAAATTGGCAATTGGAGGGTTTCAGGGAAGGTGACAGCAGTTCTTGAAGGAGGCAAAAGGAGGCTTTGACGGAAGCCTACAGTAGTTCTTGAAGATGGCAAAAGGAGGCTTTGAGGAATGACTACAGCAATTCTTGAAGTTGGCTATAGGAGGCTTTGATGGAAGTCTACATTAGTTCTTTAAGAAGGTAAAAGGAGGCTTCGACGGATGGCTACAGTAGTTCTTGAAGATGGCAAAAGGAGGCTTTGACAGAAGCCTACAGTAGTTCTTGAAATTGGCAATTGGAGGGTTTCAGGGAAGGCGACAGCAGTTATTGAAGTAGGCAAAAGGAGGCTTTGACGGAAGCCTAGAGTAGTTCTTGAAGATGGCAAAAGGAGGCTTTGAGGAATGACTACAGCACTTCTTGAAGTTGGCAATAGGAGGCTTTGATGGAAGTCTACAGTAGTTCTTGAAGATGGCAAAAGGAGGCTTTGACGGAGGCCTACAGTAGTTCTTGAATTTGGCAATTGGAGGGTTTCAGGGAAGCCGACAGCAGTTCGTGAAGTAGGAAAAAGGAGGCTTTGACAGAAGGCTACAGTAGTTCTTGGACATGGCAAAAGGAGGCTTTGAGGAAGGACTACAGCAATTGACATAGTACAGTATTTACAATTAGTCGATTTACCCAAGGTGCCAGAAGAATTTAAAACTCTCCTAAATAAAGAGATAACACATTTAGAGCTCTCGGTCGCAATTAAGAAACAGAAGAATAATAAAACACCTGGGCCAGATGGTATACCTGCAGAAATGTATAAAATTGCACAAGAATCTTTAAGCCCAATGCTGTTGGACTTATTTAATGAGGTTTTAACCCAAGCTAAAATACCAGCTTCATGGGAAGAAGCCTTCCTCAGGTTGATTCCTAAAGAAAACACAGACCTGACACAAATTAAGAACTATAGACCCATTTCTCTTTTGAATTTGGATTACAAGATTTTCATGGCAATAATGGCACAAAGATTGGAAAGGTTCTTAGTGAATTTTATACATATTGATCAAAACGGCTTTCTATCTAAAAGATATATAAGAAACAATATTAGGACTGTTTTGGACATATTGGAATATTATGAAGTACATAATGAAAAGCAAATGTGTTTAATTTTTCTTGATGCCCAAAAAGCATTCGACAATGTAAAATGGGATTTTATGTTTAACCAATTATTGTATATGGACTTTGGGGAAAATTTTTTAAATATGTTTAAATCAGTTTACTCTAAGCAGGTGGCCAAAGTAATAATCAATGGAGAATTGACTGAGAGTTTCCAAATGCAAAAAGGCACAAGGGAAGGTTGCCCACTATCACCATTGTTATTTATATTATCTCTTGAGGTATTAACTAGAGCAATCCGGCAAGATGAACAGATCCAAGGTTTAGAAATCAAGAAAGAGACATTTAAAATACAAGCCTTTGCAGATGATTTAGTTTTTATAATTGAAGAACCACTACAATGAGGGACTAGACTGATGGAAACATTGAATAGATATGGGGAAATAGCAGGTTTAAAAATAAATAAAGAAAAAACTAAAATGCTCGTTAAAAATATGACTAAAATACAGAAAAATGAATTGGTTGACAGAATTGGTATTCAAATCACAAATAAAATTAGATATTTAGGGATACAACTGACTGCCAAATGCGCTACGCTTAAAAGGGATAACTACGATAAGTTAATAGAACAGATTCAAAAAGACTTTGATATTTGGACTAACCTACAGGTCTCTTTTATGGGCAGAATTGCGGTGATTAAAATGAATGTGTTGCCAAAAATCTTATTTTTGTTCCAATGTATACCTATAAAATTAGACAAGAAATTTTTTCAAAATTTGAATAAAATGATGTGTAAATTCATCTGGCAAGGAAAAAGAGCAAGGATTAAATTAAAATTACTGCAGGACTCGAAGGAAAGGGGGGGATTTGGTCTTCCAGACTTGGAGAAATATTACCAGGCCGCAGCATTAGTATGGGTAAGAGATTGGATATTACTAAAGAACAGGAGACTATTATGTCTGGAGGGCCATGACCTACAAATAGGATGGCACGCCATATTATGGGATCATAAATATAAAGTACATAAATATTTTCGAAGTCACTATATTAGGCAAGCTCTTATTGATGTATGGACAAAAATTTGGCAACCAAATTATACCCAAGTACCTAGTTGGATCTCACCGTTAGAAATATATGTACACCCAAAATTTACTCAGTTAGACAAGACCATAACATATAAAAATATCTTAGATGAAAGAGGGGAATTTAAATCCAGGAAAACCATCCACGATGAAGGGATAGAATTAGAATGGTGGGCATATCTGCAACTGCAGGCGAGATATCGGAAAGACAAAAAAGAGTTAGGCATTAAATTAGAACCAATAGAATTGGATAAAATAATTTTGGGGTCGGAGGATAAAATGATTAAAAAATTATACTACTATTTGCTAGATCAGGCAATGTACGAGGAACAAGTAAAAGTAACTAGGTTGAATTGGAGTAAGGACTTTGGTCTTAATTTTGATCTGCACATATGGCAAGAACTATGGGCAAGAAACAAGAAGCTTACTTTGGCCACCTCTTACAAAGAGAACCTTTACAAAACGTTTTATAGATGGCATCTCCCACCCACAAGATTGTCTAAAATGTATACCAATGTTTCCCCTAAATGTTGGAAATGTAATTTGAAAAGTGGAACTTACTATCATATGTGGTGGGAATGCACGCGAGCTTGTGATTTTTGGAACAGGATTAAAATATGGTTGGAAGAAATATTAGAGCAAGCGGTAGAACTAAAACCAGAACTCTTTCTATTAGGTTTAACTACGCAAAAACATGACAAAGGCGTACTTTATTTAATGCTACACATTTTAACGGCTTCCAGGCTGGTTTTTGCTCAAAATTGGAGGAACAACGGAACCCCAACGGAAGAAGAGATCCTGCATAAAATTCTAATATGTGCTGAGATGGAAAGGCTTACAATGATTATGAAAGACAAAACGGAACACGAATACTTCGAAATCTGGGGCAAATTTTAACGCTGGTATGAATTAAGAACTGCTCGGACTTCAAGCTAATGGTAGAATTAAAAGATATACATAACTGTACATATAATTGTATATATAATTGTATTGTATAAAAGATGAGGCTTATATAGAGGTTAAGAACAATGTATTAAATTTTTGTACTATGATAGGAACTGATAGGAAAATTCACTCTGGAATGTCATGTTTGTCCATTGTTGTTTTAATTGTATTATGAATAAAAATTTAAAAAAAAAAGATGATAAAAGGAATTTTTGACGGATGCCTACAGTAGTTCGTGGAGATGGCAAAAGGAGGCTTTCACGGAAGCTTACAGTAGTTCTTGAATATGATAAAAGGAGGCTTTGACGTAAGCATACAGTAGTTCTGGAAGATGGCAAAAGGAGGTTTTTACGGAAGCCTACAGTAGCTCTTGAAGATGATAAAAGGAAGATTTGACGGAAGCCTACAGTAGTTCGTGGAGATGGCAATAGGAGGCTTTGACGGAGGCCTACAGTAGTTCTTGAAGATGGAAAAAGGAGGTTTTTATGGAAGCCTACAGTAGCTATTGAAAATGATAAAAGGAGATTTTTATGGAAGCCTACAGTAGTTCATGGAGATGGCAAAAAGAGGCTTTGACGGAAGCCTACAGTAGTTCTTGAAGATGGCAAAAGGAGGCTTTGACGGAAGCCTACAGTAGTTCTTGAAGAAGGTGAAAGGACGCTTTGACGGAGGCCTACAGTATTTCTTTAATTTGGCAATTGGAGGGTTTCAGGGAAGCTGAAAGCAGTTCTTGAATATGGCAAAAGGAGGCTTTGACGGACGCCTACAGTATTTCTTGAAGATGGCAAAAGGAGTTTCTGAAGTAAGCCGACAGCAGTTCTTCAAGATAGCAAAAGGAGGCTTTGACAGAAGCCTACAGTAGTTCTTGAAGATGGGAAAAGGACGCTTTCACGGAAGACTACAGTAGTTCTTGAAGATTGAAAAAGGAGGCTTTCAGGAACGACTTCAGCAATTCTGGAAGTTGGCAATAGGAGGCTTTGATGGAAGCCTACAGTAGTTCTTGAAAATGGCAAAAGGAGGCTTTGACGTAAGCATACAGTAGTTCTTGAAGATTGAAAAAGGAGGCTTTGACGGTAGCCTACAGTAGTTCTTGGAGATGGAAAAAGGAGGCTTTGAGGAACGACTGCAGCAATTCTTGAAGTTGGCAATAGGAGGCTTTGATGGAAGCCTACAGTAGTTCTTGAAGATGGCAAAAGGAGGCTTTGACGTAAGCATACAGTAGTTCTTCAAGATGGCAATAGGAGGCTTTGACAGAAGCATACAGTAGTTCTTGAAGATTGCAAAAGGAGGCTTTCATGGAGGCCTACAGTAGTTCTTGATGATGGGGAAAGGAGGTTTTTACGGAAGCCTACAGTAGTTCTTGAGATGATAAAGGAAGTTTTGACAGAGGCCTACACTAGTTCTTGAAAATGGAAAAATCAGGCTTTGACGGAAGCCTACAGCAGTTCTTGAAGATAGCAAAAGGAGGCTTGGACGGAGGACTACAGTAGTTCTTCAAGATAGCAAAAGGAGGCTTTGACAGAAGCCTACAGTAGTTCTTGAAGATGGGAAAAGGACGCTTTCACGGAAGACTACAGTAGTTCTTGAAGATTGAAAAAGGAGGCTTTCAGGAACGACTTCAGCAATTCTTGAAGTTGGCAATAGGAGGCTTTGATGGAAGCCTACAGTAGTTCTTGAAGATGGCAAAAGGAGGCTTTGACGTAAGCATACAGTAGTTCTTCAAGATGGCAATAGGAGGCTTTGACGGAAGCCTACAGTAGTTCTTGAAGATTGCAAAAGGAGGGTTTCATGGAGGCCTACAGTAGTTCTTGATGATGGGGAAAGGAGGTTTTCATGGAAGCCGAAAGTTGTTCTTGAAGATGGCAAAATGAGGCTTTGATGGAAGCTGACAGCAGTTCTTGAAGATGGCAAAAGGACGCTTTCACGGAATCCTACAGTAGTTCTTGAAGATGAGAAAAACAGGCTTTGACGGAGGCCTATAGTAGTTCTTGAAAATGAAAAAATCAGACTTTCACGGAAGCCTACAGTAGTTCTTGAAGACGGCAAAAGGAGGTTTTTACGGAACCTAAAGTAGCTCTTGAAGATGATAAAAGGAAGTTTTGACGGAAGCCTACAGTAGTTCTTGAAGATAGTAAAAGGAGGCTTTGACGGAGGCCTACAGTAGGTTTTGAAGATTGAAAAAAGAGGCTTTGACGGTAGTCTACAGTAGTTCTTGGAGATGGCAAAAGGAGGCTTTGAGGAACGACTACAGCAATTCTTGAACTTGGCAATTGGAGGCTTTGACGTAAGCCTACAGTAGTTCTTGAAGATGGCAAAAGGAGGTTTTTATGGAAGCTTACAGTAGCTCTTGAAAATGATAAAAGGAAGTTTTGACAGAAGCCTACAGTAGTTCTTGAAGATGGAAAAAGGAGGCTTTGACGTAAGAATACACTAGTTCTTGAAGATGGCAAAAGGAGGTTTTTATGGAAGCCTACAGTAGATCTTGAAGTTTATAAAAGTAAGATTTGACGGAAGCCTACAGTACTTTTTGGAGATGGCAAAAGGAGGGTTTGACGGAGGATTACCGCAGTTCTTGAAGATGGCAAAAGGAGGCTTTGACGGAGGCCTACAATAGTTCTTGAAGATGGAAAAAGGAGGCTTTGACGGAAGCTTACAGTAGATCTTGAAGATGATAAAAGGAGGTTTTTATGGAAGCCTACAGTAGTTCTTGAAGATGGCAAAAGGAGGCTTTGATGGAAGTCGACAGCAGTTCTTGAAGATGGCAAAAGGAGGCTTTCACGGAATTTTACAGTAGTTCTTGAAGATAAGAAAAAGAGGCTTTGATGGATGCCTACAGTATTATTTGAAGATGGCAAAAGGAGGTTTTTACAGAAGCCTACAGTAGTTTTTGAATGTGATAAAACGAAGTATTGACGGAGGCCTACAGTAGTTCTTGAAAATGGGAAAAGCAGGATTTCACTGAACCCTACAGTAGTTTTTGAAGATAGCAAAATGAGGCATGGACGGAGGCCTACAGTAGTTTTGACGACAGCAAAAGGAGGCTTTGACGGAGGCCTACAGTAGTTCTTGAAGATGGCAAAAGGAGGCTTTGAGGAATGACTCTTGAATATGATAAAAGGAAGTTTTGACTGAGGCCTACAGTATTTCTTGAAAATTGAAAAATCAGGCTTTGATGGAAGCCTTCAATAGTTCTTGAAGATAGCAAAAGGACGCTTTGACGGAGGCCTACAGTAGTTCTTGAAAATTAAAAAAGGAGGCTTTGACGGAAGCCTACAGGAGTTCTTGGAGATGGGAAAAGGACGCTTTGAGGAAGGACTACAGCAATTCTTGAAGTTGGCAATAGGAGGCTTTGACGGAAGCTTACAGTAGTTTTTGAAGATGGCAAAAGGAGGTTTTTACGGAAGCCTACAGTAGTTCTTGAGATGATAAAAGGAAGTTTTGACAGAGGCCTACAGTAGTTCTTGAAAATGGAAAAATCAGGCTTTGACGGAAGCCTACAGAAGTTCTTGAAGATAGCAAAAGGAGGCTTGGACGGAAGCCTACAGTAGTTCTTGAAGATGGCAAAAGGAGGCTTTGACGGAAACCTACAGTAGTTCTTGAAGATGGCAAAAGGAGGCTTTGACGGAAGCCTACAGTAGTTCTTGAAGATGGCAAAAGGAGGCTTTGACGTAAGCCTACAGGAGTTCTTGAAGACTGCAAAATTAGGTTTTTACGTAACCTATAGTAGCTCTTGAAGATAATAAAAGGAGGTTTTGACGGAAGCCTACAGTAGTTCTTGGAGATGGCAAAAGGAGGCTTTGAGGAACGACTACAGCAATTGTTGAAGTTGGTAATAGGAGGCTTTGACATAAACCTACAGTAGTTCTTGAAGATGGTAAAAGGAGGCTTTGATGGAATCCTATAGTAGTTCTTGGAGATGGCAAAAGGAGGCTTTGACGGACGCTTACAGTAGTTCTTGAAGATGAGAAAAGGAGGTTTTACAGAAGCCTACAGTAGCTCTTGAAGATGATAAAAGGAAGATTTGACAGAAGCCTACAGTAGCTCTTGAAAATGATAAAAGGAAGTTTTGACGGAAGCTTACAGTTGTTCTTGAAGGTGGAAAAAGGAGGCTTTGACGGAGGCCTACAGTAGTTCTTGAAGATGGAAAAAGGAGGCTTTGACGGAAGCTTACAGTAGTTCTTGAAGATGATAAAAGGAGTTTTTTATGGAAGCCTACAGTAGTTCTTGAAGATGATAAAAGAAGGTTTTTATGGAAGCCTACAGTAGTTCTTGAAGATGATAAAAGGAAATTTTGACGGACGCCTACAGTAGTTCTTGGAGATGGGAAAAGGAGGCTTTGACGGAGGCCTACAGTAGTTCTTGAAATTGGCATTTGGAGGGTTTCAGGGAAGCCGACAGCAGTTCGTGAAGTAGGAAAAAGGAGGCTTTGACAGAAGCCTACAGTAGTTCTTGAAGATGGCAAAAGGAGGCTTTGAGGAATGACTCTTGAATATGATAAAAGGAAGTTTTGACTGAGGCCTACAGTATTTCTTGAAAATTGAAAAATCAGGCTTTGACGGAAGCCTTCATTAGTTCTTGAAGATAGCAAAAGGAGGCTTTGACGGAGGCCTACAGTAGTTCTTGAAAATTAAAAAAGGAGGCTTTGACGGAAGCCTACAGGAGTTCTTGGAGATGGGAAAAGGACGCTTTGAGGAAGGACTACAGCAATTCTTGAAGTTGTCAATAGGAGGCTTTGACGGAAGCTTACAGTAGTTCTTCAAGATAGCAAAAGGAGGCTTTGACAGAAGCCTACAGTAGTTCTTTTTTTTTTTATTGAAAATTTTTTAAATTTTACAAAAACAAATCCCCTTCCCATACCCCCCCCCAACCCTACCTCACCGCCCCCCCTTCCCAACCTCCCAAACCCTCCCCTGGACTTCCCAGAACTGAGTAAAGGCTTAATTAAAAAAAAAAAAAAAAAAAACCTTAAAACACTTTTAAAACCTAAACAAATTTAAATACAATCATCATTCTATATAAACTCCCTCCAAAAACACAAATTTAAACATTACTTTCTTTGAATATCTATATCTATAGTGTAAAATCTAATTTCTCCCTCTTTCTTTATCCTAAAACAAAAAAATAAACATATAAACCTTTGTTATACCATTAAAACTAAATACTCTTAAAAAACTTAAAGTAAATACATATTTCCTTCAATCTTCATAATCTTCTCTCCTATCCAAAAAGAAAAAACTTAAAAAACTTATAAGTCCTAAACAAATCTAAGCACATTTAGTTAAACAAATTATTTTCTCTTAAAAATATTAATAATAATATTTAAAAACTAGAAACACTTTTAAATCCTAAACAAATCTAAATACAATCATCATTCTATATAAACTTCCTCCAAAAACACAAATTTAAACATTACTTTCTTTCCTAAACAAATCTAGACATTTAATTAAACAAATTATTTTCTCTTAAAAATATTAATAATATTTAAAAACCAAATTTAAGCATACTTAAAACTTGAACAAGTTATACTCCCTTCAAAACACGAATTTAAACATTACTTAAAATTTAAAACATTAGAATCCCCTCACTAAAATGAACAAATTATAATCCCATAACAAATTCCATCCATAAGAAACTCCATCCTTATCAATCTGAATTATACTAGTGTCATTATTATCAGTCTCAGTTATCCATTGTCATCGATCCTCGTATCATACTCAAGAGAAATGCTGCAAATTCTGCCTTAGAAGACTGCTCCAAAATTCCTGAATCTCCCAACGACTCCGGAGCCTTCCCAACTTCCATTTCAGACAGCAGTTCCACCCTTGAAGCCAAAATTCCTGAATCTCCCATCGACTCCGAAGCCAATACAGGTAAGGGTTCCAATTCCTCCTTGTGTTGGTCTTTACAATTATAAGTTGTACAAGTTATCCTCTGCCCGTTCCTCTCTTGTTGATGCCCCTCAAACTGAGATTTCCCAGTTTCCATTTCAGGCAGCAATTCCACCCTTGAAGATTGCTTCAAAAACTTTGTAGGTTTAACATCTCCCAGAGATTCAGAAACCACTGAATATGAAACTTCCTTAACCTTCTTCTGTTGCTGCTTTTCTTTGGAATTGTATGCTGCACAAGTTGTCTTCTGCTCCTCAACCTGGACTTGTTGAGGCCTCTCACACAAAGATTCGCCAGTTTTCATAAATATAGGCTCTTCAAACTGTAATTCTACATTCTTTTCTTCCAAAGCTTTAAACTTAATAGATGGCGATGCACATACCCCCAAGACCGAAGTATAAAAATCTTTTGCTTGAGAAACAGTATTAAGTCTATAACATTTCCCCAGGTAGTTCACCACCATTCCAGTCGGAACATCCCATCTGAATAGAATTTTTCTCTTTTTAAGTTCATTTGCTAGAAAAGCAAACTCCTTTCTTCTTCTTAAAATTTTAGATGGGATCTCCTTAAAAATTATAACATCTTGTGAAGCAATTTGAAATCTCTTCTTATAATAGGCTTGCACAATTTCATTGCGTAAAGATCTTTTACCAAAGTAAATTACCACATCTCTTGGCAGATTCTTCTGTGCTGCCACCACAGAGTTAACCCTAAATAATTTTTCAATTTCACTAAGTATTCCCTCTTTTTCTTTATTCAAAATCAATGCAAAGTCCTTTGCAACCATCTCTTTCAGATCTCCCTGCAAAGACTCTTCCAGGCCTCTAATTCTTAAGGCATATTCCATTTGTCCATATTGAAGCATAAGAATCTCATTTTCCATTTCTTTTTCCATACTTTCAATTTTCCCCTCCATTATGTCCACTTTTTCAGCTACCTCTTCCACATGGGAGTTCACCTTTTCAAGAACAGAAGCAACTCCTTCTAAAGCCAAAACAAAATCTTGTCTCAAGATCTTATTATTTTCCTCTAAAATCTTTTTCATTTCTGCCCTAATTTGAATTATAACATCTCCCATCATGTCTTGCAAATCCTTCATAGTTATTAGCTGACCCCCAGAAGAGGGTGAAACTGTTGATTTAGAAGCTGTAGAAATCCCTGGACGCTTTGGAGCCATCTTAAAGAAAAACCTTTAGTCCTTCTTAAAAAATTATAAAAATTCCTTCAAAAATCATAACTCCCTCCAAAGAAGGTCATTATAATATAAAAAAAAAAAGGAAGAGAAAAGGAATTAAAAAAAAGCTTTACTCCTTCTTAAAAATTACAAAAATTAAACAGAAAAAAGTCCTTCAAAAAAGGATCATACAATAAAAAGAAGGGAGTTCAAAAAAAAAAAGGGAGAAGAAAAAAAATAATTAAAAAGAAAAAGTCCGTTCCAAAAAAAAAATACTTCGAGATACCAAAAACAACCATTCCAATCATAAGAAAATAAAAAGGGAAAGGGAAAGAAAAAAAAGAGAAACACCAAAAAACCTGCCGGTCAGCATTCTAACTTCAGAAAAAAAAACACCGAGAGATTTGCCGATCGCCATTTTACTTTCCCTTTCAACAAAGAAAAAAAAATAAAAAGAGAGAATAAAGATAGAAACAAGTCTTAAAACTTAAAATCCAAATAAATCAAAGAAAGCAAAAACTAAATCCTCTACTCAGCTCTGTCCGTTTATAAAAAAAAAAACAACTCACCAGTTCTCTTTAAGCACGGAGGTGTTTGCAGCGGCTCGTTTTGTCCCTGAGGACAAAAACAGCTGGGAAGCGGAGACAAGTCTGAACTCCGTGGCAGCACTCCTTTCACCCCCCCCAAAAAAACTTGGGGGGTGCAAAAGAGGCTCTACCACTATTCAGATACTCTCTACCCCCCCCCTTTGCCCGGGAGGGGGATTTTGAACCGCTGAACAGCTGGTGTCTGCTGTTCATAGCGGTTCTTACACTTACCCAGGAGAGACGGCTACAAAGTAGCCGCCATCGCGCGCGCAAAATCCACCGGAAGTCAGAAGCCTACAGTAGTTCTTGAAAATGGGAAAAGGACGCTTTCACGGAAGCCTACAGTAGTTCTTGAAGATTGAAAAAGGAGGCTTTGAGGAACGATTGCAGCAATTCTTGAAGTTGGCAATAGGAGACTTTGATGGAAGCCTACAGTAGTTCTTGAAGAAGGCAAAAGGAGGCTTTGACGTAAGCATACAGTAGTTCTTCAAGATGGCAATAGGAGGCTTTGACGGAACCCTACAGTAGTTCTTGAAAATTGCAAAAGGAGGCTTTCATGGTGGCCTACAGTAGTTCTTGATGATGGGGAAAGGACGTTTTCATGGAAGCCAAAAGTTGTTCTTGAAGATGGCAAAATGAGGCTTTGATGGAAGCCGACAGCAGTTCTTGAAGACGGCAAAAGGACGCTTTCACGGAATCCTACAGTAGTTCTTGAAGATGAGAAAAACAGGCTTTGACGGAGGCCTACAGTGGTTCTTGAAAATGAAAAAATCAGACTTTCACGGAAGCCTACAGTAGTTCTTGAAGATAGCAAAAGGAGGCTTAGACGGAGGCCTACAGTAGTTCTTGAAGATAGTAAAAGGAGGCTTTGACGGAGGCCTACAGTAGTTTTTGAAGATTGAAAAAAGAGGCTTTGACGGTAGTCTACAGTAGTTCTTGGAGATGACAAAAGGAGGCTTTGAGGAACGACTACAGCAATTCTTGAACTTGGCAATTGGAGGCTTTGACGTAAGCCTACAGTAGTTCTTGAAGATGGCAAAAGGAGGTTTTTATGGAAGTCTACAGTAGCTCTTGAAAATGATAAAAGGAAGTTTTGACGGAAGCCTACAGTAGTTCTTGAAGATGGAAAAAGGAGGCTTTGACGTAAGAATACACTAGTTCTTGAAGATGGCAAAAGGAGGTTTTTACGGAAGCCTACAGTAGCTCTTGAAGTTTATAAAAGCAAGATTTGACGGAAGCCTACAGTACTTTTTGGAGATGGCAAAAGGAGGGTTTGACGGAGGATTACCGCAGTTCTTGAAGATGGCAAAAGGAGGCTTTGACGGAGGCCTACAATACTTCTTGAAGATGGAAAAAGGAGGCTTTGATGGAAGCTTACAGTAGTTCTTGAAGATGATAAAAGGAGGTTTTTATGGAAGCCTACAGTAGTTCTTGAAGATGGCAAAAGGAGGCTTTGATGGAAGTCGACAGCAGTTCTTGAAGATGGCAAAAGGAGGCTTTCACGGAATTTTTCAGTAGTTCTTGAAGATAAGAAAAAGAGGCTTTGATGGATGCCTACAGTAGTATTTGAAGATGGCAAAAGGAGGTTTTTACAGAAGCCTACAGTAGTTTTTGAATGTGATAAAACGAAGTATTGACGGAGGCCTACAGTAGTTCTTGAAAATGGGAAAAGCAGGATTTCACTGAAGCCTACAGTAGTTTTGACGATAGCAAAAGGAGGCTTTGACGGAGGCCTACAGTAGTAATTGAAAATTAAAAAAGGAGGCTTGGACGGAAGCATACATTAGTTCTTGGAGATGGCAAAAAGACGCTTTGAGGAAGGACTACAGCAATTCTTGAAGTTGTCAATAGGAGGCTTTGACAGAAGCTTACAGTAGTTATTGAAGATGGCAAAAGGAGGTTTTTACGGAAGCCTACAGTAGTTCTTGAGATGATAAAAGGAAGTTTTGACAGAGGCCTACAGTAGTTCTGGAAAATGGAAAAATCAGGCTTTGATGGAAGCCTACAGCAGTTCTTGAAGATAGCAAAAGGAGGCTTGGACGGAGGCCTACATTAGTTCTTCAAGATAGCAAAAGGAGGCTTTGACGGAAGCCTACAGTAGTTCTTGAAGATGGCAAAAGTACGCTTTCACGGAAGCCTACAGTAGTTCTTGAAGATGGCAATAGGAGGCTTTGACGGAAGCCTACAGTAGTTCTTGAAGACGGCAAAATTAGGTTTTTACGGAACCTAAAGTAGCTCTTGAAGATGATAAAAGGAAGTTTTGACGGAAGCCTACAGTAGTTCTTGGAGATGGCAAAAGGAGGCTTTGAGGAACGACTACAGCAATTCTTGAAGTTGGTAATAGGAGGCTTTGACGGAAACCTACAGTAGTGCTTGAAGATGGTAAAAGGAGGTTTTGATGGAATCCTATAGTAGTTCTTGGAGATGGCAAAAGGAGACTTTGACGGACGCTTACAGTACTTCTTGAAGATGATAAAAGGAGGTTTTACGGAAGCCTACAGTAGCTCTTGAAGATGATAAAAGGAAGATTTGACAGAAGCCTACATTAGTTCTTGGAGATGGCAAAAGGAGGCTTTGACAGAAGCTTACAGTAGTTCTTGAAGGTGGAAATGGAGGCTTTGACGGAGGCCTACAGTAGTTCTTGAAGATGGAAAAAGGAGGCTTTGACGGAAGCTTACAGTAGTTCTTGAAGATGATAAAAGGAGGTTTTTATGGAAGCCTACAGTAGTTCTTGAAGATGATAAAAGGAATTTTTGATGGACGCCTATGGTAGTTCTTGGAGATGGCAAAAGGAGACTTTGACGGATGCCTACAGTAGTTCTTGAAATTGGCAAAAGGAGGCTTTGAGGAATGACTCTTGAATATGATAAAAGGAAGTTTTGACTGAGGCCTAAATTATTTCTTGAAAATTGAAAAATCAGGGTTTGACGGAAGCCTACAATAGTTCTTGAAGATAGCAAAAGGAGGCTTGGACGGAGGCCTACAGTTGTTCTTGAAGATAGCAAAAGGAGGCTTGGACGGAGGCCTACAGTAGTTCTTGAAGATTGAAAAAGGAGGCTTTGACGGAAGCCTACAGTAGTTCTTGAAGACGGCAAAAGGAGGCTTTGATGTAAGCCTACAGGAGTTCTTGAATACGGCAAAATTAGGTTTTTACGGAACCTAAAGTAGCTCTTGAAGATGATAAAAGGAGGTTTTGACGGAAGCCTACAGTAGTTCTTGGAGATGGCAAAAGGAGGCTTTGAGGAACGACTACAGCAATTGTTGAAGTTGGTAATAGGAGGCTTTGACGGAAACCTACAGTAGTTCTTGAAGATGGTAAAAGGAGGCTTTGATGGAATCCTATAGTAGTTCTTGGAGATGGCAAAAGGAGGCTTTGACGGAAGCTTACAGTAGTTCTTGAAGATGATAAAAGGAGGTTTTTATGGAAGCCTACAGTAGTTCTTCAAGATGATAAAAGGAGGTTTTTATGGAAGCCTACAGTAGTTCTTGAAGATGATAAAAGGAATTTTTGATGGACGCCTACAGTAGTTCTTGGAGATGGGAAAAGGAGGCTTTGACGGAGGCCTACAGTAGTTCTTGAAATTGGCATTTGGAGGGTTTCAGGGAAGCCGACAGCAGTTCGTGAAGTTGGCAATAGGAGGCTTTGACGGAAGCCTACAGCAGTTCTTGAAGATGATAAAAGGAAGTTTTGACGGAAACCTACAGTAGTTCTTGGAGATGGCAAAAGGAGGATTTGACGGAGGTTTACAGTAGTTCTTGAAGATGATAAAAGGAGGTTTTTATGGAAGCCTACAGTAGTTCTTGAAGATGATAAAAGGAATTTTTGATGGACGCCTACAGTAGTTCTTGGAGATGGCAAAAGGAGACTTTGACGGAGGCCTACAGTAGTTCTTGAAATTGGCAATTGGAGGGTTTCAGGGAAGCCGACAGCAGTTCTTGAAGTAGGCAAAAGGAGGCTTTGACGGAAGCCTACAGTAGTTCTTGAAGATGGCAAAAGGAGGCTTTGAGGAATGACTCTTGAATATGATAAAAGGAAGTTTTGACTGAGGCCTAAATTATTTCTTGAAAATTGAAAAATCAGGCTTTGACGGAAGCCTACAATAGTTCTTGAAGATAGCAAAAGGAGGCTTGGACGGAGGACTACAGTAGTTCTTCAAGATAGCAAAAGGAGGCTTTGACAGAAGCCTACAGTAGTTCTTGAAGATGGGAAAAGGACGCTTTCACGGAAGACTACAGTAGTTCTTGAAGATTGAAAAAGGAGGCTTTCAGGAACGACTTCAGCAATTCTTGAAGTTGGCAATAGGAGGCTTTGATGGAAGCCTACAGTAGTTCTTGAAGATGGCAAAAGGAGGCTTTGACGTAAGCATACAGTAGTTCTTCAAGATGGCAATAGGAGGCTTTGACGGAAGCCTACAGTAGTTCTTGAAGATTGCAAAAGGAGGCTTTCATGGAGGCCTACAGTAGTTCTTGATGATGGGGAAAGGAGGTTTTCATGGAAGCCTACAGTAGTTCTTGAAGATGATAAAAGGAATTTTTGATGGACGCCTATGGTAGTTCTTGGAGATGGCAAAAGGAGACTTTGACGGATGCCTACAGTAGTTCTTGAAATTGGCAAAAGGAGGCTTTGAGGAATGACTCTTGAATATGATAAAAGGAAGTTTTGACTGAGGCCTAAATTATTTCTTGAAAATTGAAAAATCAGGGTTTGACGGAAGCCAACAATAGTTCTTGAAGATAGCAAAAGGAGGCTTGGACGGAGGCCTACAGTTGTTCTTGAAGATAGCAAAAGGAGGCTTGGACGGAGGCCTACAGTAGTTCTTGAAGATTGAAAAAGGAGGCTTTGACGGAAGCCTACAGTAGTTCTTGAAGACAGCAAAAGGAGGCTTTTATGTAAGCCTACAGGAGTTCTTGAATACGGCAAAATTAGGTTTTTATGGAACCTAAAGTAGCTCTTGAAGATGATAAAAGGAGATTTTGACGGAAGCCTACAGTAGTTCTTGGAGATGGCAAAAGGAGGCTTTGAGGAACGACTACAGCAATTGTTGAAGTTGGTAATAGGAGGCTTTGACGGAAACCTACAGTAGTTCTTGGAGATGGAAAAAGGAGGCTTTGATGGAAGTTTACAGTAGTTCTTGAAGGTGGAAAAAGGAGGCTTTGACCGAGGCCTACAGTAGTTCTTGAAGATGGAAAAAGGAGGCTTTGACGGAAGCTTACAGTAGTTCTTGAAGATGATAAAAGGAGGTTTTTATGGAAGCCTACAGTAGTTCTTCAAGATGATAAAAGGAGGTTTTTATGGAAGCCTACAGTAGTTCTTGAAGATGATAAAAGGAATTTTTGATGGACGCCTACAGTAGTTCTTGGAGATGGGAAAAGGAGGCTTTGACGGAGGCCTACAGTAGTTCTTGAAATTGGCATTTGGAGGGTTTCAGGGAAGCCGACAGCAGTTCGTGAAGTTGGCAATAGGAGGCTTTGACGGAAGCCTACAGCAGTTCTTGAAGATGATAAAAGGAAGTTTTGACGGAAACCTACAGTAGTTCTTGGAGATGGCAAAAGGAGGATTTGACGGAGGTTTACAGTAGTTCTTCAAGATGATAAAAGGAGGTTTTTATGGAAGCCTACAGTAGTTCTTGAAGATGATAAAAGGAATTTTTGATGGACGCCTACAGTAGTTCTTGGAGATGGCAAAAGGAGACTTTGACGGAGGCCTACAGTAGTTCTTGAAATTGGCAATTGGAGGGTTTCAGGGAAGCCGACAGCAGTTCTTGAAGTAGGCAAAAGGAGGCTTTGACGGAAGCCTACAGTAGTTCTTGAAGATGGCAAAAGGAGGCTTTGAGGAATGACTCTTGAATATGATAAAAGGAAGTTTTGACTGAGGCCTAAATTATTTCTTGAAAATTGAAAAATCAGGCTTTGACGGAAGCCTACAATAGTTCTTGAAGATAGCAAAAGGAGGCTTGGACGGAGGCCTACAGTTGTTCTTGAAGACAGCAAAAGGAGGCTTGGACGGAGGCCTACAGTAGTTCTTCAAGATAGCAAAAGGAGGCTTTGACAGAAGCTTACAGTAGTTCTTGAAGATGGGAAAAGGACGCTTTCACGGAAGACTACAGTAGTTCTTGAAGATTGAAAAAGGAGGCTTTCAGGAACGACTTCAGCAATTCTTGAAGTTGGCAATAGGAGGCTTTGATGGAAGCCTACAGTAGTTCTTGAAGATGGCAAAAGGAGGCTTTGACGTAAGCATACAGTAGTTCTTCAAGATGGCAATAGGAGGCTTTGACGGAAGCCTACAGTAGTTCTTGAAGATTGCAAAAGGAGGCTTTCATGGAGGCCTACAGTAGTTCTTGATGATGGGGAAAGGAGGTTTTCATGGAAGCCTACAGTAGTTCTTGAAGATGATAAAAGGAATTTTTGATGGACGCCTATGGTAGTTCTTGGAGATGGCAAAAGGAGACTTTGACGGATGCCTACAGTAGTTCTTGAAATTGGCAAAAGGAGGCTTTGAGGAATGACTCTTGAATATGATAAAAGGAAGTTTTGACTGAGGCCTAAATTATTTCTTGAAAATTGAAAAATCAGGGTTTGACGGAAGCCTACAATAGTTCTTGAAGATAGCAAAAGGAGGCTTGGACGGAGGCCTACAGTTGTTCTTGAAGATAGCAAAAGGAGGCTTGGACGGAGGCCTACAGTAGTTCTTGAAGATTGAAAAAGGAGGCTTTGACGGAAGCCTACAGTAGTTCTTGAAGACGGCAAAAGGAGGCTTTGATGTAAGCCTACAGGAGTTCTTGAATACGGCAAAATTAGGTTTTTACGGAACCTAAAGTAGCTCTTGAAGATGATAAAAGGAGATTTTGACGGAAGCCTACAGTAGTTCTTGGAGATGGCAAAAGGAGGCTTTGAGGAACGACTACAGCAATTGTTGAAGTTGGTAATAGGAGGCTTTGACGGAAACCTACAGTAGTTCTTGAAGATGGTAAAAGGAGGCTTTGATGGAATCCTATAGTAGTTCTTGGAGATGGCAAAAGGAGGCTTTGACGGACGCTTACAGTAGTTCTTGAAGATGATAAAAGGAGGTTTTACAGAAGCCTACAGTAGCTCTTGAAGATGATAAAAGGAAGATTTGACAGAAGCCTACATTAGTTCTTGGAGATGGAAAAAGGAGGCTTTGACGGAAGCTTACAGTAGTTCTTGAAGGTGGAAAAAGGAGGCTTTGACCGAGGCCTACAGTAGTTCTTGAAGATGGAAAAAGGAGGCTTTGACGGAAGCTTACAGTAGTTCTTGAAGATGATAAAAGGAGGTTTTTATGGAAGCCTACAGTAGTTCTTCAAGATGATAAAAGGAGGTTTTTATGGAAGCCTACAGTAGTTCTTGAAGATGATAAAAGGAATTTTTGATGGACGCCTACAGTAGTTCTTGGAGATGGCAAAAGGAGACTTTGACGGAGGCCTACAGTAGTTCTTGAAGATGGCAAAAGGAGGCTTTGAGGAATGACTCTTGAATATGATAAAAGGAAGTTTTGACTGAGGCCTAAATTATTTCTTGAAAATTGAAAAATCAGGCTTTGACGGAAGCCTACAATAGTTCTTGAAGATAGCAAAAGGAGGCTTGGACGGAGGCCTACAGTTGTTCTTGAAGATAGCAAAAGGAGGCTTGGACGGAGGCCTACAGTAGTTCTTGAAGATTGAAAAAGGAGGCTTTGACGGAAGCCTACAGCAGTTCTTGAAGATAGCAAAAGGAGGCTTGGACGGAGGACTACAGTAGTTCTTCAAGATAGCAAAAGGAGGCTTTGACAGAAGCCTACAGTAGTTCTTGAAGATGGGAAAAGGACGCTTTCACGGAAGACTACAGTAGTTCTTGAAGATTGAAAAAGGAGGCTTTCAGGAACGACTTCAGCAATTCTTGAAGTTGGCAATAGGAGGCTTTGATGGAAGCCTACAGTAGTTCTTGAAGATGGCAAAAGGAGGCTTTGACGTAAGCATACAGTAGTTCTTCAAGATGGCAATAGGAGGCTTTGACGGAAGCCTACAGTAGTTCTTGAAGATTGCAAAAGGAGGCTTTCATGGAGGCCTACAGTAGTTCTTGATGATGGGGAAAGGAGGTTTTCATGGAAGCCGAAAGTTGTTCTTGAAGATGGCAAAATGAGGCTTTGATGGAAGCTGACAGCAGTTCTTGAAGATGGCAAAATGAGGCTTTGATGGAAGCTGACAGCAGTTCTTGAAGATGGCAAAAGGACGCTTTCACGGAATCCTACAGTAGTTCTTGAAGATGAGAAAAACAGGCTTTGACGGAGGCCTATAGTAGTTCTTGAAAATGAAAAAATCAGACTTTCACGGAAGCCTACAGTAGTTCTTGAAGACGGCAAAAGGAGGTTTTTACGGAACCTAAAGTAGCTCTTGAAGATGATAAAAGGAAGTTTTGACGGAAGCCTACAGTAGTTCTTGAAGATAGTAAAAGGAGGCTTTGACGGAGGCCTACAGTAGTTTTTGAAGATTGAAAAAAGAGGCTTTGACGGTAGTCTACAGTAGTTCTTGGAGATGGCAAAAGGAGGCTTTGAGGAACGACTACAGCAATTCTTGAACTTGGCAATTGGAGGCTTTGACGTAAGCCTACAGTAGTTCTTGAAGATGGCAAAAGGAGGTTTTTATGGAAGCTTACAGTAGCTCTTGAAAATGATAAAAGGAAGTTTTGACGGAAGCCTACAGTAGTTCTTGAAGATGGAAAAAGGAGGCTTTGACAGAAGCCTACAGTAGTTCTTGAAGATGGCAAAAGGAGGCTTTGAGGAATGACTCTTGAATATGATAAAAGGAAGTTTTGACTGAGGCCTACAGTATTTCTTGAAAATTGAAAAATCAGGCTTTGACGGAAGCCTTCAATAGTTCTTGAAGATAGCAAAAGGAGGCTTTGACGGAGGCCTACAGGAGTTCTTGGAGATGGGAAAAGGACGCTTTGAGGAAGGACTACAGCAATTCTTGAAGTTGTCAATAGGAGGCTTTGACGGAAGCTTACAGTAGTTCTTCAAGATAGCAAAAGGAGTCTTTGACAGAAGCCTACAGTAGTTCTTGAAGATGGGAAAAGGACGCTTTCACGGAAGCCTACAGTAGTTCTTGAAGATTGAAAAAGGAGGCTTTGAGGAACGACTTCAGCAATTCTTGAAGTTGGCAATAGGAGACTTTGATGGAAGCCTACAGTAGTTCTTGAAGATGGCAAAAGGAGGCTTTGACGTAAGCATACAGTAGTTCTTGAAGATTGAAAAAGGAGGCTTTGAGGAACGATTGCAGCAATTCTTGAAGTTGGCAATAGGAGACTTTGATGGAAGCCTACAGTAGTTCTTGAAGATGGCAAAAGGAGGCTTTGACGTAAGCATACAGTAGTTCTTCAAGATGGCAATAGGAGGCTTTGACGGAACCCTACAGTAGTTCTTGAAAATTGCAAAAGGAGGCTTTCATGGAGGCCTACAGTAGTTCTTGATGATGGGGAAAGGACGTTTTCATGGAAGCCGAAAGTTGTTCTTGAAGATGGCAAAATGAGGCTTTGATGGACGCCTACAGTAGTTCTTGAAGATGGCAAAAGGAGGCTTTGAGGAATGACTCTTGAATATGATAAAAGGAAGTTTTGACTGAGGCCTACAGTATTTCTTGAAAATTGAAAAATCAGGCTTTGACGGAAGCCTTCAATAGTTCTTGAAGATAGCAAAAGGACGCTTTGACGGAGGCCTACAGTAGTTCTTGAAAATTAAAAAAGGAGGCTTTGACGGAAGCCTACAGGAGTTCTTGGAGATGGGAAAAGGACGCTTTGAGGAAGGACTACAGCAATTCTTGAAGTTGGCAATAGGAGGCTTTGACGGAAGCTTACAGTAGTTTTTGAAGATGGCAAAAGGAGGTTTTTACGGAAGCCTACAGTAGTTCTTGAGATGATAAAAGGAAGTTTTGACAGAGGCCTACAGTAGTTCTTGAAAATGGAAAAATCAGGCTTTGATGGAAGCCTACAGAAGTTCTTGAAGATAGCAAAAGGAGGCTTGGCCGGAAGCCTACAGTAGTTCTTGAAGATGGCAAAAGGAGGCTTTGACGGAAGCCTACAGTAGTTCTTGAAGATCGCAAAAGGAGGCTTTGACGGAAGCCTACAGTAGTTCTTGAAGATGGCAAAAGGAGGCTTTGACGTAAGCCTACAGGAGTTCTTGAAGACTGCAAAATTAGGTTTTTACGGAACCTAAAGTAGCTCTTGAAGATAATAAAAGGAGGTTTTGACGGAAGCCTACAGTAGTTCTTGGAGATGGCAAAAGGAGGCTTTGAGGAACGACTACAGCAATTGTTGAAGTTGGTAATAGGAGGCTTTGACATAAACCTACAGTAGTTCTTGAAGATGGTAAAAGGAGGCTTTGATGGAATCCTATAGTAGTTCTTGGAGATGGCAAAAGGAGGCTTTGACGGACGCTTACAGTAGTTCTTGAAGATGAGAAAAGGAGGTTTTACAGAAGCCTACAGTAGCTCTTGAAGATGATAAAAGGAAGATTTGACAGAAGCCTACATTAGTTCTTGGAGATGGCAAAAGGAGGCTTTGACGGAAGCTTACAGTTGTTCTTGAAGGTGGAAAAAGGAGGCTTTGACGGAGGTCTACAGTAGTTCTTGAAGATGGAAAAAGGAGGCTTTGACGGAAGCTTACAGTAGTTCTTGAAGATGATAAAAGGAGTTTTTTATGGAAGCCTACAGTAGTTCTTGAAGATGATAAAAGAAGGTTTTTATGGAAGCCTACAGTAGTTCTTGAAGATGATAAAAGGAAATTTTGACGGACGCCTACAGTAGTTCTTGGAGATGGGAAAAGGAGGCTTTGACGGAGGCCTACAGTAGTTCTTGAAATTGGCATTTGGAGGGTTTCAGGGAAGCCGACAGCAGTTCATGAAGTAGGAAAAAGGAGGCTTTGACAGAAGCCTACAGTAGTTCTTGAAGATGGCAAAAGGAGGCTTTGAGGAATGACTCTTGAATATGATAAAAGGAAGTTTTGACTGAGGCCTACAGTATTTCTTGAAAATTGAAAAATCAGGCTTTGACGGAAGCCTTCAATAGTTCTTGAAGATAGCAAAAGGAGGCTTTGACGGAGGCCTACAGTAGTTCTTGAAAATTAAAAAAGGAGGCTTTGACGGAAGCCTACAGGAGTTCTTGGAGATGGGAAAAGGACGCTTTGAGGAAGGACTACAGCAATTCTTGAAGTTGTCAATAGGAGGCTTTGACGGAAGCTTACAGTAGTTCTTCAAGATAGCAAAAGGAGGCTTTGACAGAAGCCTACAGTAGTTTTTTTTTTTTTTATTGAAAATTTTTTAAATTTTACAAAAACAAATCCCCTTCCCATACCCCCCCCAACCCTACCTCACCGCCCCCCCTTCCCAACCTCCCAAACCCTCCCCTGGACTTCCCAGAGCTGAGTACAGGCTTAATTAAAAAAAAAAAATGAAAAACCTTAAAACACTTTTAAAACCTAAACAAATTTAAATACAATCATCATTCTATATAAACTCCCTCCAAAAACACAAATTTAAACATTACTTTCTTTGAATATCTATATCTATAGTGTAAAATCTAATTTCTCCCTCTTTCTTTATCCTAAAACATAAAAATAAACATATAAACCTTTGTTATACCATTAAAACTAAATACTCTTAAAAAACTTAAAGTAAATACATATTTCCTTCAATCTTCATAATCTTCTCTCCTATCCAAAAAGAAAAAACTTAAAAAACTTATAAGTCCTAAACAAATCTAAGCACATTTAGTTAAACAAATTATTTTCTCTTAAAAATATTAATAATAATATTTAAAAACTAGAAACACTTTTAAATCCTAAACAAATCTAAATACAATCATCATTCTATATAAACTCCCTCCAAAAACACAAATTTAAACATTACTTTCTTTCCTAAACAAATCTAGACATTTAATTAAACAAATTATTTTCTCTTAAAAATATTAATAATATTTAAAAACCAAATTTAAGCATACTTAAAACTTGAACAAGTTATACTCCCTTCAAAACACGAATTTAAACATTACTTAAAATTTAAAACATTAGAATCCCCTCACTAAAATTAACAAATTATAATCCCATAACAAATTCCATCCATAAGAAACTCCATCCTTATCAATCTCAATTATACTAGTGTCATTATTATCAGTCTCAGTTATCCATTGTCATCGATCCTCGTATCATACTCAAGAGAAATGCTGCAAATTCTGCCTTAGAAGACTGCTCCAAAATTCCTGAATCTCCCAACGACTCCGGAGCCTTCCCAACTTCCATTTCAGACAGCAATTCCACCCTTGAAGCCAAAATTCCTGAATCTCCCATCGACTCCGAAGCCAATACAGGTAAGGGTTCCAATTCCTCCTTGTGTTGGTCTTTACAATTATAAGTTGTACAAGTTATCCTTTGCCCGTTCCTCTCTTGTTGATGCCCCTCAAACTGAGATTTCCCAGTTTCCATTTCAGGCAGCAATTCCACCCTTGAAGATTGCTTCAAAAACTTTGTAGGTTTAACATCTCCCAGAGATTCAGAAACCACTGAATATGAAACTTCCTTAACCTTCTTCTGTTGCTGCTTTTCTTTGGAATTGTATGCTGCACAAGTTGTCTTCTGCTCCTCAACCTGGACTTGTTGAGGCCTCTCACACAAAGATTCGCCAGTTTTCATAAATATAGGCTCTTCAAACTGTAATTCTACATTCTTTTCTTCCAAAGCTTTAAACTTAATAGATGGCGATGCACATACCCCCAAGACCGAAGTATAAAAATCTTTTGCTTGAGAAACAGTATTAAGTCTATAACATGTCCCCAGGTAGTTCACCACCATTCCAGTCGGAACATCCCATCTGAATAGAATTTTTCTCTTTTTAAGTTCATTTGCTAGAAAAGCAAACTCCTTTCTTCTTCTTAAAATTTTAGATGGGATCTCCTTAAAAATTATAACATCTTGTGAAGCAATTTGAAATCTCTTCTTATAATAGGCTTGCACAATTTCATTGCGTAAAGATCTTTTACCAAAGTAAATTACCACATCTCTTGGCAGATTCTTCTGTGCTGCCACCACAGAGTTAACCCTAAATAATTTTTCAATTTCACTAAGTATTCCCTCTTTTTCTTTATTCAAAATCAATGCAAAGTCCTTTGCAACCATCTCTTTCAGATCTCCCTGCAAAGACTCTCCCAGGCCTCTAATTCTTAAGGCATATTCCATTTGTCCATATTGAAGCATAAGAATCTCATTTTCCATTTCTTTTTCCATACTTTCAATTTTCCCCTCCATTATGTCCACTTTTTCATCTACCTCTTCCACATGGGAGTTCACCTTTTCAAGAACAGAAGCAACTCCTTCTAAAGCCAAAACAAAATCTTGTCTCAAGATCTTATTATTTTCCTCTAAAATCTTTTTCATTTCTGCCCTAATTTGAATTATAACATCTCCCATCATGTCTTGCAAATCCTTCATAGTTATTAGCTGACCCCCAGAAGAGGGTGAAACTGTTGATTTAGAAGCTGTAGAAATCCCTGGACGCTTTGGAGCCATCTTAAAGAAAAACCTTTAGTCCTTCTTAAAAAATTATAAAAATTCCTTCAAAAATCATAACTCCCTCCAAAGAAGGTCATTATAATATAAAAAAAAAAAGGAAGAGAAAAGGAATTAAAAAAAAGCTTTACTCCTTCTTAAAAATTACAAAAATTAAACAGAAAAAAGTCCTTCAAAAAAGGATCATACAATAAAAAGAAGGGAGTTCAAAAAAAAAAAAAAAGGGAGAAGAAAAAAAATAATTAAAAAGAAAAAGTCCGTTCCAAAAAAAAAATACTTAGAGATACCAAAAACAACCATTCCAATCATAAGAAAATAAAAAGGGAAAGGGAAAGAAAAAAAAGAGAAACACCAAAAAACCTGCCGGTCAGCATTCTAACTTCAGAAAAAAAAACACCGAGAGATTTGCCGATCGCCATTTTACTTTCCCTTTCAACAAAGAAAAAAAAATAAAAAGAGAGAATAAAGATAGAAACAAGTCTTAAAACTTAAAATCCAAATAAATCAAAGAAAGCAAAAACTAAATCCTCTACTCAGCTCTGTCCATTTATAAAAAAAAAACAACTCACCAGTTCTCTTTAATCACGGAGGTGTTTGCAGCGGCTCGTTTTGTCCCTGAGGACAAAAACAGCTGGGAAGCGGAGACAAGTCTGAACTCCGTGGGAGCACTCCTTTCACCCCCACAAAAAAAACTTGGGGGGTGCAAAAGAGGCTCTACCACTATTCAGACACTCTCTACCCCCCCCCTTTGCCCGGGAGGGGGATTTTGAACCGCTGAACAGCTGGTGTCTGCTGTTCATAGCGGTTCTTACACTTACCCAGGAGAGACGGCTACAAAGTAGCCGCCATCGCGCGCGCAAAATCCACCGGAAGTCAGAAGCCTACAGTAGTTCTTGAAGATGGGAAAAGGACGCTTTCACGGAAGCCTACAGTAGTTCTTGAAGATTGAAAAAGGAGGCTTTGAGGAACGACTTCAGCAATTCTTGAAGTTGGCAATAGGAGACTTTGATGGAAGCCTACAGTAGTTCTTGAAGATGGCAAAAGGAGGCTCTGACGTAAGCATACAGTAGTTCTTGAAGATTGAAAAAGGAGGCTTTGAGGAACGATTGCAGCAATTCTTGAAGTTGGCAATAGGAGACTTTGATGGAAGCCTACAGTAGTTCTTGAAGATGGCAAAAGGAGGCTTTGACGTAAGCATACAGTAGTTCTTCAAGATGGCAATAGGAGGCTTTGACGGAACCCTACAGTAGTTCTTGAAAATTGCAAAAGGAGGCTTTCATGGAGGCCTACAGTAGTTCTTGATGATGGGGAAAGGACGTTTTCATGGAAGCCGAAAGTTGTTCTTGAAGATGGCAAAATGAGGCTTTGATGGAAGCCGACAGCAGTTCTTGAAGACGGCAAAAGGACGCTTTCACGGAATCCTACAGTAGTTCTTGAAGATGAGAAAAACAGGCTTTGACGGAGGCCTACAGTGGTTCTTGAAAAT
This sequence comes from Crotalus helleri, assembly GCA_024509115.1. Taxonomy (NCBI): domain Eukaryota; kingdom Metazoa; phylum Chordata; class Lepidosauria; order Squamata; family Viperidae; genus Crotalus; species Crotalus helleri. The sequence goes on along the minus strand of JAKSXO010000028.1, from coordinate 335,830 downwards.
GAAAAAATCAGACTTTCACGGAAGCCTACAGTAGTTCTTGAAGATAGCAAAAGGAGGCTTAGACGGAGGCCTACAGTAGTTCTTGAAGATAGTAAAAGGAGGCTTTGACGGAGGCCTACAGTAGTTTTTGAAGATTGAAAAAAGAGGCTTTGACGGTAGTCTACAGTAGTTCTTGGAGATGACAAAAGGAGGCTTTGAGGAACGACTACAGCAATTCTTGAACTTGGCAATTGGAGGCTTTGACGTAAGCCTACAGTAGTTCTTGAAGATGGCAAAAGGAGGTTTTTATGGAAGCCTACAGTAGCTCTTGAAAATGATAAAAGGAAGTTTTGACGGAAGCCTACAGTAGTTCTTGAAGATGGAAAAAGGAGGCTTTGACGTAAGAATACACTAGTTCTTGAAGATGGCAAAAGGAGGTTTTTACGGAAGCCTACAGTAGCTCTTGAAGTTTATAAAAGCAAGATTTGACGGAAGCCTACAGTACTTTTTGGAGATGGCAAAAGGAGGCTTTGATGGAGGATTACCGCAGTTCTTGAAGATGGCAAAGGAGGCTTTGACGGAGGCCTACAATACTTCTTGAAGATGGAAAAAGGAGGCTTTGACGGAAGCTTACAGTAGTTCTTGAAGATGATAAAAGGAGGTTTTTATGGAAGCCTACAGTAGTTCTTGAAGATGGCAAAAGGAGGCTTTGATGGAAGCCGACAGCAGTTCTTGAAGATGGCAAAAGGAGGCTTTCACGGAATTTTACAGTAGTTCTTGAAGATAAGAAAAAGAGGCTTTGATGGATGCCTACAGTAGTATTTGAAGATGGCAAAAGGAGGTTTTTACAGAAGCCTACAGTAGTTTTTGAATGTGATAAAACGAAGTATTGATGGAGGCCTACAGTAGTTCTTGAAAATGGGAAAAGCAGGATTTCACTGAAGCCTACAGTAGTTTTGACGATAGCAAAAGGAGGCTTTGACGGAGGCCTACAGTAGTAATTGAAAATTAAAAAAGGAGGCTTGGACGGAAGCCTACATTAGTTCTTGGAGATGGCAAAAAGACGCTTTGAGGAAGGACTACAGCAATTCTTGAAGTTGGCAATAGGAGGCTTTGACAGAAGCTTACAGTAGTTCTTGAAGATGGCAAAAGGAGGTTTTTACGGAAGCCTACAGTAGTTCTTGAGATGATAAAAGGAAGTTTTGACAGAGGCCTACAGTAGTTCTGGAAAATGGAAAAATCAGGCTTTGATGGAAGCCTACAGCAGTTCTTGAAGATAGCAAAAGGAGGCTTGGACGGAGGCCTACATTAGTTCTTCAAGATAGCAAAAGGAGGCTTTGACGGAAGCCTACAGTAGTTCTTGAAGATGGCAAAAGTACGCTTTCACGGAAGCCTACAGTAGTTCTTGAAGATGGCAATAGGAGGCTTTGACGGAAGCCTACAGTAGTTCTTGAAGACGGCAAAAGTAGGTTTTTACGGAACCTAAAGTAGCTCTTGAAGATGATAAAAGGAAGTTTTGACAGAGGCCTACAGTAGTTCTGGAAAATGGAAAAATCAGGCTTTGACGGAAGCCTACAGCAGTTCTTGAAGAAAGCAAAAGGAGGCTTGGACGGAGGCCTACATTAGTTCTTCAAGATAGCAAAAGGAGGCTTTGACGGAAGCCTACAGTAGTTCTTGAAGATGGCAAAAGGACGCTTTCACGGAAGCCTACAGTAGTTCTTGAAGATGGCAAAGGGAGGCTTTGACGGAAGCCTACAGTAGTTCTTGAAGACGGCAAAATTAGGTTTTTACGGAACCTAAAGTAGCTCTTGAAGATGATAAAAGGAAGTTTTGATGGAAGCCTACAGTAGTTCTTGGAGATGGCAAAAGGAGGCTTTCACGGAAGCCTACAGCAATTCTTGAAGTTGGTAATAGGAGGCTTTGACGGAAACCTACAGTAGTTCTTGAAGATGGTAAAAGGAGGTTTTGATGGAATCCTATAGTAGTTCTTGGAGATGGCAAAAGCAGACTTTGACGTACGCTTACAGTACTTCTTGAAGATGATAAAAGGAGGTTTTACGGAAGCCTACAGTAGCTCTTGAAGATGATAAAAGGAGGTTTTTATGGAAGCCTACAGTAGTTCTTGAAGATGATAAAAGGAATTTTTGATGGACGCCTATGGTAGTTCTTGGAGATGGCAAAAGGAGACTTTGACGGATGCCTACAATAGTTCTTGAAATTGGCAAAAGGAGGCTTTGAGGAATGACTCTTGAATATGATAAAAGGAAGTTTTGACTGAGGCCTAAATTATTTCTTGAAAATTGAAAATCAGGCTTTGACGGAAGCCTACAATAGGTCTTGAAGATAGCAAAAGGAGGCTTGGACGGAGGCCTACAGTTGTTCTTGAAGATAGCAAAAGGAGGCTTGGACGGAGGCCTACAGTAGTTCTTGAAGATTGAAAAAGGAGGCTTTGACGGAAGCCTACAGTAGTTCTTGAAGACGGCAAAGGGAGGCTTTGATGTAAGCCTACAGGAGTTCTTGAATACGGCAAAATTAGGTTTTTACGGAACCTAAAGTAGCTCTTGAAGATGATAAAAGGAGGTTTTGACGGAAGCCTACAGTAGTTCTTGGAGATGGCAAAAGGAGGCTTTGAGGAACGACTACAGCAATTGTTGAAGTTGGTAATAGGAGGCTTTGACGGAAACCTACAGTAGTTCTTGAAGATGGTAAAAGGAGGCTTTGATGGAATCCTATAGTAGTTCTTGGAGATGGCAAAAGGAGGCTTTGACGGACGCTTACAGTAGTTCTTGAAGATGATAAAAGGAGGTTTTACAGAAGCCTACAGTAGCTCTTGAAGATGATAAAAGGAAGATTTGACAGATCCTACATTAGTTCTTGGAGATGGAAAAAGGAGGCTTTGACGGAAGCTTACAGTAGTTCTTGAAGATGGAAAAAGGAGGCTTTGATGGAAGCTTACAGTAGTTCTTGAAGATGATAAAAGGAGGTTTTTATGGAAGCCTACAGTAGTTCTTGAACATGATAAAAGGAGGTTTTTATGGAAGCCTACAGTAGTTCTTGAAGATGATAAAAGGAATTTTTGATGGACGCCTACAGTAGTTCTTGGAGATGGGAAAAGGAGGCTTTGACGGAGGCCTACAGTAGTTCTTGTAATTGGCATTTGGAGGGTTTCAGGGAAGCCGACAGCAGTTCGTGAAGTTGGCAATAGGAGGCTTTGACGGAAGCCTACAGTAGTTCTTGAAGATGATAAAAGGAAGTTTTGACGGAAACCTACAGTAGTTCTTGGAGATGGCAAAAGGAGGATTTGACGGAGGTTTACAGTAGTTCTTGAAGATGATAAAAGGAGGTTTTTATGGAAGCCTACAGTAGTTCTTGAAGATGATAAAAGGAATTCTTGATGGACGCCTACAGTAGTTCTGGGAGATGGCAAAAGGAGACTTTGACGGAGGCCTACAGTAGTTCTTGAAATTGGCAATTGGAGGGTTTCAGGGAAGCCGACAGCAGTTCTTGAAGTAGGCAAAAGGAGGCTTTGAGGAATGACTCTTGAATATGATAAAAGGAAGTTTTGACTGAGGCCTAAATTATTTCTTGAAAATTGAAAAATCAGGCTTTGACGGAAGATAGCAAAAGGAGGCTTGGACGGAGGCCTACAGTTGTTCTTGAAGATAGCAAAAGGAGGCTTGGACGGAGGCCTACAGTAGTTTTGAAGATTGAAAAAGGAGGCTTTGACGGAAGCCTACAGTAGTTCTTGAAGACGGCAAAAGGAGGCTTTGATGTAAGCCTACAGGAGTTCTTGAATACGGCAAAATTACGTTTTTACGGAACCTAAAGTAGCTCTTGAAGATGATAAAATGAAGTTGTGACGGAAGCCTACAGTAGTTCTTGGATATGGCAAAAGGAGGCTTTGAGGAAGGACTACAGTAACTCTTCAAGTTGGCATTAGGAGGCTTTGACTGAAGCCTACAGTAGTTCTTGAGGATGGCAAAAGGAGGCTTTGACGTAGGCCTACAGGAGTTCTTGAAGACGGCAAATTTAGGTTTTTACGGAACCTAAGGTAGCTCTTGAAGATGATAACAGCAGATTTTTACGGACGCGTACAGTAGTTCTTGGAGATAGCAAAAGGAGGCTTTGAGGAACGACTACAGCAATTCTTGAAGTTGGCAATAGGAGGCTTTGACGGAAGCCTACAGTAGTTTTCGAAGATGGTAAAAAGAAGATTTGAGGGAAGCCTACAGTATTTCTTGAAGATGGCAACAGGAGGCTTTGACGGAAGCCTACAGTAGTTCTTGAAGGTGGAAAAAGGAGGCTTTGACAGAGGCCTATAGTAGTTCTTGAAGATGGAAAAAGGAGGCTTTGACGGAAGACTACAGTAGTTCTTGAAGTTGGCAATTGGAAGGTTTTAGGGAAGCCGAAAGCAGTTCTTGAATATGGCAAAAGGAGGCTTTGATGGAAGCCTACAGTAGTTCTTGAAATTGGCAATTCGAGGGTTTCAGGGAAGCCGACAGCAGTTCTTGAAGATGGCAAAAGGAGGCTTTGATGGAAGCCTACAGTAGTTCTTGAAGATGGCAAAAGGAGGCTTTGACGGAAGCCTAAAGTAGTTCTTGAAGATGGCAAAAGGAGGCTTTGACGGAAGCCTACAGTAGTTCTTGAAGATGGCAAAAGGACGCTTTCACGGAAGCCTACAGTAGTTCTTGAAGATTGCAATGGGAGGCTTTGACGGAAGCCTACAGTAGTTCTTGAAGACGGCAAAATTAGGTTTTTACGGAACCTAAAGTAGCTCTTGAAGATAATAAAAGGAGGTTTTGACGGAAGCCTACAGTAGTTCTTGGAGATGGCAAAAGGAGGCTTTGAGGAACGAATACAGCAATTGTTGAAGTTCGTAATAGGAGGCTTTGACGGAAACCTACAGTAGTTTTTGAAGATGGTAAAAGGAGGCTTTGATGGAATCCTATAGTAGTTCTTGGAGATGGCAAAAGGAGGCTTTGACGGACGCTTACAGTACTTCTTGAAGATGATAAAAGGAGGTTTTACAGAAGCCTACAGTAGCTCTTGAAGATGATAAAAGGAAGATTTGACAGAAGCCTACATTAGTTCTTGGAGATGGTAAAAGGAGGCTTTGACGGAAGCTTACAGTAGTTCTTGAAGATGATAAAAGGAGGTTTTTATGGAAGCCTACAGTAGTTCTTGAAGATGATAAAAGGAGGTTTTTATGGAAGCCTACAGTAGTTCTTGAAGATGATAAAAGGAATTTTTGATGGACGCCTACAGTAGTTCTTGGAGATGGGAAAAGGAGGCTTTGACGGAGGCCTACAGTAGTTCTTGAAATTGGCATTTGGAGGGTTTCAGGGAAGCCGACAGCAGTTCGTGAAGTAGGAAAAAGGAGGCTTTGACAGAAGCCTACAGTAGTTCTTGGACATGGCAAAAGTAGGCTTTGATGAAGGACTACAGCAATTCTTGAAGTTGGCAATAGGAGGCTTTGACGGAAGCCTACAGTAGTTCTTGAAGATGATAAAAGGAAGTTTTGACGGAAGCCTACAGTAGTTCTTGGAGATGGCAAAAGGAGGATTTGACGGAGGTTTACAGTAGTTCTTGAAGATGATAAAAGGAGGTTTTTATGAAAGCCTACAGTAGTTCTTGAAGATGATAAAAGGAATTTTTGATGGATGCCTACAGTAGTTCTTGGAGATGGCAAAAGGAGACTTTGACGGAGGCCTACAGTAGTTCTTGAAATTGGCAATTGGAGGGTTTCAGGGAAGCCGAAAGCAGTTCTTGAAGTAGGCAAAAGGAGGCTTTGACGGAAGCCTACAGTAGTTCTTGAAGATGGCAAAAGGAGGCTTTGAGGAATGACTCTTGAATATGATAAAAGGAAGTTTTGACTGAGGCCTAAATTATTTCTTGAAAATTGAAAAATCAGGCTTTGACGGAAGCCTACAATAGTTCTTGAAGATAGCAAAAGGAGGCTTGGACGGAGGCCTACAGTTGTTCTTGAAGATAGCAAAAGGAGGCTTGGATGGAGGCCTACAGTAGTTCTTGAAGATGGCAAAAGGAGGCTTTGATGTAAGCCTACAGGAGTTCTTGAATACGGCAAAATTAGGTTTTTACGGAACCTAAAGTAGCTCTTGAAGATGATAAAACGAAGTTGTGATGGAAGCCTACAGTAGTTCTTGGATATGGCAAAAGGAGGCTTTGAGGAAGGACTACAGTAACTCTTGAAGTTGGCATTAGGAGGCTTTGACTGAAGCCTACAGTAGTTCTTGAAGATGGCTAAAGGAGGCTTTGACGTAGGCCTACAGGAGTTCTTGAAGACGGCAAAATTAGGTTTTTACGGAACCTAAGGTAGCTCTTGAAGATGATAAAAGGAAGTTTTGATGGAAGCTTACAGTAGTTCTTGAAGATGATAACAGCAGATTTTTACGGACGCGTACAGTAGTTCTTGGAGATAGCAAAAGGAGGCTTTGAGGAACGACTACAGCAATTCTTGAAGTTGGCAATAGGAGGCTTTGACGGAAGCCTACAGTAGTTTTCGAAGATGGTAAAAAGAAGATTTGAGGGAAGCCTACAGTATTTCTTGAAGATGGCAAAAGGAGGCTTTGACGGAAGCCTACAGTAGTTCTTGAAGGTGGAAAAAGGAGGCTTTGACAGAGGCCTATAGTAGTTCTTGAAGATGGAAAAAGGAGGCTTTGATGGAAGACTACAGTAATTCTTGAAGATGGAAAATGGAGGCTTTGACGGAAGCCTACAGTATTTCTTGAAGTTGGCAATTGGATGGTTTTAGGGAAGCCGAAAGCAGTTCTTCAATATGACAAAAGGAGGCTTTGATGGAAGCCTACAGTAGTTCTTGAAATTGGCAATTCGAGGGTTTCAGGGAAGCCGACAGCAGTTCTTGAAGATGGCAAAAGGAGGCTTTGATGGAAGCCTACAGTAGTTCTTGAAGATGATAAAATGATGCTTTGATGGAGACCTGCAATAGTTCTTGAAGATGGAAAAAGGAGATTTTGACGGAAGCCTACAGTAGTTCTTGAAGATGGCAAAAGGAGGCTTTGAGGAATGACTCTTGAATATGATAAAAGGAAGTTTTGACTGAGGCCTACAGTATTTCTTGAAAATTGAAAAATCAGGCTTTGACGGAAGCCTTCAATAGTTCTTGAAGATAGCAAAAGGAGGCTTTGACGGAGGCCTACAGTAGTTTTTGAAAATTAAAAAAGGAGGCTTTGACGGAAGCCTACAGGAGTTCTTGGAGATGGGAAACGGACGCTTTGAGGAAGGACTACAGCAATTCTTGAAGTTGGCAATAGGAGGCTTTGACGGAAGCTTACAGTAGTTTTTGAAGATGGCAAAAGGAGGTTTTTACGGAAGCCTACAGTAGTTCTTGAGATGATAAAAGGAAGTTTTGACAGAGGCCTACAGTAGTTCTTGAAAATGGAAAAATCAGGCTTTGACGGAAGCCTACAGCAGTTCTTGAAGATAGCAAAAGGAGGCTTGGACGGAAGCCTACAGTAGTTCTTGAAGATGGCAAAAGGAGGCTTTGACAGAAGCCTACAGTAGTTCTTGAAGATGGCAAAAGGAGGCTTTGACGTAAGCCTACAGGAGTTCTTGAAGACGGCAAAATTAGGTTTTTACGGAACCTAAAGTAGCTCTTGAAGATAATAAAAGGAGGTTTTGACGGAAGCCTACAGTAGTTCTTGGAGATGGCAAAAGGAGGCTTTGAGGAACGACTACAGCAATTGTTGAAGTTGGTAATAGGAGGCTTTGACGGAAACCTACAGTAGTTCTTGAAGATGTCAAAAGGAGGCTTTGACGTAAGCATACAGTAGTTCTTCAAGATGGCAAAAGGAGATTTTGACCGAGGCCTACAGTAGTTCTTGAAGATGGCAAAAGGACGCATTCACGGAATCCTACAGTAGTTCTTGAAGATGAGAAAAAAAGGCTTTGAGGGAGGCCTACAGTAGTTATTGAAATTGGCAATTGGAGGGTTTCAGGGAAGGCGACAGCAGTTCTTGAAGTAGGCCAAAGGAGGCTTTGACGGAAGCCTACAGTAGTTCTTGGAAATGGCAAAAGGAGGCTTTGAGGAACGACTACAGCAATACTTGAAAATGGCAATAGGAGGCTTTGATGGAAGCCTACAGTAGTTCTTGAAGATGGCAAAAGGAGGCTTTGATGTAAGCATACAGTAGTTCTTGAAGATGGCAAAAGGAGGTTTTGACGGAGGCCTACAGTAGTTCTTGAAGATGGCAAAAGGAGGCTTTCATGGAGGCCTACAGTAGTTCTTGAAGATGATAAAAGGAGGTTTTTACGGAATCTAATGTAGGTCTGGAAGATGATAAAAGGAAGTTTTGACTGAAGCTTACAGTAGTTCTTGGAGATGGCAAAAGGAGGCTTTGAGGAAGGACTACAGCAATTCTTGAAGTTGGCAATAGGAGGCTTTGACGGAAGCCTACAGTAGTTCTTCAAGATGGCAAAAGGAGATTTTGACCGAGGCCTACAGTAGTTCTTGAAGATGGCAAAAGGACGCATTCACGGAATCCTACAGTAGTTCTTGAAGATGAGAAAAAAAGGCTTTGAGGGAGGCCTACAGTAGTTATTGAAATTGGCAATTGGAGGGTTTCAGTGAAGCCGACAGCAGGTCTTGAAGTAGGCAAAAGGAGGCTTTGACGGAAGACTACAATAGTTCTTCAAGATGATAAATAGAAGTTTTGACGGAGGCCTACAGTAGTTCTTGAGGATGGAAAAAGGAGGCTTTGATAGAAGCCTACAGTAGTTCCTGGAGATGGCAAAAGGAGGCTTTGACATAAGCCAACAGTATTTCTTGAAGATGGCAAAAGGTGGTTTTGATGGAGGCCTACAGTAGTTCTTGAAGATTGCAAAAGGAGGCTTTCATGGAGGCCTACAGTAGTTCTTGAAGATGGCAAAGGAGGTTTTCATGGAAGCTGAAAGTAGTTCTTGAAGATGGCAAAAGGAGGCTTTGATGGAAGCCGACAGCAGTTCTTAAAGATGGCAATAGGAGGCTTTGAGGGAAGCCTACAGTAGGTCTTGAAGTTTGCAAAAGGAGGATTTGACGTAAGCCTATAGGAGTTCCTGAAGACTGCAAAATTAGGTTTTTACGGAACCTAAAGTAGGTCTTGAAGATGATAAAAGGAGGCTTTGACAGAAGCCTACAGTAGTTCTTGAAATTGGCAATTGGAGGGTTTCAGGGAAGGCGACAGCAGTTCTTGAAGTAGGCAAAACGAGGCTTTGACGGAAGCCTACAGTAGTTCTTGAAGATGGCAAAAGGAGGCTTTGAGGAATGATTACAGCAAATCTTGAAGTTGGCAATAGGAGGCTTTGATGGAAGTCTACAGTAGTTCTTTAAGATGGCAAAAGGAGGCTTCGACGGATGGCTACAGTAGGTCTTGAAGATGGCAAAAGGAGGTTTTTACGGAGGCCTACAGTAGTTGTTGAAGATGGCGAAAGGTGGTTTTCATGCATGCTGAAAGTAGTTCTTGAAGATGGCCAAAGGAGTTTTTGATGGAAGCCGACAGCAGTTCGTGAAGATGCAAAAGGAGGCTTTCACGGAATCCTACAGTAGTTCTTGAAGATGAGAAAAAGAGGCTTTGACGGATGGCTACAGTAGTTCTTGAAGATGGCAAAAGGAGGTTTTTATGGAAGCCTACAGTAGTTCTTCAATATGATAAAAGGAGGTTTTGACGGAGGCCTATAGTAGTTCTTGAAAATGGAAAATTCAGGCTTTGACGGAAGCCTACAGTAGTTCTTGAAATTGGTAATTGGAGTGTCACACTCAGCTGGGAAATCTGCCAAATTTCTCTCTCCCCCGACTTGCTGGCTGTCGCTTTCCCCCCCGGGGAAACTGTTACAGCTACGGGGTTGGTTTCAGGCAATTTTTTTTTTTTCCCATAATGAGATCTCCCCCGAGGCTGCTGTTGATAAATCGGGACGTAGATCGTTTGAAAAGAGTGTGGATTCTGGCATAATGTCACAAGTTCCGACTAATGAAGCACTTCAAAGAACTTTCAGGCATGTTTCCTAAAGTCTTTATTTGCAGAGCTACAAATTATGCCGGTCAACATTGGACTAATTGATGCCAGAATCTGAACTTCCGGCCGGTGGCATCAATCTTTCCTTGCTCAACCCCTCCCTTCTCATGCAGTCACAGGTCACATTATCCAATTAGTGAGAAGGTCAAACGTTTACTTCCTCTTTCTTTCAAGGGCTTTTTTCCCCCGCCCAGTCTAAGCTAAGTATTAACCCAATAAATGCCAGACAGTTTTGCATATTGTCAAAGCAAGAATATACAGTATTTGCAGCATTGACATGGAGGGTTTCAGGGAAGGCGACAGCAGTTCTTGAAGGAGGCAAAAGGAGGCTTTGACGAAAGCCTACAGTAGTTCTTGAAGATGGCAAAAGGAGGCTTTGAGGAATGACTACATCAATTCTTGAAGTTGGCAATAGGAGGCTTTGACAGAAGCCTACAGTAGTTCTTCAAGATGGCAAAAGGAGGCTTTGACGTAAGCATACAGAACTTCTTGAAGATGGCAAAAGGAGGTTTTTATGGAAGCCTACAGTAGCTCTTGAAGATGATAAAAGGAAGATTTGACAGAAACCTACAGTAGTTTTTGGAGATGGCAAAAGGAGGCTTTGACGGAGGCCTACAGTAGTTCTTGAAGATGGAAAAAGGAGGATTTGATGGAAGCTTACAGTAGTTCTTGAAGATGATAAAAGGAGGTTTTTACGGCAGCCTACAGTAGTTCTTGGAGATGGCAAAAGGAGGCTTTGAGGAAGGACTACAGCAATTCTTGAAGTTGGCAATAGGAGGCTTTGACGGAAGCCTACAGTAGTTCTTGAAGATGATAAAAGGAAGATGTGACGGAAGCCTACAATAGTTTTTGGAGATAGCAAAAGGAGGGTTTGACCGAGGCCTACAGTAGTTCTTGAAGATGGAAAAAGGAGGCTTTGACGGAAGCCTACAGTTGTTCTTGAAGATGGCAAAAGGAGGCTTTGACGGAGGCCTACAGTAGTTCTTGAATTTGGTAATAGGAGGTTTGACGGAATCCTACAGTAGTTCTTGAAGATGGCAAAAGGAGGCTTTGACGTAAGCATACAGTAGTTCTTGAAGTTGGCAATTGGAATGTTTTAGGGAAGCCGAAAGCAGTTCTTGAAGATGGCAAAAGGAGGCTTTGATGAAAGCCTACAGTAGTTCTTGAAATCGGCAATTCGAGGGTTTCAGGGAAGCCGACAGCAGTTCTTGAAGATGGCAACAAGAGGCTTTGATGCAAGCCTATAGTAGTTCTTGAAGATAACAAAATGAGGGTTGGATGGAGGCCTACAGTAGTTCTTGAAGATAGCAAAAGGAGGCTTTCAGGAAGGAGTACAGCAATTCTTGATGTTGGCTAAAGGAGGTTTTTACGGAAGCCTACAGTAGTTCTTGAAGATGATAAAAGGAAGTTTTGACGGAGGCCTACAGTAGCTCTTGAAATTGGCAATTGGAGGGTTTCAGGGAAGGCGACAGCAGTTCTTGAAGTAGGCAAAAGGAGGCTTTGACGGAAGCCTACAGTTGTTCTTGAAGATGGCAAAAGTAGCCTTTGACGGAGGCCTACAGCAGTTCTTGAAGATGGAAAAAGTAGGGTTTGACAGAAGCCGACAGAAGTTGTTGGAGATGGCAAAAGTAGGCTTTGACGTAAGCATACAGTAGTTCTTGAAGATGGCAAAAGGAGGTTTTGACGGAGGGCTACAGTAGTTCTTGAAGATGGCAAAAGGAGGCTTTGACGGAAGCCTACAGTTGTTCTTGAAGATGGCAAAAGTAGGCTTTGACGGAAGCCTACAGTTGTTCTTGAAGATGGTAAAAGGAGGCTTTGACGGAGGCCTACAGTTGTTCTTAAAGATTGAAAAAGTAGGCTTTGACAGAAGCCTACAGGAGTTGTTGGAGATGGCAAAAGGAGGCTTTGAGGAACGACTACAGCAATTCTTGAATTTGGCAATAGGTGGCTTTGACGGAAGCCTACAGTAGTTCTTGAAGATGGCAAAAGGAGGCTTTGACGTAAGCATACAGTAGTTCTTGAAGATGGCAAAAGGAGGTTTGGACGGAGGCCTAAAGTAGTTCTTGAAGTTTGCAAAAGGAGGCTTTCACGGAGGCCTACAGTAGTTCTTGAAGATGGCAAAAGGAGGCTTTGACAGAGGATTACCGCAGTTCTTGAAGATGGCAAAAGGAGGCTTTGACGGAAGCCTACTGTAGTTCTTGAAGATGGCAAAAGGAGCTTTATACGGAGGCCTACAGTAGTTCTTGAAGATGGAAAAAGGAGGCTTTGATGGAGGCCTACATTAGTTCTTGAAATAGGCAATTGGAGGGTTTCAGGGAAGCCGAGAGCAGTTCTTGAAGTAGGCAAAATGAGGCTTGACGGAAGCCTACAGAAGTTCTTGAAGATAGCAAAAGGAGGTTTGACGGAGGCGTACAGTAGTTCTTGAAGTAGGCAAAATGAGGCTTGACGGAAGCCTACAGTAGTTCTTGAAGATGGCAAAAGGAGGCTTTGACAGAAGCCTACAGTAGTTCTTCAATATGATAAAAGGAGGTTTTGACGGAGGCCTATAGTAGTTCTTGAAAATGGAAAATTCAGGCTTTGACGGAAGCCTACAGTAGTTCTTGGAGATGGCAAAAGAAGTCTTTGAGGAAGGACTACAGCAATTCTTCAAGTTGGCAATAGGAGGTTTTTACGGAAGCCTACAGTAGCTCTTGAAGATGATAAAACGAAGTTTTGACAGAAGCCTACAATAGTTCATGGAGAAGGCAAAAGGAGGCTTTGACGGAAGACTACAGTAGTTCTTGAAGATGGAAAAAGGAGGCTTTGATGGAAGCTTACAGTAGTTCTTGAAGATGATAAAAGGAGGTTTTTATGGAAGCCTACAGTAGTTCTTGAAGATGATAAAAGGAAGTTTTTATGGAAGCCTACAGTAGTTCTTGAAGATGATAAAAGGAGGCTTTGACGGAGGCCTACAGTAGTTCTTGAAATTGGCAATTGGAGGGTTTCGGGGAAGCCGAGAGCAGTTCTTGAAAATGGAAAAATCAGGCTTTGACGGAAGCCTACAGTATTTCTAGGAGATGGCAAAAGGAGGCCTTGAGGAACGACAACAGCAATTCTTGAAGATGGCAAAAGGAGGCTTTGACGGAAGCCTACTGTAGTTCTTGAAGATGGCAAAAGGAGCTTTATACGGAGGCCTACAGTAGTTCTTGAAGATGGAAAAAGGAGGCTTTGATGGAGACCTACATTAGTTCTTGAAATTGGCAATTGGAGGGTTTCAGGGAAGCCGACAGCAGTTCTTGAAGTAGGCAAAATGAGGCTTGACGGAAGCCTACAGTAGTTCTTGAAGATGGCAAAAGGAGGCTTTGACAGAAGCCTACAGTAGTTCTTGAAATTGGCAATTGGAGGGTTTCAGGGAAGGTGACAGCAGTTCTTGAATTAGGCAAAAGGAGGCTTTGACGGAAGCCTACAGTAGTTCTTGAAAATGGCAAAAGGAGGCTTTGAGGAATGACTACAGCAATTCTTGAAGTTGGCAATAGGAGGCTTTGATGGAAGTCTACAGTAGTTCTTTAAGATGGCAAAAGGAGGCTTCGACGTAAGCATACAGTAGTCCTTCAAGATGGCAAAAGGAGGTTTTTATGGAAGCCTACAGTAGCTCTTGAAGATGATAAAACGAAGTTTTGAAGGAAGCCTACAATAGTTCATGGAGAAGGCAAAAGGAGGTTTTGACGGAGGCCTACAGTAGTTGTTGAAGATGGCGAAAGGTGGTTTTCATGCAAGCTGAAAGTAGTTCTTGAAGATGGCCAAAGGAGTCTTTGATGGAAGCCGACAGCAATTCGTGAAGATGGCAAAAGGCGGCTTTCACGGAATCCTATAGTAGTTATTGAAGATGAGAAAAAGAGGCTTTGACGGATGGCTACAGTAGTTCTTCAAGATGGCAAAAGGAGGTTTTTACGGAAGCCTACAGTAGTTCTTCAATATGATAAAAGGAAGTTTTGACGGAGGCCTATAGTAGTTCTTGAAAATGGAAAATTCAGGCTTTGACGGAAGCCTACAGTAGTTCTTGGAGATGGCAAAAGAAGTCTTTGAGGAAGGACTACAGCAATTCTTCAAGTTGGCAATAGGAGGTTTTTACGGAAGCCTACAGTAGCTCTTGAAGATGATAAAACGAAGTTTTGACAGAAGCCTACAATAGTTCATGGAGAAGGCAAAAGGAGGCTTTGACGGAAGACTACAGTAGTTCTTGAAGATGGAAAAAGGAGGCTTTGATGGAAGCTTACAGTAGTTCTTGAAGATGATAAAAGGAGGTTTTTATGGAAGCCTACAGTAGTTCTTGAAGATGATAAAAGGAAGTTTTTATGGAAGCCTACAGTAGTTCTTGAAGATGGAAAAATCAGGCTTTGACGGAAGCCTACAGTATTTCTAGGAGATGGCAAAAGGAGGCCTTGAGGAACGACAACAGCAATTCTTGAAGTTGGCAATAGGAGTCTTTGATGGAGGATTACCGCAGTTCTTGAAGATGGGAAAAGGAGGCTTTGAGGGAGGATTACCGCAGTCCTTGAAGATGGCAAAAGGAGGCTTTGACGGAAGCCTACAGTACTTCTTGAAGATGGAAAAAGGAGGCTTTGATGGAAGCTTACAGTAGTTCTTGAAGATGATAAAAGGAGGTTTTACGGAAGCCTACAGTAGGTCTTGAAGATGATAAAAGGAAGATTTGACAGAAGCCTACATTAGTTCTTGGAGATGGCAAAAGGAGGCTTTGACGGAAGCTTACAGTAGTTCTTGAAGGTGGAAATGTAGGCTTTGACGGAGGCCTACAGTAGTTCTTGAAGATGGAAAAAGGAGGCTTTGACGGAAGCTTACAGTAGTTCTTGAAGATGATAAAAGGAGGTTTTTATGGAAGCCTACAGTAGTTCTTGAAGATGATAAAAGGAATTTTTGATGGATGCCTACAGTAGTTCTTGGAGATGGCAAAAGGAGACTTTGACGGAGGCCTACAGTAGTTCTTGAAATTGGCAATTGGAGGGTTTCAGGGAAGCCGACAGCAGTTCTTGAAGTAGGCAAAAGGAGGCTTTGACGGACGCCTACAGTAGTTCTTGAAGATGGCAAAAGGAGGCTTTGACATAAGCCTACAGGAGTTCTTGAAGACGGCAAAATTAGGTTTTTACGGAACCTAAAGTAGCTCTTGAAGATAATAAAAGGAGGTTTTGACGGAAGCCTACAGTAGTTCTTGGAGATGGCAAAAGGAGGCTTTGAGGAACGACTACAGCAATTGTTGAAGTTGGTAATAGGAGGCTTTGACAGAAACCTACAGTAGTTCTTGAAGATGGTAAAAGGAGGCTTTGATGGAATCCTATAGTAGTTCTTGGAGATGGCAAAAGGAGGCTTTGACGGACGCTTACAGTAGTTCTTGAAGATGAGAAAAGGAGGTTTTACAGAAGCCTACAGTAGCTCTGGAAGATGATAAAAGGAAGATTTGACAGAAGCCTACAGTAGTTCTTGAAGATGGCAAAAGGAGGTTTTTACGGAAGCCTACAGTAGTTCTTGAGATGATAAAAGGAAGTTTTGACAGAGGCCTACAGTAGTTCTGGAAAATGGAAAAATCAGGCTTTGACGGAAGCCTACAGCAGTTCTTGAAGATAGCAAAAGGAGGCTTGGACGGAGGCCTACATTAGTTCTTCAAGATAGCAAAAGGAGGCTTTGACGGAAGCCTACAGTAGTTGTTGAAGATGGCAAAAGTACGCTTTCACGGAAGCCTACAGTAGTTCTTGAAGATGGCAATAGGAGGCTTTGACGGAAGCCTACAGTAGTTCTTGAAGACGGCAAAATTAGGTTTTTACGGAACCTAAAGTAGCTCTTTTTTTTTTCTTTTTTTTTTTCTTTTTTTTACTTTTTTTTTTTTTATTAAAAGTTTTATAAATTTTACAAAAGAACAAAAACAATACAAAACAAAAGACAACATATACAAAAAAAGAAAACTAAACAATACATATATAAAAAAACCCCATCCCCCACCCCTCCCAAAAAACCCTCCCTTCCCCCCCCTGAGCTTCCCAGAGCAGAATATAGGCTTAAAATAATAAAATAAAAATAAAAATTAAGTTAAAAACTTTATATTTATATATATAAAAAAATATCTATAACATATATGAAAATAAAACTTATGAAAAAGCTATATAATATTTTTGTATACCCAATCTAAATTGTATAAATTTTATCCATTTGTCCCAAACAGCCAAAAACTTCTCTTGCGATTGTTGCTTTAAGAAAGCCGAAATCTTTGCCATTTCCGCCAGATAAGCTACTTTAAGAAACCATTCCTGCAATGTAGGCAAAGATTCCTTCTTCCAATATTGTCCTACTAACAGCCTAGCAGCTGTAATCAAATTTAACATCAATACAACCTCCATTGTATCACAATCTGTGACAATACCTAACAAAAATAATTGCGGAGTAAATTTTACCCTCCTTCTAAAGATTCTCTGGATATTCCACCATATTTTGATCCAAAATGCTTTTATCTCTCTACATGACCACCAAATATGATAATAGGAAGCCTCCTTGTAACCACATCTCCAACATTTAGGTTGCACGTCAGGGTACATATAAGACATTTTTTGTGGATCAAGGTGCCATCTATAAAACATTTTATAGAAATTCTCCCTTAAGTTCTGTGCTTGAGTAAATTTGACATTTCTCACCCAAATAATTTCCCAGGTGTCCAATGAAACTGGCTCACCAAAATTCTGCGCCCATCTAATCATACAATCTTTAATTAGTTCCGTTTCTGAATCCAATTCAACTAAAACCCCATAAATTCTCTTAATGTGGGTTTGTCTTTGATCCTTCACTTGCTTAATAAGATTTTCATCTTCTCTAAGAAAACCCACCTTACAATCCATCTTCCATCTATCTAATAATTGCCTATATTGGAACCAAGAATAAGTAAAGTTTTCTTGTACTAAATCTTCCCGTGATTTTAATTGCCAGTTTTGTCCATCCCATTTAAGTAACTGTCTATAAGACACTATATCCATTTTAACCCCTCTTTTTATTCCTTCTATCGCATGCCAAGGTATAGCCCATAATGGTACTTTGAAATCACTTTTATAATATTTTCTCCAAGTCCTAAGTAAAGAAATTCTTAAGATATGAGATTTAAAAGCCCAATCCATTTTTTTATTAAATATTAAATAGGCATGCCACCCATAAAGTAGCTCTTGAAGATGATAAAAGGAAGTTTTGACAGAGGCCTACAGTAGTTCTGGAAAATGGAAAAATCAGGCTTTGACGGAAGCCTGCAGCAGTTCTTGAAGATAGCAAAAGGAGGCTTGGACGGAGGCCTACATTAGTTCTTCAAGATAGCAAAAGGAGGCTTTGACGGAAGCCTACAGTAGTTCTTGAAGATGGCAAAAGGACGCTTTCACGGAAGCCTACAGTAGTTCTTGAAGATGGCAATAGGAGGCTTTGACGGAAGCCTACAGTAGTTCTTGAAGACGGCAAAATTAGGTTTTTACGGAACCTAAAGTAGCTCTTGAAGATGATAGAAGGAAGTTTTGACAGAGGCCTACAGTAGTTCTGGAAAATGGAAAAAGCAGGCTTTGACGGAAGCCTACAGCAGTTCTTGAAGTTGGTAATAGGAGGCTTTGACGGAAACCTATAGTAGTTCTTGAAGATGGTAAAAGGAGGTTTTGATGGAATCCTATAGTAGTTCTTGGAGATGGCAAAAGGAGACTTTGACGGACGCTTACAGTACTTCTTGAAGATGATAAAAGGAGATTTTACGGAAGCCTACAGTAGCTCTTGAAGATGATAAAAGGAAGATTTGACAGAAGCCTACATTAGTTCTTGGAGATGGCAAAAGGAGGCTTTGACGGAAGCTTACAGTAGTTCTTGAAGGTGGAAAAAGGAGGCTTTGACGGAGGCCTACAGTATTTCTTGAAGATGGAAAAAGGAGGCTTTGACGGAAGCTTACAGTAGTTCTTGAAGATGATAAAAGGAGGTTTTTATGGAAGCCTACAGTAGTTCTTGAAGATGATAAAAGGAGGTTTTTATGGAAGCCTATAGTAGTTCTTGAAGATGATAAAAGGAAATTTTGACGGACGCCTACAGTAGTTCTTGGAGATGGGAAAAGGAGGCTTTGAGGAAGGACTACAGCAATTCTTGAAGTTGGCAATAGGAGGCTTTGACGGAAGCCTACAGTAGTTCTTGAAGATGATAAAAGGAAGTTTTGACGGAAGCCTACAGTAGTTCTTGGAGATGGCAAAAGGAGGATTTGACGGAGGTTTACTGTAGTTCTTGAAGATGATAAAAGGAGGTTTTTATGGAAGCCTACAGTAGTTCTTCAAGATGATAAAAGGAATTTTTGATGGACGCCTACAGTAGTTCTTGGAGATGGCAAAAGGAGACTTTGATGGAGGCCTACAGTAGTTCTTGAAATTGGCAATTGGAGGGTTTCAGGGAAGCCGACAGCAGTTCTTGAAGTAGGCAAAAGGAGGCTTTCACGGAAGCCTACAGTAGTTCTTGAAGATGGCAAAAGGAGGCTTTGAGGAATGACTCTTGAATATGATAAAAGGAAGTTTTGACTGAGGCCTAAAGTATTTCTTGAAAATTGAAAAATCAGGCTTTGACGGAAGCCTACAATAGTTCTTGAAGATAGCAAAAGGAGGCTTGGACGGAGTCCTACAGTTGTTCTTGAAGATAGCAAAAGGAGGCTTGGACGGAAGCCTACAGTAGTTCTTGAAGATTGAAAAAGTAGGCTTTGACGGAAGCCTACAGTAGTTCTTGAAGATGGCAAAAGGAGGCTTTGATGTAAGCCTACAGGAGTTCTTGAATACGGCAAAATTAGGTTTTTACGGAACCTAAAGTAGCTCTTGAAGATAATAAAAGGAGGTTTTGACGGAAGCCTACAGTAGTTCTTGGATATGGCAAAAGGAGGCTTTGAGGAAGGACTACAGTAACTCTTGAAGTTGGCATTAGGAGGCTTTGACTGAAGCCTACAGTAGTTCTTGAAGATGGCAAAAGGAGGCTTTGACGTAGGCCTACAGGAGTTCTTGAAGACGGCAAAATTAGGTTTTTACGGAACCTAAGGTAGCTCTTGAAGATGATAAAAGGAAGTTTTGATGGAAGCTTACAGTAGTTCTTGAAGATGATAACAGCAGATTTTTACGGACGCGTACAGTAGTTCTTGGAGATAGCAAAAGAAGGCTTTGAGGAACGACTACAGCAATTCTTGAAGTTGGCAATAGGAGGCTTTGACGGAAGCCTACAGTAGTTTTCGAAGATGGTAAAAAGAAGATTTGAGGGAAGCCTACAGTATTTCTTGAAGATGGCAAAAGGAAGCTTTGACGGAAGCCTACAGTAGTTCTTGAAGGTGGAAAAAGGAGGCTTTGACAGAGGCCTATAGTAGTTCTTGAAGATGGAAAAAGGAGGCTTTGACGGAAGACTACAGTAGTTCTTGAAGATGGAAAATGGAGGCTTTGACGGACGCCTACAGTATTTCTTGAAGTTGGCAATTGGAAGGTTGTAGGGAAGCTGAAAGCAGTTCTTGAATATGGCAAAAGGAGGCTTTGATGGAAGCCTACAGTAGTTCTTGAAAT
The DNA here is from genome assembly GCA_024509115.1 of Crotalus helleri. Lineage (NCBI taxonomy): Eukaryota > Metazoa > Chordata > Lepidosauria > Squamata > Viperidae > Crotalus > Crotalus helleri. Next base: position 316,248 of record JAKSXO010000028.1, on the reverse strand, counting down.
TGGCAATTCGAGGGTTTCAGGGAAGCCGACAGCAGTTCTTGAAGATGGCAAAAGGAGGCTTTGAAGGAAGCCTACAGTAGTTCTTGAAGATGATAAAATGATGCTTTGATGGAGACCTGCAATAGTTCTTGAAGATGGAAAAAGGAGATTTTGACGGACGCCTACAGTAGTCCTTGAAGATAGCAAAAGGAGGCTTTGATGGAGGCCGACAGGAGTTCTTGAACATGGCAAAAGGAGTCTTTCACGGAATCCTACAATATTTCTTGAAGATGGAAAAAGGAGGCTTTGACGGATGCTTACAGAAGTTTTTGGAGATGGCAAAAGGAGTCTTTGACGGAGGACTACAGCATCTCTTGAAGTTGGAAATAGAAGGCTTTCACGGAAGCCTATAGTAGTTCTTGAAGATAGCAAAATGAGGTTTGGATGGAGGCCTACAGTTATTCTTGAAGATAGCAAAAGGAGGCTTTGAGGGAGGACTACAGCAATTCTTGAAGTTGGCAAAAGGAGGCTTGGATGGAGGCCTACAGTAGTTCTTGAAGATAACAAAAGGAGGCTTTGAGGAAGGACTACAGCAATTCTTTAAGTTGGCAATAGGAGGCTTTGATGGAAGCCTACAGTAGTTCTTGGAGATGGCAAAATGCGTCTTTGATGGAGGACTAGAGCAGCTCTTGAAGTTGGCAATAGAAGGCTTTCACGGAAGCCTACAGTATTTCTTGAAGATGATTAAAGGAGGTTTGACGGAATCCTATAGTAGTACTTCAAGATTGAAAAAGGAGGCTTTGACGGAAGCCTACAGTAGTTCTTGGAGATGGAAAAAGGAGGCTTTGACGGAAGCTTACAGTAGTTCTTTGAAGATGATAAAAGGAATTTTTGACAGAGGCCTACAGTAGTTCTTGGAGATGGCAAAAGGAGGCTTTGAGGAAGGACTACAGCAATTCTTGAAGTTGGCAATAGGAGGCTTTGACGGAAGCCTACAGTAGTTCTTCAAGATGGCAAAAGGAGGCTTTGACGTAAGCATACAGTAGTTCTTGAAGATGGGAAAAGGAGGTTTTTACGGAAGCCTACAGTAGCTCTTGAAGATGATAAAAGGAAGATTTGACCTAAGCCTAAAGTAGTTCTTGGAGATGGCAAAAGGAGGCTTTGACGTAAGCATACAGTAGTTCTTGAAGATGGCAAAAGGAGGTTTTGACGGAGGCCTACAGTAGTTCTTGAAGATTGCAAAAGGAGGCTTTCATGGAGGCCTACAGTAGTTCTTGAAGATGGCAAAAGGAGGTTTTCATGGAAGCCGAAAGTAGTTCTTGAAGATGGCAAAAGGAGGCTTTGATGGAAGCCGACAGCAGTTCTTGAAAATTGAAAAAGGAGGCTTTGACGGAAGCCTACAGTAGTTCTTGAAGATGTCAAAAGGAGGCTTTGACGTAAGCCTACAGGAGTTCTTGAAGACGGCAAAATTTGGAATCTAAGGTAGCTCTTGAAGATGATAAAAGGAAGGTTTTTATGGACACCTACAGTAGTTCTTGGAGATGGCAAAAGGAGGCTTTGAGGAAGGACTACAGCAATTCTTGAAGTTGGCAATAGGAGGCTTTGACGGAAGCCTACAGTAGTTCTTGAAGATGTCAAAAGGAGGCTTTGACGTAAGCATACAGTAGTTCTTGAAGATGGCAAAAGGAGGTTTTGACGGAGGCCCACAGTAGTACTTGAAGATTGCAAAAGGAGGCTTTCACGGAGGCCTACAGTAGTTCTTGAAGATGGCGAAAGGAGGTTTTCATGGAAGCCGAAAGTAGTTCTTGAAGATGGCAAAAGGAGGCTTTGATGGAAGCCGAAAGCAGTTCTTGAAGATGGCAAAAGGAGGCTTTCACGGAGTCCTACACTGGTTCTTGAAGATGAGAAAAATAGGCTTTGACGGATGCCTACAGTAGTATTTGACGATGGCAAAAGGAGCTTTTTACAGAAGCCTACAGTAGTTCTTGAATGTGATAAAAGGAAGTTTTGACGGAGGCCTACAGTAGTTCTTGAAAATGGGAAAATCAGGCTTTGACTGAAGCCTTCAGTGGTTCTTGAAGATAGCAAAAGGAGGCTTTGACGGAGGCCTACAGTAGTTCTTGAAGATAGCAAAAGGAGGCTTTGATGGAGGCCTACAGTAGTTCTTGAAGATTGAAAAAGGAGGCTTTGACGGAAGCCTACAGTAGTTCTTGGAGATGGCAAAAGGCGGCTTTGACGGAAGCTTACAGTAGTTCTTGAAGATGATAAAAGGAGGTTTTTACGGAAGCCTAGAGTAGTTCTTGAAGATGATAAAAGGAATTTTTCACGGACGCTTACAGTAGTTCTTGGAGATGGCAAAAGGAGGCTTTGAGGAACGACTACAGCAATTCTTGAAGTTGGTAGTAGGAGGCTTTGACGGAAACATACAGTATTTCTTGAAGATGGTAAAAGGAGGTTTTGACGGAAGCCTATAGTAGTTCTTCGAGATGGCAAAAGGAGGCTTTGACGGAAGCTTACAGTAGTTCTTGAAGATGATAAAAAGAGGTTTTACGGAAGCCTACAGTAGCTCTTCAAGATGATAAAAGGAAGATTTGATGGAAGCCTACAGTAGTTCTTGAAAATGGGAAAATCAGGCTTTCACTGAAGCCTTCAGTGGTTCTTGAAGATAGCAAAAGGAGGCTTGGACGGAGGCCTACAGTAGTTCTTGAACATAACAAAAGGAGGCTTTGACAGAGGCCTACAGTAGTTCTTGAAGATTGATAAAGGAGGATTTGACGTAAGCCTACAGTAGTTCTTGAAGATGGCAAAAGGAGGCTTTGACGGAAGCTTACAGTAGTTCTTGAAGATGATAAAAGGAGGTTTTACGGAAGCCTACAGTAGCTCTTGAAGATGATAAAAGGAAGATTTGATGGAAGCCTACAGTAGTTCTTGGAGATGGCAAAAGGAGGCTTTGACGGAAGCCTACAGTAGGTCTTGAAAGTGGAAAAAGGAGGCTTTCACCGAGCCCTATAGTAGTTCTTGAAGATTGATAAAGGAGGCTTTGACGTAAGCCTACAGTAGTTCTTGAAGATGGCAAAAGGAGGCTTTGACGGAGGTCTACAGTAGTTCTTGAAGATGGGAAAAGGAGGCTTTGACGGACGCCTAAAGTATTTCTTGAAGTTGGAAATTAGAAGGTTTTAGGGAAGGCAAAAGCCGTTCTTGAAGATGGCAAAAGGAGGCTTTGATGGAAGCCTACAGTAGTTCTTTAAATTGGAAGACTACAGCAATTATTGAAGTTGGCAATTGGAGGGTTTCAGGGAAGCCTACAGTAGTTTTTGAAGATGATCAATGGAAGTTTTGACGGAGGCCTACAGTAGTTCTTGAAGAATGCCAAAGGAGGCTTTCAAGGAGGCCTACAGTAGTTCTTGAAGATGGCAAAGGAGGTTTTCATGGAAGCCGACAGCAGTTCTTAAAGATGGCAATAGGAGGCTTTGATGGAAGCCTACAGTAGTTCTTGAAGTTGGCAAAAGGAGGATTTTATGTAAGCCTACAGGAGGTCTTGAAAACGGCAAAATTAGGTTTTTACGGAACCTAAAGTAGGTCTTGAAGATGATAAAAGGAAGTTTTGACTGAAGCCTACATTAGTTCTTGGAGATGGCAAAAGGAGGCTTTGAGGAGGGATTACATCAATTCTTGAAGTTGGCAATAGGAGGCTTTGACAGAAGCCTACAGTAGTTCTTCAAGATGGCAAAAGGAGGCTTTGACGTAAGCATACAGTAGTTCTTGAAGATGGCAAAAGGAGGTTTTTATGGAAGCCTACAGTAGCTCTTGAAGATGATAAAAGGAAGATTTGACAGAAACCTACAGTAGTTTTTGGAGATGGCAAAAGGAGGCTTTGACGGAGGCCTACAGTAGTTCTTGAAGATAGAAAAAGGAGGATTTGATGGAAGCTTACAGTAGTTCTTGAAGATGATAAAAGGAGGTTTTTACGGAAGCCTACAGTAGTTCTTGGAGATGGCAAAAGGAGGCTTTGAGGAAGGACTACAGCAATTCTTGAAGTTGGCAATAGGAGGCTTTGACGGAAGCCTACAGTAGTTCTTGAAGATGATAAAAGGAAGATGTGACGGAAGCCTACAATAGTTTTTGGAGATGGCAAAAGGAGGGTTTGACCGAGGCCTACAGTAGTTCTTGAAGATGGCAAAAGGAGGCTTTGACGGAGGCCTACAGTAGTTCTTGAAGATGGAAAAAGGAGGCTTTGACAGAAGCCTACAGGAGTTCTTGGAGATGGCAAAAGGAGGCTTTGAGGAACGACTACAGCAATTCTTGAATTTGGTAATAGGAGGCTTTGACGGAAGCCTACAGTAGTTCTTGAAGATGGCAAATTGAGGCTTTGACATAAGCATACAGTAGTTCTTGAAGTTGGCAATTGGAAGATTTTAGGGAAGCCGAAAGCAGTTCTTGAAGATGGCAAAAGGAAGCTTTGATGTAAGCCTACAGTAGTTCTTGAAATTGGCAATTCGAGGGTTTCAGGGAAGCCTACAGTAGTTCTTGAAGATAGCAAAAGGAGGCTTTGTGGAAGGACTACAGCAATTCTTGAAATTGGCAAAAGGAGGCTTGGACGGAGGCCTACAGGAGTTCTTGAAGATAGCAAAAGGAGGCTTTGAGGAAGGAGTACAGCAATTCTTTATGTTGGCAATAGGAGGCTTTGAGGGAAGCCTACAGTAATTCTTGGAGATGGCAAAAGGAGTCTTTGATGGAGGACTGCAGCAGCTCTTGAAATTGTCAATAGAAGGCTTGGACGGAGGCCTACAGTATTTCTTGAAGATGATTAAAGGAGGTTTGACGGAATCCTATAGTAGTACTTCAAGATTGAAAAAGGAGGCTTTGACGGAAGCCTACAGTAGTTCTTGGAGATGGAAAAAGGAGGCTTTGACGGAAGCTTACAGTAGTTCTTTGAAGATGATAAAAGGAATTTTTGACAGAGGCCTACAGTAGTTCTTGGAGATGGCAAAAGGAGGCTTTGAGGAAGGACTACAGCAATTCTTGAAGTTGGCAATAGGAGGCTTTGACGGAAGCCTACAGTAGTTCTTCAAGATGGCAAAAGGAGGCTTTGACGTAAGCATACAGTAGTTCTTGAAGATGGGAAAAGGAGGTTTTTACGGAAGCCTACAGTAGCTCTTGAAGATGATAAAAGGAAGATTTGACCTAAGCCTAAAGTAGTTCTTGGAGATGGCAAAAGGAGGCTTTGACGTAAGCATACAGTAGTTCTTGAAGATGGCAAAAGGAGGTTTTGACGGAGGCCTACAGTAGTTCTTGAAGATTGCAAAAGGAGGCTTTCATGGAGGCCTACAGTAGTTCTTGAAGATGGCAAAAGGAGGTTTTCATGGAAGCCGAAAGTAGTTCTTGAAGATGGCAAAAGGAGGCTTTGATGGAAGCCGACAGCAGTTCTTGAAAATTGAAAAAGGAGGCTTTGACGGAAGCCTACAGTAGTTCTTGAAGATGTCAAAAGGAGGCTTTGACGTAAGCCTACAGGAGTTCTTGAAGACGGCAAAATTTGGAATCTAAGGTAGCTCTTGAAGATGATAAAAGGAAGGTTTTTATGGACACCTACAGTAGTTCTTGGAGATGGCAAAAGGAGGCTTTGAGGAAGGACTACAGCAATTCTTGAAGTTGGCAATAGGAGGCTTTGACGGAAGCCTACAGTAGTTCTTGAAGATGTCAAAAGGAGGCTTTGACGTAAGCATACAGTAGTTCTTGAAGATGGGAAAAGGAGGTTTTTACGGAAGCCTACAGTAGCTCTTGAAGATGATAAAAGGAAGATTTGACCTAAGCCTAAAGTAGTTCTTGGAGATGGCAAAAGGAGGCTTTGACGTAAGCATACAGTAGTTCTTGAAGATGGAAAAAGGAGGCTTTGACGGATGCTTACAGAAGTTTTTGGAGATGGCAAAAGGAGTCTTTGACGGAGGACTACAGCATCTCTTGAAGTTGGAAATAGAAGGCTTTCACGGAAGCCTATAGTAGTTCTTGAAGATAGCAAAATGAGGTTTGGATGGAGGCCTACAGTTATTCTTGAAGATAGCAAAAGGAGGCTTTGAGGGAGGACTACAGCAATTCTTGAAGTTGGCAAAAGGAGGCTTGGATGGAGGCCTACAGTAGTTCTTGAAGATAACAAAAGGAGGCTTTGAGGAAGGACTACAGCAATTCTTTAAGTTGGCAATAGGAGGCTTTGATGGAAGCCTACAGTAGTTCTTGGAGATGGCAAAATGCGTCTTTGATGGAGGACTAGAGCAGCTCTTGAAGTTGGCAATAGAAGGCTTTCACGGAAGCCTACAGTATTTCTTGAAGATGATTAAAGGAGGTTTGACGGAATCCTATAGTAGTACTTCAAGATTGAAAAAGGAGGCTTTGACGGAAGCCTACAGTAGTTCTTGGAGATGGAAAAAGGAGGCTTTGACGGAAGCTTACAGTAGTTCTTTGAAGATGATAAAAGGAATTTTTGACAGAGGCCTACAGTAGTTCTTGGAGATGGCAAAAGGAGGCTTTGAGGAAGGACTACAGCAATTCTTGAAGTTGGCAATAGGAGGCTTTGACGGAAGCCTACAGTAGTTCTTCAAGATGGCAAAAGGAGGCTTTGACGTAAGCATACAGTAGTTCTTGAAGATGGGAAAAGGAGGTTTTTACGGAAGCCTACAGTAGCTCTTGAAGATGATAAAAGGAAGATTTGACCTAAGCCTAAAGTAGTTCTTGGAGATGGCAAAAGGAGGCTTTGACGTAAGCATACAGTAGTTCTTGAAGATGGCAAAAGGAGGTTTTGACGGAGGCCTACAGTAGTTCTTGAAGATTGCAAAAGGAGGCTTTCATGGAGGCCTACAGTAGTTCTTGAAGATGGCAAAAGGAGGTTTTCATGGAAGCCGAAAGTAGTTCTTGAAGATGGCAAAAGGAGGCTTTGATGGAAGCCGACAGCAGTTCTTGAAAATTGAAAAAGGAGGCTTTGACGGAAGCCTACAGTAGTTCTTGAAGATGTCAAAAGGAGGCTTTGACGTAAGCCTACAGGAGTTCTTGAAGACGGCAAAATTTGGAATCTAAGGTAGCTCTTGAAGATGATAAAAGGAAGGTTTTTATGGACACCTACAGTAGTTCTTGGAGATGGCAAAAGGAGGCTTTGAGGAAGGACTACAGCAATTCTTGAAGTTGGCAATAGGAGGCTTTGACGGAAGCCTACAGTAGTTCTTGAAGATGTCAAAAGGAGGCTTTGACGTAAGCATACAGTAGTTCTTGAAGATGGCAAAAGGAGGTTTTGACGGAGGCCCACAGTAGTACTTGAAGATTGCAAAAGGAGGCTTTCACGGAGGCCTACAGTAGTTCTTGAAGATGGCGAAAGGAGGTTTTCATGGAAGCCGAAAGTAGTTCTTGAAGATGGCAAAAGGAGGCTTTGATGGAAGCCGAAAGCAGTTCTTGAAGATGGCAAAAGGAGGCTTTCACGGAGTCCTACACTGGTTCTTGAAGATGAGAAAAATAGGCTTTGACGGATGCCTACAGTAGTATTTGACGATGGCAAAAGGAGCTTTTTACAGAAGCCTACAGTAGTTCTTGAATGTGATAAAAGGAAGTTTTGACGGAGGCCTACAGTAGTTCTTGAAAATGGGAAAATCAGGCTTTGACTGAAGCCTTCAGTGGTTCTTGAAGATAGCAAAAGGAGGCTTTGACGGAGGCCTACAGTAGTTCTTGAAGATAGCAAAAGGAGGCTTTGATGGAGGCCTACAGTAGTTCTTGAAGATTGAAAAAGGAGGCTTTGACGGAAGCCTACAGTAGTTCTTGGAGATGGCAAAAGGCGGCTTTGACGGAAGCTTACAGTAGTTCTTGAAGATGATAAAAGGAGGTTTTTACGGAAGCCTAGAGTAGTTCTTGAAGATGATAAAAGGAATTTTTCACGGACGCTTACAGTAGTTCTTGGAGATGGCAAAAGGAGGCTTTGAGGAACGACTACAGCAATTCTTGAAGTTGGTAGTAGGAGGCTTTGACGGAAACATACAGTATTTCTTGAAGATGGTAAAAGGAGGTTTTGACGGAAGCCTATAGTAGTTCTTCGAGATGGCAAAAGGAGGCTTTGACGGAAGCTTACAGTAGTTCTTGAAGATGATAAAAAGAGGTTTTACGGAAGCCTACAGTAGCTCTTCAAGATGATAAAAGGAAGATTTGATGGAAGCCTACAGTAGTTCTTGAAAATGGGAAAATCAGGCTTTCACTGAAGCCTTCAGTGGTTCTTGAAGATAGCAAAAGGAGGCTTGGACGGAGGCCTACAGTAGTTCTTGAACATAACAAAAGGAGGCTTTGACAGAGGCCTACAGTAGTTCTTGAAGATTGATAAAGGAGGATTTGACGTAAGCCTACAGTAGTTCTTGAAGATGGCAAAAGGAGGCTTTGACGGAAGCTTACAGTAGTTCTTGAAGATGATAAAAGGAGGTTTTACGGAAGCCTACAGTAGCTCTTGAAGATGATAAAAGGAAGATTTGATGGAAGCCTACAGTAGTTCTTGGAGATGGCAAAAGGAGGCTTTGACGGAAGCCTACAGTAGGTCTTGAAAGTGGAAAAAGGAGGCTTTCACCGAGCCCTATAGTAGTTCTTGAAGATTGATAAAGGAGGCTTTGACGTAAGCCTACAGTAGTTCTTGAAGATGGCAAAAGGAGGCTTTGACGGAGGTCTACAGTAGTTCTTGAAGATGGGAAAAGGAGGCTTTGACGGACGCCTAAAGTATTTCTTGAAGTTGGAAATTAGAAGGTTTTAGGGAAGGCAAAAGCCGTTCTTGAAGATGGCAAAAGGAGGCTTTGATGGAAGCCTACAGTAGTTCTTTAAATTGGAAGACTACAGCAATTATTGAAGTTGGCAATTGGAGGGTTTCAGGGAAGCCTACAGTAGTTTTTGAAGATGATCAATGGAAGTTTTGACGGAGGCCTACAGTAGTTCTTGAAGAATGCCAAAGGAGGCTTTCAAGGAGGCCTACAGTAGTTCTTGAAGATGGCAAAGGAGGTTTTCATGGAAGCCGACAGCAGTTCTTAAAGATGGCAATAGGAGGCTTTGATGGAAGCCTACAGTAGTTCTTGAAGTTGGCAAAAGGAGGATTTTATGTAAGCCTACAGGAGGTCTTGAAAACGGCAAAATTAGGTTTTTACGGAACCTAAAGTAGGTCTTGAAGATGATAAAAGGAAGTTTTGACTGAAGCCTACATTAGTTCTTGGAGATGGCAAAAGGAGGCTTTGAGGAGGGATTACATCAATTCTTGAAGTTGGCAATAGGAGGCTTTGACAGAAGCCTACAGTAGTTCTTCAAGATGGCAAAAGGAGGCTTTGACGTAAGCATACAGTAGTTCTTGAAGATGGCAAAAGGAGGTTTTTATGGAAGCCTACAGTAGCTCTTGAAGATGATAAAAGGAAGATTTGACAGAAACCTACAGTAGTTTTTGGAGATGGCAAAAGGAGGCTTTGACGGAGGCCTACAGTAGTTCTTGAAGATAGAAAAAGGAGGATTTGATGGAAGCTTACAGTAGTTCTTGAAGATGATAAAAGGAGGTTTTTACGGAAGCCTACAGTAGTTCTTGGAGATGGCAAAAGGAGGCTTTGAGGAAGGACTACAGCAATTCTTGAAGTTGGCAATAGGAGGCTTTGACGGAAGCCTACAGTAGTTCTTGAAGATGATAAAAGGAAGATGTGACGGAAGCCTACAATAGTTTTTGGAGATGGCAAAAGGAGGGTTTGACCGAGGCCTACAGTAGTTCTTGAAGATGGCAAAAGGAGGCTTTGACGGAGGCCTACAGTAGTTCTTGAAGATGGAAAAAGGAGGCTTTGACAGAAGCCTACAGGAGTTCTTGGAGATGGCAAAAGGAGGCTTTGAGGAACGACTACAGCAATTCTTGAATTTGGTAATAGGAGGCTTTGACGGAAGCCTACAGTAGTTCTTGAAGATGGCAAATTGAGGCTTTGACATAAGCATACAGTAGTTCTTGAAGTTGGCAATTGGAAGATTTTAGGGAAGCCGAAAGCAGTTCTTGAAGATGGCAAAAGGAAGCTTTGATGTAAGCCTACAGTAGTTCTTGAAATTGGCAATTCGAGGGTTTCAGGGAAGCCTACAGTAGTTCTTGAAGATAGCAAAAGGAGGCTTTGTGGAAGGACTACAGCAATTCTTGAAATTGGCAAAAGGAGGCTTGGACGGAGGCCTACAGGAGTTCTTGAAGATAGCAAAAGGAGGCTTTGAGGAAGGAGTACAGCAATTCTTTATGTTGGCAATAGGAGGCTTTGAGGGAAGCCTACAGTAATTCTTGGAGATGGCAAAAGGAGTCTTTGATGGAGGACTGCAGCAGCTCTTGAAATTGTCAATAGAAGGCTTGGACGGAGGCCTACAATAGTTCTTGAAGATAGCAAAAGGAGGCTTTGAGGAAGCAGTACAGCAATTCTTGATGTTGGCAATAGGAGGCTTTGACGGAAGTCTACAGTAGTTGTTCGAGATGGCAAAATGAGGCTTTGATATAAGCATACAGTAGTTCTTGAAGTTGGCAAAAGGAGGTTTTGACGGAGGCCTACAGTAGTTCTTGAAGATTGCAAAAGGAGGCTTTGACGGAGACCTACAGTAGTTCTTGAAGATGGAAAAAGGAGGCTTTGACGGAAGCTTACAGTAGTTCTTCAAGATGATAAATGGAAGTTTTGACGGAGGCCTAAAGTAGTTCTTGAAATTGGTAACTGGAGGTTTTCAGGGAAGACGATAGCAGTTCTTGAAGATGGCAAAAGGAGGTTTTGACGGAGGCCTACAGTAGTTCTTGAAGATTGCAAAAGGAGGCTTTGATGGAGACCTACAGTAGTTCTTGAAGATGGAAAAAGGAGATTTTTACGGAAGCATACATTAGTTCTTGAAATTGGCAATTGGAGGGTTTCAGGGAAGACGACAGCAGTTCTTGAAGTAGGCAAAAGGAGGCTTTGACGGAGGCCTACAGTAGTTCTTAAAGATGGAAAAAGTAGGCTTTGACAGAAGGCTACAGGAGTTTTTGGAGATTAAGCATACAGTAGTTCTTGAAGATGGCAAAAGGAGGTTTGGACGGAGGCCTACAGTAGTTCTTGAAGATGGCGAAAGGAGGTTTTCATGGAAGCCGAAAGTAGTTCTTGAAGATGGAAAAAGGAGGCTTTGATGGAAGCCGACAGCAGTTCTTGAAGATGGCAAAAGGAGGCTTTCACGGAATCCTACAGTAGATCTTGAAGATGAGAAAAAGAGGCTTTGACGGATGCCTACAGTAGTTCTTCAAGATGGCAAAAGGAGGCTTTGAAGAACGACTACAGGAATTCTTGAAGTTGGCAAAGGGAGGTTTGACGTAAGCATACAGTAGTTCTTGAAGATGGCAAAAGGAGGTTTTGACGGATGCCTACAGTAGTTCTTGAAGATGGTAAAATGAGGTTTTTACAGAAGTCTACAGTAGTTCTTGAATATGATAAAAGGAGGTTTTGACGGAGGCCTACAGTAGTTCTTGAAAATGGAAAAATCAGGCTTTGAAAGAAGCCTACAGTAGTTCTTGAAGATAGCAAAAGGAGGCTTGGACGGAGGCCTACAGTAGTTCTTCAAGATAGCAAAAGGAGGCTTTGACGGAAGCCTACAGTAGTTCTTGAAGATGGCAAAAGGAGGCTTTGACGTAAGCCTACAGGAGTTTTTGAAGAAGGCAAAATTAGGTTTTTACGGAACCTAAAGTAGCTTTTGAAGATGATAAAAGGAAGTTTTGATGGAAGCCTACAGTAGTTATTGGATATGGCAAAAGGAGTCTTTGAGGAAGGATTACAGCAATTCTTGAAGTTGGCATTAGGAGGCTTTGACGGAAGCCTACAGTAGTTCTTGGAGATGGCAAAAGGAGGCTTTGACGGAAGCTTACAGTAGTTCTTGAAGATGATAAAAGGAGGTTTTTACGGAGGCCTACAGTAGTTCTTGGAGATGGCAAAAGGAGGCTTTGAGGAAGGACTACAGCGATTCTTGAAGTTGCAATAGGAGGCTTTGACGGAAGCCTACAGTAGTTCTTCAAGATGGCAAAAGGAGGCTTTGACGTAAGCATACAGTAGTTCTTGAAGATGGCGAAAGGATGATTTCATTGAAGCCGAAAGTAGTTCTTGAAGATGGCAAAAGGAGGCTTTGATGGAAGCCGACAGCAGTTCTTTAAAATGGCAAAAGGAGGCTTTCACGGAATCCTACACTTGTTCTTGAAGATGAGAAAAAGAGGCTTTGACGGATGCCTACAGTTGTTCTTGAAGATGGCAAAAGGAGGCTTTCACGTAAGCATACATTAGTTCTTGAAGTTGGCAATTGGAAGGTTTTAGGGAAGCCGAAAGCAGTTCTTGAAGATGGCAAAAGGAGGATTTGAGGAAGGAGTACAGCAATTCTTTAAGTTGGCAATAGGAGGCTTTGACGGAAGCCTACAGTCGTTCTTGGAGAGGGCAAAAGCAGTCTTTGATGGAGGACTACAGCAGCTCTTGAAGTTGGTAATAGTAGGCTTGGATGGAGGCCTACAATAGTTCTTAAAGATGATAAAAGGAAGTTTTGACGGAGGCCTACAGTAGTTCTTGAAATTGGTAATTGGAGGGTTTCAGGGAAGGCGACCACAGTTCTTGAAGTAGGCAAAAGGAGGCTTTGACGGAGGCCTACAGTACTTCTTGAAGATTGAAAAAGGAGGCTTTGACGGTAGCCTACAGTAGTTCTTGGAGATGGCAAAAGGAGGCTTTGACGTAAGCATACAGTAGTTCTTGAAGATGGCAAAAGGAGGATTATACGGAAGCCTACAGTAGTTCTTGAAGATTGCAAAAGGAGGCTTTCACGGAGGCCTACAATAGTTCTTACAGATGGCGAAAGGAGGATTTCATTGAAGCCGAAAGTAGTTCTTGAAGATGGCAAAAGGAGGCTTTGATGGAAGCCGACAGCAGTTCTTGAAGATGGCAAAAGGAGGCTTTCACGGAATCCTACAGTAGTTCTTGAAGATGAGAAAAAGAGGCTTTGACGGATGCCTACAATAGTTCTTGAAGATGGCAAAAGGAGGCTTTGACGTAAGCATACATTAGTTCTTGAAGTTGGCAATTGGAAGGTTTTAGGGAAGCCGAAAGCAGTTCTTGAAGATGGCAAAAAGAGGCTTTGATGGAAGCCTACAGTAGTTCTTGAAATTGGCAATTAAAGGGTTTCAGGGAACCCGGCAGCATTTCTTGAAGGTGGCAAAAGGAGGCTTTGATGGAAGCCTATAGTAGTTCTTGAAGATAGCAAAATGAGGGATGGATGGAGGCGTAAAGTGGTTCTTGAAGATAGCAAAAGGAGGCTTTGAGGAAGGACTACAGCAATTCTTGAAATTGGCAAAAGGAGGCTTGGACGGAGGCTACAGTAGTTCTTGAAGATAGCAAAAGGAGGCTTTGAGGAAGGAGTACAGCAATTCTTTAAGTTGGCAATAGGAGGCTTTGACGGAAGCCTACAGTCGTTCTTGGAGAGGGCAAATGGAGTCTTTGATGGAGGACTACAGCAGCTCTTGAAGTTGGTAATAGTAGGCTTGGACGGAGGCCTACAATAGTTCTTGAAGATGATAAAAGGAAGTTTTGACGGAGGCCTACATTAGTTCTTGAAATTGGCAATTGGAGGGTTTCAGGGAAGGCGACCGCAGTTCTTGAAGTAGGCAAAAGGAGGGTTTGACGGAGGCCTACAGTACTTCTTGAAGATTGAAAAAGGAGGCTTTGACGGTAGCCTAGAGTTGTTCTTGGAGATGGCAAAAGGAGGCTTTGAGGAAGGACTACAGCAATTCTTGAAGTTGGGAATAGGAGGCTTTGACGGAAGCCTAAATAGTTCTTGAAGATGGCAAAAGGAGGCTTTGACGTAAGCATACAGTAGTTCTTGAAGATGGCAAAAGGAGGATTTTACGGAAGCCTACAGTAGTTCTTGAAGATTGCAAAAGGAGGCTTTCACGGAGGCCTACAATAGTTCTTACAGATGGCGAAAGGAGGATTTCATTGAAGCCGAAAGTGGTTCTTGAAGATGGCAAAAGGAGGCTTTGATGGAAGCCGACAGCAGTTCTTGAAGATGGCAAAAGGAGGCTTTGATGTAAGCATACATTAGTTCTTGAAGTTGGCAATTGGAAGGTTTTAGGGAAGCCGAAAGCAGTTCTTGAAGATGGCAAAAGGAGGCTTTGATGGAAGCCTATAGAAGTTCTTGAAGATAGCAAAATGAGGGTTGGATGGAGGCCTAAAGTGGTTCTTGAAGATAGCAAAAGGAGGCTTTGAGGAAGGACTACAGCAATTCTTGAAATTGGCAAAAGGAGGCTTGGACGGAGGCTACAGTAGTTCTTGAAGATAGCAAAAGGAGGCTTTGAGGAAGGAGTACAGCAATTCTTTAAGTTGGCAATAGGAGGCTTTGACGGAAGCCTACAGTCGTTCTTGGAGAGGGCAAATGGAGTCTTTGATGGAGGACTACAGCAGCTCTTGAAGTTGGTAATAGTAGGCTTCGACGGAGGCCTACAATAGTTCTTGAAGATGATAAAAGGAAGTTTTGACGGAGGCCTACATTAGTTCTTGAAATTGGCAATTGGAGGGTTTCAGGGAAGGCGACCGCAGTTCTTGAAGTAGGCAAAAGGAGGGTTTAACGGAGGCCTACAGTACTTCTTGAAGATTGAAAAAGGAGGCTTTGACGGTAGCCTACAGTTGTTCTTGGAGATGGCAAAAGGAGGCTTTGAGGAAGGACTACAGCAATTCTTGAAGTTGGGAATAGGAGGCTTTGACGGAAGCCTAAATAGTTCTTGAAGATGGCAAAAGGAGGCTTTGACGTAAGCATACAGTAGTTCTTGAAGATGGCAAAAGGAGGATTTTACGGAAGCCTACAGTAGTTCTTGAAGATTGCAAAAGGAGGCTTTCACGGAGGCCTACAATAGTTCTTACAGATGGCGAAAGGAGGATTTCATTGAAGCCGAAAGTGGTTCTTGAAGATGGCAAAAGGACGCTTTGATGGAAGCCGACAGCAGTTCTTGAAGATGGCAAAAGGAGGCTTTGATGTAAGCATACATTAGTTCTTGAAGTTGGCAATTGGAAGGTTTTAGGGAAGCCGAAAGCAGTTCTTGAAGATGGCAAAAGGAGGCTTTGATGGAAGCCTATAGAAGTTCTTGAAGATAGCAAAATGAGGGTTGGATGGAGGCCTACAGTGGTTCTTGAAGATAGCAAAAGGAGGCTTTGAGGAAGGACTACAGAAATTCTTGAAATTGGCAAAAGGAGGCTTGGACGGAGGCCTACAGTAGTTCTTGAAGATAGCAAAAGGAGGCTTTGAGGAAGGAGTACAGCAATTCTTTAAGTTGGCAATAGTAGGCTTTGACGGAAGCCTACAGTCGTTCTTGGAGAGGGCAAAAGGAGTCTTTGATGGAGGACTACAGCAGCTCTTGAAGTTGGTAATAGAAGGCTTGGACGGAGGCCTACAATACCTCTTGAAGATGATAAAAGGAAGTTTTGACGGAGGCCTACAGTAGTTCTTGAAATTGGCAATTGGTGGGTTTCAGGGAAAGCGACCGTAGTTCTTGAAGATAGCAAAAGGAGGTTTGACGGAGGCCTACAGTACTTCTAGAAGATTGAAAAAGGAGGCTTTGACGGTAGCCTACAGTACTTCTTGGAGATGGCAAAAGGAGGCTTTGAGGAACGACTACAGCAATTCTTGAATTTGGCAATAGGAGGGTTTGACGGAAGCTTACAGCAGTTCTTGAAGTAGGGTAAAGGAGGCTTTGATGGAAGACTACAGTAGTTCTTGAAGATGGCAAAAGGAGCTTTATACGGAGGCCTACAGTAATTCTTGAAAATGGAAAAAGGAGACTTTGACGGAGGCCTACATTATTTCTTGAAATTGGCAATTGGAGGGTTTCAGGGAAGCCTACAGCAGTTCTTGAAGTAGGCAAAATGAGGCTTTGACGGAAACCTACAGTATTTCTTGAAGATGGCAAAAGGAGGTTTTTACTGAAGCCTACAGTAGTTCTTGAAGATGATAAAAGGAAGTTTTGACGGAGGCCTACAGTAGTTCTTGAAAATGGAAAAATCAGGCTTTGACGGAAGCCTACAGTAGTTCTTAAAGATAGCAAAAGGAGGCTTTGAGGAACGACTACAGCAATTTTTGAAGTTGGCAATAGGAAGCTTTGACGGAAGCCTACAGTAGTTCTGGAAGATGGCAAAAGGAGGCTTTGACAGAGGATTACCGCAGTTCTTGAAGATGGCAAAAGGAGGCTTTGACTGATGCCCACAGTAGTTTTTGAAGATGGCAAATGGAGGCTTTGAGGAATGACTACAGCAATTCTTGAAGTTGGCAATAAGAGGCTTTGATGGAAGTCTACAGTAGTTCTTTAAGATGGCAAAAGGAGGCTTCGACGGATGGCTACAGTAGTTCTTTAAGATGGCAAAAGGAGGTTTTTACGGAGGCCTACAGTAGTTGTTGAAGATGGCGAAAGGTGGTTTTCATGCATGCTGAAAGTAGTTCTTGAAGATGGCCAAAGGAGTTTTTGATGGAAGCCGACAGGAGTTCATGAAGATGGCAAAAGGAGCTTTATACGGAGGCCTACAGTAATTTTTGAAGATGGAAAAAGGAGGCTTTGACGGAGGCCTACATTAGTTCTTGAAATTGGCAATTGGAGGGTTTCAGGGAAGCCGACAGCAGTTCTTGAAGTAGGCAAAATGAGGCTTTGACGGAAGCCTACAGTAGTTCTTGAAGATGGCAAAAGGAGGCTTTGACAGAAGCCTACAGTAGTTCTTGAAATTGGCAATTGGAGGGTTTCAGGGAAGGCGACAGCAGTTCTTGAAGTAGGCAAAAGGAGGCTTTGACGGAAGCCTACAGTAGTTCTTGAAGATGGCAAAAGGAGGCTTTGAGGAATGACTACAGCAATTCTTGAAGTTGGCAATAGGAGGCTTTGATGGAAGTCTACAGTAGTTCTTTATGATGGCAAAAGGAGGCTTCGACGGATGTCTACAGTAGTTCTTGAAGATGGCAAAAGGAGGTTTTTACGGAGGCCTACAGTAGTTGTTG
The DNA here is from genome assembly GCA_024509115.1 of Crotalus helleri. NCBI lineage: Eukaryota > Metazoa > Chordata > Lepidosauria > Squamata > Viperidae > Crotalus > Crotalus helleri. The sequence continues at coordinate 299,253 of JAKSXO010000028.1, read as the reverse complement.
AAGATGGCAAAATGAGGTTTGACGGAGGCCTACAGTACTTCTTGAAGATTGAAAAAGGAGGCTTTGACGGTAGCCTACAGTAGTTCTTGGAGATGGCAAAAGGAGGCTTTGAGGAACGACTACAGCAATTCTTGAATTTGGCAATAGGAGGGTTTGACGGAAGCTTACAGCAGTTCTTGAAGTAGGCAAAAGGAGGCTTTGACAGAGGATTACCGCACTTTCTGAAGATGGCAAAAGGAGGCTTTGACGGAAGCCTACAGTAGTTCTTGAAGATGGCAAAAGGAGCTTTATACGGAGGCCTACAGTAATTCTTGAAAATGGAAAAAGGAGGCTTTGACGGAGGCCTACATTAGTTTTTGAAATTGGCATTTGGAGGGTTTCAGGGAAGCCGACAGCAGTTCTTGAAGTAGGCAAAATGAGGCTTTGACGGAAACCTACAGTAGTTCTTGAAGATGGCAAAAGGAGGTTTTTACTGAAGCCTACAGTAGTTCTTGAAGATGATAAAAGGAAGTTTTGACGGAGGCCTACAGTAGTTCTTGAAAATGGCAAAAGGAGGCTTCGACGGATGGCTACAGTAGTTCTTAAAGATAGCAAAAGGAGGCTTTGAGGAACGACTACAGCAATTTTTGAAGTTGGCAATAGGAAGCTTTGACGGAAGCCTACAGTAGTTCTGGAAGATGGCAAAAGGAGGCTTTGACAGAGGATTACCGCAGTTCTTGAAGATGGCAAAAGGAGGCTTTGACGGAAGCCCACAGTAGTTCTTGAAGATGGCAAAAGGAGCTTTATATGGAGGCTTACAGTAGTTCTTGAAGATGGCAAAAGGAGGCTTTGAGGAATGACTACAGCAATTCTTGAAGTTGGCAATAGGAGGCTTTGATGGAAGTCTACAGTAGTTCTTTAAGATGGCAAAAGGAGGCTTCGACGGATGGCTACAGTAGTTCTTGAAGATGGCAAAAGGAGGTTTTTACGGAGGCCTACAGTAGTTGTTGAAGATGATAAAAGGAAGTTTTGACGGAGGCCTACAGTAGTTCTTGAAAATGGAAAAATCAGGCTTTGACGGAAGCCTACAGTAGTTCTTAAAGATAGCAAAAGGAGGCTTTGAGGAACGACTACAGCAATTTTTGAAGTTGGCAATAGGAAGCTTTGACGGAAGCCTACAGTACTTCTGGAAGATGGCAAAAGGAGGCTTTGACAGAGGATTACCGCAGTTCTTGAAGATGGCAAAAGGAGGCTTTGACTGAAGCCCACAGTAGTTCTTGAAGATGGCAAAAGGAGGCTTTGAGGAATGACTACAGCAATTCTTGAAGTTGGCAATAGGAGGCTTTGATGGAAGTCTACAGTAGTTCTTTAAGATGGCAAAAGGAGGCTTCGACGGATGGCTACAGTAGTTCTTGAAGATGGCAAAAGGAGGTTTTTACGGAGGCCTACAGTAGTTGTTGAAGATGGCGAAAGTTGGTTTTCATGCATGCTGAAAATAGTTCTTGAAGATGGCCAAAGGAGTTTTTGATGGAAGCCGACAGCAGTTCGTGAAGATGGCAAAAGGAGGCTTTCACGGAATACTACATTAGTTCTTGAAGATGAGAAAAAGAGGCTTTGACGGATGGCTACAGTAGTTCTTGAAGATGGCAAATGGAGGTTTTTACGGAAGCCTACAGTAGTTCTTCAATATGATAAAAGGAAGTTTTGACGGAGGCCTATAGTAGTTCTTGAAAATGGAAAATTCAGGCTTTGACGGAAGCCTACAGTAGTTCTTGAAATTGGCAATTGGAGGGTTTCAGGGAAGGTGACAGCAGTTCTTGAAGGAGGCAAAAGGAGGCTTTGACGGAAGCCTACAGTAGTTCTTGAAGATGGCAAAAGGAGGCTTTGAGGAATGACTACAGCAATTCTTGAAGTTGGCAATAGGAGGCTTTGATAGAACTCTACAGTAGTTCTTGAATATGGCAAAAGGAGGCTTCGACGGATGGCTACAGTAGATCTTGAAGATGGTAAAAGGAGGTTTTTATGGAGGCCTACATTAGTTGTTGAAGATGGCGAAAGGTGGTTTTCATGCATGCTGAAAGTAGTTCTTGAAGATGCCCAAAGGAGTTTTTGATGGAAGCCGACAGCAGTTCGTGAAGATGGCAAAAGGAGCTTTATACGGAGGCCTACAGTAATTTTTGAAGATGGAAAAAGGAGGCTTTGACGGAGGCCTACATTAGTTCTTGAAATTGGCAATTGGAGGGTTTCAGGGAACCCGACAGCAGTTCTTGAAGTAGGCAAAATGAGGCTTTGACGGAAGCCTACAGTAGTTCTTGAAGATGGCAAAAGGAGGCTTTGAGGAATGACTACAGCAATTCTTGAAGTTGGCAATAGGAGGCTTTGATGGAATTCTACAGTAGTTCTTTAAGATGGCAAAAGGAGGTTTTTACGGAGGCCTACAGTAGTTGTTGAAGATGGCAAAAGGAGGTTTGACGGAGGCCTACAGTACTTCTTGAAGATTGAAAAAGGAGGCTTTGACGGTAGCCTACAGTAGTTCTTGGAGATGGCAAAAGGAGGCTTTGAGGAACGACTACAGCAATTCTTGAATTTGGCAATAGGAGGGTTTGACGGAAGCTTACAGCAGTTCTTGAAGTAGGCAAAAGGAGGCTTTGACAGAGGATTACCGCACTTTCTGAAGATGGCAAAAGGAGGCTTTGACGGAAGCCTACAGTAGTTCTTGAGGATGGCAAAAGGAGCTTTATACGGAGGCCTACAGTAATTCTTGAAAATGGAAAAAGGAGGCTTTGACGGAGGCCTACATTAGTTCTTGAAATTGGCAATTGGAGGGTTTCAGGGAAGCCGACAGCAGTTCTCGAAGTAGGCAAAATGAGGCTTTGACGGAAACCTACAGTAGTTCTTGAAGATGGCAAAAGGAGGTTTTTACTGAAGCCTACAGTAGTTCTTGAAGATGATAAAAGGAAGTTTTGACGGAGGTCTACAGTAGTTCTTGAAAATGGAAAAATCAGGCTTTGACGGAAGCCTACAGTAGTTCTTAAAGATAGCAAAAGGAGGCTTTGAGGAACGACTACAGCAATTTTTGAAGTTGGCAATAGGAAGCTTTGACGGAAGCCTACAGTAGTTCTGGAAGATGGCAAAAGGAGGCTTTGACAGAGGATTACCGCAGTTCTTGAAGATGGCAAATGGAGGCTTTGACGGAGGCCCACAGTAGTTCTTGTAGATGGCAAAAGGAGCTTTATATGGAGGCTTACAGTAGTTCTTGAAGATGGCAAAAGGAGGCTTTGAGGAATGACTACAGCAATTCTTGAAGTTGGCAATAGGAGGCTTTGATGGAAGTCTACAGTAGTTCTTTAAGATGGCAAAAGGAGGCTTCGATGGATGGCTACAGTAGTTTTTGAAGATGGCAAAAGGAGGTTTTTACAGAGGCCTACAGTAGTTGTTGAAGATGGCGAAAGGTGGTTTTCATGCATGCTGAAAGTAGTTCTTGAAGATGGCCAAAGGAGTTTTTGATGGAAGCCGACAGCAGTTCGTGAAGATGGCAAAAGGAGGCTTTCACGGAATCCTACAGTAGTTCTTGACGATGAGAAAAAGAGGTTTGAGGGATGGCTACAGTAGTTCTTGAAGATGGCAAAAGGAGGTTTTTACGGAAGCCTACAGTAGTTCTTCAATATGATAAAAGGAAGTTTTGACGGAGGCCTATAGTAGTTCTTGAAAATGGAAAATTCAGGCTTTGACGGAAGCCTACAGTAGTTCTTGAAATTGGCAATTGGAGGGTTTCAAAGAAGGTGACAGCAGTTCTTGAAGGAGGCAAAAGGAGGCTTTGACGGAAGCCTACAGTAGTTCTTGAAGATGGCAAAAGGAGGCTTTGAGGAATGACTACAGCAATTCTTGAAGTTGGCAATAGGAGGCTTTGATGGAAGTCTACAGTAGTTCTTGAAGATGGCAAAAGGAGGCTTCGACGGATGGCTACAGTAGTTCTTGAAGATGGCAAAAGGAGGTTTTTATGGAGGCCTACAGTAGTTGTTGAAGATGGCGAAAGGTGGTTTTCATGCATGCTGAAAGTAGTTCTTGAAGATGCCCAAAGGAGTTTTTGATGGAAGCCGACAGGAGTTCGTGAAGATGGCAAAAGGAGCTTTATACGGAGGCATACAGTAATTTTTGAAGATGGAAAAAGGAGGCTTTGACGGAGGCCTACATTAGTTCTTGAAATTGGCAATTGGAGGGTTTCAGGGAAGCCGACAGCAGTTCTTGAAGTAGGCAAAATGAGGCTTTGACGGAAGCCTACAGTAGTTCTTGGAGATGGGAAAAGGAGTCTTTCACGGAGCACTACAGTAGTTCTTGAAGATGGAAAAAGGAAGCTTTGACCGAAGCTTACAGTTGTTGTTGAAGATGATAAAATGAGGTTTTTTATGGAAGCCTACAGTAGTTCATGAAGATGATAAAAGGAGGTTTTTATTGAAGCTTACAGTAGTTCTGTAAGATGGCAAAAGGAGGCTTTGATAGACGACTACAGTAGTTCTTGGAGATGGCAAAAAGAGACTTTGACGTAAGCATACAGTATTTCTTAAAGATGGCAAAAGGAGGTTTTGATGGAGGCCTACAGTAGTTCTTGAAGATTGCAAAAGGAGGCTTTGACGGAGGCCTACAGTACTTCTTGAAGATTGAAAAAGGAGGCTTTGACGGTAGCCTACAGTAGTTCTTGGAGATGGCAAAAGGAGGCTTGAGGAAGGACTACAGCAATTCTTGAAGTTGGCAATAGGAGGGTTTGACGGAAGCCTACAGTAGTTCTTGAAGATGGCAATTGGAGGGTTTCAGGGAAGCCGACAGCAGTTCTTGAAGTAGGCAAAAGGAGGATTTGACGGAAGCCTACAGTAGTTCTTGAAGATGGCAAAAGGAGGTTTTTACGGAAGCCTACAGTAGTTTTTGAAGATGATCAATGGAAGTTTTGACGGAGGCCTACAGTAGTTCTTGAAGATTGAATAAGGAGGCTTTGATGGAAGCCTATAGCAGTTCTTGAAGATGGCAAAAGGAGGTTTTGACGTAAGCCTACAGGAGTTTTTGAAGAAGGCAAACTTAGGTTTTTACGGAACCTAAAGTAGCTCTTGAAGATGATAAAAGGAAGTTTTGATGGAAGCCTACAGTAGTTATTGGATATGGCAAAAGGAGTCTTTGAGGAAAGATTACAGCAGTTCTTGAAGTTGGCATTAGGAGGCTTTGACGGAAGCCTACAGTAGTTCTTGGAGATGGCAAAAGGAGGCTTTGACGGAAGCTTACAGTAGTTCTTGAAGATGATAAAACGAGGTTTTTACGGACGCCTACAGTAGTTCTTGGAGATGGCAAAAGGAGGCTTTGAGGAAGGACTACAGCAATTCTTGAAGATGGCAAAAGGAGGCTTTGACGTAAGCATACAGTAGTTCTTGAAGATGGCGAAAGGAGGATTTCATTGAAGCCGAAAGTAGTTCTTGAAGATGGCAAAAGGAGGCTTTGATGGAAGCCGACAGCAGTTCTTTAAAATGGCAAAAGGAGGCTTTCACGGAATCCTACAGTAGTTCTTGAAGATGAGAAAAAGAGGCTTTGACGGATACCTACAGTTGTTCTTGAAGATGGCAAAAGGAGGCTTTGACGTAAGCATACATTAGTTCTTGAAGTTGGCAATTGGAAGGTTTTAGGGAAGCCGAAAGCAGTTCTTGAAGATGGCAAAAGGAGGCTTTGATGGAAGCCTACAGTAGTTGTTGAAATTGGCAATTCGAGGGTTTCAGGGAACCAACAGCAGTTCTTGAAGATGGCAAAAGGAGGCTTTGATGGAAGCCTATAGTAGTTCTTGAAGATAGCAAAATGAGGGTTGGATGGAGGCCTATAGTAGTTCTTGAAGATAGCAAAAGGAGGCTTTGAGGAAGGAGTACAGCAATTCTTTAAGTTGGCAATAGGAGGCTTTCACGGAAGCCTACAGTCGTTCTTGGAGAGGGCAAATGGAGTCTTTGATGGAGGACTACAGCAGCTCTTGAAGTTGGAAATAGTAGGCTTGGACGGAGGCCTACAATAGTTCTTGAAGATGATAAAAGGAAGTTTTGACGGAGGCCTACATTAGTTCTTGAAATTGGCAATTGGAGGGTTTCAGGGAAGGCGACCGCAGTTCTTGAAGTAGGCAAAAGGAGGCTTTGATGGAGGCCTACATTACTTCTTGAAGATTGAAAAAGGAGGCTTTGACGGTAGCCTACAGTTGTTCTTGGAGATGGCAAAAGGAGGCTTTGACGTAAGCATACAGTAGTTCTTGAAGATGGCAAAAGGAGGATTTTACGGAAGCCTACAGTAGTTCTTGAAGATTGCAAAAGGAGGCTTTCACGGAGGCCTACAATAGTTCTTACAGATGGCGAAAGGAGGATTTCATTGAAGCCGAAAGTGGTTCTTGAAGATGGCAAAAGGAGGCTTTGATGGAAGCCGACAGCAGTTCTTGAAGATGGCAAAAGGAAGCTTTGATGTAAGCATACATTAGTTCTTGAAGTTGGCAATTGGAAGGTTTTAGGGAAGCCGAAAGCAGTTCTTGAAGATGGCAAAATGAGGCTTTGATGGAAGCCTACAGTAGTTCTTGAAATTGGCAATTAAAGGGTTTCAGGGAACCCGACAGCAGTTCTTGAAGATGGCAAAAGGAGGCTTTGATGGAAGCCTATAGTAGTTCTTGAAGATAGCAAAATGAGGGTTGGATGGAGGCCTACAGTGGTTCTTGAAGATAGCAAAAGGAGGCTTTGAGGAAGGAGTACAGCAATTCTTTAAGTTGGCAATAGGAGGCTTTGACGGAAGCCTACAGTCGTTCTTGGAGAGGGCAAAAGGAGTCTTTGATGGAGGACTACAGCAGCTCTTGAAGTTGGTAATAGAAGGCTTGGACGGAGGCCTACAATAGCTCTTGAAGATGATAAAAGGAAGTTTTGACGGAGGCCTACAGTAGTTCTTGAAATTGGCAATTGGAGGGTTTCAGGGAAGGCGACCGCAGTTCTTGAAGATAGCAAAAGGAGGTTTGACGGAGGCCTACAGTACTTCTTGAAGATTGAAAAAGGAGGCTTTGACGGTAGCCTACAGTACTTCTTGGAGATGGCAAAAGGAGGCTTTGAGGAACGACTACAGCAATTCTTGAATTTGGCAATAGGAGGGTTTGACGGAAGATTACAGCAGTTCTTGAAGTAGGCAAAAGGAGGCTTTGACGGAAGACTACAGTAGTTCTTGAAGATGGCAAAAGGAGCTTTATACGGAGGCCTACAGTAATTCTTGAAAATGGAAAAAGGAGACTTTGACGGAGGCCTACATTAGTTCTTGAAATTGGCAATTGGAGGGTTTCAGGGAAGCCGACAGCAATTCTTGAAGTAGGCAAAATGAGGCTTTGATGGAAACCTACAGTAGTTCTTGAAGATGGCAAAAGGAGGTTTTTACTGAAGCCTACAGTATTTCTTGAAGATGATAAAAGGAAGTTTTGACGGAGGCCTACAGTAGTTCTTGAAAATGGAAAAATCAGGGTTTGACGGAAGCCTACAGTAGTTCTTAAAGATAGCAAAAGGAGGCTTTGAGGAACGACTACAGCAATTTTTGAAGTTGGCAATAGGAAGCTTTGACGGAAGCCGACAGTAGTTCTGGAAGATGGCAAAAGGAGGCTTTGACAGAGGATTACCGCAGTTCTTGAAGATGGGAAAAGGAGGCTTTGACGGAAGCCCACAGTAGTTCTTGAAGATGGCAAAAGGAGGCTTTGAGGAATGACTACAGCAATTCTTGAAGTTGGCAATAGGAGGCTTTGATGGAAGTCTACAGTAGTTCTTTAAGATGGCAAAAGGAGGCTTCGACGGATGGCTACAGTAGTTCTTTAAGATGGCAAAAGGAGGTTTTTACGGAGGCCTACAGTAGTTGTTGAAGATGGCGAAAGGTGGTTTTCATGCATGCTGAAAGTAGTTCTTGAAGATGGCAAAAGGAGTTTTTGATGGAAGCCGACAGCAGTTCGTGAAGATGGCAAAAGGAGGCTTTCACGGAATCCTACAGTAGTTCTTGAAGATGAGAAAAAGAGGCTTTGACGGATGGCTACAGTAGTTCTTGGAGATGGCAAAAGGAGGTTTTTACGGAAGCCTACAGTAGTTCTTCAATATGATAAAAGGAGGGTTTGACGGAGGCCTATAGTAGTTCTTGAAAATGGAAAATTCAGGCTTTGACGGAAGCCTACAGTAGTTCTTGAAATTGGCAATTGGAGGGTTTCAGGGAAGGTGACAGCAGTTCTTGAAGGAGGCAAAAGGAGGCTTTGACGGAAGCCTACAGTAGTTCTTGAAGATGGCAAAAGGAGGCTTTGAGGAATGACTACAGCAATTCTTGAAGTTGGCAATAGGAGGCTTTGATGGAAGTCTACAGTAGTTCTTTAAGATGGCAAAATGAGGCTTCGACGGATGGCTTCAGTAGTTCTTGAAGATGGCAAAAGGAGGCTTTGACAGAAGCCTACAGTAGTTCTTGAAATTGGCAATTGGAGGGTTTCAGGGAAGGCGACAGCAGTTATTGAAGTAGGCAAAAGGAGGCTTTGACGGAAGCCTACAGTAGTTCTTGAAGATGGCAAAAGGAGGCTTTGACAGAAGCCTACAGTAGTTCTTGAAATTGGCAATTGGAGGGTTTCAGGGAAGGCGACAGCAGTTCTTGAAGTAGGCAAAAGGAGGCTTTGACGGAAGCCTACAGTAGTTCTTGAAGATGGCAAAAGGAGGCTTTGAGGAATGACTACAGCAATTCTTGAAGTTGGCAATAGGAGGCTTTGATGGAAGTCTACAGTAGTTCTTTAAGATGGCAAAAGGAGGCTTCGACGGATGGCTACAGTAGTTCTTGAAGATGGCAAAAGGAGGTTTTTACGGAGGCCTACAGTAGTTGTTGAAGATGGTGAAAGGTGGTTTTCATGCATGCTGAAAGTAGTTCTTGAAGATGGCCAAAGGAGTTTTTGATGGAAGCCGACAGCAGTTCGTCAAGATGGCAAAAGGAGGCTTTCACGGAATCCTACAGTAGTTCTTGAAGATGAGAAAAAGAGGCTTTGACGGATGGCTACAGTAGTTCTTGAAGATGGCAAAAGGAGGTTTTTACGGAAGCCTACAGTAGTTCTTCAATATGATAAAAGGAAGTTTTGACGGAAGCCTACAGTAGTTATTGGATATGGCAAAAGGAGTCTTTGAGGAAAGATTACAGCAGTTCTTGAAGTTGGCATTAGGAGGCTTTGACGGAAGCCTACAGTAGTTCTTGGAGATGGCAAAAGGAGGCTTTGACGGAAGCTTACAGTAGTTCTTGAAGATGATAAAACGAGGTTTTTACGGACGCCTACAGTAGTTCTTGGAGATGGCAAAAGGAGGCTTTGAGGAAGGACTACAGCAATTCTTGAAGATGGCAAAAGGAGGCTTTGACGTAAGCATACAGTAGTTCTTGAAGATGGCGAAAGGAGGATTTCATTGAAGCCGAAAGTAGTTCTTGAAGATGGCAAAAGGAGGCTTTGATGGAAGCCGACAGCAGTTCTTTAAAATGGCAAAAGGAGGCTTTCACGGAATCCTACAGTAGTTCTTGAAGATGAGAAAAAGAGGCTTTGACGGATACCTACAGTTGTTCTTGAAGATGGCAAAAGGAGGCTTTGACGTAAGCATACATTAGTTCTTGAAGTTGGCAATTGGAAGGTTTTAGGGAAGCCGAAAGCAGTTCTTGAAGATGGCAAAAGGAGGCTTTGATGGAAGCCTACAGTAGTTGTTGAAATTGGCAATTCGAGGGTTTCAGGGAACCAACAGCAGTTCTTGAAGATGGCAAAAGGAGGCTTTGATGGAAGCCTATAGTAGTTCTTGAAGATAGCAAAATGAGGGTTGGATGGAGGCCTATAGTAGTTCTTGAAGATAGCAAAAGGAGGCTTTGAGGAAGGAGTACAGCAATTCTTTAAGTTGGCAATAGGAGGCTTTCACGGAAGCCTACAGTCGTTCTTGGAGAGGGCAAATGGAGTCTTTGATGGAGGACTACAGCAGCTCTTGAAGTTGGAAATAGTAGGCTTGGACGGAGGCCTACAATAGTTCTTGAAGATGATAAAAGGAAGTTTTGACGGAGGCCTACATTAGTTCTTGAAATTGGCAATTGGAGGGTTTCAGGGAAGGCGACCGCAGTTCTTGAAGTAGGCAAAAGGAGGCTTTGACGGAGGCCTACATTACTTCTTGAAGATTGAAAAAGGAGGCTTTGACGGTAGCCTACAGTTGTTCTTGGAGATGGCAAAAGGAGGCTTTGACGTAAGCATACAGTAGTTCTTGAAGATGGCAAAAGGAGGATTTTACGGAAGCCTACAGTAGTTCTTGAAGATTGCAAAAGGAGGCTTTCACGGAGGCCTACAATAGTTCTTACAGATGGCGAAAGGAGGATTTCATTGAAGCCGAAAGTGGTTCTTGAAGATGGCAAAAGGAGGCTTTGATGGAAGCCGACAGCAGTTCTTGAAAATGGCAAAAGGAAGCTTTGATGTAAGCATACATTAGTTCTTGAAGTTGGCAATTGGAAGGTTTTAGGGAAGCCGAAAGCAGTTCTTGAAGATGGCAAAATGAGGCTTTGATGGAAGCCTACAGTAGTTCTTGAAATTGGCAATTAAAGGGTTTCAGGGAACCCGACAGCAGTTCTTGAAGATGGCAAAAGGAGGCTTTGATGGAAGCCTATAGTAGTTCTTGAAGATAGCAAAATGAGGGTTGGATGGAGGCCTACAGTGGTTCTTGAAGATAGCAAAAGAAGGCTTTGAGGAAGGAGTACAGCAATTCTTTAAGTTGGCAATAGGAGGCTTTGACGGAAGCCTACAGTCGTTCTTGGAGAGGGCAAAAGGAGTCTTTGATGGAGGACTACAGCAGCTCTTGAAGTTGGTAATAGAAGGCTTGGACGGAGGCCTACAATAGCTCTTGAAGATGATAAAAGGAAGTTTTGACGGAGGCCTACAGTAGTTCTTGAAATTGGCAATTGGAGGGTTTCAGGGAAGGCGACCGCAGTTCTTGAAGATAGCAAAAGGAGGTTTGACGGAGGCCTACAGTACTTCTTGAAGATTGAAAAAGGAGGCTTTGACGGTAGCCTACAGTACTTCTTGGAGATGGCAAAAGGAAGCTTTGAGGAACGACTACAGCAATTCTTGAATTTGGCAATAGGAGGGTTTGACGGAAGCTTACAGCAGTTCTTGAAGTAGGCAAAAGGAGGCTTTGACGGAAGACTACAGTAGTTCTTGAAGATGGCAAAAGTAGCTTTATACGGAGGCCTACAGTAATTCTTGAAAATGGAAAAAGGAGACTTTGACGGAGGCCTACATTAGTTCTTGAAATTGGCAATTGGAGGGTTTCAGGGAAGCCGACAGCAATTCTTGAAGTAGGCAAAATGAGGCTTTGATGGAAACCTACAGTAGTTCTTGAAGATGGCAAAAGGAGGTTTTTACTGAAGCCTACAGTATTTCTTGAAGATGATAAAAGGAAGTTTTGACGGAGGCCTACAGTAGTTCTTGAAAATGGAAAAATCAGGCTTTGACGGAAGCCTACAGTAGTTCTTAAAGATAGCAAAAGGAGGCTTTGAGGAACGACTACAGCAATTTTTGAAGTTGGCAATAGGAAGCTTTGACGGAAGCCGACAGTAGTTCTGGAAGATGGCAAAAGGAGGCTTTGACAGAGGATTACCGCAGTTCTTGAAGATGGGAAAAGGAGGCTTTGACGGAAGCCCACAGTAGTTCTTGAAGATGGCAAAAGGAGCTTTATACGGAGGCCTACAGTAGTTCTTGAAGATGGCAAAAGGAGGCTTTGAGGAATGACTACAGCAATTCTTGAAGTTGGCAATAGGAGGCTTTGATGGAAGTCTACAGTAGTTCTTTAAGATGGCAAAAGGAGGCTTCGACGGATGGCTACAGTAGTTCTTTAAGATGGCAAAAGGAGGTTTTTACGGAGGCCTACAGTAGTTGTTGAAGATGGCGAAAGGTGGTTTTCATGCATGCTGAAAGTAGTTCTTGAAGATGCCCAAAGGAGTTTTTGATGGAAGCCGACAGCAGTTCGTGAAGATGGCAAAAGGAGCTTTATACGGAGGCCTACAGTAATTTTTGAAGATGGAAAAAGGAGGCTTTGACGGAGGCCTACATTAGTTCTTGAAATTGGCAATTGGAGGGTTTCAGGGAAGCCGACAGCAGTTCTTGAAGTAGGCAAAATGAGGCTTTGACGGAAGCCTACAGTAGTTCTTGAAGATGGCAAAAGGAGGCTTTGACAGAAGCCTACAGTAGTTCTTGAAATTGGCAATTGGAGGGTTTCAGGGAAGGCGACAGCAGTTCTTGAAGTAGGCAAAAGGAGGCTTTGATGGAAGCCTACAGTAGTTCTTGAAGTTGGCAAAAGGAGGCTTTGAGGAATGACTACAGCAATTCTTGAAGTTGGCAATAGGAGGCTTTGATGGAAGTCTACAGTAGTTCTTTAAGATGGCAAAAGGAGGTTTTTACGGAGGCCTACAGTACTTCTTGAAGATTGAAAAAGGAGGCTTTGACGGTAGCCTACAGTAGTTCTTGGAGATGGCAAAAGGAGGCTTTGAGGAACGACTACAGGAATTCTTGAATTTGGCAATAGGAGGGTTTGACGGAAGCTTACAGCAGTTCTTGAAGTAGGCAAAAGGAGGCTTTGACAGAGGATTACCGCACTTTCTGAAGATGGCAAAAGGAGGCTTTGACCGAAGCCTACAGTAGTTCTTGAGGATGGCAAAAGGAGCTTTATACGGAGGCCTACAGTAATTCTTGAAAATGGAAAAAGGAGGCTTTGACGGAGGCCTACATTAGTTCTTGAAATTGGCAATTGGAGGGTTTCAGGGAAGCCGACAGCAGTTCTCGAAGTAGGCAAAATGAGGCTTTGACGGAAACCTACAGTAGTTCTTGAATATGGCAAAAGGAGGTTTTTACTGAAGCCTACAGTAGTTCTTGAAGATGATAAAAGGAAGTTTTGACGGAGGTCTACAGTAGTTCTTGAAAATGGAAAAATCAGGCTTTGACGGAAGCCTACAGTAGTTCTTAAAGATAGCAAAAGGAGGCTTTGAGGAACGACTACAGCAATTTTTGAAGTTGGCAATAGGAAGCTTTGACGGAAGCCTACAGTAGTTCTGGAAGATGGCAAAAGGAGGCTTTGACAGAGGATTACCGCAGTTCTTGAAGATGGCAAATGGAGGCTTTGACGGAGGCCCACAGTAGTTCTTGAAGATGGCAAAAGGAGCTTTATATGGAGGCTTACAGTAGTTCTTGAAGAAGGCAAAAGGAGGCTTTGAGGAATGACTACAGCAATTCTTGAAGTTGGCAATAGGAGGCTTTGATGGAAGTCTACAGTAGTTCTTTAAGATGGCAAAAGGAGGCTTCGATGGATGGCTACAGTAGTTTTTGAAGATGGCAAAAGGAGGTTTTTACAGAGGCCTACAGTAGTTGTTGAAGATGGCGAAAGGTGGTTTTCATGCATGCTGAAAGTAGTTCTTGAAGATGGCCAAAGGAGTTTTTGATGGAAGCCGACAGCAGTTCGTGAAGATGGCAAAAGGAGGCTTTCACGGAATCCTACAGTAGTTCTTGACGATGAGAAAAAGAGGCTTTGAGGGATGGCTACAGTAGTTCTTGAAGATGGCAAAAGGAGGTTTTTACGGAAGCCTACGGTAGTTCTTCAATATGATAAAAGGAAGTTTTGACGGAGGCCTATAGTAGTTCTTGAAAATGGAAAATTCAGGCTTTGACGGAAGCCTACAGTAGTTCTTGAAATTGGCAATTGGAGGGTTTCAAAGAAGGTGACAGCAGTTCTTGAAGGAGGCAAAAGGAGGCTTTGACGGAAGCCTACAGTAGTTCTTGAAGATGGCAAAAGGAGGCTTTGAGGAATGACTACAGCAATTCTTGAAGTTGGCAATAGGAGGCTTTGATGGAAGTCTACAGTAGTTCTTGAAGATGGCAAAAGGAGGCTTCGACGGATGGCTACAGTAGTTCTTGAAGATGGCAAAAGGAGGTTTTTATGGAGGCCTACAGTAGTTGTTGAAGATGGCGAAAGGTGGTTTTCATGCATGCTGAAAGTAGTTCTTGAAGATGCCCAAAGGAGTTTTTGATGGAAGCCGACAGGAGTTCGTGAAGATGGCAAAAGGAGCTTTATACGGAGGCATACAGTAATTTTTGAAGATGGAAAAAGGAGGCTTTGACGGAGGCCTACATTAGTTCTTGAAATTGGCAATTGGAGGGTTTCAGGGAAGCCGACAGCAGTTCTTGAAGTAGGCAAAATGAGGCTTTGACGGAAGCCTACAGTAGTTCTTGGAGATGGGAAAAGGAGTCTTTCACGGAGCACTACAGTAGTTCTTGAAGATGGAAAAAGGAAGCTTTGACGGAAGCTTACAGTTGTTGTTGAAGATGATAAAATGAGGTTTTTTATGGAAGCCTACAGTAGTTCATGAAGATGATAAAAGGAGGTTTTTATTGAAGCTTACAGTAGTTCTGTAAGATGGCAAAAGGAGGCTTTGATAGACGACTACAGTAGTTCTTGGAGATGGCAAAAAGAGACTTTGACGTAAGCATACAGTATTTCTTAAAGATGGCAAAAGGAGGTTTTGATGGAGGCCTACAGTAGTTCTTGAAGATTGCAAAAGGAGGCTTTGACGGAGGCCTACAGTACTTCTTGAAGATTGAAAAAGGAGGCTTTGACGGTAGCCTACAGTAGTTCTTGGAGATGGGAAAAGGAGGCTTGAGGAAGGACTACAGCAATTCTTGAAGTTGGCAATAGGAGGGTTTGACGGAAGCCTACAGTAGTTCTTGAAGATGGCAATTGGAGGGTTTCAGGGAAGCCGACAGCAGTTCTTGAAGTAGGCAAAAGGAGGATTTGACGGAAGCCTACAGTAGTTCTTGAAGATGGCAAATAGAGGTTTTTACGGAAGCCTACAGTAGTTTTTGAAGATGATCAATGGAAGTTTTGACGGAGGCCTACAGTAGTTCTTGAAGATTGAATAAGGAGGCTTTGATGGAAGCCTATAGCAGTTCTTGAAGATGGCAAAAGGAGGTTTTGACGTAAGCCTACAGGAGTTTTTGAAGAAGGCAAACTTAGGTTTTTACGGAACCTAAAGTAGCTCTTGAAGATGATAAAAGGAAGTTTTGATGGAAGCCTACAGTAGTTATTGGATATGGCAAAAGGAGTCTTTGAGGAAAGATTACAGCACTTCTTGAAGTTGGCATTAGGAGGCTTTGACGGACGCCTACAGTAGTTCTTGGAGATGGCAAAAGGAGGCTTTGAGGAAGGACTACAGCAATTCTTGAAGATGGCAAAAGGAGGCTTTGACGTAAGCATACAGTAGTTCTTGAAGATGGCGAAAGGAGGATTTCATTGAAGCCGAAAGTAGTTCTTGAAGATGGCAAAAGGAGGCTTTGATGGAAGCCGACAGCAGTTCTTTAAAATGGCAAAAGGAGGCTTTCACGGAATCCTACAGTAGTTCTTGAAGATGAGAAAAAGAGGCTTTGACGGATACCTACAGTTGTTCTTGAAGATGGCAAAAGGAGGCTTTGACGTAAGCATACATTAGTTCTTGAAGTTGGCAATTGGAAGGTTTTAGGGAAGCCGAAAGCAGTTCTTGAAGATGGCAAAAGGAGGCTTTGATGGAAGCCTACAGTAGTTGTTGAAATTGGCAATTCGAGGGTTTCAGGGAACCAACAGCAGTTCTTGAAGATGGCAAAAGGAGGCTTTGATGGAAGCCTATAGTAGTTCTTGAAGATAGCAAAATGAGGGTTGGATGGAGGCCTATAGTAGTTCTTGAAGATAGCAAAAGGAGGCTTTGAGGAAGGAGTACAGCAATTCTTTAAGTTGGCAATAGGAGGCTTTCACTGAAGCCTACAGTCGTTCTTGGAGAGGGCAAATGGAGTCTTTGATGGAGGACTACAGCAGCTCTTGAAGTTGGAAATAGTAGGCTTGGACGGAGGCCTACAATAGTTCTTGAAGATGATAAAAGGAAGTTTTGACGGAGGCCTACATTAGTTCTTGAAATTGGCAATTGGAGGGTTTCAGGGAAGGCGACCGCAGTTCTTGAAGTAGGCAAAAGGAGGCTTTGACGGAGGCCTACATTACTTCTTGAAGATTGAAAAAGGAGGCTTTGACGGTAGCCTACAGTTGTTCTTGGAGATGGCAAAAGGAGGCTTTGACGTAAGCATACAGTAGTTCTTGAAGATGGCAAAAGGAGGATTTTACGGAAGCCTACAGTAGTTCTTGAAGATTGCAAAAGGAGGCTTTCACGGAGGCCTACAATAGTTCTTACAGATGGCGAAAGGAGGATTTCATTGAAGCCGAAAGTGGTTCTTGAAGATGGCAAAAGGAGGCTTTGATGGAAGCCGACAGCAGTTCTTGAAGATGGCAAAAGGAAGCTTTGATGTAAGCATACATTAGTTCTTGAAGTTGGCAATTGGAAGGTTTTAGGGAAGCCGAAAGCAGTTCTTGAAGATGGCAAAATGAGGCTTTGATGGAAGCCTACAGTAGTTCTTGAAATTGGCAAT
The DNA here is from genome assembly GCA_024509115.1 of Crotalus helleri. Lineage (NCBI taxonomy): Eukaryota > Metazoa > Chordata > Lepidosauria > Squamata > Viperidae > Crotalus > Crotalus helleri. Next base: position 282,782 of record JAKSXO010000028.1, on the reverse strand, counting down.
TAAAGGGTTTCAGGGAACCCGACAGCAGTTCTTGAAGATGGCAAAAGGAGGCTTTGATGGAAGCCTATAGTAGTTCTTGAAGATAGCAAAATGAGGGTTGGATGGAGGCCTACAGTGGTTCTTGAAGATAGCAAAAGGAGGCTTTGAGGAAGGAGTACAGAAATTCTTTAAGTTGGCAATAGGAGGCTTTGACGGAAGCCTACAGTCGTTCTTGGAGAGGGCAAAAGGAGTCTTTGATGGAGGACTACAGCAGCTCTTGAAGTTGGTAATAGAAGGCTTGGACGGAGGCCTACAATAGCTCTTGAAGATGATAAAAGGAAGTTTTGACGGAGCCCTACAGTAGTTCTTGAAATTGGCAATTGGAGGGTTTCAGGGAAGGCGACCGCAGTTCTTGAAGATAGCAAAAGGAGGTTTGACGGAGGCCTACAGTACTTCTTGAAGATTGAAAAAGGAGGCTTTGACGGTAGCCTACAGTACGTCTTGGAGATGGCAAAAGGAGGCTTTGAGGAACGACTACAGCAACTCTTGAATTTGGCAATAGGAGGGTTTGACGGAAGCTTACAGCAGTTCTTGAAGTAGGCAAAAGGAGGCTTTGACGGAAGACTACAGTAGTTCTTGAAGATGGCAAAAGGAGCTTTATACGGAGGCCTACAGTAATTCTTGAAAATGGAAAAAGGAGACTTTGACGGAGGCCTACATTAGTTCTTGAAATTGGCAATTGGAGGGTTTCAGGGAAGCCGACAGCAATTCTTGAAGTAGGCAAAATGAGGCTTTGATGGAAACCTACAGTAGTTCTTGAAGATGGCAAAAGGAGGTTTTTACTGAAGCCTACAGTATTTCTTGAAGATGATAAAAGGAAGTTTTGACGGAGGCCTACAGTAGTTCTTGAAAATGGAAAAATCAGGCTTTGACGGAAGCCTACAGTAGTTCTTAAAGATAGCAAAAGGAGGCTTTGAGGAACGACTACAGCAATTTTTGAAGTTGGCAATAGGAAGCTTTGACGGAAGCCGACAGTAGTTCTGGAAGATGGCAAAAGGAGGCTTTGACAGAGGATTACCGCAGTTCTTGAAGATGGGAAAAGGAGGCTTTGACGGAAGCCCACAGTAGTTCTTGAAGATGGCAAAAGGAGCTTTATACGGAGGCCTACAGTAGTTCTTGAAGATGGCAAAAGGAGGCTTTGAGGAATGACTACAGCAATTCTTGAAGTTGGCAATAGGAGGCTTTGATGGAAGTCTACAGTAGTTCTTTAAGATGGCAAAAGGAGGCTTCGATGGATGGCTACAGTAGTTCTTTAAGATGGCAAAAGGAGGTTTTTACGGAGGCCTACAGTAGTTGTTGAAGATGGCGAAAGGTGGTTTTCATGCATGCTGAAAGTAGTTCTTGAAGATGGCAAAAGGAGTTTTTGATGGAAGCCGACAGCAGTTCGTGAAGATGGCAAAAGGAGGCTTTCACGGAATCCTACAGTAGTTCTTGAAGATGAGAAAAAGAGGCTTTGACGGATGGCTACAGTAGTTCTTGGAGATGGCAAAAGGAGGTTTTTACGGAAGCCTACAGTAGTTCTTCAATATGATAAAAGGAGGGTTTGACGGAGGCCTATAGTAGTTCTTGAAAATGGAAAATTCAGGCTTTGACGGAAGCCTACAGTAGTTCTTGAAATTGGCAATTGGAGGGTTTCAGGGAAGGTGACAGCAGTTCTTGAAGGAGGCAAAAGGAGGCTTTGACGGAAGCCTACAGTAGTTCTTGAAGATGGCAAAAGGAGGCTTTGAGGAATGACTACAGCAATTCTTGAAGTTGGCAATAGGAGGCTTTGATGGAAGTCTACAGTAGTTCTTTAAGATGGCAAAATGAGGCTTCGACGGATGGCTTCAGTAGTTCTTGAAGATGGCAAAAGGAGGCTTTGACAGAAGCCTACAGTAGTTCTTGAAATTGGCAATTGGAGGGTTTCAGGGAAGGCGACAGCAGTTATTGAAGTAGGCAAAAGGAGGCTTTGACGGAAGCCTACAGTAGTTCTTGAAGATGGCAAAAGGAGGCTTTGACAGAAGCCTACAGTAGTTCTTGAAATTGGCAATTGGAGGGTTTCAGGGAAGGCGACAGCAGTTCTTGAAGTAGGCAAAAGGAGGCTTTGACGGAAGCCTACAGTAGTTCTTGAAGATGGCAAAAGGAGGCTTTGAGGAATGACTAGAGCAATTCTTGAAGTTGGCAATAGGAGGCTTTGATGGAAGTCTACAGTAGTTCTTTAAGATGGCAAAAGGAGGCTTCGACGGATGGCTACAGTAGTTCTTGAAGATGGCAAAAGGAGGTTTTTACGGAGGCCTACAGTAGTTGTTGAAGATGGTGAAAGGTGGTTTTCATGCATGCTGAAAGTAGTTCTTGAAGATGGCCAAAGGAGTTTTTGATGGAAGCCGACAGCAGTTCGTCAAGATGGCAAAAGGAGGCTTTCACGGAATCCTACAGTAGTTCTTGAAGATGAGAAAAAGAGGCTTTGACGGATGGCTACAGTAGTTCTTGAAGATGGCAAAAGGAGGTTTTTACGGAAGCCTACAGTAGTTCTTCAATATGATAAAAGGAAGTTTTGACGGAGGCCTATAGTAGTTCTTGAAAATGGAAAATTCAGGCTTTGACGGAAGCCTACAGTAGTTCTTTAAATTGGCAATTGGAGGGTTTCAGGGAAGGTGACAGCAGTTCTTGAAGGAGGCAAAAGGAGGCTTTGACGGAAGCCTACAGTAGTTCTTGAAGATGGCAAAAGGAGGCTTTTAGGAATAACTACAGCAATTCTTGAAGTTGGCAATAGGAGGCTTTGATGGAAGTCTACAGTAGTTCTTGAAGATGGCAAAAGGAGGTTTTTATGGAGGCCTACAGTAGTTGTTGAAGATGGCGAAAGGTGGTTTTCATGCATGCTGAAAGTAGTTCTTGAAGATGCCCAAAGGAGTTTTTGATGGAAGCCGACAGCAGTTCATGAAGATGGCAAAAGGAGCTTTATACGGAGGCCTACAGTAATTTTTGAAGATGGAAAAAGGAGGCTTTGACGGAGGCCTACATTAGTTCTTGAAATTGGCAATTGGAGGGTTTCAGGGAAGCCGACAGCAGTTCTTGAAGTAGGCAAAATGAGGCTTTGACGGAAGCCTACAGTAGTTCTTGAAGATGGCAAAAGGAGGCTTTGACAGAAGCCTACAGTAGTTCTTGAAATTGGCAATTGGAGGGTTTCAGGGAAGGCGACAGCAGTTCTTGAAGTAGGCAAAAGGAGGCTTTGACGGAAGCCTACATTAGTTCTTGAAATTGGCAATTGGAGGGTTTCAGGGAAGCCGACAGCAGTTCTCGAAGTAGGCAAAATGAGGCTTTGACGGAAACCTACAGTAGTTCTTGAAGATGGCAAAAGGAGGTTTTTACTGAAGCCTACAGTAGTTCTTGAAGATGATAAAAGGAGGCTTTGACGGAAGCCCACAGTAGTTCTTGAAGATGGCAAAAGGAGCTTTATACGGAGGCCTACAGTAGTTCTTGAAGATGGCAAAAGGAGGCTTTGAGGAATGACTACAGCAATTCTTGAAGTTGGCAATAGGAGGCTTTGATGGAAGTCTACAGTAGTTCTTTAAGATGGCAAAAGGAGGCTTCGATGGATGGCTACATTAGTTCTTGAAGATGGCAAAAGGAGGTTTTTACAGAGGCCTACAGTAGTTGTTGAAGATGGCGAAAGGTGGTTTTCATGCATGCTGACAGTAGTTCTTGAAGATGGCCAAAGGAGTTTTTGATGGAAGCCGACAGCAGTTCGTGAAGATGGCAAAAGGAGGCTTTCACGGAATCCTACAGTAGTTCTTGAAGATGAGAAAAAGAGGCTTTGACGGATGGCTACAGTAGTTCTTGAAGATGGCAAAAGGAGGTTTTTACGGAAGCCTACAGTAGTTCTTCAATATGATAAAAGGAAGTTTTTACGGAGGCCTATAGTAGTTCTTGAAAATGGAAAATTCAGGCTTTGACGGAAGCCTACAGTAGTTCTTGAAATTGGCAATTGGAGGGTTTCAGGGAAGGTGACAGCAGTTCTTGAAGGAGGCAAAAGGAGGCTTTGACGGAAGCCTACAGTAGTTCTTGAAGATGGCAAAAGGAGGCTTTGAGGAATGACTACAGCAATTCTTGAAGTTGGCAATAGGAGGCTTTCATGGAAGTCTACAGTAGTTCTTTAAGATGGCAAAAGGAGGCTTCGACGGATGGCTACAGTAGTTCTTGAAGATGGCAAAAGGAGGTTTTTATGGAGGCCTACAGTAGTTGTTGAAGATGGCGAAAGGTGGTTTTCATGCATGCTGAAAGTAGTTCTTGAAGATGCCCAAAGGAGTTTTTGATGGAAGCCGACAGGAGTTCGTGAAGATGGCAAAAGGAGCTTTATACGGAGGCATACAGTAATTTTTGAAGATGGAAAAAGGAGGCTTTGACGGAGGCCTACATTAGTTCTTTTTTTTTTTTTTTTTTTTTTTATTGAAATTTTTCAAGAGTTTTACAAATAAACATCCACCCCCCCTCCCAAACCACCCTCCCCCCCCCGACTTCCCAGAACTGAATATAGGATTTTTTAACAAATTTTTAACAAGAATAACGTTTACAGTTTTTAAAATATTAAAATATTTAAAAATAATAATAATAAAAATCCCAATAATAATATGTGTAATAATAATATACATAACATAAACTTAAAATGAATGATATATACTAAGAAAGAGAGAGAGAAAGAAAAAAGAAAGAAAAAAAAAAGAAAAGAAAAACAAGAAGGGAATAAAATACAAGTTATAAAAAAGCTAAATAATATTTTCCCATATCCAAATTATATTGTATGAAACTTATCCATTTTTCCCATACCACAAAAAATTTCTCTTGAGATTGGTCTTTTAAAAAAGCCGAAATCTTTGCCATTTCTGCCAGATATGAGACTTTATAAAACCATTCTTGTAGAGTAGGCAAAGATTCCTTCTTCCAGTATTGTCCTATTAACAGCCTAGCGGCTGTAATCAAGTTTAACATCAATATAACCTCTTTAGCATCACAATCAATAACAATACCTAATAAAAATAATTGCGGATTAAATTTTACCCTCCTTTTAAAAATTCTTTGAATATTCCACCATATCTTAATCCAAAAAGCTTTTATATGCTTGCACGTCCACCACATATGATAATAAGTAGCATCCAAGTATCCACATCTCCAACATTTCGGTTGTAGATTAGGGTACATAATAGACATTTTCTTTGGATCAAGGTGCCATCTATAAAACATCTTATAGAAATTCTCTCTTAAATTTTGCGCCTGTGTGAATTTAACATTTCTTATCCAAATAAGTTCCCAAGTATCCATTGAAATCGTTTCACCAATATTCTGTACCCATTTAATCATACAATCTTTGACTAGTTCAGGTTCTGAATCCAATTCTACTAATACCCCATAAACTCTCTTAATATGGGTTGGCCTTTGATCTCTGACTTGCTTTAAAAAAATTCCATCTTCTCTAAGCCAGCCCATTTTACAATCCATCTTCCATCTATCCGCTATTTGTCTATATTGGAACCATGAATAAGTTAAATTTTCATGTATTAATTCTTCCAAAGATTTTAGCTCCCAATCTTGACCATCCCATCTAAGTAATTGTGCATAAGAGACCATATCCATATTAACCCCTTTCCTTATACCCTCTATGGCATGCCGAGGTATAGCCCATAATGGTATTTTAAAGTCACTTTTATAATATTTTCTCCACACTCTAAGCAAAGAGATTCTTATAATATGAGACTTAAAGACCCGATCCACTTTTTTATCAAATATTAAATAGGCATGCCATCCAAAAAGTAGGTCCCAACCTTCCAAATGAAGTATTTCTATATTTGTTAAATTCACCCAGTCGCTAATCAATGTCAGTACTACAGCATCATAATACAATTTCACATTTGGTACCTTGAGTCCACCTCTCTCACGAAAATCTTGCATTATTTTCAGTTTCACCCTTGGTTTTTTCCCTGCCCAAACAAATTTATTAATGCCTTTTTGCCATTCCTCTAAATTACAATCATTCTTTAGAATAGGTAACATTTGAAACAAAAAAATAAACTTTGGCAGAACATTCATTTTAATAACTGCAATTCTACCCATAAGGGATAACTGTAAATTATTCCAATTTTTTAAATCCTTCTGTACCTCCATCCACAACTTTTCATAATTATTTTTATACAGTTTTGCATTAGAAGCAGATAATGTAACCCCCAAATATTTTACCTTATCAACAATTTCAAAATCTGTTAAATTAACTAAAACCTGTTTATCACCATTAGTCATATTTTTAGCTAGTATTTTAGTCTTATTATTGTTAATTTTAAAACCAGAAACACGTCCATATTGTTGAATCAATTGTAACAATTTTACCACCGAACAAGTAGGTTGAGATAAAGTAACAACCAAGTCGTCTGCAAAGGCTCTTAACTTATATTCCTTTTTATTAATTTCTATTCCTTTTATTTCTTGAGACTCCCGAATTTTAATCAACAAAATTTCCAACGTTAAAACGAACAATAACGGGGATAACGGACATCCCTGTCTTGTTCCTTTTTCTATTACAAAAGCCTCTGACAAACCCCCATTTACAATTAGTTGGGCAGTCTGTTTCTGATATATATTAGATAATACTTGTAATATATTTTGTCCAAAATTCATCTCTTTAATTAAGCATAACATAAACTGCCAGTTCACTTGGTCAAAGGCTTTTTCAGCATCCAAAAATATCAGGCCTGCAGAGACTTGGTTATTCTTTTCTAAATACTCTAATAAGTTAATAATTTGTCTCACATTATTTTTCATATACCTTCCAGTTATAAAACCCGATTGATCCTTATGTATAAGCTGCTGCAAAATCCCCATAAGCCTATTAGCTAAAATTTTTGCAAAAATCTTATAATCCACATTTAAAAGAGATATAGGCCTATAATTTTTAGGCAGAGTAAGATCTTGATTATCTTTTGGGATCAATGATATAAATGCATTACGCCAGGATGGGGGGATCTCTAAACCCTGTAATAAATTATTGAACAATTCACACAACGGTTGAGTCATCTCTTCTACTAAAGTTTTATAATAAATAGATGTCAACCCATCCGTACCCGGCGCTTTGCCCAATTTCAATTGTTTAATAGCTGTAACAATTTCTTCCTTAGTAATTAAACCATTAATCTCTTTTTCCTGATCTTCTGTTAATTTAGGAAAATTAACTTTACCTAAATAATTATTTATATCTGTAATTTGAATATTAGTACTCTTATATAATTTTTGGTAATATTCTAAAAAGGATTTCTTAATCAATTCTTTCTGATAGACCAGTTTACCATTATAATTTATTTTATCTATATTCCTCTGTTTCTGTTTCTTTCTTAACTGATAAGCCAACCATCTCCCTGGTTTATTAGCATTACAAAATGTGTTTTGTTTCATATATAATAAATTAGTTGCAGCTTGATCAGCCACCAACATGTTAAATTGTGCTTTTAACAATTTTAAAGCTCCTTTCACCTTTTCATCTAAAGGATTTATATTTAGAAGTTTCTCTTTTAATTTAATCTCCTCTTCTAAATCTTTACGTTTCTGAGTCTGTTTTTGTCTATGCAAGTTATTCATTTTTATCAAAATACCACGCATAAAAGCTTTACTTGCATCCCACACCATTGACATTGATGTTCCCTTATTCATATTTAAAGCAAAATATTCCTTTAAACATTCCTTTAATTTGTGAACATTTTTTTCTTGTTTAAATAAATTCTCATTCACCCTCCAGGATCTCCTATCTTCTTTTTCTGCAAACAGTTCCATCCAAACTGGACTATGATCAGACAATGTCCTAGGAAAAATTTTTACGTTCTTCACCCTGTTGTATAAGTCTGTTGTAATCAAAAAGAAATCAATTCTTGAGAGAGAATGGTGTCTATCTGAAAAAAAAGTAAAGTCCCTTTCTTCTTGATTACGTTCACGCCAATAGTCTCTCAATTCCCAATCTTCTTTCATATCAAAGAAGGCTTTAGGTAATTTAGCCTGTTTAGAAAAAGTAAAAGAACCTTTTTTGTCCTTTTGTATATCTAAGACGCCATTCCAATCTCCCATTAAAATCACAGATCTATAATCCAACAGAGTTATTTTCTGATGTAACAGCCTATAAAATTGCTCCTGTTGCTGGTTTGGTGCATATAGCCCCACAATAAGAATTTTCTTACCATATAAGCCAAGTTCAAGCATAACATATCTTCCATGAGGATCTGATTCTAAAAGGGTAGCAGATAAATTCTGTTTAACATATATTACCACACCCCCTTTTTTCCCAGGGGCGGGAGATACAAAATGAGATCCCAGGCGAGGATTATTTAAATATTTTTGATCTTTAGCTGTAATATGAGTTTCTTGCAAACAAATGATATCATTGTTATGTTGTTTCAAATAATGATAAATTTTTCTTCTCTTTTGAGGAATGTTTAATCCATTAACATTCCAAGACAGGAGCTTTGCCATCTCCCTTGGCCTTAAGCCTGGAGAAGATCCGCTCAAATTCTGCTGCTGCTGAATATGTTGCAGAACTTTTGGGTCTTGCTCCTCCCACCGGCACTGAAGCAATTTGCTGACTAGATTCTTCAATTTCTTTTTCTTTTTTCTGTTGTTCTTTTTCTTTACGTTTATGTGCTGCACGGGTCATTCTCTGTTCTTTAACCTCTGGTTGAGACATCCATACCACCTGTCCAGCAGCCATCATCTCTGTACTTTCAGATTTCTGTTCCATCTCTTTATCACTCAAGACTTTGTGCATCATGGGCAAAGGAGAGCCTGCACCCAGGACCGTTTTATAAAATTCCTTGGCTTTAGCAACTGTATTAATTCTATAACGTGTCCCCGCATGGCTCAAAACAATGCCCGTCGGGATCTCCCATCTGAATGGCATTTGTCTTGCTTTAAGTTCATTTGCTAAAAAAGCAAAATCTTTTCTGCTTCTTAGAATTTTAGGTGGAATTTCCTTTAAGATAATAACATCTTGAGCAGCAATCTGAAATCTTTTATTATAAAAAGTTTGGAGAATCTGATTTCGCAAGGACTTCTTAGCAAAATATATCACCACATCTCTAGGCAAATTCCTCTGTTTTGCAATCCAAGAATTGACTCTATAGATTCTTTCCACGTCCCCACGTAACTCTTCTTTATCTATATTCAAAATAACAGCCAAGTCATTAATCACCATTTCCATCACATCTTGAGTTTTATCTTCTTTCAGGCCCCTTATTCTCAAAGCGTATTCCATCTGTCTGTACTGGAACATAAGAATATCATCTTGTGAAGTTTCCACTTTTTTCTCCATATCTTGAAATTTATAATCCAAAAGTTCAACAGTTTCTTCAATTTCCTCTACTCTGGAGTCCAGCTTCACAACCACTGAGGCCATTCCAGATAGAGCTAAAAGTATATCATCCCTCAAAATAGCATTATTCTGTTCTAAAAGCTCTTTCATCTCTTTCTTCATTTCCTCCTTAGTTTCAGATTTATTCTGGTCCAAAAGTTGTTTCATTTCCTCCCTAAACTGTGACACAGCACTTACCATTATTTCTTTAATGTCTTGTGCTGATGTGCCAGATGGGGGGGGTGAAGGTGAAGTAGATTTAGGTTGCTGCACTGAAGGTATCATTTTAAGTTGTTGTTGCACAGTAGAAGTGGCAGGAGAAGAAGTTACTTTAGAGGTTACAATAGCTGGTTGTCGTTTTGAAGCCATTTTAATTTATCTTCCTTTCTTCATAAAAATACTAATAAAAAATAAGTAGTCCGAAAAAAAAAAATTAAAAACACGATAAAATAGAATAAAATAAAATCAATCTAGAAGCTCCCCAGCAATAATAAAAAAAAAAGAGGCTTAAAAAGGAAGAGAGTATTAAACAACAATTCAGCCGGTCCGTCTTTCAAAGGAAAAAACTTTCAAAACGCCATTTTACTTTCACTCTCACTTTTCCGCCCGAAAAAAAAAAAAAAAGGAAAGCTCAAAAAAAATAAAAGAAAAATCAGCGCGTGCTAAATAAACTAAATAAGCTAAAAATATAAAATAAAACTAAACTATAAATACAATCCTTTAAACAGTTCTGTCCGATTTAAGATTACTCACGGTTACTTTAAAAACGGAGATGGTAGCGGCGTTTCGCTTTGTTTCCGAAGAAACAAAGACAGCTGAGAGGCGGAGAAGGCAATGAACTCCGAGGGAGCACTCTTTCTACCCCCCTGAAATAAAAATCCAGGGAGAGTTAAGAGGTTCTACCTCTATTCATGCGATCTCTACCCCTTCCCTTCGCCCGGGAAGGGGATTGCGAGCCGCGGGCCAGCTGATGAAAGCTGTGCTCCGCGGATCTGACACCTTCTCAGGAGGACGGCTACAAAGTAGCCGCCATCTCCACCGCTTCAACCACCGGAAGTCGCCTACATTAGTTCTTGAAATTGGCAATTGGAGGGTTTCAGGGAAGCCGACAGCAGTTCTTGAAGTAGGCAAAATGAGGCTTTGACGGAAGCCTACAGTAGTTCTTCGAGATGGGAAAAGGAGTCTTTCACGGAGCACTACAGTAGTTCTTGAAGATGGAAAAAGGAAGCTTTGACGGAAGCTTACAGTTGTTGTTGAAGATGATAAAATGAGGTTTTTTTATGGAAGCCTACAGTAGTTCATGAAGATGATAAAAGGAGGTTTTTATTGAAGCCTACAGTAGTTCTGTAAGATGGCAAAAGGAGGCTTTGATAGACGACTACAGTAGTTCTTGGAGATGGCAAAAAGAGACTTTGACGTAAGCATACAGTATTTCTTAAAGATGGCAAAAGGAGGTTTTGATGGAGGCCTACAGTAGTTCTTGAAGATTGCAAAAGGAGGCTTTGACGGAGGCCTATAGTACTTCTTGAAGATTGAAAAAGGAGGCTTTGACGGTAGCCTACAGTAGTTCTTGGAGATGGCAAAAGGAGGCTTGAGGAAGGACTACAGCAATTCTTGAAGTTGGCAATTGGAGGCTTTGATGGAAGTCTACAGTAGTTCTTTAAGATGGCAAAATGAGGCTTCGACGGATGGCTTCAGTAGTTCTTGAAGATGGCAAAAGGAGGCTTTGACAGAAGCCTACAGTAGTTCTTGAAATTGGCAATTGGAGGGTTTCAGGGAAGGCGACAGCAGTTCTTGAAGTAGGCAAAAGGAGGCTTTGACGGAAGCCTACATTAGTTCTTGAAATTGGCAATTGGAGGGTTTCAGGGAAGCCGACAGCAGTTCTCGAAGTAGGCAAAATGAGGCTTTGACGGAAACCTACAGTAGTTCTTGAAGATGGCAAAAGGAGGTTTTTACTGAAGCCTACAGTAGTTCTTGAAGATGATAAAAGGAGGCTTTGACGGAAGCCCACAGTAGTTCTTGAAGATGGCAAAAGGAGCTTTATACGGAGGCCTACAGTAGTTCTTGAAGATGGCAAAAGGAGGCTTTGAGGAATGACTACAGCAATTCTTGAAGTTGGCAATAGGAGGCGTTGATGGAAGTCTACAGTAGTTCTTTAAGATGGCAAAAGGAGGCTTCGATGGATGGCTACAGTAGTTCTTGAAGATGGCAAAAGGAGGTTTTTACAGAGGCCTACAGTAGTTGTTGAAGATGGCGAAAGGTGGTTTTCATGCATGCTGAAAGTAGTTCTTGAAGATGGCCAAAGGAGTTTTTGATGGAAGCCGACAGCAGTTCGTGAAGATGGCAAAAGGAGGCTTTCACGGAATCCTACAGTAGTTCTTGAAGATGAGAAAAAGAGGCTTTGACGGATGGCTACATTAGTTCTTGAAGATGGCAAAAGGAGGTTTTTACGGAAGCCTACAGTAGTTCTTCAATATGATAAAAGGAAGTTTTGACGGAGGCCTATAGTAGTTCTTGAAAATGGAAAATTCAGGCTTTGACGGAAGCCTACAGTAGTTCTTGAAATTGGCAATTGGAGGGTTTCAGGGAAGGTGACAGCAGTTCTTGAAGGAGGCAAAAGGAGGCTTTGACGGAAGCCTACAGTAGTTCTTGAAGATGGCAAAAGGAGGCTTTGAGGAATGACTACAGCAATTCTTGAAGTTGGCAATAGGAGGCTTTGACGGATGGCTACAGTAGTTCTTGAAGATGGCAAAAGGAGGTTTTTACGGAAGCCTACAGTAGTTCTTCAATATGATAAAAGGAAGTTTTGACGGAGGCCTATAGTAGTTCTTGAAAATGGAAAATTCAGGCTTTGACGGAAGCCTACAGTAGTTCTTGAAATTGGCAATTGGAGGGTTTCAGGGAAGGTGACAGCAGTTCTTGAAGGAGGCAAAAGGAGGCTTTGACAGAGGCCTACAGTATTTATTGAAGATGGCAAAAGGAGGCTTTGAGGAATGACTACAGCAATTCTTGAAGTTGGCAATAGGAGGCTTTGATGGAAGTCTACAGTAGTTCTTTAAGATGGCAAAAGGAGGCTTCGACGGATGGCTACAGTAGTTCTTGAAGATGGCAAAAGGAGGTTTTTACGGAGGCCTACAGTAGTTGTTGAAGATGGCGAAAGGTGGATTTCATGCATGCTGAAAGTAGTTCTTGAAGATGCCCAAAGGAGTTTTTGATGGAAGCCGACAGCAGTTCGTGAAGATGGCAAAAGGAGCTTTATACGGAGGCCTACAGTAATTTTTGAAGATGGAAAAAGGAGGCTTTGACGGAGGCCTACATTAGTTCTTGAAGATGGCAAAAGGAGGCTTTGAGGAATGACTACAGCAATTCTTGAAGTTGGCAATAGGAGGCTTTGATGGAATTCTACAGTAGTTCTTTAAGATGGCAAAAGGAGGCTTCGACGGATGCCTACAGTAGTTCTTGAAGATGGCAAAAGGAGGCTTTGACAGAAGCCTACAGTAGTTCTTGAAATTGGCAATTGGAGGGTTTCAGGGAAGGCGACAGCAGTTCTTGAAGTAGGCAAAAGGAGGCTTTGACGGAAGCCTACAGTAGTTCTTGAAGATGGCAAAAGGAGGCTTTGAGGAATGACTACAGCAATTCTTGAAGTTGGCAATAGGAGGCTTTGATGGAAGTCTACAGTAGTTCTTTAAGATGGCAAAAGGAGGCTTCGACGGATGGCTACAGTAGTTCTTGAAGATGGCAAAAGGAGGTTTTTACGGAGGCCTACAGTAGTTGTTGAAGATGGCGAAAGGTGGATTTCATGCATGCTGAAAGTAGTTCTTGAAGATGCCCAAAGGAGTTTTTGATGGAAGCCGACAGCAGTTCGTGAAGATGGCAAAAGGAGCTTTATACGGAGGCCTACAGTAATTTTTGAAGATGGAAAAAGGAGGCTTTGACGGAGGCCTACATTAGTTCTTGAAATTGGCAATTGGAGGGTTTCAGGGAAGCCGACAGCAGTTCTTGAAGTAGGCAAAATGAGGCTTTGACGGAAGCCTACAGTAGTTCTTGAAGATGGCAAAAGGAGGCTTTGACAGAAGCCTACAGTAGTTCTTGAAATTGGCAATTGGAGGGTTTCAGGGAAGGCGACAGCAGTTCTTGAAGTAGGCAAAAGGAGGCTTTGACGGAAGCCTACAGTAGTTCTAGAAGATGGCAAAAGGAGGCTTTGAGGAATGACTACAGCAATTCTTGAAGTTGGCAATAGGAGGCTTTGATGGAAGTCTACAGTAGTTCTTTAAGATGGCAAAAGGAGGCTTCGACGGATGGCTACAGTAGTTCTTGAAGATGGCAAAAGGAGGTTTTTACGGAGGCCTACAGTAGTCGTTGAAGATGGCAAAAGGAGGTTTGACGGAGGCCTATAGTAGTTCTTGAAAATGGAAAATTCAGGCTTTGACGGAAGCCTACAGTAGTTCTTGAAGATGGCAAAAGGAGGCTTTGAGGAATGACTACAGCAATTCTTGAAGTTGGCAATAGGAGGCTTTGATGGAAGTCTACAGTAGTTCTTTAAGATGGCAAAAGGAGGCTTCGACGGATGGCTACAGTAGTTCTTGAAGATGGCAAAAGGAGGCTTTGAGGAATGACTACAGCAATTCTTGAAGTTGGCAATAGGAGGCTTTGATGGAAGTCTACAGTAGTTCTTTAAGATGGCAAAAGGAGGCTTCGATGGATGGCTACAGTAGTTCTTGAAGATGGCAAAAGGAGCCTTTGACAGAAGCCTACAGTAGTTCTTGAAATTGGCAATTGGAGGGTTTCAGGGAAGGCGACAGCAGTTATTGAAGTAGGCAAAAGGAGGCTTTGACGGAAGCCTACAGTAGTTCTTGAAGATGGCAAAAGGAGGCTTTGACAGAAGACTACAGTAGTTTTTGAAATTGGCAATTGGAGGGTTTCAGGGAAGGCGACAGCAGTTATTGAAGTAGGCAAAAGGAGGCTTTGACGGAAGCCTACAGTAGTTCTTGAAGATGGCAAAAGGAGGCTTTGACAGAAGCCTACAGTAGTTCTTGAAATTGGCAATTGGAAGGTTTCAGGGAAGGCGACAGCAGTTCTTGAAGTAGGCAAAAGGAGGCTTTGACGGAAGCCTACAGTAGTTCTTGAAGATGGCAAAAGGAGGCTTTGAGGAATGACTACAGCAATTCTTGAAGTTGGCAATCGGAGGCTTTGATGGAAGTCTACAGTAGTTCTTTAAGATGGCAAAAGGAGGCTTCGACGGATGGCTACAGTAGTTCTTGAAGATGGCAAAAGGAGGTTTTTACGGAGGCCTACAGTAGTTGTTGAAGATGGCGAAAGGTGGATTTCATGCATGCTGAAACTAGTTCTTGAAGATGCCCAAAGGAGTTTTTTATGGAAGCCGACAGCAGTTCGTGAAGATGGCAAAAGGAGCTTTATACGGAGGCCTACAGTAATTTTTGAAGATGGAAAAAGGAGGCTTTGATGGAGGCCTACATTAGTTCTTGAAATTGGCAATTGGAGGGTTTCAGGGAAGGCGACAGCAGTTCTTGAAGTAGGCAAAAGGAGGCTTTGACGGAAGCCTACAGTAGTTCTTGAAGATGGCAAAAGGAGGCTTTGAGGAATGACTACAGCAATTCTTGAAGTTGGCAATAGGAGGCTTTGATGGAAGTCTACAGTAGTTCTTGAAGATTGAAAAAGGAGGCTTTGATGGTAGCCTACAGTAGTTCTTGAAGATGGCAAAAGGAGGCTTTGAGGAACGACTACAGCAATTCTTGAATTTGGCAATAGGAGGGTTTGACGGAAGCTTACAGCAGTTCTTGAAGTAGGCAAAAGGAGGCTTTGACAGAGGATTACCGCAGTTCTTGAAGATGGCAAAAGGAGGCTTTGACGGAAGTCTACAGTAGTTCTTGATGGCAAAAGGAGCTTTATACTTAGGCCTACAGTAATTCTTGAAAATGGAAAAAGGAGGCTTTGACGGAGGCCTACATTAGTTCTTGAAATTGGCAATTGGAGGGTTTCAGGGAAGCCGACAGCAGTTCTCGAAGTAGGCAAAATGAGGCTTTGACGGAAACCTACAGTAGTTCTGGAAGATGGCAAAAGGAGGCTTTGACAGAGGATTACCGCAGTTCTTGAAGATGGCAAAAGGAGGCTTTGACGGAAGCCCACAGTAGTTCTTGAAGATGGCAAAAGGAGCTTTATACGGAGGCCTACAGTAGTTCTTGAAGATGGCAAAAGGATGCTTTGAGGAATGACTACAGCAATTCTTGAAGTTGGCAATAGGAGGCTTTGATGGATGGCTACAGTAGTTCTTGAAGATGGCAAAAGGAGGCTTTGACAGAAGCCTACACTAGTTCTTGAAATTGGCAATTGGAGGGTTTCAGGGAAGGCGACAGCAGTTATTGAAGTAGGCAAAAGGAGGCTTTGACGGAAGCCTACAGTAGTTCTTGAAGATGGCAAAAGGAGGCTTTGACAGAAGACTACAGTAGTTCCTGAAATTGGCAATTGGAGGGTTTCAGGGAAGCCGACAGCAGTTCTCGAAGTAGGCAAAATGAGGCTTTGACGGAAACCTACAGTAGTTCTGGAAGATGGCAAAAGGAGGCTTTGACAGAGGATTACCGCAGTTCTTGAAGATGGCAAAAGGAGGCTTTGACGGAGGCCTACAGTAGATCTTGAAGTTTATAAAAGTAAGATTTGACGGAAGCCTACAGTACTTTTTGGAGATGGCAAAAGGAGGGTTTGACGGAGGATTACCGCAGTTCTTGAAGATGGCAAAAGGAGGCTTTGACGGAGGCCTACAATAGTTCTTGAAGATGGAAAAAGGAGACTTTGACGGAAGCTTACAGTAGTTCTTGAAGATGATAAAAGGAGGTTTTTATGGAAGCCTACAGTAGTTCTTGAAGATGGCAAAAGGAGGCTTTGATGGAAGTCGACAGCAGTTCTTGAAGATGGCAAAAGGAGGCTTTGACGGAGGCCTACAATAGTTCTTGAAGATGGAAAAAGGAGACTTTGACGGAAGCTTACAGTAGTTCTTGAAGATGATAAAAGGAGTTTTTTATGGAAGCCGACAGCAGTTCGTGAAGATGGCAAAAGGAGCTTTATACGGAGGCCTACAGTAATTTTTGAAGATGGAAAAAGGAGGCTTTGATGGAGGCCTACATTAGTTCTTGAAATTGGCAATTGGAGGGTTTCAGGGAAGGCGACAGCAGTTCTTGAAGTAGGCAAAAGGAGGCTTTGACGGAAGCCTACAGTAGTTCTTGAAGATGGCAAAAGGAGGCTTTGAGGAATGACTACAGCAATTCTTGAAGTTGGCAATAGGAGGCTTTGATGGAAGTCTACAGTAGTTCTTGAAGATTGAAAAAGGAGGCTTTGATGGTAGCCTACAGTAGTTCTTGAAGATGGCAAAAGGAGGCTTTGAGGAACGACTACAGCAATTCTTGAATTTGGCAATAGGAGGGTTTGACGGAAGCTTACAGCAGTTCTTGAAGTAGGCAAAAGGAGGCTTTGACAGAGGATTACCGCAGTTCTTGAAGATGGCAAAAGGAGGCTTTGACGGAAGTCTACAGTAGTTCTTGATGGCAAAAGGAGCTTTATACTTAGGCCTACAGTAATTCTTGAAAATGGAAAAAGGAGGCTTTGACGGAGGCCTACATTAGTTCTTGAAATTGGCAATTGGAGGGTTTCAGGGAAGCCGACAGCAGTTCTCGAAGTAGGCAAAATGAGGCTTTGACGGAAACCTACAGTAGTTCTGGAAGATGGCAAAAGGAGGCTTTGACAGAGGATTACCGCAGTTCTTGAAGATGGCAAAAGGAGGCTTTGACGGAAGCCCACAGTAGTTCTTGAAGATGGCAAAAGGAGCTTTATACGGAGGCCTACAGTAGTTCTTGAAGATGGCAAAAGGATGCTTTGAGGAATGACTACAGCAATTCTTGAAGTTGGCAATAGGAGGCTTTGACGGATGGCTACAGTAGTTCTTGAAGATGGCAAAAGGAGGCTTTGACAGAAGCCTACACTAGTTCTTGAAATTGGCAATTGGAGGGTTTCAGGGAAGGCGACAGCAGTTATTGAAGTAGGCAAAAGGAGGCTTTGACGGAAGCCTACAGTAGTTCTTGAAGATGGCAAAAGGAGGCTTTGACAGAAGACTACAGTAGTTCCTGAAATTGGCAATTGGAGGGTTTCAGGGAAGCCGACAGCAGTTCTCGAAGTAGGCAAAATGAGGCTTTGACGGAAACCTACAGTAGTTCTGGAAGATGGCAAAAGGAGGCTTTGACAGAGGATTACCGCAGTTCTTGAAGATGGCAAAAGGAGGCTTTGACGGAGGCCTACAGTAGATCTTGAAGTTTATAAAAGTAAGATTTGACGGAAGCCTACAGTACTTTTTGGAGATGGCAAAAGGAGGGTTTGACGGAGGATTACCGCAGTTCTTGAAGATGGCAAAAGGAGGCTTTGACGGAGGCCTACAATAGTTCTTGAAGATGGAAAAAGGAGACTTTGACGGAAGCTTACAGTAGTTCTTGAAGATGATAAAAGGAGGTTTTTATGGAAGCCTACAGTAGTTCTTGAAGATGGCAAAAGGAGGCTTTGATGGAAGTCGACAGCAGTTCTTGAAGATGGCAAAAGGAGGCTTTGACGGAGGCCTACAATAGTTCTTGAAGATGGAAAAAGGAGACTTTGACGGAAGCTTACAGTAGTTCTTGAAGATGATAAAAGGAGTTTTTTATGGAAGCCGACAGCAGTTCGTGAAGATGGCAAAAGGAGCTTTATACGGAGGCCTACAGTAATTTTTGAAGATGGAAAAAGGAGGCTTTGATGGAGGCCTACATTAGTTCTTGAAATTGGCAATTGGAGGGTTTCAGGGAAGGCGACAGCAGTTCTTGAAGTAGGCAAAAGGAGGCTTTGACGGAAGCCTACAGTAGTTCTTGAAGATGGCAAAAGGAGGCTTTGAGGAATGACTACAGCAATTCTTGAAGTTGGCAATAGGAGGCTTTGATGGAAGTCTACAGTAGTTCTTGAAGATTGAAAAAGGAGGCTTTGATGGTAGCCTACAGTAGTTCTTGAAGATGGCAAAAGGAGGCTTTGAGGAACGACTACAGCAATTCTTGAATTTGGCAATAGGAGGGTTTGACGGAAGCTTACAGCAGTTCTTGAAGTAGGCAAAAGGAGGCTTTGACAGAGGATTACCGCAGTTCTTGAAGATGGCAAAAGGAGGCTTTGACGGAAGTCTACAGTAGTTCTTGATGGCAAAAGGAGCTTTATACTTAGGCCTACAGTAATTCTTGAAAATGGAAAAAGGAGGCTTTGACGGAGGCCTACATTAGTTCTTGAAATTGGCAATTGGAGGGTTTCAGGGAAGCCGACAGCAGTTCTCGAAGTAGGCAAAATGAGGCTTTGACGGAAACCTACAGTAGTTCTGGAAGATGGCAAAAGGAGGCTTTGACAGAGGATTACCGCAGTTCTTGAAGATGGCAAAAGGAGGCTTTGACGGAAGCCCACAGTAGTTCTTGAAGATGGCAAAAGGAGCTTTATACGGAGGCCTACAGTAGTTCTTGAAGATGGCAAAAGGATGCTTTGAGGAATGACTACAGCAATTCTTGAAGTTGGCAATAGGAGGCTTTGACGGATGGCTACAGTAGTTCTTGAAGATGGCAAAAGGAGGCTTTGACAGAAGCCTACACTAGTTCTTGAAATTGGCAATTGGAGGGTTTCAGGGAAGGCGACAGCAGTTATTGAAGTAGGCAAAAGGAGGCTTTGACGGAAGCCTACAGTAGTTCTTGAAGATGGCAAAAGGAGGCTTTGACAGAAGACTACAGTAGTTCCTGAAATTGGCAATTGGAGGGTTTCAGGGAAGCCGACAGCAGTTCTCGAAGTAGGCAAAATGAGGCTTTGACGGAAACCTACAGTAGTTCTGGAAGATGGCAAAAGGAGGCTTTGACAGAGGATTACCGCAGTTCTTGAAGATGGCAAAAGGAGGCTTTGACGGAGGCCTACAGTAGATCTTGAAGTTTATAAAAGTAAGATTTGACGGAAGCCTACAGTACTTTTTGGAGATGGCAAAAGGAGGGTTTGACGGAGGATTACCGCAGTTCTTGAAGATGGCAAAAGGAGGCTTTGACGGAGGCCTACAATAGTTCTTGAAGATGGAAAAAGGAGACTTTGACGGAAGCTTACAGTAGTTCTTGAAGATGATAAAAGGAGGTTTTTATGGAAGCCTACAGTAGTTCTTGAAGATGGCAAAAGGAGGCTTTGATGGAAGTCGACAGCAGTTCTTGAAGATGGCAAAAGGAGGCTTTCACGGAATTTTACAGTAGTTCTTTTTTTTTTTTTTATTGAAATTTTTCAAAAATTTTACAAATAAAAATCCAACCCCCCCTCCCAAACCTCCCCACCCTCCCCCCCCCCGACTTCCCAGAACTGAATATAGGGTTATTTAACAAATTTTAAAAATAACGTTTACAATTTATAAGATAATTAATAATAATAATAAAAGTCACAATAATAATATATATAATAATAATATGCGTAACATAAACTTTAAAATAAATAATATATACTAAGAAAGAAGAAAAAATGGAAAAAGAAAAGAGAGAGAGAAAGAAAAAAGAAAAAAGTAGGCGAGGAATAAAACATATATATAAAAAAAATATATGAATAATAATACGTAAAACGTGTATATAAAAAAAAAAAGAAGAAGAAAAAGAAGAAAGAAAGAAAGAAAAAGCAATCATTACAAATTATAAAAAGGCTAAATAATATTTTTCCATATCCAAATTATGTTGTATGAAATTTATCCATTTTTCCCATACCGCAAAAAATTTTTCTTGAGATTGCTCCTTTAAAAAAGCCGAAATCTTTGCCATTTCTGCCAAATACGAAACTTTATGAAACCATTCTTGTAAAGTAGGCAAGGATTCCTTCTTCCAATATTGTCCTATTAACAGCCTGGCGGCTGTAATCAAATTTAACATCAATATAACCTCCTTAGCATCACAATCAATAACAATACCTAATAAAAATAATTGCGGAGTAAATTTTACCCTCCTTTTAAAAATTCTTTGAATATTCCACCATATCTTAATCCAAAAGGCTTTTATATGCTTACACGTCCACCAAATATGGTAATAAGTAGCATCCAAATGTCCACATCTCCAGCATTTCGGCTGTAGATTAGGGTACATAATGGACATTTTCTTTGGATCAAGGTGCCATCTATAAAACATCTTATAAAAATTCTCTCTTAAATTTTGCGCTTGTGTGAATTTGACATTTCTTATCCAAATAAGTTCCCAAGTATCCATTGAGATCGTTTCACCAATATTCTGTGCCCATTTAATCATACAATCTTTAACTAGTTCAGGTTCTGAATCCAATTCCACTAAAACCCCATAAACTCTCTTAATGTGGGTTGGCCTTTGATCTCTTACTTGTTTTAGAAGAATTTCATCTTCTCTAAGCCAGCCCATTTTACAATCCATCTTCCATCTATCCACTATTTGTCTATATTGGAACCATGAATAGGTTAAATTTTCATGTGTTAATTCTTCCAAAGATTTTAACTGCCAGTCTTGGCCATCCCATCTAAGTAGCTGTGCATAAGAGACCATATCCATATTAACCCCTTTCCTTATGCCTTCTATGGCATGCCGAGGTATAGCCCATAATGGTATTTTGAAGTCACTTTTATAATACTTTCTCCACACTCTAAGCAAAGAGATTCTTATAATATGAGACTTAAAAACCCAATCCACTTTTTTATTAAATATTAAATAGGCATGCCATCCAAAAAGTAGGTCCCAGCCTTCCAAATGAAGTATTTCTATATTTGTTAAATTCACCCAGTCGCTAATCAATGTCAATACTACAGCATCATAATACAATTTCATATTTGGTACCTTGAGTCCACCTCTCTCACGAAAATCTTGCATTATTTTAAGTTGGAATTTTACAGTAGTTCTTGAAGATAAGAAAAAGAGGCTTTGATGGATGCCTACAGTAGTATTTGAAGATGGCAAAAGGAGGTTTTTACAGAAGCCTACAGTAGTTTTTGAATGTGATAAAACGAAGTATTGACGGAGGCCTACAGTAGTTCTTGAAAATGGGAAAAGCAGGATTTCACTGAAGCCTACAGTAGTTTTTGAAGATAGCAAAATGAGGCATGGACGGAGGCCTACAGTAGTTTTGACGACAGCAAAAGGAGGCTTTGACGGAGGCCTACAGTAGTAATTGAAAATTAAAAAAGGAGGCTTTGACGGAAGCCTTCAATACTTCAATAGTTCTTGAAGATAGCAAAAGGACGCTTTGACGGAGGCCTACAGTAGTTCTTGAAAATTAAAAAAGGAGGCTTTGACGGAAGCCTACAGGAGTTCTTGGAGATGGGAAAAGGACGCTTTGAGGAAGGACTACAGCAATTCTTGAAGTTGGCAATAGGAGGCTTTGACGGAAGCTTACAGTAGTTTTTGAAGATGGCAAAAGGAGGTTTTTACGGAAGCCTACAGTAGTTCTTGAGATGATAAAAGGAAGTTTTGACAGAGGCCTACAGTAGATCTTGAAAATGAAAAAATCAGGCTTTGACGGAAGCCTACAGAAGTTCTTGAAGATAGCAAAAGGAGGCTTGGACGGAAGCCTACAGTAGTTCTTGAAGATGGCAAAAGGAGGCTTTGACGGAAGCCTACAGTAGTTCTTGAAGATGGCAAAAGGAGGCTTTGACAGAAGCCTACAGTAGTTCTTGAAGATGGCAAAAGGAGGCTTTGACGTAAGCCTACAGGAGTTCTTGAAGACGGCAAAATTAGGTTTTTACGGAACCTAAAGTAGCTCTTGAAGATAATAAAAGGAGGTTTTGACGGAAGCCTACAGTAGTTCTTGGAGATGGCAAAAGGAGGCTTTGAGGAACGACTACAGCAATTGTTGAAGTTGGTAATAGGAGGCTTTGACATAAACCTACAGTAGTTCTTGAAGATGGTAAAAGGAGGCTTTGATGGAATCCTATAGTAGTTCTTGGAGATGGCAAAAGGAGGCTTTGACGGACGCTTACAGTAGTTTTTGAAGATGAGAAAAGGAGGTTTTACAGAAGCCTACAGTAGCTCTTGAAGATGATAAAAGGAAGATTTGACAGAAGCCTACATTAGTTCTTGGAGATGGCAAAAGGAGGCTTTGACGGAAGCTTACAGTTGTTCTTGAAGGTGGAAAAAGGAGGCTTTGACGGAGGCCTACAGTAGTTCTTGAAGATGGAAAAAGGAGGCTTTGACGGAAGCTTACAGTAGTTCTTGAAGATGATAAAAGGAGTTTTTTATGGAAGCCTACAGTAGTTCTTGAAGATGATAAAAGAAGGTTTTTATGGAAGCCTACAGTAGTTCTTGAAGATGATGAAAGGAAATTTTGACGGACGCCTACAGTAGTTCTTGGAGTTGGGAAAAGGAGGCTTTGACGGAGGCCTACAGTAGTTCTTGAAATTGGCATTTGGAGGGTTTCAGGGAAGCCGACAGCAGTTCGTGAAGTAGGAAAAAGGAGGCTTTGACAGAAGCCTACAGTAGTTCTTGAAGATGGCAAAAGGAGGCTTTGAGGAATGACTCTTGAATATGATAAAAGGAAGTTTTGACTGAGGCCTACAGTATTTCTTGAAAATTGAAAAATCAGGCTTTGACGGAAGCCTTCAATAGTTCTTGAAGATAGCAAAAGGAGGCTTTGACGGAGGCCTACAGTAGTTCTTGAAAATTAAAAAAGGAGGCTTTGACGGAAACCTACAGGAGTTCTTGGAGATGGGAAAAGGACGCTTTGAGGAAGGACTACAGCAATTCTTGAAGTTGTCAATAGGAGGCTTTGACGGAAGCTTACAGTAGTTCTTCAAGATAGCAAAAGGAGGCTTTGACAGAAGCCTACAGTAGTTCTTGAAGATGGGAAAAGGACGCTTTCACGGAAGCCTACAGTAGTTCTTGAAGATTGAAAAAGGAGGCTTTGAGGAACGACTTCAGCAATTCTTGAAGTTGGCAATAGGAGACTTTGATGGAAGCCTACAGTAGTTCTTGAAGATGGCAAAAGGAGGCTTTGACGTAAGCATACAGTAGTTCTTGAAGATTGAAAAAGGAGGCTTTGAGGAACGATTGCAGCAATTCTTGAAGTTGGCAATAGGAGACTTTGATGGAAGCCTACAGTAGTTCTTGAAGATGGCAAAAGGAGGCTTTGACGTAAGCATACAGTAGTTCTTCAAGATGGCAATAGGAGGCTTTGACGGAACCCTACAGTAGTTCTTGAAAATTGCAAAAGGAGGCTTTCATGGAGGCCTACAGTAGTTCATGATGATGGGGAAAGGACGTTTTCATGGAAGCCGAAAGTTGTTCTTGAAGATGGCAAAATGAGGCTTTGATGGAAGCCGACAGCAGTTCTTGAAGACGGCAAAAGGACGCTTTCACGGAATCCTACAGTAGTTCTTGAAGATGAGAAAAACAGGCTTTGACGGAGGCCTACAGTGGTTCTTGAAAATGAAAAAATCAGACTTTCACGGAAGCCTACAGTAGTTCTTGAAGATAGCAAAAGGAGGCTTAGACGGAGGCCTACAGTAGTTCTTGAAGATAGTAAAAGGAGGCTTTGACGGAGGCCTACAGTAGTTTTTGAAGATTGAAAAAAGAGGCTTTGACGGTAGTCTACAGTAGTTCTTGGAGATGACAAAAGGAGTCTTTGAGGAACGACTACAGCAATTCTTGAACTTGGCAATTGGAGGCTTTGACGTAAGCCTACAGTAGTTCTTGAAGATGGCAAAAGGAGGTTTTTATGGAAGCCTACAGTAGCTCTTGAAAATGATAAAAGGAAGTTTTGACGGAAGCCTACAGTAGTTCTTGAAGATGGAAAAAGGAGGCTTTGACGTAAGAATACACTAGTTCTTGAAGATGGCAAAAGGAGGTTTTTACGGAAGCCTACAGTAGCTCTTGAAGTTTATAAAAGCAAGATTTGACGGAAGCCTACATTACTTTTTGGAGATGGCAAAAGGAGGCTTTGACGGAGGATTACCGCAGTTCTTGAAGATGGCAAAAGGAGGCTTTGACGGAGGCCTACAATACTTCTTGAAGATGGAAAAAGGAGGCTTTGACGGAAGCTTACAGTAGTTCTTGAAGATGATAAAAGGAGGTTTTTATGGAAGCCTACAGTAGTTCTTGAAGATGGCAAAAGGAGGCTTTGATGGAAGCCGACAGCAGTTCTTGAAGATGGCAAAAGGAGGCTTCGACGGATGGCTACAGTAGTTCTTGAAGATGGCAAAAGGAGGTTTTTACGGAGGCCTACAGTAGTTATTGAAGATGGCAAAAGCAGGTTTGACGGAGGCCTACAGTACTTCTTGAAGATTGAAAAAGGAGGCTTTGACGGTAGCCTACAGTAGTTCTTGGAGATGGCAAAAGGGGGCTTTGAGGAACGACTACAGCAATTCTTGAATTTGGCAATAGGAGGGTTTGACGGAAGCTTACAGCAGTTCTTGAAGTAGGCAAAAGGAGGCTTTGATAGAGGATTACCGCAGTTCTTGAAGATGGCAAAAGGAGGCTTTGATGGAAGCCTACAGTAGTTCTTGAAGATGGCAAAAGGAGCTTTATACGGAGGCCTACAGTAATTCTTGAAAATGGAAAAAGGAGGCTTTGACGGAGGCCTACATTAGTTTTTGAAATTGGCAATTGGAAGGTTTCAGGGAAGCCGACAGCAGTTCTTGAAGTAGGCAAAATGAGGCTTTGACGGAAGCCTACAGTAGTTCTTGAAGATGGCAAAAGGAGGTTTTTACTGAATCCTACAGTAGTTCTTGAAGATGGTAAAAGGAATTTTTGACGGAGGCCTACAGTAGTTCTTAAAGATAGCAAAAGGAGGCTTTGAGGAACGACTACAGCAATTTTTGAAGTTGGCAATAGGAAGCTTTGACGGAAGCCTACAGTAGTTCTGGAAGATGGCAAAAGGAGGCTTTGACAGAGGATTACCGCAGTTCTTGAAGATGGCAAAAGGAGGTTTTTACGGAGGCCTACAGTAGTTGTTGAAGATGGCGAAAGGTGGTTTTCATGCATGCTGAAAGTAGTTCTTGAAGATGCCCAAAGGAGTTTTTGATGGAAGCCGACAGCAGTTCGTGAAGATGGCAAAAGGAGGCTTTCACGGAATCCTACAGTAGTTCTTCAAGATGAGAAAAAGAGGCTTTGACGGATGGCTACAATAGTTCTTGAAGATGGCAAAAGGAGGTTTTTACGGAAGCCTACAGTAGTTCTTCAATATGATAAAAGGAAGTTTTGACGGAGGCCTATAGTAGTTCTTGAAAATGGAAAATTCAGGCTTTGACGGAAGCCTACAGTAGTTCTTGAAATTGGCAATTGGAGGGTTTCAGGGAAGGTGACAGCAGTTCTTGAAGTAGGCAAAAGGAGGATTTGAGGAATGACTACAGCAATTCTTGAAGTTGGCAATAGGAGGCTTTGATGGAAGTCTACAGTAGTTCTTGAAGATGGCAAAAGGAGGCTTCGACGGATGGCTACAGTAGTTCTTGAAGATGGCAAAAGGAGGTTTTTATGGAGGCCTACAGTAGTTGTTGAAGATGGCGAAAGGTGGTTTTCATGCATGCTGAAAGTAGTTCTTGAAGATGCCCAAAGGAGTTTTTGATGGAAGCCGACAGCAGTTCGTGAAGATGGCAAAAGGAGCTTTATACGGATGCCTACAGTAATTTTTGAAGATGGAAAAAGGAGGCTTTGACGGAGGCCTACATTAGTTCTTGAAATTGGCAATTGGAGGGTTTCAGGGAAGCCGACAGCAGTTCTTGAAGTAGGCAAAAGGAGGCTTTGACGGAAGCCTACAGTAGTTCTTGAAGATGGCAAAAGGAGGCTTTGACAGAAGCCAACAGTAGTTCTTGAAATTGGCAATTGGAGGGTTTCAGGGAAGGCGACAGCAGTTCTTGAAGTAGGCAAAAGGAGGCTTTGACGGAAGCCTACAGTAGTTCTTGAAGATGGTAAAAGGAGGCTTTGAGGAATGACTACAGCAATTCTTGCAGTTGGCAATAGGAGGCTTTGATGGAAGTCTACAGTAGTTCTTTAAGATGGCAAAAGGAGGCTTCGACGGATGGCTACAGTAGTTCTTGAAGATGGCAAAAGGAGGTTTTTACGGAGGCCTACAGTAGTTCTTGAAGATGGCAAAAGGAGCTTTATACGGAGGCCTACAGTAATTCTTGAAAATGGAAAAAGGAAGCTTTGACGGAGGCCTACATTAGTTCTTGAAATTGGCAATTGGAGGGTTTCAGGGAAGCCGACAGCAGTTCTTGAAGTAGGCAAAATGAGGCTTTGACGGAAGCCTACAGTAGTTCTTGAAGATGGCAAAAGGAGGTTTTTACTGAAGCCTACAGTAGTTCTTGAAGATGGTAAAAGGAATTTTTGACGGAGGCCTACAGTAGTTCTTGAAAATGGAAAAATCAGGCTTTGACGGAAGCCTACAGTAGTTCTTAAAGATAGCAAAAGGAGGCTTTGAGGAACGACTACAGCAATTTTTGAAGTTGGCAATAGGAAGCTTTGACGGAAGCCTACAGTAGTTCTGGAAGATGGCAAAAGGAGGCTTTGACAGAGGATTACCGCAGTTCTTGAAGATGGCAAAAGGAGGCTTTGACCTAAGCCTACAGTAGTCCTTGAAGATGGCAAAAGGAGCTTTATACGGAAGCCTACAGTAGTTCTTGAAGATGGCAAAAGGAGGCTTTGAGGAATGACTACAGCAATTCTTGAAGTAGGCAAAAGGAGGCTTTGACAGAGGATTACCGCAGTTCTTGAAGATGGCAAAAGGAGGCTTTGACGGAAGCCTACAGTAGTTCTTGAAGATGGCAAAAGGAGCTTTATACGGAGGCCTACAGTAATTCTTGAAAATGGAAAAAGGAGGCTTTGACGGAGGCCTACATTAGTTCTTGACATTGGCAATTGGAGGGTTTCAGGGAAGCCGACAGCAGTTCTTGAAGTAGGCAAAATGAGGCTTTGACGGAAGCCTACAGTAGTTCTTGAAGATGGCAAAAGGAATTTTTGACGGAGGCCTACAGTAGTTCTGGAAAATGGAAAAATCAGGCTTTGACGGAAGCCTACAGTAGTTCTTAAAGATAGCAAAAGAAGGCTTTGAGGAACGACTACAGCAATTTTTGAAGTTGGCAATAGGAAGCTTTGACGGAAGCCTACAGTAGTTCTGGAAGATGGCAAAAGGAGGCTTTGACAGAGGATTACCGCAGTTCTTGAAGATGGCAAAATGAGGCTTTCACGGAAGCCTACAGTAGTTCTTGAAGATGGCAAAAGGAGGCTTTCACGGAATCCTACAGTAGTTCTTGAAGATGAGAAAAAGAGGCTTTGACGGATGGCTACAGTAGTTCTTGAAGATGGCAAAAGGAGGTTTTTATGGAAGCCTACAGTAGTTCTTCAATATGACAAAAGGAAGTTTTGACGGAGGCCTATAGTAGTTCTTGAAAATGGAAAATTCAGGCTTTTGCGGAAGCCTACAGTAGTTCTTGAAATTGGCAATTGGAGGGTTTCAGGGAAGGTGACAGCAGTTCTTGAAGGAGGCAAAAGGAGGATTTGAGGAATGACTACAGCAATTCTTGAAGTTGGCAATAGGAGGCTTTGATGGAAGTCTACAGTAGTTCTTTAAGATGGCAAAAGGAGGCTTCGACGGTTGGCTACAGTAGTTCTTGAAGATGGCAAAAGGAGTTTTTTACGGAGGCCTACAGTAGTTGTTGAAGATGACAAAAGCAGGTTTGACGGAGGCCTACAGTACTTCTTGAAGATTGAAAAAGGAGGCTTTGATGGTAGCCTACAGTAGTTCTTGGAGATGGCAAAAGGAGGCTTTGAGGAACGACTACAGCAATTCTTGAATTTGGCAATAGGAGGGTTTGACGGAAGCTTACAGCAGTTCTTGAAGTAGGCAAAAGGAGGCTTTGACGGAAGCCTACAGTAGTTCTTGAAGATGGCAAAAGGAGCTTTATACGGAGGCCTACAGTAATTCTTGAAAATGGAAAAAGGAGGCTTTGACGGAGGCCTACATTAGTTCTTGAAATTGGCAATTAGAGGGTTTCAGGGAACCCGACAGCAGTTCTTGAAGTAGGCAAAATGAGGCTTTGACGGAAGCCTACAGTAGTTCTTGAAGATGGCAAAAGGAGGCTTGGAGGAACGACTACAGCAATTTTTGAAGTTGGCAATAGGAAGCTTTGACGGAAGCCTACAGTAGTTCTGGAAGATAGCAAAAGGAGGCTTTGACAGAAGATTACCGCTGTTCTTGAAGATGGCAAAAGGAGGCTTTGACGGAAGCCTACAGTAGTTCTTGAAGATGGCAAAAGGAGCTTTATACGGAAGCCTACAGTAGTTCTTGAAGATTGCAAAAGGAGGCTTTGAGGAATGACTACAGCAATTCTTGAAGTTGGCAATAGGAGGCTTTGATGGAAGTCTACAGTAGTTCTTTAAGATGGCAAAAGGAGGCTTCGACGGATGGCTACAGTAGTTCTTGAAGATGGCAAAAGGAGGTTTTTACGGAGGCCTACAGTAGTTGTTGAAGATGGCGAAAGGTGGTTTTCATGCATGCTGAAAGTAGTTCTTGAAGATGGCCAAAGGAGTTTTTGATGGAAGCCGACAGCAGTTCGTGAAGATGGCAAAAGGAGGCTTTCACGGAATCCTACAGTAGTTCTTGAAGATGAGAAAAAGAGGCTTTGACGGATGGCTACAGTAGTTCTTCAATATGATAAAAGGAAGTTTTGACGGAGGCCTATAGTAGTTCTTGAAATTGGAAAAATCAGGCTTTGACAGAAGCCTACAGTAGTTCTTACAGATAGCAAAAGGAGGCTTTGAGGAACGACTACAGCAATTCTTGAAGTTGGCAATAGGAAGCTTTGACGGAAGCCTACAGTAGTTCTGGAAGATGGCAAAAGGAGGCTTTGACAGAGGATTACCGCAGTTCTTGAAGATGGCAAAAGGAGGCTTTGACGGAAGCCTACAGTAGTTCTTGAAGATGGCAAAAGGAGCTTTATACGGAAGCCTACAGTAGTTCTTGAAGATGGCAAAAGGAGGCTTTGAGGAATGACTACAGCAATTCTTGAAGTAGGCAAAAGGAGGCTTTGACAGAGGATTACCGCAGTTCTTGAAGATGGCAAAAGGAGGCTTTGACGGAAGCCTACAGTAGTTCTTGAAGATGGCAAAAGGAGCTTTATACGGAGGCCTACAGTAATTCTTGAAAATGGAAAAAGGAGGCTTTGACGGAGGCCTACATTAGTTCTTGAAATTGGCAATTGGAGGGTTTCAGGGAAGCCGACAGCAGTTCTTGAAGTAGGCAAAATGAGGCTTTGACGGAAGCCTACAGTAGTTCTTGAAGATGGCAAAAGGAATTTTTGACGGAGGCCTACAGTAGTTCTTGAAAATGGAAAAATCAGGCTTTGACGGAAGCCTACAGTAGTTCTTAAAGATAGCAAAAGAAGGCTTTGAGGAACGACTACAGCAATTTTTGAAGTTGGCAATAGGAAGCTTTGATGGAAGCCTACAGTAGTTCTGGAAGATGGCAAAAGGAGGCTTTGACAGAGGATTACCGCAGTTCTTGAAGATGGCAAAAGGAGGCTTTGACGGAAGCCTACAGTAGTTCTTGAAGATGGCAAAAGGAGCTTTATACGGAAGCCTACAGTAGTTCTTGAAGATTGCAAAAGGAGGCTTTGAGGAATGACTACAGCAATTCTTGAAGTTGGCAATAGGAGGCTTTGATGGAAGTCTACAGTAGTTCTTTAAGATGGCAAAAGGAGGCTTCGACGGATGGCTACAGTAGTTCTTGAAGATGGCAAAAGGAGGTTTTTACGGAGCCCTACAGTAGTTGTTGAAGATGGCGAAAGGTGGTTTTCATGCATGCTGAAAGTAGTTCTTGAAGATGGCCAAAGGAGTTTTTGATGGAAGCCGACAGCTGTTCGTGAAGATGGCAAAAGGAGGCTTTCACGGAATCCTACAGTAGTTCGTGAAGATGAGAAAAAGAGGCTTTGACGGATGGCTACACTAGTTCTTGAAGATGGCAAAAGGAGGTTTTTACGGAAGCCTACAGTAGTTCTTCAATATGATAAAAGGAAGTTTTGACGGAGGCCTATAGTAGTTCTTGAAAATGGAAAATTCAGGCTTTGACGGAAGCCTACAGTAGTTCTTGAAATTGGCAATTGGAGGGTTTCAGGGAAGGTGACAGCAGTTCTTGAAGGAGGCAAAAGGAGGCTTTGACGGAAGCCTACAGTAGTTCTTGAAGATGGCAAAAGGAGGCTTTGAGGAATGACTACAGCAATTCTTGAAGTTGGCAATAGGAGGCTTTGACGGATGGCTACAGTAGTTCTTGAAGATGGCAAAAGGAGGTTTTTACGGAAGCCTACAGTAGTTCTTCAATATGATAAAAGGAAGTTTTGACGGAGGCCTATAGTAGTTCTTGAAAATGGAAAAATCAGGCTTTGACAGAAGCCTACAGTAGTTCTTACAGATAGCAAAAGGAGGCTTTGAGGAACGACTACAGCAATTCTTGAAGTTGGCAATAGGAAGCTTTGACGGAAGCCTACAGTAGTTCTGGAAGATGGCAAAAGGAGGCTTTGACAGAGGATTACCGCAGTTCTTGAAGATGGCAAAAGGAGGCTTTGACGGAAGCCTACAGTAGTTCTTGAAGATGGCAAAAGGAGCTTTATACAGAAGCCTACAGTAGTTCTTGAAGATGGCAAAAGGAGGGTTTGAGGAATGACTACAGCAATTCTTGAAGTTGGCAATAGGAGACTTTGAGGGAAGTCTACAGTAGTTCTTTAAGATGGCAAAAGGAGGCTTCGACGGATGGCTACAGTAGTTCTTGAAGATGGCAAAAGGAGGTTTTTACGGAGGCCTACAGTAGTTGTTGAAGATGGCGAAAGGTGGTTTTCATGCATGCTGAAAGTAGTTCTTGAAGATGGCCAAAGGAGTTTTTGATGGAAGCCGACAGCAGTTCGTGAAGATGGCAAAAGGAGGCTTTCACGGAATCCTACAGTAGTTCGTGAAGATGAGAAAAAGAGGCTTTGACGGATGGCTACAGTAGTTCTTGAAGATGGCAAAAGGAGGTTTTTACGGAAGCCTACAGTAGTTCTTCAATATGATAAAAGGAAGTTTTGACGGAGGCCTATAGTAGTTCTTGAAAATGGAAAATTCAGGCTTTGACGGAAGCCTACAGTAGTTCTTGAAATTGGCAATTGGAGGGTTTCAGGGAAGGTGACAGCAGTTCTTGAAGGAGGCAAAAGGAGGCTTTGACGGAAGCCTACAGTAGTTCTTGAAGATGGCAAAACGAGGCTTTGAGGAATGACTACAGCAATTCTTGAAGTTGGCAATAGGAGGCTTTGATGGAAGTCTACAGTAGTTCTTTAAGATGGCAAAAGGAGGCTTCGACGGATGGCTACAGTAGTTCTTGAAGATGGCAAAAGGAGGCTTTGACAGAAGCCTACAGTAGTTCTTGAAATTGGCAATTGGAGGGTTTCAGGGAAGCCGACAGCAATTCGTGAAGTAGGAAAAAGGAGGCTTTGACAGAAGCCTACAGTAGTTCTTGAAGATGGCAAAAGGAGGCTTCGACGGATGGCTACAGTAGTTCTTGAAGATGGCAAAAGGAGGCTTTGACAGAAGCCTACAGTAGTTCTTGAAATTGGCAGTTGGAGGGTTTCAGGGAAGGCGACAGCAGTTATTGAAGTAGGCAAAAGGAGGCTTTGACGGAAGCCTACAGTAGTTCTTGAAGATGGCAAAAGGAGGCTTTGAGGAATGACTACAGCAATTCTTGAAGTTGGCAATAGGAGGCTTTGAGGGAAGTCTACAGTAGTTCTTTAAGATGGCAAAAGGAGGCTTCGACGGATGGCTACAGTAGTTCTTGAAGATGGCAAAAGGAGGTTTTTACGGAGGCCTACAGTAGTTGTTAAAGATGGCGAAAGGTGGTTTTCATGCATGCTGAAAGTAGTTCTTGAAGATGGCCAAAGGAGTTTTTGATGGAAGCCGACAGCAGTTCGTGAAGATGGCAAAAGGAGGCTTTCACGGAATCCTACAGTAGTTCTTGAAGATGAGAAAAAGAGGCTTTGACGGATGGCTACAGTAGTTCTTGAAGATGGCAAAAGGAGGTTTTTACGGAAGCCTACAGTAGTTCTTCAATATGATAAAAGGAAGTTTTGACGGAGGCCTATAGTAGTTCTTGAAAATGGAAAATTCAGGCTTTGACGGAAGCCTACAGTAGTTCTTGAAATTGGCAATTGGAGGGTTTCAGGGAAGGTGACAGCAGTTCTTGAAGGAGGCAAAAGGAGGCTTTGACGGAAGCCTACAGTAGTTCTTGAAGATGGCAAAAGGAGGCTTTGAGGAATGACTACAGCAATTCTTGAAGTTGGCAATAGGAGGCTTTGATGGAAGTCTACAGTAGTTCTTTAAGATGGCAAAAGGAGGCTTCGACGGATGGCTACAGTAGTTCTTGAAGATGGCAAAAGGAGGCTTTGACAGAAGCCTACAGTAGTTCTTGAAATTGGCAATTGGAGGGTTTCAGGGAAGGCGACAGCAGTTCTTGAAGTAGGCAAAAGGAGGCTTTGACAGAAGTCTACAGTAGTTCTTGAAATTGGCAATTGGAGGGTTTCAGGGAAGGCGACAGCAGTTATTGAAGTAGGCAAAAGGAGGCTTTGACGGAAGCCTACAGTAGTTCTTGAAGATGGCAAAAGGAGGCTTTGAGGAATGACTACAGCACTTCTTGAAGTTGGCAATAGGAGGCTTTGATGGAAGTCTACAGTAGTTCTTTAAGATGGCAAAAGGAGGCTTCGAGGGATGGCTACAGTAGTTCTTGAAGATGGCAAAAGGAGGTTTTTACGGAGGCCTACAGTAGTTGTTGAAGATGGCGAAAGGTGGTTTTCATGCATGCTGAAAGTAGTTCTTGAAGATGGCCAAAGGAGTTTTTGATGGAAGCCGACAGCAGTTCGTGAAGATGGCAAAAGGAGGCTTTCACGGAATCCTACAGTAGTTCTTGAAGATGAGAAAAAGAAGTTTTGACGGAGGCCTATAGTAGTTCTTGAAAATGGAAAATTCAGGCTTTGACGGAAGCCTACAGTAGTTCTTGAAGAATGAAAAAGGAGGCTTTGATAGAAGCCTACAGTAGTTCTTGGAGATGGCAAAAGAAGTCTTTGAGGAAGGACTACAGCAATTCTTCAAGTTGGCAATAGGAGGCTTTGACGGAAGCCTACAGTAGTTCTTGAAGATGGCAAAAGGAGGTTTTTATGGAAGCCTACAGTAGCTCTTGAAGATGATAAAACGAAGTTTTGACGGAAGCCTACAGTAGTTCATGGAGAAGGCAAAAGGAGGCTTTGACGGAAGACTACAGTAGTTCTTGAAGATGGAAAAAGGAGGCTTTGATGGAAGCTTACAGTAGTTCTTGAAGATGATAAAAGGAGGTTTTTATGGAAGCCTACAGTAGTTCTTGAAGATGATAAAATGAAGTTTTTATGGAAGCCTACAGTAGTTCTTGAAGATGATAAAAGGAGGCTTTGACGGAGGCCTACAGTAGTTCTTGAAATTGGCAATTGGAGGGTTTCAGGGAAGCCGACAGCAGTTCTTGAAAATGGAAAAATCAGGCTTTGACGGAAGCCTAGAGTATTTCTAGGAGATGGCAAAAGGAGGCTTTGAGGAACGAAAACAGCAATTCTTGATGTTGGCAATAGGAGGCTTTGATGGAGGATTACCGCAGTTCTTGAAGATGGCAAAAGGAGGCTTTGAGGGAGGATTACCGCAGTTCTTGAACATGGCAAAAGGAGGCTTTGACGGAAGCCTACAGTACTTCTTGAAGATGGAAAAAGGAGGCTTTGATGGACGCTTACAGTAGTTCTTGAAGATGATAAAAGGAAGTTTTTATGGAAGCCTATAGTAGTTCTTGAAGATGATAAAAGGAATTTTTGACGGACCCCTACAGTAGTTCTTGGAGATGGCAAAAGGAGGCTTTGACGGAAGCCTAGAGTATTTCTAGGAGATGGCAAAAGGAGGCTTTGAGGAACGACAACAGCAATTCTTGATGTTGGCAATAGGAGGCTTTGATGGAGGATTACCGCAGTTCTTGAAGATGGCAAAAGGAGGCTTTGAGGGAGGATTACCGCAGTTCTTGAACATGGCAAAAGGAGGCTTTGACGGAAGCCTACAGTACTTCTTGAAGATGGAAAAAGGAGGCTTTGATGGACGCTTACAGTAGTTCTTGAAGATGATAAAAGGAAGTTTTTATGGAAGCCTATAGTAGTTCTTGAAGATGATAAAAGGAATTTTTGACGGACCCCTACAGTAGTTCTTGGAGATGGCAAAAGGAGGCTTTGACGGAGGCCTACAGTAGTTCTTGAATTTGGCAATTGGAGGGTTTCAGGGAAGCCGACAGCAGTTCGTGAAGTAGGAAAAAGGAGGCTTTGACAGAAGGCTACAGTAGTTCTTGGACATGGCAAAAGGAGGCTTT
The DNA here is from genome assembly GCA_024509115.1 of Crotalus helleri. Classification (NCBI taxonomy): domain Eukaryota; kingdom Metazoa; phylum Chordata; class Lepidosauria; order Squamata; family Viperidae; genus Crotalus; species Crotalus helleri. The sequence continues at coordinate 247,990 of JAKSXO010000028.1, read as the reverse complement.
GAGGAAGGACTACAGCAATTGACATAGTACAGTATTTACAATTAGTCGATTTACCCAAGGTGCCAGAAGAATTTAAAACTCTCCTAAATAAAGAGATAACACATTTAGAGCTCTCGGTCGCAATTAAGAAACAGAAGAATTATAAAACACCTGGGCCAGATGGTATACCTGCAGAAATGTATAAAATTGCACAAGAATCTTTAAGCCCAATGCTGTTGGACTTATTTAATGAGGTTTTAACCCAAGCTAAAATACCAGCTTCATGGGAAGAAGCCTTCCTCAGGTTGATTCCTAAAGAAAACACAGACCTGACACAAATTAAGAACTATAGACCCATTTCTCTTTTGAATTCGGATTACAAGATTTTCATGGCAATAATGGCACAAAGATTGGAAAGGTTCTTAGTGAATTTTATACATATTGATCAAAACGGCTTTCTATCTAAAAGATATATAAGAAACAATATTAGGACTGTTTTGGACATATTGGAATATTATGAAGTACATAATGAAAAGCAAATGTGTTTAATTTTTCTTGATGCCCAAAAAGCATTCGACAATGTAAAATGGGATTTTATGTTTAACCAATTATTGTATATGGACTTTGGGGAAAATTTTTTAAATATGTTTAAATCAGTTTACTCTAAGCAGGTGGCCAAAGTAATAATCAATGGAGAATTGACTGAGAGTTTCCAAATGCAAAAAGGCACAAGGGAAGGTTGCCCACTATCACCATTGTTATTTATATTATCTCTTGAGGTATTAACTAGAGCAATCCGGCAAGATGAACAGATCCAAGGTTTAGAAATCAAGAAAGAGACATTTAAAATACAAGCCTTTGCAGATGATTTAGTTTTTATAATTGAAGAACCACTACAATGAGGGACTAGACTGATGGAAACATTGAATAGATATGGGGAAATAGCAGGTTTAAAAATAAATAAAGAAAAAACTAAAATGCTCGTTAAAAATATGACTAAAATACAGAAAAATGAATTGGTTGACAGAATTGGTATTCAAATCACAAATAAAATTAGATATTTAGGGATACAACTGACTGCCAAATGCGCTACGCTTAAAAGGGATAACTACGATAAGTTAATAGAACAGATTCAAAAAGACTTTGATATTTGGACTAACCTACAGGTCTCTTTTATGGGCAGAATTGCGGTGATTAAAATGAATGTGTTGCCAAAAATCTTATTTTTGTTCCAATGTATACCTATAAAATTAGACAAGAAATTTTTTCAAAATTTGAATAAAATGATGTGTAAATTCATCTGGCAAGGAAAAAGAGCAAGGATTAAATTAAAATTACTGCAGGACTCGAAGGAAAGGGGGGGATTTGGTCTTCCAGACTTGGAGAAATATTACCAGGCCGCAGCATTAGTATGGGTAAGAGATTGGATATTACTAAAGAACAGGAGACTATTATGTCTGGAGGGCCATGACCTACAAATAGGATGGCACGCCATATTATGGGATCATAAATATAAAGTACATAAATATTTTCGAAGTCACTATATTAGGCAAGCTCTTATTGATGTATGGACAAAAATTTGGCAACCAAATTATACCCAAGTACCTAGTTGGATCTCACCGTTAGAAATATATGTACACCCAAAATTTACTCAGTTAGACAAGACCATAACATATAAAAATATCTTAGATGAAAGAGGGGAATTTAAATCCAGGAAAACCATCCACGATGAAGGGATAGAATTAGAATGGTGGGCATATCTGCAACTGCAGGCGAGATATCGGAAAGACAAAAAAGAGTTAGGCATTAAATTAGAACCAATAGAATTGGATAAAATAATTTTGGGGTCGGAGGATAAAATGATTAAAAAATTATACTACTATTTGCTAGATCAGGCAATGTACGAGGAACAAGTAAAAGTAACTAGGTTGAATTGGAGTAAGGACTTTGGTCTTAATTTTGATCTGCACATATGGCAAGAACTATGGGCAAGAAACAAGAAGCTTACTTTGGCCACCTCTTACAAAGAGAACCTTTACAAAACGTTTTATAGATGGCATCTCCCACCCACAAGATTGTCTAAAATGTATACCAATGTTTCCCCTAAATGTTGGAAATGTAATTTGAAAAGTGGAACTTACTATCATATGTGGTGGGAATGCACGCGAGCTTGTGATTTTTGGAACAGGATTAAAATATGGTTGGAAGAAATATTAGAGCAAGCGGTAGAACTAAAACCAGAACTCTTTCTATTAGGTTTAACTACGCAAAAACATGACAAAGGCGTACTTTATTTAATGCTACACATTTTAACGGCTTCCAGGCTGGTTTTTGCTCAAAATTGGAGGAACAACGGAACCCCAACGGAAGAAGAGATCCTGCATAAAATTCTAATATGTGCTGAGATGGAAAGGCTTACAATGATTATGAAAGACAAAACGGAACACGAATACTTCGAAATCTGGGGCAAATTTTAACGCTGGTATGAATTAAGAACTGCTCGGACTTCAAGCTAATGGTAGAATTAAAAGATATACATAACTGTACATATAATTGTATATATAATTGTATTGTATAAAAGATGAGGCTTATATAGAGGTTAAGAACAATGTATTAAATTTTTGTACTATGATAGGAACTGATAGGAAAATTCACTCTGGAATGTCATGTTTGTCCATTGTTGTTTTAATTGTATTATGAATAAAAATTTTAAAAAAAAGATGATAAAAGGAATTTTTGACGGATGCCTACAGTAGTTCGTGGAGATGGCAAAAGGAGGCTTTCACGGAAGCTTACAGTAGTTCTTGAATATGATAAAAGGAGGCTTTGACGTAAGCATACAGTAGTTCTGGAAGATGGCAAAAGGAGGTTTTTACGGAAGCCTACAGTAGCTCTTGAAGATGATAAAAGGAAGATTTGACGGAAGCCTACAGTAGTTCGTGGAGATGGCAATAGGAGGCTTTGACGGAGGCGTACAGTAGTTCTTGAAGATGGAAAAAGGAGGTTTTTATGGAAGCCTACAGTAGCTATTGAAAATGATAAAAGGAGATTTTTATGGAAGCCTACAGTAGTTCATGGAGATGGCAAAAAGAGGCTTTGACGGAAGCCTACAGTAGTTCTTGAAGATGGCAAAAGGAGGCTTTGACGGAAGCCTACAGTAGTTCTTGAAGAAGGCGAAAGGACGCTTTGACGGAGGCCTACAGTATTTCTTTAATTTGGCAATTGGAGGGTTTCAGGGAAGCTGAAAGCAGTTCTTGAATATGGCAAAAGGAGGCTTTGACGGACGCCTACAGTATTTCTTGAAGATGGGAAAAGGACGCTTTCACGGAAGCCTACAGTAGTTCTTGAAGATTGAAAAAGGAGGCTTTCAGGAACAACTTCAGCAATTCTTGAAGTTGGCAATAGGAGGCTTTGATGGAAGCCTACAGTAGTTCTTGAAAATGGCAAAAGGAGGCTTTGACGTAAGCATACAGTAGTTCTTGAAGATTGAAAAAGGAGGCTTTGACGGTAGCCTACAGTAGTTCTTGGAGATGGAAAAAGGAGGCTTTGAGGAACGACTGCAGCAATTCTTGAAGTTGGCAATAGGAGGCTTTGATGGAAGCCTACAGTAGTTCTTGAAGATGGCAAAAGGAGGCTTTGACGTAAGCATACAGTAGTTCTTCAAGATGGCAATAGGAGGCTTTGACGGAAGCCTACAGTAGTTCTTGAAGATTGCAAAAGGAGGCTTTCATGGAGGCCTACAGTAGTTCTTGATGATGGGGAAAGGAGGTTTTTACGGAAGCCTACAGTAGTTCTTGAGATGATAAAGGAAGTTTTGACAGAGGCCTACAGTAGTTCTTGAAAATGGAAAAATCAGGCTTTGACGGAAGCCTACAGCAGTTCTTGAAGATAGCAAAAGGAGGCTTGGACGGAGGACTACAGTAGTTCTTCAAGATAGCAAAAGGAGGCTTTGACAGAAGCCTACAGTAGTTCTTGAAGATGGGAAAAGGACGCTTTCACGGAAGACTACAGTAGTTCTTGAAGATTGAAAAAGGAGGCTTTCAGGAACGACTTCAGCAATTCTTGAAGTTGGCAATAGGAGGCTTTGATGGAAGCCTACAGTAGTTCTTGAAGTTGGCAAAAGGAGGCTTTGACGTAAGCATACAGTAGTTCTTCAAGATGGCAATAGGAGGCTTTGACGGAAGCCTACAGTAGTTCTTGAAGATTGCAAAAGGAGGCTTTCATGGAGGCCTACAGTAGTTCTTGATGATGGGGAAAGGAGGTTTTCATGGAAGCCGAAAGTTGTTCTTGAAGATGGCAAAATGAGGCTTTGATGGAAGCTGACAGCAGTTCTTGAAGATGGCAAAATGAGGCTTTGATGGAAGCTGACAGCAGTTCTTGAAGATGGCAAAAGGACGCTTTCACGGAATCCTACAGTAGTTCTTGAAGATGAGAAAAACAGGCTTTGACGGAGGCCTATAGTAGTTCTTGAAAATGAAAAAATCAGACTTTCACGGAAGCCTACAGTAGTTCTTGAAGACGGCAAAAGGAGGTTTTTACGGAACCTAAAGTAGCTCTTGAAGGTGATAAAAGGAAGTTTTGACGGAAGCCTACAGTAGTTCTTCAAGATAGTAAAAGGAGGCTTTGACGGAGGCCTACAGTAGTTTTTGAAGATTGAAAAAAGAGGCTTTGACGGTAGTCTACAGTAGTTCTTGGAGATGGCAAAAGGAGGCTTTGAGGAACGACTACAGCAATTCTTGAACTTGGCAATTGGAGGCTTTGACGTAAGCCTACAGTAGTTCTTGAAGATGGCAAAAGGAGGTTTTTATGGAAGCTTACAGTAGATCTTGAAGTTTATAAAAGTAAGATTTGACGGAAGCCTACAGTACTTTTTGGAGATGGCAAAAGGAGGGTTTGACGGAGGATTACCGCAGTTCTTGAAGATGGCAAAAGGAGGCTTTGACGGAGGCCTACAGTAGATCTTGAAGTTTATAAAAGTAAGATTTGACGGAAGCCTACAGTACTTTTTGGAGATGGCAAAAGGAGGGTTTGACGGAGGATTACCGCAGTTCTTGAAGATGGCAAAAGGAGGCTTTGACGGAGGCCTACAATAGTTCTTGAAGATGGAAAAAGGAGACTTTGACGGAAGCTTACAGTAGTTCTTGAAGATGATAAAAGGAGGTTTTTATGGAAGCCTACAGTAGTTCTTGAAGATGGCAAAAGGAGGCTTTGATGGAAGTCGACAGCAGTTCTTGAAGATGGCAAAAGGAGGCTTTCACGGAATTTTACAGTAGTTCTTTTTTTTTTTTTATTGAAATTTTTCAAAAATTTTACAAATAAAAATCCACCCCCCCCTCCCAAACCTCCCCACCCTCCCCCCCCCCGACTTCCCAGAACTGAATATAGGGTTATTTAACAAATTTTAAAAATAACGTTTACAATTTATAAGATAATTAATAATAATAATAAAAGTCACAATAATAATATATATAATAATAATATGCGTAACATAAACTTTAAAATAAATAATATATACTAAGAAAGAAGAAAAAATGGAAAAAGAAAAGAGAGAGAGAAAGAAAAAAGAAAAAAGTAGGCGAGGAATAAAACATATATATAAAAAAAATATATGAATAATAATACGTAAAACGTGTATATAAAAAAAAAAAAGAAGAAGAAAAAGAAGAAAGAAAGAAAGAAAAAGCAATCATTACAAATTATAAAAAGGCTAAATAATATTTTTCCATATCCAAATTATGTTGTATGAAATTTATCCATTTTTCCCATACCGCAAAAATTTTTTCTTGAGATTGCTCCTTTAAAAAAGCCGAAATCTTTGCCATTTCTGCCAAATACGAAACTTTATGAAACCATTCTTGTAAAGTAGGCAAGGATTCCTTCTTCCAATATTGTCCTATTAACAGCCTGGCGGCTGTAATCAAATTTAACATCAATATAACCTCCTTAGCATCACAATCAATAACAATACCTAATAAAAATAATTGCGGAGTAAATTTTACCCTCCTTTTAAAAATTCTTTGAATATTCCACCATATCTTAATCCAAAAGGCTTTTATATGCTTACACGTCCACCAAATATGGTAATAAGTAGCATCCAAATGTCCACATCTCCAGCATTTCGGCTGTAGATTAGGGTACATAATGGACATTTTCTTTGGATCAAGGTGCCATCTATAAAACATCTTATAAAAATTCTCTCTTAAATTTTGCGCTTGTGTGAATTTGACATTTCTTATCCAAATAAGTTCCCAAGTATCCATTGAGATCGTTTCACCAATATTCTGTGCCCATTTAATCATACAATCTTTAACTAGTTCAGGTTCTGAATCCAATTCCACTAAAACCCCATAAACTCTCTTAATGTGGGTTGGCCTTTGATCTCTTACTTGTTTTAGAAGAATTTCATCTTCTCTAAGCCAGCCCATTTTACAATCCATCTTCCATCTATCCACTATTTGTCTATATTGGAACCATGAATAGGTTAAATTTTCATGTGTTAATTCTTCCAAAGATTTTAACTGCCAGTCTTGGCCATCCCATCTAAGTAGCTGTGCATAAGAGACCATATCCATATTAACCCCTTTCCTTATGCCTTCTATGGCATGCCGAGGTATAGCCCATAATGGTATTTTGAAGTCACTTTTATAATACTTTCTCCACACTCTAAGCAAAGAGATTCTTATAATATGAGACTTAAAAACCCAATCCACTTTTTTATTAAATATTAAATAGGCATGCCATCCAAAAAGTAGGTCCCAGCCTTCCAAATGAAGTATTTCTATATTTGTTAAATTCACCCAGTCGCTAATCAATGTCAATACTACAGCATCATAATACAATTTCATATTTGGTACCTTGAGTCCACCTCTCTCACGAAAATCTTGCATTATTTTAAGTTGGAATTTTACAGTAGTTCTTGAAGATAAGAAAAAGAGGCTTTGATGGATGCCTACAGTAGTATTTGAAGATGGCAAAAGGAGGTTTTTACAGAAGCCTACAGTAGTTTTTGAATGTGATAAAACGAAGTATTGACGGAGGCCTACAGTAGTTCTTGAAAATGGGAAAAGCAGGATTTCACTGAAGCCTACAGTAGTTTTTGAAGATAGCAAAATGAGGCATGGACGGAGGCCTACAGTAGTTTTGACGACAGCAAAAGGAGGCTTTGACGGAGGCCTACAGTAGTAATTGAAAATTAAAAAAGGAGGCTTTGACGGAAGCCTTCAATACTTCAATAGTTCTTGAAGATAGCAAAAGGACGCTTTGACGGAGGCCTACAGTAGTTCTTGAAAATTAAAAAAGGAGGCTTTGACGGAAGCCTACAGGAGTTCTTGGAGATGGGAAAAGGACGCTTTGAGGAAGGACTACAGCAATTCTTGAAGTTGGCAATAGGAGGCTTTGACGGAAGCTTACAGTAGTTTTTGAAGATGGCAAAAGGAGGTTTTTACGGAAGCCTACAGTAGTTCTTGAGATGATAAAAGGAAGTTTTGACAGAGGCCTACAGTAGATCTTGAAAATGAAAAAATCAGGCTTTGACGGAAGCCTACAGAAGTTCTTGAAGATAGCAAAAGGAGGCTTGGACGGAAGCCTACAGTAGTTCTTGAAGATGGCAAAAGGAGGCTTTGACGGAAGCCTACAGTAGTTCTTGAAGATGGCAAAAGGAGGCTTTGACAGAAGCCTACAGTAGTTCTTGAAGATGGCAAAAGGAGGCTTTGACGTAAGCCTACAGGAGTTCTTGAAGACGGCAAAATTAGGTTTTTACGGAACCTAAAGTAGCTCTTGAAGATAATAAAAGGAGGTTTTGACGGAAGCCTACAGTAGTTCTTGGAGATGGCAAAAGGAGGCTTTGAGGAACGACTACAGCAATTGTTGAAGTTGGTAATAGGAGGCTTTGACATAAACCTACAGTAGTTCTTGAAGATGGTAAAAGGAGGCTTTGATGGAATCCTATAGTAGTTCTTGGAGATGGCAAAAGGAGGCTTTGACGGACGCTTACAGTAGTTTTTGAAGATGAGAAAAGGAGGTTTTACAGAAGCCTACAGTAGCTCTTGAAGATGATAAAAGGAAGATTTGACAGAAGCCTACATTAGTTCTTGGAGATGGCAAAAGGAGGCTTTGACGGAAGCTTACAGTTGTTCTTGAAGGTGGAAAAAGGAGGCTTTGACGGAGGCCTACAGTAGTTCTTGAAGATGGAAAAAGGAGGCTTTGACGGAAGCTTACAGTAGTTCTTGAAGATGATAAAAGGAGTTTTTTATGGAAGCCTACAGTAGTTCTTGAAGATGATAAAAGAAGGTTTTTATGGAAGCCTACAGTAGTTCTTGAAGATGATGAAAGGAAATTTTGACGGACGCCTACAGTAGTTCTTGGAGTTGGGAAAAGGAGGCTTTGACGGAGGCCTACAGTAGTTCTTGAAATTGGCATTTGGAGGGTTTCAGGGAAGCCGACAGCAGTTCGTGAAGTAGGAAAAAGGAGGCTTTGACAGAAGCCTACAGTAGTTCTTGAAGATGGCAAAAGGAGGCTTTGAGGAATGACTCTTGAATATGATAAAAGGAAGTTTTGACTGAGGCCTACAGTATTTCTTGAAAATTGAAAAATCAGGCTTTGACGGAAGCCTTCAATAGTTCTTGAAGATAGCAAAAGGAGGCTTTGACGGAGGCCTACAGAAGTTCTTGAAAATTAAAAAAGGAGGCTCTGACGGAAACCTACAGGAGTTCTTGGAGATGGGAAAAGGACGCTTTGAGGAAGGACTACAGCAATTCTTGAAGTTGTCAATAGGAGGCTTTGACGGAAGCTTACAGTAGTTCTTCAAGATAGCAAAAGGAGGCTTTGACAGAAGCCTACAGTAGTTCTTGAAGATGGGAAAAGGACGCTTTCACGGAAGCCTACAGTAGTTCTTGAAGATTGAAAAAGGAGGCTTTGAGGAACGACTTCAGCAATTCTTGAAGTTGGCAATAGGAGACTTTGATGGAAGCCTACAGTAGTTCTTGAAGATGGCAAAAGGAGGCTTTGACGTAAGCATACAGTAGTTCTTGAAGATTGAAAAAGGAGGCTTTGAGGAACGATTGCAGCAATTCTTGAAGTTGGCAATAGGAGACTTTGATGGAAGCCTACAGTAGTTCTTGAAGATGGCAAAAGGAGGCTTTGACGTAAGCATACAGTAGTTCTTCAAGATGGCAATAGGAGGCTTTGACGGAACCCTACAGTAGTTCTTGAAAATTGCAAAAGGAGGCTTTCATGGAGGCCTACAGTAGTTCATGATGATGGGGAAAGGACGTTTTCATGGAAGCCCAAAGTTGTTCTTGAAGATGGCAAAATGAGGCTTTGATGGAAGCCGACAGCAGTTCTTGAAGACGGCAAAAGGACGCTTTCACGGAATCCTACAGTAGTTCTTGAAGATGAGAAAAACAGGCTTTGACGGAGGCCTACAGTGGTTCTTGAAAATGAAAAAATCAGACTTTCACGGAAGCCTACAGTAGTTCTTGAAGATAGCAAAATGAGGCTTAGACGGAGGCCTACAGTAGTTCTTGAAGATAGTAAAAGGAGGCTTTGACGGAGGCCTACAGTAGTTTTTGAAGATTGAAAAAAGAGGCTTTGACGGTAGTCTACAGTAGTTCTTGGAGATGACAAAAGGAGTCTTTGAGGAACGACTACAGCAATTCTTGAACTTGGCAATTGGAGGCTTTGACGTAAGCCTACAGTAGTTCTTGAAGATGGCAAAAGGAGGTTTTTATGGAAGCCTACAGTAGCTCTTGAAAATGATAAAAGGAAGTTTTGACGGAAGCCTACAGTAGTTCTTGAAGATGGAAAAAGGAGGCTTTGACGTAAGAATACACTAGTTCTTGAAGATGGCAAAAGGAGGCTTTGACGGAGGCCTACAATACTTCTTGAAGATGGAAAAAGGAGGCTTTGACGGAAGATTACAGTAGTTCTTGAAGATGATAAAAGGAGGTTTTTATGGAAGCCTACAGTAGTTCTTGAAGATGGCAAAAGGAGGCTTTGATGGAAGCCGACAGCAGTTCTTGAAGATGGCAAAAGGAGGCTTTCACGGAATTTTACAGTAGTTCTTGAAGATAAGAAAAAGAGGCTTTGATGGATGCCTACAGTAGTATTTGAAGATGGCAAAAGGAGGTTTTTACAGAAGCCTACAGTAGTTTTTGAATGTGATAAAACGAAGTATTGACGGAGGCCTACAGTAGTTCTTGAAAATGGGAAAAGCAGGATTTCACTGAAGCCTACAGTAGTTTTGACGATAGCAAAAGGAGGCTTTGACGGAGGCCTACAGTAGTAATTGAAAATTAAAAAAGGAGGCTTGGACGGAAGCCTACATTAGTTCTTGGAGATGGCAAAAAGATGCTTTGAGGAAGGACTACAGCAATTCTTGAAGTTGTCAATAGGAGGCTTTGACAGAAGCTTACAGTAGTTCTTGAAGATGGCAAAAGGAGGTTTTTACGGAAGCCTACAGTAGTTCTTGAGATGATAAAAGGAAGTTTTGACAGAGGCCTACAGTAGTTCTGGAAAATGGAAAAATCAGGCTTTGATGGAAGCCTACAGCAGTTCTTGAAGATAGCAAAAGGAGGCTTGGACGGAGGCCTACATTAGTTCTTCAAGATAGCAAAAGGAGGCTTTGACGGAAGCCTACAGTAGTTCTTGAAGATGGCAAAAGTACGCTTTCACGGAAGCCTACAGTAGTTCTTGAAGATGGCAATAGGAGGCTTTGACGGAAGCCTACAGTAGTTCTTGAAGACGGCAAAATTAGGTTTTTACGGAACCTAAAGTAGCTCTTGAAGATGATAAAAGGAAGTTTTGACAGAGGCCTACAGTAGTTCTGGAAAATGGAAAAATCAGGCTTTGACGGAAGCCTACAGCAGTTCTTGAAGAAAGCAAAAGGAGGCTTGGACGGAGGCCTACATTAGTTCTTCAAGATAGCAAAAGGAGGCTTTGACGGAAGCCTACAGTAGTTCTTGAAGATGGCAAAAGGAGACTTTGACGGACGCTTACAGTACTTCTTGAAGATGATAAAAGGAGGTTTTACGGAAGCCTACAGTAGCTCTTGAAGATGATAAAAGGAAGATTTGACAGAAGCCTACATTAGTTTTTGGAGATGGCAAAAGGAGGCTTTGACAGAAGCTTACAGTAGTTCTTGAAGGTGGAAATGGAGGCTTTGACGGAGGCCTACAGTAGTTCTTGAAGATGGCAAAAGGAATTTTTGACGGAGGCCTACAGTAGTTCTTGAAAATGGAAAAATCAGGCTTTGACGGAAGCCTACAGTAGTTCTTAAAGATAGCAAAAGAAGGCTTTGAGGAACGACTACAGCAATTTTTGAAGTTGGCAATAGGAAGCTTTGACGGAAGCCTACAGTAGTTCTTGAAGATGGCAAAAGGAGACTTTGACGGACGCTTACAGTACTTCTTGAAGATGATAAAAGGAGGTTTTACGGAAGCCTACAGTAGCTCTTGAAGATGATAAAAGGAAGATTTGACAGAAGCCTACATTAGTTTTTGGAGATGGCAAAAGGAGGCTTTGACAGAAGCTTACAGTAGTTCTTGAAGGTGGAAATGGAGGCTTTGACGGAGGCCTACAGTAGTTCTTGAAGATGGCAAAAGGAATTTTTGACGGAGGCCTACAGTAGTTCTTGAAAATGGAAAAATCAGGCTTTGACGGAAGCCTACAGTAGTTCTTAAAGATAGCAAAAGAAGGCTTTGAGGAACGACTACAGCAATTTTTGAAGTTGGCAATAGGAAGCTTTGACGGAAGCCTACAGTAGTTCTGGAAGATGGCAAAAGGAGGCTTTGACAGAGGATTACCGCAGTTCTTGAAGATGGCAAAAGGAGGCTTTGACGGAAGCCTACAGTAGTTCTTGAAGATGGCAAAAGGAGGCTTTCACGGAATCCTACAGTAGTTCTTGAAGATGAGAAAAAGAGGCTTTGACGGATGGCTACAGTAGTTCTTGAAGATGGCAAAAGGAGGTTTTTATGGAAGCCTAAAGTAGTTCTTCAATATGATAAAAGGAAGTTTTGACGGAGGCCTATAGTAGTTCTTGAAAATGGAAAATTCAGGCTTTGACGGAAGCCTACAGTAGTTCTTGAAATTGGCAATTGGAGGGTTTCAGGGAAGGTGACAGCAGTTCTTGAAGTTGGCAATAGGAGGCTTTGATGGAAGTCTACAGTAGTTCTTTAAAATGGCAAAAGGAGGCTTCGACGGTTGGCTACAGTAGTTCTTGAAGATGGCAAAAGGAGGTTTTTACGGAGGCCTACAGTAGTTGTTGAAGATGACAAAAGCAGGTTTGACGGAGGCCTACAGTACTTCTTGAAGATTGAAAAAGGAGGCTTTGATGGTAGCCTACAGTAGTTCTTGGAGATGGCAAAAGGAGGCTTTGAGGAACGACTACAGCAGTTCTTGAAGTAGGCAAAAGGAGGCTTTGACAGAGGATTACCGCAGTTCTTGAAGATGGCAAAAGGAGGCTTTGACGGAAGCCTACAGTAGTTCTTGAAGATGGCAAAAGGAGCTTTATACGGAGGCCTACAGTAATTCTTGAAAATGGAAAAAGGAGGCTTTGACGGAGGCCTACATTAGTTCTTGAAATTGGCAATTAGAGGGTTTCAGGGAACCCGACAGCAGTTCTTGAAGTAGGCAAAATGAGGCTTTGACGGAAGCCTACAGTAGTTCTTGAAGATGGCAAAAGGAGGTTTTTACTGAAGCCTACAGGAGTTGTTGAAGATGGCGAAAGGTGGTTTTCATGCATGCTGAAAGTAGTTCTTGAAGATGGCCAAAGGAGTTTTTGATGGAAGCCGACAGCAGTTCGTGAAGATGGCAAAAGGAGGCTTTCACGGAATCCTACAGTAGTTCTTGAAGATGAGAAAAAGAGGCTTTGACGGATGGCTACAGTAGTTCTTGAAGATGGCAAAAGGAGGTTTTTACGGAAGCCTACAGTAGTTCTTCAATATGATAAAAGGAAGTTTTGACGGAGGCCTATAGTAGTTCTTGAAAATGGAAAAATCAGGCTTTGACAGAAGCCTACAGTAGTTCTTACAGATAGCAAAAGGAGGCTTTGAGGAACGACTACAGCAATTCTTGAAGTTGGCAATAGGAAGCTTTGACGGAAGCCTACAGTAGTTCTGGAAGATGGCAAAAGGAGGCTTTGACAGAGGATTACCGCAGTTCTTGAAGATGGCAAAAGGAGGCTTTGACGGAAGCCTACAGTAGTTCTTGAAGATGGCAAAAGGAGGCTTTGAGGAATGACTACAGCAATTCTTGAAGTAGGCAAAAGGAGGCTTTGACAGAGGATTACCGCAGTTCTTGAAGATGGCAAAAGGAGGCTTTGACGGAAGCCTACAGTAGTTCTTGAAGATGGCAAAAGGAGCTTTATACGGAGGCCTACAGTAATTCTTGAAAATGGAAAAAGGAGGCTTTGACGGAGGCCTACATTAGTTCTTGAAATTGGCAATTGGAGGGTTTCAGGGAAGCCGACAGCAGTTCTTGAAGTAGGCAAAATGAGGCTTTGACGGAAGCCTACAGTAGTTCTTGAAGATGGCAAAAGGAATTTTTGACGGAGGCCTACAGTAGTTCTTGAAAATGGAAAAATCAGGCTTTGACGGAAGCCTACAGTAGTTCATAAAGATAGCAAAAGAAGGCTTTGAGGAACGACTACAGCAATTTTTGAAGTTGGCAATAGGAAGCTTTGACGGAAGCCTACAGTAGTTCTGGAAGATGGCAAAAGGAGGCTTTGACAGAGGATTACCGCAGTTCTTGAAGATGGCAAAAGGAGGCTTTGACGGAAGCCTACAGTAGTTCTTGAAGATGGCAAAAGGAGCTTTATACGGAAGCCTACAGTAGTTCTTGAAGATGAGAAAAAGAGGCTTTGACGGATGGCTACAGTAGTTCTTGAAGATGGCAAAAAGAGGCTTTGACAGAAGCCTACAGTAGTTCTTAAAATTGGCAATTGGAGGGTTTCAGGGAAGGCGACAGCAGTTATTGAAGTAGGCAAAAGGAGGCTTTGACGGAAGACTACAGTAGTTCTTGAAGATGGCAAAAGGAGGCTTTGAGGAATGACTACAGCAATTCTTGAAGTTGGCAATAGGAGGCTTTGATGGAAGTCTACAGTAGTTCTTTAAGATGGCAAAAGGAGGCTTCGACGGATGGCTACAGTAGTTCCTGAAGATGGCAAAAGGAGGTTTTTACGGAGGCCTACAGTAGTTGTTGAAGATGGCGAAAGGTGGTTTTCATGCATGCTGAAAGTAGTTCTTGAAGATGGCCAAAGGAGTTTTTGATGGAAGCTGACAGCAGTTCGTGAAGATGGCAAAAGGAGGCTTTGAGGAATGACTACACCAATTCTTGAAGTTGGCAATAGGAGGCTTTGACGGATGGCTACAGTAGTTCTTGAAGATGGCAAAAGGAGGTTTTTACGGAAGCCTACAGTAGTTCTTCAATATGATAAAAGGAAGTTTTGACGGAGGCCTATAGTAGTTCTTGAAATTGGCAATTGGAGGGTTTCAGGGAAGGTGACAGCAGTTCTTGAAGGAGGCAAAAGGAGGCTTTGACGGAAGCCTACAGTAGTTCTTGAAGATGGCAAAAGGAGGCTTTGAGGAATGACTACACCAATTCTTGAAGTTGGCAATAGGAGGCTTTGACGGATGGCTACAGTAGTTCTTGAAGATGGCAAAAGGAGGTTTTTACGGAAGCCTACAGTAGTTCTTCAATATGATAAAAGGAAGTTTTGACGGAGGCCTATAGTAGTTCTTGAAAATGGAAAAATCAGGCTTTGACAGAAGCCTACAGTAGTTCTTAAAGATAGCAAAAGGAGGCTTTGAGGAACGACTACAGCAATTCTTGAAGTTGGCAATAGGAATCTTTGACGGAAGCCTACAGTAGTTCTGGAAGATGGCAAAAGGAGGCTTTGACAGAGGATTACCGCAGTTCTTGAAGATGGCAAAAGGAGGCTTTGACGGAAGCCTACAGTAGTTCTTGAAGATGGCTAAAGGAGGCTTTCACGGAATCCTACAGTAGTTCTTGAAGATGAGAAAAAGAGGCTTTGACGGATGGCTACAGTAGTTCTTGAAGATGGCAAAAGGAGGTTTTTATGGAAGCCTACAGTAGTTCTTCAATATGATAAAAGGAAGTTTTGACGGAGGCCTATAGTAGTTCTTGAAAATGGAAAATTCAGGCTTTGACGGAAGCCTACAGTAGTTCTTGAAATTGGCAATTGGAGGGTTTCAGGGAAGGTGACAGCAGTTCTTGAAGGAGGCAAAAGGAGGCTTTGAGGAATGACTACAGCAATTCTTGAAGTTGGCAATAGGAGGCTTTGATGGAAGTCTACAGTAGTTCTTTAAGATGGCAAAAGGAGGCTTCGACGGATGGCTACAGTAGTTCTTGAAGATGGCAAAAGGAGGTTTTTACGGAGGCCTACAGTAGTTGTTGAAGATGACAAAACCAGGTTTGACGGAGGCCTACAGTACTTCTTGAAGATTGAAAAAGGAGGCTTTGACGGTAGCCTACAGTAGTTCTTGGAGATGGCAAAAGGAGGCTTTGAGGAACGACTACAGCAATTCTTGAATTTGGCAATAGGAGGGTTTGACGGAAGCTTACAGCAGTTCTTGAAGTAGGCAAAAGGAGGCTTTGACAGAGGATTACCGCAGTTCTTGAAGATGGCAAAAGGAGGCTTTGACGGAAGCCTACAGTAGTTCTTGAAGATGGCAAAAGGAGCTTTATACGGAGGCCTACAGTAATTCTTGAAAATGGAAAAAGGAGGCTTTGACGGAGGCCTACATTAGTTCTTGAAATTGGCAATTAGAGGGTTTCAGGGAACCCGACAGCAGTTCTTGAAGTAGGCAAAATGAGGCTTTGACGGAAGCCTACAGTAGTTCTTGAAGATGGCAAAAGGAGGTTTTTACTGAAGCCTACAGGAGTTCTTGAAGATGATAAAAGGAATTTTTGACGGAGGCCTACAGTAGTTCTTGAAAATGGAAAAATCAGGCTTTGATGGAAGCCTACAGTAGTTCTTAAAGATAGCAAAAGGAGGCTTTGAGGAACGACTACAGCAATTTTTGAAGTTGGCAATAGGAAGCTTTGACGGAAGCCTACAGTAGTTCTGGAAGATGGCAAAAGGAGGCTTTGACAGAGGATTACCGCAGTTCTTGAAGATGGCAAAAGGAGGCTTTGACGGAAGCCTACAGTAGTTCTTGAAGATGGCAAAAGGAGCTTTATACGGAAGCCTACAGTAGTTCTTGAAGATTGCAAAAGGAGGCTTTGAGGAATGACTACAGCAATTCTTGAAGTTGGCAATAGGAGGCTTTGATGGAAGTCTACAGTAGTTCTTTAAGATGGCAAAAGGAGGCTTCGATGGATGGCTACAGTAGTTCTTGAAGATGGCAAAAGGAGGTTTTTACGGAGGCCTACAGTAGTTGTTGAAGATGGCGAAAGGTGGTTTTCATGCATGCTGAAAGTAGTTCTTGAAGATGGCCAAAGGAGTTTTTGATGGAAGCCGACAGCAGTTCGTGAAGATGGCAAAAGGAGGCTTTCACGGAATCCTACAGTAGTTCTTGAAGATGAGAAAAAGAGGCTTTGACGGATGGCTACAGTAGTTCTTGAAGATGGCAAAAGGAGGTTTTTACGGAAGCCTACAGTAGTTCTTCAATATGATAAAAGGAAGTTTTGACGGAGGCCTATAGTGTCAAGACTGCAAACATCGTATGTTCTTGCTTGCCATATATGAAGAAGCAAACCTGTTTTATTTAGCCGTATAGCATTTCTAGGGCTAATACAGATAGCAGTAGTTTAAGGGGTGGGAAAGTATGTAGTTAACCATAACAATGTCTGAGCACAGTGTGGCCAAGGTCAGCTCAGCTGCAACGGGAGGGACACCTCACGCTTCACATTAATTGGAGAATGTGATTGATGACTGTAAAATGAAGGAGTGAGTTATGCTTTGTTACAGACGCTTGGGGGAGGGAGGATTCAGTTTCTGGCTTAACTTTGTTAGTGCCGAAGCTATGCAGAAAAATAAAAGTTTCTTTTAGAGGAAAACGTCTCTAAATTCTTTGAAAATCTGCTTTCTTTCGGAACCATGTCATCAAGCCAGAAACCGCAAACTTTTAAATTCATTTAGGGGTCCCTTACCCCAGTCACTATCCCTAAGCTAACGGGGACAGCTGACAAAGAGAAGGGGAAGATTTTGCCATGGAAGGGAAAAAAGTGCCTGAGGCCGGCACCCCCCCAGCCGCAGCTTCTCCAGGAGGAACAGCAGCAGCAGCTTCTCCAGGAAGGGAAGGGCCAGCTACCCAGACAGTGGAGAAGAAACTCTGGCAAACTCCACAGCTGGGAGCAAGGCCAAAACTATCAGAAGAGCTGATTTGGTCGTCAGACTGGGACAAGTCAAGCAAAAGCTCTGGAAGTTTTCACACAGCGTTGCCAGCAGATGAGCGTGAGTCACAGCAAAGGGAGATTTACATATCACCTTCCTCCCAACAATGGAGAGCTGCCCGGCCATCTATCGCTGAAGACTCGGGTGAGTGGAAATACCCACCTGCAGCTTGCAGTGGGTTATTAGAATACCTAGCAGAAAGATTTGAAGAATTAGAAGTGCAAAGCGAAGAGCAACTCCCTTTGAGAGAGGCCCCCAGCCCCTTCCTTGCAGATCAATTGGCTTTTCAACCCCTGGGGACCCCTGCCAGAGCCTCTAGCCCCACACAGAGAGGAGATTCCAGCCGGGGGCCCCTGCTGCAAGGTGAAATTGAGCAAATTCCACAGATAAGTGATCAGCCGTCTCCAAGCCTACAACAAATAATAGAGGCCTTGCAACAGCTCGGGCTTGTGCCAAAGCCAGGGGAGCTACAGCCAGTGAGCTTGCAGACGAGGGAGGCCCAACATGTCCAGCAGCCATTGAGGGGCCTACAGCAGCAGAGGGCGTCGCCACCCCCTGCAGCCCAACAGCAAGGAGGGCTGCTACTACCCCCGCTTGCACAACCACCATTGGGAGGCCTGCAACAGCAGGGGGCACCCCCAGCCCCCACTGTCCAGCAGGCAGGATGGGACCAATTGCAGCAGGGGGCGCCACGCCGACTACTGAGAGCCCCACAGCAATGGGGTCAACAGCAACTGGGGGCACCACGTCAACAGCTGAGAGCCCAGCAGCAATGGGATCGACAGGCCGGATGGGGCCAACAGCAACCCGGGTGGGGTCCACAGCAGCCTGCACTTGCACCACCTTTCAAAGCAACGTTCGATGGGGACCCAGAGAAGCTGATTTTTTTCCTCAACCAAGTGCGTTCTCATTTAAATCGCTGGGCCTATCTCTATCCGGAACCAGGGGCCATGGTTGACGTCATTGGGGCCAACCTGGAGGGAGAAGCATCTGAATGGCTGAACAATCTATATAGCGAGCAAGCCCTCGAATTGGAGGATCCCCATCTCTTTCTCTTAGGACTGAGAGAACGATTTGAAGACCCATCCATCGGCCTCAAAGCAGCAGGACAAATTCACAAGATAAAACAAGCAGGGAGGCCTGCCCTAGAGTACGTGCGAGAGTTCCGCAAGATGGCAGGTCGAATAGAGGGGTGGCCTGAGCAGTCCCTCATCCATCACTTCATCGAGGGATTAGATGATCACCTCTCTCAGGCTTGTATCTATCGAGAAATACCTGATCGGCTTCAGGAGTGGTACCAGACAGCCGTGAAGCTAGATGTTAAGCTCTCTCGCTACAAAAAGCCTCCCCCACAGTCACCCGGACAGCAATCACCCCCACGAAAGCTTTCAACTACTGCAAGGGCTGAGACCCCCAGGTCACCTGCACGCCCTTCCTTCGAGTGTTTCCGGTGTGGACAAGGAGGACATCGAGCGGCCACCTGTCCAGTCCCCTACCCTCGACTGCAGAGCAAGCCAGGACCGGCAATGCAAAAGAAACCTGCTCAGCGGCTAACGAGAGAAAAATCCAATCGACTCACGCAAAAACCAGTTGCCCAGGTTACACCCCACACACAGGAGAATGCCAAGACTCCAGGTGGACCTGCCCCTGCCCTTCCCTTCTTTGATAGCGACGATGAAGGAGAAAACGACCCAATGGTGAGTCAACAAATCCTGCCTTTTTCACTGCCCGCCAAGCTCGTAATCCCTACGTCTGGGGCACAAATAGACTTAAACGTACTAATTGATTCGGGATGTACCCGCTGCATTATTAGTCAGGCGTTTGCCATGAAAATGGGCATAAGGGCAAAACAGCTTTCAAAACCGATGAGATTTGAGCAAGCCGATGGCTCCCTGATGGGAGGGACTCTTATTACACAAGTAACTGAACCCTTACGCCTAGAGATAGGTGCACACTGGGAGTTTATTCGCTTCCTGGTGGCTCCAAAAATGACCGAGGCGGTGATCCTGGGACTAGCCTGGTTGGACAAATGGAAGCCATTTATCTGGTGGGAGAAAGGAATGAGAATTGTGAGACTACCTATAGGGCCTGATCCCCCCATTGACTCAACAGATGTTACTGGGCATCTCAAGACACCCAATGAGCGAGCGCACATGGCCGCCTCACTGACTCCAGGTGAACCAGTCATCCCCAAAGAATACTTGGACCTGGCAGAGATGTTCAATGAAAAAGAATGTGATGCGCTATCCCGGTTACCCCAGTACAAAAGCGAACGAGAGCAGGTTGACGAGGCAATCATTCTCAATTCACAAACTGTTGCTCAACTTACACCTCGCAGGGTCCCCAATCCGGATGACCCTGGAGTGAAGAAAATAAAACGAGAGCTCCTCACTGACCAATGGTTCAAAGATAATCAAGCGTCCCTAACATGCAGGGATGGCTTGGCTTACAAAGGGGGGAAGTTATATTTGCCAGAAGCGCTCCGTCTAAATGCTCTCAAACACAGCCACAATGTAAAGCAGGCTGGACACTTTGGATACTTGAAAACCTTACACCTCACCCGCCGGCAATTTTGGTGGCCGGGGCTGAAAAAGGATGTGGAAAACTTTGTAAAAAGTTGTACTGTATGTGCCACAACGAAAAGAATCCCGGGAAAAACTCCTGGGCTACTGCAACCTGTGGCAGACCCTTCTCAACCCTGGGAAGAAATAGCTATGGACTTTATAGTGGACCTACCTGAAAGTAGGGGAAACTACAGTACTTGGTACAATGAAAGGGATACCCATTGTCTGAAGCCACTTGGGTGAAATCTAGTGAAGTGAAAGCTGACAGATTGATCAAAAAGTTTCATGTTAAACACCCCAACAAACCGAAAAATAACCCTTAACCTATACTTATGTTTATATCCCAGGGTCTGTTCTTTTTGTAAGGAGGGCCGGATGTCAAGACTGCAAACATCGTATGTTCTTGCTTGCCATATATGAAGAAGCAAACCTGTTTTATTTAGCCGTATAGCATTTCTAGGGCTAATACAGATAGCAGTAGTTTAAGGGGTGGGAAAGTATGTAGTTAACCATAACAATGTCTGAGCACAGTGTGGCCAAGGTCAGCTCAGCTGCAACGGGAGGGACACCTCACGCTTCACATTAATTGGAGAATGTGATTGATGACTGTAAAATGAAGGAGTGAGTTATGCTTTGTTACAGACGCTTGGGGGAGGGAGGATTCAGTTTCTGGCTTAACTTTGTTAGTGCCGAAGCTATGCAGAAAAATAAAAGTTTCTTTTAGAGGAAAACGTCTCTAAATTCTTTGAAAATCTGCTTTCTTTCGGAACCATGTCATCTAGTAGTTCTTGAAAATGGAAAATTCAGGCTTTGACGGAAGCCTACAGTAGTTCTTGAAATTGGCAATTGGAGGGTTTCAGGGAAGGTGACAGCAGTTCTTGAAGGAGGCAAAGGAGGCTTTGACGGAAGCCTACAGTAGTTCTTGAAGATGGCAAAAGGAGGCTTTGAGGAATGACTACAGCAATTCTTGAAGTTGGCAATAGGAGGCTTTGACGGATGGCTACAGTAGTTCTTGAAGATGGCAAAAGGAGGTTTTTACGGAAGCCTACAGTAGTTCTTCAATATGATAAAAGGAAGTTTTGACGGAGGCCTATAGTACTTCTTGAAAATGGAAAAATCAGGCTTTGACAGAAGCCTACAGTAGTTCTTACAGATAGCAAAAGGAGGCTTTGAGGAACGACTACAGCAATTCTTGAAGTTGGCAATAGGAAGCTTTGATGGAAGCCTACAGTAGTTCTGGAAGATGGCAAAAGGAGGCTTTGACAGAAGCCTACAGTAGTTCTTGAAATTGGCAATTGGAGGGTTTCAGGGAAGGCGACAGCAGTTATTGAAGTAGGCAAAAGGAGGCTTTGACGGAAGCCTACAGTAGTTCTTGAAGATGGCAAAAGGAGGCTTTGAGGAATGACTACAGCAATTCTTGAAGTTGGCAATAGGAGGCTTTGAGGGAAGTCTACAGTAGTTCTTTAAGATGGCAAAAGGAGGCTTCGACGGATGGCTACAGTAGTTCTTGAAGATGGCAAAAGAAGGTTTTTACGGAGGCCTACAGTAGTTGTTGAAGATGGCGAAAGGTGGTTTTCATGCATGTTGAAAGTAGTTCTTGAAGATGGCCAAAGGAGTTTTTGATGGAAGCCGACAGCAGTTCGTGAAGATGGCAAAAGGAGGCTTTCACGGAATCCTACAGTAGTTCTTGAAGATGAGAAAAAGAGGCTTTGACGGATGGCTACAGTAGTTCTTGAAGATGGCAAAAGGAGGTTTTTACGGAAGCCTACAGTAGTTCTTCCATATGTTAAAAGGAAGTTTTGACGGAGGCCTATAGTAGTTCTTGAAAATGGAAAATTCAGGCTTTGACGGAAGCCTACAGTAGTTCTTGAAGATGGCAAAAGGAGGCTTTGAGGAATGACTACAGCAATTGTTGAAGTTGGCAATAGGAGGCTTTGATGGAAGTCTACAGTAGTTCTTGAAGATGGCAAAAGGAGGCTTCGACGGATGGCTACAGTAGTTCTTGAAGATGGCAAAAGGAGGTTTTTATGGAGGCCTACAGTAGTTGTTGAAGATGGCGAAAGGTGGTTTTCATGCATGCTGAAAGTAGTTCTTGAAGATGCCCAAAGGAGTTTTTGATGGAAGCCGACAGCAGTTCGTGAAGATGGCAAAAGGAGCTTTATACGGAGGCCTACAGTAATTTTTGAAGATGGAAAAAGGAGGCTTTGACGGAGGCCTACATTAGTTCTTGAAATTGGCAATTGGAGGGTATCAGGGAAGCCGACAGCAGTTCTTGAAGATGAGAAAAAGAGGCTTTGACAGATGACTACAGTAGTTCTTGAAGATGGCAAAAGGAGGTTTTTACGGAAGCCTACAGTAGTTCTTCAATATGATAAAAGGAAGTTTTGACGGAGGCCTATAGTAGTTCTTGAAAATGGAAAATTCAGGCTTTGACGGAAGCCTACAGTAGTTCTTGAAATTGGCAATTGGAGGGTTTCAGGGAAGGTGACAGCAGTTCTTGAAGGAGGCAAAAGGAGGCTTTGACGGAAGCCTACAGTAGTTCTTGAAGATGGCAAAAGGAGGCTTTGAGGAATGACTACAGCAATTCTTGAAGTTGGCAATAGGAGGCTTTGACGGATGGCTACAGTAGTTCTTGAAGATGGCAAAAGGAGGTTTTTACGGAAGCCTACAGTAGTTCTTCAATATGATAAAAGGAAGTTTTGACGGAGGCCTATAGTAGTTCTTGAAAATGGAAAAATCAGGCTTTGACAGAAGCCTACAGTAGTTCTTGAAGATGGCAAAAGGAGGCTTTGAGGAACGACTACAGCAATTCTTGAAGTTGGCAATAGGAATCTTTGACGGAAGCCTACAGTAGTTCTTGAAGATGGCAAAAGGAGGCTTTGAGGAATGACTACAGCAATTCTTGAAGTTGGCAATAGGAGGCTTTGATGGAAGTCTACAGTAGTTCTTTAAGATGACAAAAGGAGGCTTCGACGGATGGCTACAGTAGTTCTTGAAGATGGCAAAAGGAGGTTTTTATGGAGGCCTACAGTAGTTGTTGAAGATGGCGAAAGGTGGTTTTTATGCATGCTGAAAGTAGTTCTTGAAGATGGCCAAAGGAGTTTTTGATGGAAGCCGACAGCAGTTCGTGAAGATGGCAAAAGGAGGCTTTCACGGAAGCCTACAGTAGTTCTTGAAGATGAGAAAAAGAGGCTTTGACGGATGGCTACAGTAGTTCTTGAAGATGGCAAAAAGAGGCTTTGACAGAAGCCTACAGTAGTTCTTAAAATTGGCAATTGGAGGGTTTCAGGGAAGGCGACAGCAGTTATTGAAGTAGGCAAAAGGAGGCTTTGACGGAAGACTACAGTAGTTCTTGAAGATGGCAAAAGGAGGCTTTGAGGAATGACTACAGCAATTCTTGAAGTTGGCAATAGGAGGCTTTGATGGAAGTCTACAGTAGTTCTTTAAGATGGCAAAAGGAGGCTTCGACGGATGGCTACAGTAGTTCCTGAAGATGGCAAAAGGAGGTTTTTACGGAGGCCTACAGTAGTTGTTGAAGATGGCGAAAGGTGGTTTTCATGCATGCTGAAAGTAGTTCTTGAAGATGGCCAAAGGAGTTTTTGATGGAAGCCGACAGCAGTTCGTGAAGATGGCAAAAGGAGGCTTTGAGGAATGACTACACCAATTCTTGAAGTTGGCAATAGGAGGCTTTGACGGATGGCTACAGTAGTTCTTGAAGATGGCAAAAGGAGGTTTTTACGGAAGCCTACAGTAGTTCTTCAATATGATAAAAGGAAGTTTTGACGGAGGCCTATAGTAGTTCTTGAAATTGGCAATTGGAGGGTTTCAGGGAAGGTGACAGCAGTTCTTGAAGGAGGCAAAAGGAGGCTTTGACGGAAGCCTACAGTAGTTCTTGAAGATGGCAAAAGGAGGCTTTGAGGAATGACTACACCAATTCTTGAAGTTGGCAATAGGAGGCTTTGACGGATGGCTACAGTAGTTCTTGAAGATGGCAAAAGGAGGTTTTTACGGAAGCCTACAGTAGTTCTTCAATATGATAAAAGGAAGTTTTGACGGAGGCCTATAGTAGTTCTTGAAAATGGAAAAATCAGGCTTTGACAGAAGCCTACAGTAGTTCTTAAAGATAGCAAAAGGAGGCTTTGAGGAACGACTACAGCAATTCTTGAAGTTGGCAATAGGAATCTTTGACGGAAGCCTACAGTAGTTCTGGAAGATGGCAAAAGGAGGCTTTGACAGAGGATTACCGCAGTTCTTGAAGATGGCAAAAGGAGGCTTTGACGGAAGCCTACAGTAGTTCTTGAAGATGGCTAAAGGAGGCTTTCACGGAATCCTACAGTAGTTCTTGAAGATGAGAAAAAGAGGCTTTGACGGATGGCTACAGTAGTTCTTGAAGATGGCAAAAGGAGGTTTTTATGGAAGCCTACAGTAGTTCTTCAATATGATAAAAGGAAGTTTTGACGGAGGCCTATAGTAGTTCTTGAAAATGGAAAATTCAGGCTTTGACGGAAGCCTACAGTAGTTCTTGAAATTGGCAATTGGAGGGTTTCAGGGAAGGTGACAGCAGTTCTTGAAGGAGGCAAAAGGAGGCTTTGAGGAATGACTACAGCAATTCTTGAAGTTGGCAATAGGAGGCTTTGATGGAAGTCTACAGTAGTTCTTTAAGATGGCAAAAGGAGGCTTCGACGGATGGCTACAGTAGTTCTTGAAGATGGCAAAAGGAGGTTTTTACGGAGGCCTACAGTAGTTGTTGAAGATGACAAAACCAGGTTTGACGGAGGCCTACAGTACTTCTTGAAGATTGAAAAAGGAGGCTTTGACGGTAGCCTACAGTAGTTCTTGGAGATGGCAAAAGGAGGCTTTGAGGAACGACTACAGCAATTCTTGAATTTGGCAATAGGAGGGTTTGACGGAAGCTTACAGCAGTTCTTGAAGTAGGCAAAAGGAGGCTTTGACAGAGGATTACCGCAGTTCTTGAAGATGGCAAAAGGAGGCTTTGACGGAAGCCTACAGTAGTTCTTGAAGATGGCAAAAGGAGCTTTATACGGAGGCCTACAGTAATTCTTGAAAATGGAAAAAGGAGGCTTTGACGGAGGCCTACATTAGTTCTTGAAATTGGCAATTAGAGGGTTTCAGGGAACCCGACAGCAGTTCTTGAAGTAGGCAAAATGAGGCTTTGACGGAAGCCTACAGTAGTTCTTGAAGATGGCAAAAGGAGGTTTTTACTGAAGCCTACAGGAGTTCTTGAAGATGATAAAAGGAATTTTTGACGGAGGCCTACAGTAGTTCTTGAAAATGGAAAAATCAGGCTTTGATGGAAGCCTACAGTAGTTCTTAAAGATAGCAAAAGGAGGCTTTGAGGAACGACTACAGCAATTTTTGAAGTTGGCAATAGGAAGCTTTGACGGAAGCCTACAGTAGTTCTGGAAGATGGCAAAAGGAGGCTTTGACAGAGGATTACCGCAGTTCTTGAAGATGGCAAAAGGAGGCTTTGACGGAAGCCTACAGTAGTTCTTGAAGATGGCAAAAGGAGCTTTATACGGAAGCCTACAGTAGTTCTTGAAGATTGCAAAAGGAGGCTTTGAGGAATGACTACAGCAATTCTTGAAGTTGGCAATAGGAGGCTTTGATGGAAGTCTACAGTAGTTCTTTAAGATGGCAAAAGGAGGCTTCGATGGATGGCTACAGTAGTTCTTGAAGATGGCAAAAGGAGGTTTTTACGGAGGCCTACAGTAGTTGTTGAAGATGGCGAAAGGTGGTTTTCATGCATGCTGAAAGTAGTTCTTGAAGATGGCCAAAGGAGTTTTTGATGGAAGCCGACAGCAGTTCGTGAAGATGGCAAAAGGAGGCTTTCACGGAATCCTACAGTAGTTCTTGAAGATGAGAAAAAGAGGCTTTGACGGATGGCTACAGTAGTTCTTGAAGATGGCAAAAGGAGGTTTTTACGGAAGCCTACAGTAGTTCTTCAATATGATAAAAGGAAGTTTTGACGGAGGCCTATAGTAGTTCTTGAAAATGGAAAATTCAGGCTTTGACGGAAGCCTACAGTAGTTCTTGAAATTGGCAATTGGAGGGTTTCAGGGAAGGTGACAGCAGTTCTTGAAGGAGGCAAAGGAGGCTTTGACGGAAGCCTACAGTAGTTCTTGAAGATGGCAAAAGGAGGCTTTGAGGAATGACTACAGCAATTCTTGAAGTTGGCAATAGGAGGCTTTGACGGATGGCTACAGTAGTTCTTGAAGATGGCAAAAGGAGGTTTTTACGGAAGCCTACAGTAGTTCTTCAATATGATAAAAGGAAGTTTTGACGGAGGCCTATAGTACTTCTTGAAAATGGAAAAATCAGGCTTTGACAGAAGCCTACAGTAGTTCTTACAGATAGCAAAAGGAGGCTTTGAGGAACGACTACAGCAATTCTTGAAGTTGGCAATAGGAAGCTTTGATGGA
The DNA here is from genome assembly GCA_024509115.1 of Crotalus helleri. NCBI lineage: Eukaryota > Metazoa > Chordata > Lepidosauria > Squamata > Viperidae > Crotalus > Crotalus helleri. The sequence goes on along the minus strand of JAKSXO010000028.1, from coordinate 221,654 downwards.
AGCCTACAGTAGTTCTGGAAGATGGCAAAAGGAGGCTTTGACAGAAGCCTACAGTAGTTCTTGAAATTGGCAATTGGAGGGTTTCAGGGAAGGCGACAGCAGTTATTGAAGTAGGCAAAAGGAGGCTTTGACGGAAGCCTACAGTAGTTCTTGAAGATGGCAAAAGGAGGCTTTGAGGAATGACTACAGCAATTCTTGAAGTTGGCAATAGGAGGCTTTGAGGGAAGTCTACAGTAGTTCTTTAAGATGGCAAAAGGAGGCTTCGACGGATGGCTACAGTAGTTCTTGAAGATGGCAAAAGAAGGTTTTTACGGAGGCCTACAGTAGTTGTTGAAGATGGCGAAAGGTGGTTTTCATGCATGTTGAAAGTAGTTCTTGAAGATGGCCAAAGGAGTTTTTGATGGAAGCCGACAGCAGTTCGTGAAGATGGCAAAAGGAGGCTTTCACGGAATCCTACAGTAGTTCTTGAAGATGAGAAAAAGAGGCTTTGACGGATGGCTACAGTAGTTCTTGAAGATGGCAAAAGGAGGTTTTTACGGAAGCCTACAGTAGTTCTTCCATATGTTAAAAGGAAGTTTTGACGGAGGCCTATAGTAGTTCTTGAAAATGGAAAATTCAGGCTTTGACGGAAGCCTACAGTAGTTCTTGAAGATGGCAAAAGGAGGCTTTGAGGAATGACTACAGCAATTGTTGAAGTTGGCAATAGGAGGCTTTGATGGAAGTCTACAGTAGTTCTTGAAGATGGCAAAAGGAGGCTTCGACGGATGGCTACAGTAGTTCTTGAAGATGGCAAAAGGAGGTTTTTATGGAGGCCTACAGTAGTTGTTGAAGATGGCGAAAGGTGGTTTTCATGCATGCTGAAAGTAGTTCTTGAAGATGCCCAAAGGAGTTTTTGATGGAAGCCGACAGCAGTTCGTGAAGATGGCAAAAGGAGCTTTATACGGAGGCCTACAGTAATTTTTGAAGATGGAAAAAGGAGGCTTTGACGGAGGCCTACATTAGTTCTTGAAATTGGCAATTGGAGGGTATCAGGGAAGCCGACAGCAGTTCTTGAAGATGAGAAAAAGAGGCTTTGACAGATGACTACAGTAGTTCTTGAAGATGGCAAAAGGAGGTTTTTACGGAAGCCTACAGTAGTTCTTCAATATGATAAAAGGAAGTTTTGACGGAGGCCTATAGTAGTTCTTGAAAATGGAAAATTCAGGCTTTGACGGAAGCCTACAGTAGTTCTTGAAATTGGCAATTGGAGGGTTTCAGGGAAGGTGACAGCAGTTCTTGAAGGAGGCAAAAGGAGGCTTTGACGGAAGCCTACAGTAGTTCTTGAAGATGGCAAAAGGAGGCTTTGAGGAATGACTACAGCAATTCTTGAAGTTGGCAATAGGAGGCTTTGACGGATGGCTACAGTAGTTCTTGAAGATGGCAAAAGGAGGTTTTTACGGAAGCCTACAGTAGTTCTTCAATATGATAAAAGGAAGTTTTGACGGAGGCCTATAGTAGTTCTTGAAAATGGAAAAATCAGGCTTTGACAGAAGCCTACAGTAGTTCTTGAAGATGGCAAAAGGAGGCTTTGAGGAACGACTACAGCAATTCTTGAAGTTGGCAATAGGAATCTTTGACGGAAGCCTACAGTAGTTCTTGAAGATGGCAAAAGGAGGCTTTGAGGAATGACTACAGCAATTCTTGAAGTTGGCAATAGGAGGCTTTGATGGAAGTCTACAGTAGTTCTTTAAGATGACAAAAGGAGGCTTCGACGGATGGCTACAGTAGTTCTTGAAGATGGCAAAAGGAGGTTTTTATGGAGGCCTACAGTAGTTGTTGAAGATGGCGAAAGGTGGTTTTTATGCATGCTGAAAGTAGTTCTTGAAGATGGCCAAAGGAGTTTTTGATGGAAGCCGACAGCAGTTCGTGAAGATGGCAAAAGGAGGCTTTCACGGAATCCTACAGTAGTTCTTGAAGAAGAGAAAAAGAGGCTTTGACGGATGGCTACAGTAGTTCTTGAAGATGGCAAAAGGAGGTTTTTACGGAAGCCTACAGTAGTTCTTCAATATGATAAAAGGAAGTTTTGACGGAGGCCTATAGTAGTTCTTGAAAATGGAAAATTCAGGCTTTGATGGAAGCCTACAGTAGTTCTTGAAATTGGCAATTGGAGGGTTTCAGGGAAGGTGACAGCAGTTCTTGAAGGAGGCAAAAGGAGGCTTTGACGGAAGCCTACAGTAGTTCTTGAAGATGGCAAAAGGAGGCTTTGAGGAATGACTACAGCAATTCTTGAATTTGGCAATAGGAGGCTTTGATGGAAGTCTACAGTAGTTCTTTAAGATGGCAAAAGGAGGCTTCGACGGATGGCTACAGTAGTTCTTGAAGATGGCAAAAGGAGGCTTTGACAGAAGCCTACAGTAGTTCTTGAAATTGGCAATTGGAGGGTTTCAGGGAAGGCGACAGCAGTTATTGAAGTAGGCAAAAGGAGGCTTTGACGGAAGCCTACAGTAGTTCTTGAAGATGAGAAAAAGAAGTTTTGACGGAGGCCTATAGTAGTTCTTGAAAATGGAAAATTCAGGCTTTGACGGAAGCCTACAGTAGTTCTTGAAGAATGAAAAAGGAGGCTTTGATAGAAGCCTACAGTAGTTCTTGGAGATGGCAAAAGAAGTCTTTGAGGAAGGACTACAGCAATTCTTCAAGTTGGAAATAGGAGGCTTTGACGGAAGCCTACAGTAGTTCTTGAAGATGGCAAAAGGAGGTTTTTATGGAAGCCTACAGTAGCTCTTGAAGATGATAAAACGAAGTTTTGACGGAAGCCTACAGTAGTTCATGGAGAAGGCAAAAGGAGGCTTTGACGGAAGACTACAGTAGTTCTTGAAGATGGAAAAAGGAGGCTTTGATGGAAGCTTACAGTAGTTCTTGAAGATGATAAAAGGAGGTTTTTATGGAAGCCTACAGTAGTTCTTGAAGATGATAAAATGAAGTTTTTATGGAAGCCTACAGTAGTTCTTGAAGATGATAAAAGGAGGCTTTGACGGAGGCCTACAGTAGTTCTTGAAATTGGCAATTGGAGGGTTTCAGGGAAGCCGACAGCAGTTCTTGAAAATGGAAAAATCAGGCTTTGACGGAAGCCTAGAGTATTTCTAGGAGATGGCAAAAGGAGGCTTTGAGGAACGAAAACAGCAATTCTTGATGTTGGCAATAGGAGGCTTTGATGGAGGATTACCGCAGTTCTTGAAGATGGCAAAAGGAGGCTTTGAGGGAGGATTACCGCAGTTCTTGAACATGGCAAAAGGAGGCTTTGACGGAAGCCTACAGTACTTCTTGAAGATGGAAAAAGGAGGCTTTGATGGACGCTTACAGTAGTTCTTGAAGATGATAAAAGGAAGTTTTTATGGAAGCCTATAGTAGTTCTTGAAGATGATAAAAGGAATTTTTGACGGACCCCTACAGTAGTTCTTGGAGATGGCAAAAGGAGGCTTTGACGGAAGCCTAGAGTATTTCTAGGAGATGGCAAAAGGAGGCTTTGAGGAACGACAACAGCAATTCTTGATGTTGGCAATAGGAGGCTTTGATGGAGGATTACCGCAGTTCTTGAAGATGGCAAAAGGAGGCTTTGAGGGAGGATTACCGCAGTTCTTGAACATGGCAAAAGGAGGCTTTGACGGAAGCCTACAGTACTTCTTGAAGATGGAAAAAGGAGGCTTTGATGGACGCTTACAGTAGTTCTTGAAGATGATAAAAGGAAGTTTTTATGGAAGCCTATAGTAGTTCTTGAAGATGATAAAAGGAATTTTTGACGGACCCCTACTGTAGTTCTTGGAGATGGCAAAAGGAGGCTTTGACGGAGGCCTACAGTAGTTCTTGAATTTGGCAATTGGAGGGTTTCAGGGAAGCCGACAGCAGTTCGTGAAGTAGGAAAAAGGAGGCTTTGACAGAAGGCTACAGTAGTTCTTGGACATGGCAAAAGGAGGCTTTGAGGAAGGACTACAGCAATTGACATAGTACAGTATTTACAATTAGTCGATTTACCCAAGGTGCCAGAAGAATTTAAAACTCTCCTAAATAAAGAGATAACACATTTAGAGCTCTCGGTCGCAATTAAGAGACAGAAGAATAATAAAACACCTGGGCCAGATGGTATACCTGCAGAAATGTATAAAATTGCACAAGAATCTTTAAGCCCAATGCTGTTGGACTTATTTAATGAGGTTTTAACCCAAGCTAAAATACCAGCTTCATGGGAAGAAGCCTTCCTCAGGTTGATTCCTAAAGAAAACACAGACCTGACACAAATTAAGAACTATAGACCCATTTCTCTTTTGAATTCGGATTACAAGATTTTCATGGCAATAATGGCACAAAGATTGGAAAGGTTCTTAGTGAATTTTATACATATTGATCAAAACGGCTTTCTATCTAAAAGATATATAAGAAACAATATTAGGACTGTTTTGGACATATTGGAATATTATGAAGTACATAATGAAAAGCAAATGTGTTTAATTTTTCTTGATGCCCAAAAAGCATTCGACAATGTAAAATGGGATTTTATGTTTAACCAATTATTTTATATGGACTTTGGGGAAAATTTTTTAAATATGTTTAAATCAGTTTACTCTAAGCAGGTGGCCAAAGTAATAATCAATGGAGAATTGACTGAGAGTTTCCAAATGCAAAAAGGCACAAGGGAAGGTTGCCCACTATCACCATTGTTATTTATATTATCTCTTGAGGTATTAACTAGAGCAATCCGGCAAGATGAACAGATCCAAGGTTTAGAAATCAAGAAAGAGACATTTAAAATACAAGCCTTTGCAGATGATTTAGTTTTTATAATTGAAGAACCACTACAATGAGGGACTAGACTGATGGAAACATTGAATAGATATGGGGAAATAGCAGGTTTAAAAATAAATAAAGAAAAAACTAAAATGCTCGTTAAAAATATGACTAAAATACAGAAAAATGAATTGGTTGACAGAATTGGTATTCAAATCACAAATAAAATTAGATATTTAGGGATACAACTGACTGCCAAATGCGCTACGCTTAAAAGGGATAACTACGATAAGTTAATAGAACAGATTCAAAAAGACTTTGATATTTGGACTAACCTACAGGTCTCTTTTATGGGCAGAATTGCGGTGATTAAAATGAATGTGTTGCCAAAAATCTTATTTTTGTTCCAATGTATACCTATAAAATTAGACAAGAAATTTTTTCAAAATTTGAATAAAATGATGTGTAAATTCATCTGGCAAGGAAAAAGAGCAAGGATTAAATTAAAATTACTGCAGGACTCGAAGGAAAGGGGGGGATTTGGTCTTCCAGACTTGGAGAAATATTACCAGGCCGCAGCATTAGTATGGGTAAGAGATTGGATATTACTAAAGAACAGGAGACTATTATGTCTGGAGGGCCATGACCTACAAATAGGATGGCACGCCATATTATGGGATCATAAATATAAAGTACATAAATATTTTCGAAGTCACTATATTAGGCAAGCTCTTATTGATGTATGGACAAAAATTTGGCAACCAAATTATACCCAAGTACCTAGTTGGATCTCACCGTTAGAAATATATGTACACCCAAAATTTACTCAGTTAGACAAGACCATAACATATAAAAATATCTTAGATGAAAGAGGGGAATTTAAATCCAGGAAAACCATCCACGATGAAGGGATAGAATTAGAATGGTGGGCATATCTGCAACTGCAGGCGAGATATCGGAAAGACAAAAAAGAGTTAGGCATTAAATTAGAACCAATAGAATTGGATAAAATAATTTTGGGGTCGGAGGATAAAATGATTAAAAAATTATACTACTATTTGCTAGATCAGGCAATGTACGAGGAACAAGTAAAAGTAACTAGGTTGAATTGGAGTAAGGACTTTGGTCTTAATTTTGATCTGCACATATGGCAAGAACTATGGGCAAGAAACAAGAAGCTTACTTTGGCCACCTCTTACAAAGAGAACCTTTACAAAACGTTTTATAGATGGCATCTCCCACCCACAAGATTGTCTAAAATGTATACCAATGTTTCCCCTAAATGTTGGAAATGTAATTTGAAAAGTGGAACTTACTATCATATGTGGTGGGAATGCACGCGAGCTTGTGATTTTTGGAACAGGATTAAAATATGGTTGGAAGAAATATTAGAGCAAGCGGTAGAACTAAAACCAGAACTCTTTCTATTAGGTTTAACTACGCAAAAACATGACAAAGGCGTACTTTATTTAATGCTACACATTTTAACGGCTTCCAGGCTGGTTTTTGCTCAAAATTGGAGGAACAAGGGAACCCCAACGGAAGAAGAGATCCTGCATAAAATTCTAATATGTGCTGAGATGGAAAGGCTTACAATGATTATGAAAGACAAAACGGAACACGAATACTTCGAAATCTGGGGCAAATTTTAACGCTGGTATGAATTAAGAACTGCTCGGACTTCAAGCTAATGGTAGAATTAAAAGATATACATAACTGTACATATAATTGTATATATAATTGTATTGTATAAAAGATGAGGCTTATATAGAGGTTAAGAACAATGTATTAAATTTTTGTACTATGATAGGAACTGATAGGAAAATTCACTCTGGAATGTCATGTTTGTCCATTGTTGTTTTAATTGTATTATGAATAAAAATTTTAAAAAAAAAGATGATAAAAGGAATTTTTGACGGATGCCTACAGTAGTTCGTGGAGATGGCAAAAGGAGGCTTTCACGGAAGCTTACAGTAGTTCTTGAATATGATAAAAGGAGGCTTTGACGTAAGCATACAGTAGTTCTGGAAGATGGCAAAAGGAGGTTTTTACGGAAGCCTACAGTAGCTCTTGAAGATGATAAAAGGAAGATTTGACGGAAGCCTACAGTAGTTCGTGGAGATGGCAATAGGAGGCTTTGACGGAGGCCTACAGTAGTTCTTGAAGATGGAAAAAGGAGGTTTTTATGGAAGCCTACAGTAGCTATTGAAAATGATAAAAGGAGATTTTTATGGAAGCCTACAGTAGTTCATAGAGATGGCAAAAAGAGGCTTTGACGGAAGCCTACAGTAGTTCTTGAAGATGGCAAAAGGAGGCTTTGACGGAAGCCTACAGTAGTTCTTGAAGAAGGTGAAAGGACGCTTTGACGGAGGCCTACAGTATTTCTTTAATTTGGCAATTGGAGGGTTTCAGGGAAGCTGAAAGCAGTTCTTGAATATGGCAAAAGGAGGCTTTGACGGACGCCTACAGTATTTCTTGAAGATGGCAAAAGGAGTTTCTGAAGTAAGCCGACAGCAGTTCTTCAAGATAGCAAAAGGAGGCTTTGACAGAAGCCTACAGTAGTTCTTGAAGATGGGAAAAGGACGCTTTCACGGAAGCCTACAGTAGTTCTTGAAGATTGAAAAAGGAGGCTTTCAGGAACGACTTCAGCAATTCTTGAAGTTGGCAATAGGAGGCTTTGATGGAAGCCTACAGTAGTTCTTGAAAATGGCAAAAGGAGGCTTTGACGTAAGCATACAGTAGTTCTTGAAGATTGAAAAAGGAGGCTTTGACGGTAGCCTACAGTAGTTCTTGGAGATGGAAAAAGGAGGCTTTGAGGAACGACTGCAGCAATTCTTGAAGTTGGCAATAGGAGGCTTTGATGGAAGCCTACAGTAGTTCTTGAAGATGGCAAAAGGAGGCTTTGACGTAAGCATACAGTAGTTCTTCAAGATGGCAATAGGAGGCTTTGACAGAAGCATACAGTAGTTCTTGAAGATTGCAAAAGGAGGCTTTCATGGAGGCCTACAGTAGTTCTTGATGATGGGGAAAGGAGGTTTTTACGGAAGCCTACAGTAGTTCTTGAGATGATAAAGGAAGTTTTGACAGAGGCCTACAGTAGTTCTTGAAAATGGAAAAATCAGGCTTTGACGGAAGCCTACAGCAGTTCTTGAAGATAGCAAAAGGAGGCTTGGACGGAGGACTACAGTAGTTCTTCAAGATAGCAAAAGGAGGCTTTGACAGAAGCCTACAGTAGTTCTTGAAGATGGGAAAAGGACGCTTTCACGGAAGACTACAGTAGTTCTTGAAGATTGAAAAAGGAGGCTTTCAGGAACGACTTCAGCAATTCTTGAAGTTGGCAATAGGAGGCTTTGATGGAAGCCTACAGTAGTTCTTGAAGATGGCAAAAGGAGGCTTTGACGTAAGCATACAGTAGTTCTTCAAGATGGCAATAGGAGGCTTTGACGGAAGCCTACAGTAGTTCTTGAAGATTGCAAAAGGAGGGTTTCATGGAGGCCTACAGTAGTTCTTGATGATGGGGAAAGGAGGTTTTCATGGAAGCCGAAAGTTGCTCTTGAAGATGGCAAAATGAGGCTTTGATGGAAGCTGACAGCAGTTCTTGAAGATGGCAAAAGGACGCTTTCACGGAATCCTACAGTAGTTCTTGAAGATGAGAAAAACAGGCTTTGACGGAGGCCTATAGTAGTCCTTGAAAATGAAAAAATCAGACTTTCACGGAAGCCTACAGTAGTTCTTGAAGACGGCAAAAGGAGGTTTTTACGGAACCTAAAGTAGCTCTTGAAGATGATAAAAGGAAGTTTTGACGGAAGCCTACAGTAGTTCTTGAAGATAGTAAAAGGAGGCTTTGACGGAGGCCTACAGTAGGTTTTGAAGATTGAAAAAAGAGGCTTTGACGGTAGTCTACAGTAGTTCTTGGAGATGGCAAAAGGAGGCTTTGAGGAACGACTACAGCAATTCTTGAACTTGGCAATTGGAGGCTTTGACGTAAGCCTACAGTAGGTCTTGAAGATGGCAAAAGGAGGTTTTTATGGAAGCTTACAGTAGCTCTTGAAAATGATAAAAGGAAGTTTTGACAGAAGCCTACAGTAGTTCTTGAAGATGGAAAAAGGAGGCTTTGACGTAAGAATACACTAGTTCTTGAAGATGGCAAAAGGAGGTTTTTATGGAAGCCTACAGTAGATCTTGAAGTTTATAAAAGTAAGATTTGACGGAAGCCTACAGTACTTTTTGGAGATGGCAAAAGGAGGGTTTGACGGAGGATTACCGCAGTTCTTGAAGATGGCAAAAGGAGGCTTTGACGGAGGCCTACAATAGTTCTTGAAGATGGAAAAAGGAGGCTTTGACGGAAGCTTACAGTAGATCTTGAAGATGATAAAAGGAGGTTTTTATGGAAGCCTACAGTAGTTCTTGAAGATGGCAAAAGGAGGCTTTGATGGAAGTCGACAGCAGTTCTTGAAGATGGCAAAAGGAGGCTTTCACGGAATTTTACAGTAGTTCTTGAAGATAAGAAAAAGAGGCTTTGATGGATGCCTACAGTAGTTTTTGAAGATGGCAAAAGGAGGTTTTTACAGAAGCCTACAGTAGTTTTTGAATGTGATAAAACGAAGTATTGACGGAGGCCTACAGTAGTTCTTGAAAATGGGAAAAGCAGGATTTCACTGAACCCTACAGTAGTTTTTGAAGATAGCAAAATGAGGCATGGACGGAGGCCTACAGTAGTTTTGACGACAGCAAAAGGAGGCTTTGACGGAGGCCTACAGTAGTTCTTGAAGATGGCAAAAGGAGGCTTTGAGGAATGACTCTTGAATATGATAAAAGGAAGTTTTGACTGAGGCCTACAGTATTTCTTGAAAATTGAAAAATCAGGCTTTGATGGAAGCCTTCAATAGTTCTTGAAGATAGCAAAAGGACGCTTTGACGGAGGCCTACAGTAGTTCTTGAAAATTAAAAAAGGAGGCTTTGACGGAAGCCTACAGGAGTTCTTGGAGATGGGAAAAGGACGCTTTGAGGAAGGACTACAGCAATTCTTGAAGTTGGCAATAGGAGGCTTTGACGGAAGCTTACAGTAGTTTTTGAAGATGGCAAAAGGAGGTTTTTACGGAAGCCTACAGTAGTTCTTGAGATGATAAAAGGAAGTTTTGACAGAGGCCTACAGTAGTTCTTGAAAATGGAAAAATCAGGCTTTGACGGAAGCCTACAGAAGTTCTTGAAGATAGCAAAAGGAGGCTTGGACGGAAGCCTACAGTAGTTCTTGAAGATGGCAAAAGGAGGCTTTGACGGAAACCTACAGTAGTTCTTGAAGATGGCAAAAGGAGGCTTTGACGGAAGCCTACAGTAGTTCTTGAAGATGGCAAAAGGAGGCTTTGACGTAAGCCTACAGGAGTTCTTGAAGACTGCAAAATTAGGTTTTTACGTAACCTATAGTAGCTCTTGAAGATAATAAAAGGAGGTTTTGACGGAAGCCTACAGTAGTTCTTGGAGATGGCAAAAGGAGGCTTTGAGGAACGACTACAGCAATTGTTGAAGTTGGTAATAGGAGGCTTTGACATAAACCTACAGTAGTTCTTGAAGATGGTAAAAGGAGGCTTTGATGGAATCCTATAGTAGTTCTTGGAGATGGCAAAAGGAGGCTTTGACGGAAGCCTACAGTAGTTCTTGAAGATGGCAAAAGGAGGCTTTGACGGAAGCCTACAGAAGTTCTTGAAGATAGCAAAAGGAGGCTTGGACGGAAGCCTACAGTAGTTCTTGAAGATGGCAAAAGGAGGCTTTGACGGAAACCTACAGTAGTTCTTGAAGATGGCAAAAGGAGGCTTTGACGGAGGCCTACAGTAGTTCTTGAAGATGGAAAAAGGAGGCTTTGACGGAAGCTTACAGTAGTTCTTGAAGATGATAAAAGGAGTTTTTTATGGAAGCCTACAGTAGTTCTTGAAGATGATAAAAGAAGGTTTTTATGGAAGCCTACAGTAGTTCTTGAAGATGATAAAAGGAAATTTTGACGGACGCCTACAGTAGTTCTTGGAGATGGGAAAAGGAGGCTTTGACGGAGGCCTACAGTAGTTCTTGAAATTGGCATTTGGAGGGTTTCAGGGAAGCCGACAGCAGTTCGTGAAGTAGGAAAAAGGAGGCTTTGACAGAAACCTACAGTAGTTCTTGAAGATGGCAAAAGGAGGCTTTGAGGAATGACTCTTGAATATGATAAAAGGAAGTTTTGACTGAGGCCTACAGTATTTCTTGAAAATTGAAAAATCAGGCTTTGACGGAAGCCTTCATTAGTTCTTGAAGATAGCAAAAGGAGGCTTTGACGGAGGCCTACAGTAGTTCTTGAAAATTAAAAAAGGAGGCTTTGACGGAAACCTACAGGAGTTCTTGGAGATGGGAAAAGGACGCTTTGAGGAAGGACTACAGCAATTCTTGAAGTTGTCAATAGGAGGCTTTGACGGAAGCTTACAGTAGTTCTTCAAGATAGCAAAAGGAGGCTTTGACAGAAGCCTACAGTAGTTCTTGAAGATGGGAAAAGGACGCTTTCACGGAAGCCTACAGTAGTTCTTGAAGATTGAAAAAGGAGGCTTTGAGGAACGACTTCAGCAATTCTTGAAGTTGGCAATAGGAGACTTTGATGGAAGCCTACAGTAGTTCTTGAAGATGGCAAAAGGAGGCTTTGACGTAAGCATACAGTAGTTCTTGAAGATTGAAAAAGGAGGCTTTGAGGAACGATTGCAGCAATTCTTGAAGTTGGCAATAGGAGACTTTGATGGAAGCCTACAGTAGTTCTTGAAGATGGCAAAAGGAGGCTTTGACGTAAGCATACAGTAGTTCTTCAAGATGGCAATAGGAGGCTTTGACGGAACCCTACAGTAGTTCTTGAAAATTGCAAAAGGAGGCTTTCATGAAGGCCTACAGTAGTTCTTGATGATGGGGAAAGGACGTTTTCATGGAAGCCGAAAGTTGTTCTTGAAGATGGCAAAATGAGGCTTTGATGGAAGCCGACAGCAGTTCTTGAAGATGGCAAAAGGACGCTTTCACGGAATCCTACAGTAGTTCTTGAAGATGAGAAAAACAGGCTTTGACGGAGGCCTACAGTGGTTCTTGAAAATGAAAAAATCAGACTTTCACGGAAGCCTACAGTAGTTCTTGAAGACGGCAAAAGGAGGTTTTTACGGAACCTAAAGTAGCTCTTGAAGATGATAAAAGGAAGTTTTGACGGAAGCCTACAGTAGTTCTTGAAGATAGTAAAAGGAGGCTTTGACGGAGGCCTACAGTAGTTTTTGAAGATTGAAAAAAGAGGCTTTGACGGTAGTCTACAGTAGTTCTTGAAGATGGCAAAAGGAGGTTTTTATGGAAGCTTACAGTAGCTCTTGAAAATGATAAAAGGAAGTTTTGACGGAAGCCTACAGTAGTTCTTGAAGATGGAAAAAGGAGGCTTTGACGTAAGAATACACTAGTTCTTGAAGATGGCAAAAGGAGGTTTTTACGGAAGCCTACAGTAGATCTTGAAGTTTATAAAAGTAAGATTTGACGGAAGCCTACAGTACTTTTTGGAGATGGCAAAAGGAGGGTTTGACGGAGGATTACCGCAGTTCTTGAAGATGGCAAAAGGAGGCTTTGACGGAGGCCTACAATAGTTCTTGAAGATGGAAAAAGGAGGCTTTGACGGAAGCTTACAGTAGTTCTTGAAGATGGTAAAAGGAGGTTTTTATGGAAGCCTACAGTAGTTCTTGAAGATGGCAAAAGGAGGCTTTGATGGAAGTCGACAGCAGTTCTTGAAGATGGCAAAAGGAGGCTTTCACGGAATTTTACAGTAGTTCTTGAAGATAAGAAAAAGAGGCTTTGATGGATGCCTACAGTAGTATTTGAAGATGGCAAAAGGACGTTTTTACAGAAGCCTACAGTAGTTTTTGAATGTGATAAAACGAAGTATTGACGGAGGCCTACAGTAGTTCTTGAAAATGGGAAAAGCAGGATTTCACTGAAGCCTACAGTAGTTTTTGAAGATAGCAAAATGAGGCATGGACGGAGGCCTACAGTAGTTTTGACGATAGCAAAAGGAGGCTTTGACGGAGGCCTACAGTAGTAATTGAAAATTAAAAAAGGAGGCTTTGACGGAAGCCTACAGTAGTTCTTGAAGATGGCAAAAGGAGGCTTTGACGGACGCCTACAGTAGTTCTTGAAGATGGCAAAAGGAGGCTTTGAGGAATGACTCTTGAATATGATAAAAGGAAGTTTTGACTGAGGCCTACAGTATTTCTTGAAAATTGAAAAATCAGGCTTTGATGGAAGCCTTCAATAGTTCTTGAAGATAGCAAAAGGACGCTTTGACGGAGGCCTACAGTAGTTCTTGAAAATTAAAAAAGGAGGCTTTGACGGAAGCCTACAGGAGTTCTTGGAGATGGGAAAAGGACGCTTTGAGGAAGGACTACAGCAATTCTTGAAGTTGGCAATAGGAGGCTTTGACGGAAGCTTACAGTAGTTTTTGAAGATGGCAAAAGGAGGTTTTTACGGAAGCCTACAGTAGTTCTTGAGATGATAAAAGGAAGTTTTGACAGAGGCCTACAGTAGTTCTTGAAAATGGAAAAATCAGGCTTTGACGGAAGCCTACAGAAGTTCTTGAAGATAGCAAAAGGAGGCTTGGACGGAAGCCTACAGTAGTTCTTGAAGATGGCAAAAGGAGGCTTTGACGGAAACCTACAGTAGTTCTTGAAGATGGCAAAAGGAGGCTTTGACGGAAGCCTACAGTAGTTCTTGAAGATGGCAAAAGGAGGCTTTGACGGAAGCCTACAGGAGTTCTTGAAGACTGCAAAATTAGGTTTTTACGGAACCTAAAGTAGCTCTTGAAGATAATAAAAGGAGGTTTTGACGGAAGCCTACAGTAGTTCTTGGAGATGGCAAAAGGAGGCTTTGAGGAACGACTACAGCAATTGTTGAAGTTGGTAATAGGAGGCTTTGACATAAACCTACAGTAGTTCTTGAAGATGGTAAAAGGAGGCTTTGATGGAATCCTATAGTAGTTCTTGGAGATGGCAAAAGGAGGCTTTGACGGACGCTTACAGTAGTTCTTGAAGATGAGAAAAGGAAGTTTTACAGAAGCCTACTGTAGCTCTTGAAGATGATAAAAGGAAGATTTGACAGAAGCCTACATTAGTTCTTGGAGATGGCAAAAGGAGGCTTTGACGGAAGCTTACAGTTGTTCTTGAAGGTGGAAAAAGGAGGCTTTGACGGAGGCCTACAGTAGTTCTTGAAGATGGAAAAAGGAGGCTTTGACGGAAGCTTACAGTAGTTCTTGAAGATGATAAAAGGAGTTTTTTATGGAAGCCTACAGTAGTTCTTGAAGATGATAAAAGAAGGTTTTTATGGAAGCCTACAGTAGTTCTTGAAGATGATAAAAGGAAATTTTGACGGATGCCTACAGTAGTTCTTGGAGATGGGAAAAGGAGGCTTTGACGGAGGCCTACAGTAGTTCTTGAAATTGGCATTTGGAGGGTTTCAGGGAAGCCGACAGCAGTTCGTGAAGTAGGAAAAAGGAGGCTTTGACAGAAGCCTACAGTAGTTCTTGAAGATGGCAAAAGGAGGCTTTGAGGAATGACTCTTGAATATGATAAAAGGAAGTTTTGACTGAGGCCTACAGTATTTCTTGAAAATTGAAAAATCAGGCTTTGACGGAAGCCTTCAATAGGTCTTGAAGATAGCAAAAGGAGGCTTTGACGGAGGCCTACAGTAGTTCTTGAAAATTAAAAAAGGAGGCTTTGACGGAAGCCTACAGGAGTTCTTGGAGATGGGAAAAGGACGCTTTGAGGAAGGACTACAGCAATTCTTGAAGTTGTCAATAGGAGGCTTTGACGGAAGCTTACAGTAGTTCTTCAAGATAGCAAAAGGAGGCTTTGACAGAAGCCTACAGTAGTTCTTTTTTTTTTTTTATTGAAAATTTTTTAAATTTTACAAAAACAAATCCCCTTCCCATACCCCCCCCAACCCTACCTCACCGCCCCCCCTTCCCAACCTCCCAAACCCTCCCCTGGACTTCCCAGAGCTGAGTACAGGCTTAATTAAAAAAAATAAAAAATAAAAAACCTTAAAACACTTTTAAAACCAAACAAATTTAAATACAATCATCATTCTATATAAACTCCCTCCAAAAACACAAATTTAAACATTACTTTCTTTGAATATCTATATCTATAGTGTAAAATCTAATTTCTCCCTCTTTCTTTATCCTAAAACAAAAAAATAAACATATAAACCTTTGTTATACCATTAAAACTAAATACTCTTAAAAAACTTAAAGTAAATACATATTTCCTTCAATCTTCATAATCTTCTCTCCTATCCAAAAAGAAAAAACTTAAAAAACTTATAAGTCCTAAACAAATCTAAGCACATTTAGTTAAACAAATTATTTTCTCTTAAAAATATTAATAATAATATTTAAAAACTAGAAACACTTTTAAATCCTAAACAAATCTAAATACAATCATCATTCTATATAAACTCCCTCCAAAAACACAAATTTAAACATTACTTTCTTTCCTAAACAAATCTAGACATTTAATTAAACAAATTATTTTCTCTTAAAAATATTAATAATATTTAAAAACCAAATTTAAGCATACTTAAAACTTGAACAAGTTATACTCCCTTCAAAACACGAATTTAAACATTACTTAAAATTTAAAACATTAGAATCCCCTCACTAAAATGAACAAATTATAATCCCATAACAAATTCCATCCATAAGAAACTCCATCCTTATCAATCTCAATTATACTAGTGTCATTATTATCAGTCTCAGTTATCCATTGTCATCGATCCTCGTATCATACTCAAGAGAAATGCTGCAAATTCTGCCTTAGAAGACTGCTCCAAAATTCCTGAATCTCCCAACGACTCCGGAGCCTTCCCAACTTCCATTTCAGACAGCAGTTCCACCCTTGAAGCCAAAATTCCTGAATCTCCCATCGACTCCGAAGCCAATACAGGTAAGGGTTCCAATTCCTCCTTGTGTTGGTCTTTACAATTATAAGTTGTACAAGTTATCCTCTGCCCGTTCCTCTCTTGTTGATGCCCCTCAAACTGAGATTTCCCAGTTTCCATTTCAGGCAGCAATTCCACCCTTGAAGATTGCTTCAAAAACTTTGTAGGTTTAACATCTCCCAGAGATTCAGAAACCACTGAATATGAAACTTCCTTAACCTTCTTCTGTTGCTGCTTTTCTTTGGAATTGTATGCTGCACAAGTTGTCTTCTGCTCCTCAACCTGGACTTGTTGAGGCCTCTCACACAAAGATTCGCCAGTTTTCATAAATATAGGCTCTTCAAACTGTAATTCTACATTCTTTTCTTCCAAAGCTTTAAACTTAATAGATGGCGATGCACATACCCCCAAGACCGAAGTATAAAAATCTTTTGCTTGAGAAACAGTATTAAGTCTATAACATGTCCCCAGGTAGTTCACCACCATTCCAGTCGGAACATCCCATCTGAATAGAATTTTTCTCTTTTTAAGTTCATTTGCTAGAAAAGCAAACTCCTTTCTTCTTCTTAAAATTTTAGATGGGATCTCCTTAAAAATTATAACATCTTGTGAAGCAATTTGAAATCTCTTCTTATAATAGGCTTGCACAATTTCATTGCGTAAAGATCTTTTACCAAAGTAAATTACCACATCTCTTGGCAGATTCTTCTGTGCTGCCACCACAGAGTTAACCCTAAATAATTTTTCAATTTCACTAAGTATTCCCTCTTTTTCTTTATTCAAAATCAATGCAAAGTCCTTTGCAACCATCTCTTTCAGATCTCCCTGCAAAGACTCTCCCAGGCCTCTAATTCTTAAGGCATATTCCATTTGTCCATATTGAAGCATAAGAATCTCATTTTCCATTTCTTTTTCCATACTTTCAATTTTCCCCTCCATTATGTCCACTTTTTCATCTACCTCTTCCACATGGGAGTTCACCTTTTCAAGAACAGAAGCAACTCCTTCTAAAGCCAAAACAAAATCTTGTCTCAAGATCTTATTATTTTCCTCTAAAATCTTTTTCATTTCTGCCCTAATTTGAATTATAACATCTCCCATCATGTCTTGCAAATCCTTCATAGTTATTAGCTGACCCCCAGAAGAGGGTGAAACTGTTGATTTAGAAGCTGTAGAAATCCCTGGACGCTTTGGAGCCATCTTAAAGAAAAACCTTTAGTCCTTCTTAAAAAATTATAAAAATTCCTTCAAAAATCATAACTCCCTCCAAAGAAGGTCATTATAATATAAAAAAAAAAGGAAGAGAAAAGGAATTAAAAAAAAGCTTTACTCCTTCTTAAAAATTACAAAAATTAAACAGAAAAAAGTCCTTCAAAAAAGGATCATACAATAAAAAGAAGGGAGTTCAAAAAAAAAAAAAAAGGGAGAAGAAAAAAAATAATTAAAAAGAAAAAGTCCGTTCCAAAAAAAAAATACTTAGAGATACCAAAAACAACCATTCCAATCATAAGAAAATAAAAAGGGAAAGGGAAAGAAAAAAAAGAGAAACACCAAAAAACCTGCCGGTCAGCATTCTAACTTCAGAAAAAAAAACACCGAGAGATTTGCCGATCGCCATTTTACTTTCCCTTTCAACAAAGAAAAAAAAATAAAAAGAGAGAATAAAGATAGAAACAAGTCTTAAAACTTAAAATCCAAATAAATCAAAGAAAGCAAAAACTAAATCCTCTACTCAGCTCTGTCCGTTTATAAAAAAAAAAACAACTCACCAGTTCTCTTTAAGCACGGAGGTGTTTGCAGCGGCTCGTTTTGTCCCTGAGGACAAAAACAGCTGGGAAGCGGAGACAAGTCTGAACTCCGTGGGAGCACTCCTTTCACCCCCCAAAAAAAAACTTGGGGGGTGCAAAAGAGGCTCTACCACTATTCAGACACTCTCTACCCCCCCCTTTGCCCGGAAGGGGGATTTTGAACCGCTGAACAGCTGGTGTCTGCTGTTCATAGCGGTTCTTACACTTACCCAGGAGAGACGGCTACAAAGTAGCCGCCATCGCGCGCGCAAAATCCACCGGAAGTCAGAAGCCTATAGTAGTACTTGAAAATGGGAAAAGGACGCTTTCACGGAAGCCTACAGTAGTTCTTGAAGATTGAAAAAGGAGGCTTTGAGGAACGATTGCAGCAATTCTTGAAGTTGGCAATAGGAGACTTTGATGGAAGCCTACAGTAGTTCTTGAAGATGGCAAAAGGAGGCTTTGACGTAAGCATACAGTAGTTCTTCAAGATGGCAATAGGAGGCTTTGACGGAACCCTACAGTAGTTCTTGAAAATTGCAAAAGGAGGCTTTCATGGAGGCCTACAGTAGTTCTTGATGATGGGGAAAGGACGTTTTCATGGAAGCCAAAAGTTGTTCTTGAAGATGGCAAAATGAGGCTTTGATGGAAGCCGACAGCAGTTCTTGAAGACGGCAAAAGGACGCTTTCACGGAATCCTACAGTAGTTCTTGAAGATGAGAAAAACAGGCTTTGACGGAGGCCTACAGTGGTTCTTGAAAATGAAAAAATCAGACTTTCACGGAAGCCTACAGTAGTTCTTGAAGATAGCAAAAGGAGGCTTAGACGGAGGCCTACAGTAGTTCTTGAAGATAGTAAAAGGAGGCTTTGACGGAGGCCTACAGTAGTTTTTGAAGATTGAAAAAAGAGGCTTTGACGGTAGTCTACAGTAGTTCTTGGAGATGACAAAAGGAGGCTTTGAGGAACGACTACAGCAATTCTTGAACTCGGCAATTGGAGGCTTTGACGTAAGCCTACAGTAGTTCTTGAAGATGGCAAAAGGAGGTTTTTATGGAAGCCTACAGTAGCTCTTGAAAATGATAAAAGGAAGTTTTGACGGAAGCCTACAGTAGTTCTTGAAGATGGAAAAAGGAGGCTTTGACGTAAGAATACACTAGTTCTTGAAGATGGCAAAAGGAGGTTTTTACGGAAGCCTACAGTAGCTCTTGAAGTTTATAAAAGCAAGATTTGACGGAAGCCTACAGTACTTTTTGGAGATGGCAAAAGGAGGGTTTGACGGAGGATTACCGCAGTTCTTGAAGATGGCAAAAGGAGGCTTTGACGGAGGCCTACAATACTTCTTGAAGATGGAAAAAGGAGGCTTTGACGGAAGCTTACAGTAGTTCTTGAAGATGATAAAAGGAGGTTTTTATGGAAGCCTACAGTAGTTCTTGAAGATGGCAAAAGGAGGCTTTGATGGAAGTCGACAGCAGTTCTTGAAGATGGCAAAAGGAGGCTTTCACGGAATTTTTCAGTAGTTCTTGAAGATAAGAAAAAGAGGCTTTGATGGATGCCTACAGTAGTATTTGAAGATGGCAAAAGGAGGTTTTTACAGAAGCCTACAGTAGTTTTTGAATGTGATAAAACGAAGTATTGACGGAGGCCTACAGTAGTTCTTGAAAATGGGAAAAGCAGGATTTCACTGAAGCCTACAGTAGTTTTGACGATAGCAAAAGGAGGCTTTGACGGAGGCCTACAGTAGTAATTGAAAATTAAAAAAGGAGGCTTGGACGGAAGCCTAAATTAGTTCTTGGAGATGGCAAAAAGACGCTTTGAGGAAGGACTACAGCAATTCTTGAAGTTGTCAATAGGAGGCTTTGACAGAAGCTTACAGTAGTTCTTGAAGATGGCAAAAGGAGGTTTTTACGGAAGCCTACAGTAGTTCTTGAGATGATAAAAGGAAGTTTTGACAGAGGCCTACAGTAGTTCTGGAAAATGGAAAAATCAGGCTTTGATGGAAGCCTACAGCAGTTCTTGAAGATAGCAAAAGGAGGCTTGGACGGAGGCCTACATTAGTTCTTCAAGATAGCAAAAGGAGGCTTTGACGGAAGCCTACAGTAGTTCTTGAAGATGGCAAAAGTACGCTTTCACGGAAGCCTACAGTAGTTCTTGAAGATGGCAATAGGAGGCTTTGACGGAAGCCTACAGTAGTTCTTGAAGACGGCAAAATTAGGTTTTTACGGAACCTAAAGTAGCTCTTGAAGATGATAAAAGGAAGTTTTGACAGAGGCCTACAGTAGTTCTGGAAAATGGAAAAATCAGGCTTTGACGGAAGCCTACAGCAGTTCTTGAAGAAAGCAAAAGGAGGCTTGGACGGAGGCCTACATTAGTTCTTCAAGATAGCAAAAGGAGGCTTTGACGGAAGCCTACAGTAGTTCTTGAAGATGGGAAAAGGAGGCTTTCACGGAAGCCTACAGTAGTTCTTGAAGATGGCAATGGGAGGCTTTGACGGAAGCCTACAGTAGTTCTTGAAGACGGCAAAATTAGGTTTTTACGGAACCTAAAGTAGCTCTTGAAGATGATAAAAGGAAGTTTTGACGGAAGCCTACAGTAGTTCTTGGAGATGGCAAAAGGAGGCTTTGAGGAACGACTACAGCAATTCTTGAAGTTGGTAATAGGAGGCTTTGACGGAAACCTACAGTAGTTCTTGAAGATGGTAAACGGAGGTTTTGATGGAATCCTATAGTAGTTCTTGGAGATGGCAAAAGGAGACTTTGACGGACGCTTACAGTACTTCTTGAAGATGATAAAAGGAGGTTTTATGGAAGCCTACAGTAGCTCTTGAAGATGATAAAAGGAAGATTTGACAGAAGCCTACATTAGTTCTTGGAGATGGCAAAAGGAGGCTTTGACAGAAGCTTACAGTAGTTCTTGAAGGTGGAAATGGAGGCTTTGACGGAGGCCTACAGTAGTTCTTGAAGATGGAAAAAGGAGGCTTTGACGGAAGCTTACAGTAGTTCTTGAAGATGATAAAAGGAGGTTTTTATGGAAGCCTACAGTAGTTCTTGAAGATGATAAAAGGAATTTTTGATGGACGCCTATGGTAGTTCTTGGAGATGGCAAAAGGAGACTTTGACGGATGCCTACAGTAGTTCTTGAAATTGGCAAAAGGAGGCTTTGAGGAATGACTCTTGAATATGATAAAAGGAAGTTTTGACTGAGGCCTAAATTATTTCTTGAAAATTGAAAAATCAGGGTTTGACGGAAGCCTACAATAGTTCTTGAAGATAGCAAAAGGAGGCTTGGACGGAGGCCTACAGTTGTTCTTGAAGATAGCAAAAGGAGGCTTGGACGGAGGCCTACAGTAGTTCTTGAAGATTGAAAAAGGAGGCTTTGACGGAAGCCTACAGTAGTTCTTGAAGACGGCAAAAGGAGGCTTTGATGTAAGCCTACAGGAGTTCTTGAATACGGCAAAATTAGGTTTTTACGGAACCTAAAGTAGCTCTTGAAGGTGATAAAAGGAGGTTTTGACGGAAGCCTACAGTAGTTCTTGGAGATGGCAAAAGGAGGCTTTGAGGAACGACTACAGCAATTGTTGAAGTTGGTAATAGGAGGCTTTGACGGAAACCTACAGTAGTTCTTGAAGATGGTAAAAGGAGGCTTTGATGGAATCCTATAGTAGTTCTTGGAGATGGCAAAAGGAGGCTTTGACGGACGCTTACAGTAGTTCTTGAAGATGACAAAAGGAGGTTTTACAGAAGCCTACAGTAGCTCTTGAAGATGATAAAAGGAAGATTTGACAGAAGCCTACATTAGTTCTTGGAGATGGAAAAAGGAGGCTTTGACGGAAGCTTACAGTAGTTCTTGAAGGTGGAAAAAGGAGGCTTTGACCGAGGCCTACAGTAGTTCTTGAAGATGGAAAAAGGAGGCTTTGACGGAAGCTTACAGTAGTTCTTGAAGATGATAAAAGGAGGTTTTTATGGAAGCCTACAGTAGTTCTTCAAGATGATAAAAGGAGGTTTTTATGGAAGCCTACAGTAGTTCTTGAAGATGATAAAAGGAATTTTTGATGGACGCCTACAGTAGTTCTTGGAGATGGGAAAAGGAGGCTTTGACGGAGGCCTACAGTAGTTCTTGAAATTGGCATTTGGAGGGTTTCAGGGAAGCCGACAGCAGTTCGTGAAGTTGGCAATAGGAGGCTTTGACGGAAGCCTACAGCAGTTCTTGAAGATGATAAAAGGAAGTTTTGACGGAAACCTACAGTAGTTCTTGGAGATGGCAAAAGGAGGATTTGACGGAGGTTTACAGTAGTTCTTGAAGATGATAAAAGGAGGTTTTTATGGAAGCCTACAGTAGTTCTTGAAGATGATAAAAGGAATTTTTGATGGATGCCTACAGTAGTTCTTGGAGATGGCAAAAGGAGACTTTGACGGAGGCCTACAGTAGTTCTTGAAATTGGCAATTGGAGGGTTTCAGGGAAGCCGACAGCAGTTCTTGAAGTAGGCAAAAGGAGGCTTTGACGGAAGCCTACAGTAGTTCTTGAAGATGGCAAAAGGAGGCTTTGAGGAATGACTCTTGAATATGATAAAAGGAAGTTTTGACTGAGGCCTAAATTATTTCTTGAAAATTGAAAAATCAGGCTTTGACGGAAGCCTACAATAGTTCTTGAAGATAGCAAAAGGAGGCTTGGACGGAGGCCTACAGTTGTTCTTGAAGATTGAAAAAGGAGGCTTTGACGGAAGCCTACAGTAGTTCTTGAAGACGGCAAAAGGAGGCTTTGATGTAAGCCTACAGGAGTTCTTGAATACGGCAAAATTAGGTTTTTACGGAACCTAAAGTAGCTCTTGAAGATGATAAAATGAAGTTCTGACGGAAGCCTACAGTAGTTCTTGGATATGGCAAAAGGAGGCTTTGAGGAAGGACTACAGTAACTCTTGAAGTTGGCATTAGGAGGCTTTGACTGAAGCCTACAGTAGTTCTTGAAGATGGCAAAAGGAGGCTTTGACGTAGGCCTACAGGAGTTCTTGAAGACGGCAAAATTAGGTTTTTACGGAACCTAAGGTAGCTCTTGAAGATGATAACAGCAGATTTTTACGGACGCGTACAGTAGTTCTTGGAGATAGCAAAAGGAGGCTTTGAGGAACGACTACAGCAATTCTTGAAGATGGCAATAGGAGGCTTTGACGGAAGCCTACAGTAGTTTTCGAAGATGGTAAAAAGAAGATTTGAGGGAAGCCTACAGTATTTCTTGAAGATGGCAAAAGGAGGCTTTGACGGAAGCCTACAGTAGTTCTTGAAGGTGGAAAAAGGAGGCTTTGACAGAGGCCTATAGTAGTTCTTGAAGATGGAAAAAGGAGGCTTTGACGGAAGACTACAGTAGTTCTTGAAGTTGACAATTGGAAGGTTTTAGGGAAGCCGAAAGCAGTTCTTGAATATGGCAAAAGGAGGCTTTGATGGAAGCCTACAGTAGTTCTTGAAATTGGCAATTCGAGGGTTTAAGGGAAGCCGACAGCAGTTTTTGAAGATGGCAAAAGGAGGCTTTGATGGAAGCCTACAGTAGTTCTTGAAGATGGCAAAAGGAGGCTTTGACGGAAGCCTACAGTAGTTCTTGAAGATGGCAAAAGGAGGCTTTGACGGAAGCCTACAGTAGTTCTTGAAGATGGCAAAAGGAGGCTTTGACGGAAGCCTACAGTAGTTCTTGAAGATGGCAAAAGGAGGCTTTGACGTAAGCCTACAGGAGTTCTTGAAGACGGCAAAATTAGGTTTTTACGGAACCTAAAGTAGCTCTTGAAGATAATAAAAGGAGGTTTTGACGGAAGCCTACAGTAGTTCTTGGAGATGGCAAAAGGAGGCTTTGAGGAACGAATACAGCAATTGTTGAAGTTCGTAATAGGAGGCTTTGACGGAAACCTACAGTAGTTCTTGAAGATGGTAAAAGGAGGCTTTGATGGAATCCTATAGTAGTTCTTGGAGATGGCAAAAGGAGGCTTTGACGGACGCTTACAGTAGTTCTTGAAGATGATAAAAGGAGGTTTTACAGAAGCCTACAGTAGCTCTTGAAGATGATAAAAGGAAGATTTGACAGAAGCCTACATTAGTTCTTGGAGATGGCAAAAGGAGGCTTTGACGGAAGCTTACAGTAGTTCTTGAAGATGATAAAAGGAGGTTTTTATGGAAGCCTACAGTAGTTCTTGAAGATGATAAAAGGAGGTTTTTATGGAAGCCTACAGTAGTTCTTGAAGATGATAAAAGGAATTTTTGATGGACGCCTACAGTAGTTCTTGGAGATGGGAAAAGGAGGCTTTGACGGAGGCCTACAGTAGTTCTTGAAATTGGCATTTGGAGGGTTTCAGGGAAGCCGACAGCAGTTCGTGAAGTAGGAAAAAGGAGGCTTTGACAGAAGCCTACAGTAGTTCTTGGACATGGCAAAAGTAGGCTTTGAGGAAGGACTACAGCAATTCTTGAAGTTGGCAATAGGAGGCTTTGACGGAAGCCTACAGTAGTTCTTGAAGATGATAAAAGGAAGTTTTGATGGAAGCCTACAGTAGTTCTTGGAGATGGCAAAAGGAGGATTTGACGGAGGTTTACAGTAGTTCTTGAAGATGATAAAAGGAGGTTTTTATGAAAGCCTACAGTAGTTCTTGAAGATGATAAAAGGAATTTTTGATGGACGCCTACAGTAGTTCTTGGAGATGGCAAAATGAGACTTTGACGGAGGCCTACAGTAGTTCTTGAAATTGGCAATTGGAGGGTTTCAGGGAAGCCGACAGCAGTTCTTGAAGTAGGCAAAAGGAGGCTTTGACGGAAGCCTACAGTAGGTCTTGAAGATGGCAAAAGGAGGCTTTGAGGAATGACTCTTGAATATGATAAAAGGAAGTTTTGACTGAGGCCTAAATTATTTCTTGAAAATTGAAAAATCAGGCTTTGACGGAAGCCTACAATAGTTCTTGAAGATAGCAAAAGGAGGCTTGGACGGAGGCCTACAGTTGTTCTTGAAGATAGCAAAAGGAGGCTTGGACGGAGGCCTACAGTAGTTCTTGAAGATTGAAAAAGGAGGCTTTGACGGAAGCCTACAGGAGTTCTTGAAGATGGCAAAAGGAGGCTTTGATGTAAGCCTACAGGAGTTCTTGAATACGGCAAAATTAGGTTTTTACGGAACCCAAAGTAGCTCTTGAAGATGATAAAACGAAGTTGTGACGGAAGCCTACAGTAGTTCTTGGATATGGCAAAAGGAGGCTTTGAGGAAGGACTACAGTAACTCTTGAAGTTGACATTAGGAGGCTTTGACTGAAGCCTACAGTAGTTCTTGAAGATGGCAAAAGGAGGCTTTGACGTAGGCCTACAGGAGTTCTTGAAGACGGCAAAATTAGGTTTTTACGGAACCTAAGGTAGCTCTTGAAGATGATAAAAGGAAGTTTTGATGGAAGCTTACAGTAGTTCTTGAAGATGATAACAGCAGATTTTTACGGACGCGTACAGAAGTTCTTGGAGATAGCAAAAGGAGGCTTTGAGGAACGACTACAGCAATTCTTGAAGTTGGCAATAGGAGGCTTTGACTGAAGCCTACAGTAGTTTTCGAAGATGGTAAAAAGAAGATTTGAGGGAAGCCTACAGTATTTCTTGAAGATGGCAAAAGGAGGCTTTGACGGAAGCCTACAGTAGTTCTTGAAGGTGGAAAAAGGAGGCTTTGACAGAGGCCTATAGTAGTTCTTGAAGATAGAAAAAGGAGGCTTTGATGGAAGACTACAGTAGTTCTTGAAGATGGAAAATGGAGGCTTTGACGGAAGCCGACAGTATTTCTTGAAGTTGGCAATTGGAAGGTTTTAGGGAAGCCGAAAGCAGTTCTTGAATATGACAAAAGGAGGCTTTGATGGAAGCCTACAGTAGTTCTTGAAATTGGCAATTCGAGGGTTTCTGGGAAGCCGACAGCAGTTCTTGAAGATGGAAAAAAGGAGGCTTTGATGGAAGCCTACAGT
This sequence comes from Crotalus helleri, assembly GCA_024509115.1. NCBI lineage: Eukaryota > Metazoa > Chordata > Lepidosauria > Squamata > Viperidae > Crotalus > Crotalus helleri. The sequence goes on along the minus strand of JAKSXO010000028.1, from coordinate 196,189 downwards.
AGTTCTTGAAGATGATAAAAGGAGGCTTTGAGGAATGACTCTTGAATATGATAAAAGGAAGTTTTGACTGAGGCCTACAGTATTTCTTGAAAATTGAAAAATCAGGCTTTGACGGAAGCCTTCAATAGTTCTTGAAGATAGCAAAAGGAGGCTTTGACGGAGGCCTACAGTAGTTCTTGAAAATTAAAAAAGGAGGCTTTGACGGAAGCCTACAGGAGTTCTTGGAGATGGGAAAAAGACGCTTTGAGGAAGGACTACAGCAATTCTTGAAGTTGGCAATAGGAGGCTTTGACGGAAGCTTACAGTAGTTTTTGAAGATGGCAAAATGAGGTTTTTACGGAAGCCTACAGTAGTTCTTGAGATGATAAAAGGAAGTTTTGACAGAGGCCTACAGTAGTTCTTGAAAATGGAAAAATCAGGCTTTGACGGAAGCCTAAAGCAGTTCTTGAAGATAGCAAAAGGAGGCTTGGACGGAAGCCTACAGTAGTTCTTGAAGATGGCAAAAGGAGGCTTTGACGGATGCCTACAGTAGTTCTTCAAGATGGCAAAAGGAGGCTTTGAAGAACGACTACAGGAATTCTTGAAGTTGGCAAAGGGAGGCTTTGACGGAAGCCTACAGTAGTTCTTGAAGGTGGAAAAAGGAGGCTTTGACAGAGGCCTATAGTAGTTCTTGAAGATAGAAAAAGGAGGCTTTGATGGAAGACTACAGTAGTTCTTGAAGATGGAAAATGGAGGCTTTGACGGAAGCCGACAGTATTTCTTGAAGTTGGCAATTGGAAGGTTTTAGGGAAGCCGAAAGCAGTTCTTGAATATGACAAAAGGAGGCTTTGATGGAAGCCTACAGTAGTTCTTGAAATTGGCAATTCGAGGGTTTCTGGGAAGCCGACAGCAGTTCTTGAAGATGGAAAAAAGGAGGCTTTGATGGAAGCCTACAGTAGTTCTTGAAGATGATAAAAGGAGGCTTTGAGGAATGACTCTTGAATATGATAAAAGGAAGTTTTGACTGAGGCCTACAGTATTTCTTGAAAATTGAAAAATCAGGCTTTGACGGAAGCCTTCAATAGTTCTTGAAGATAGCAAAAGGAGGCTTTGACGGAGGCCTACAGTAGTTCTTGAAAATTAAAAAAGGAGGCTTTGACGGAAGCCTACAGGAGTTCTTGGAGATGGGAAAAAGACGCTTTGAGGAAGGACTACAGCAATTCTTGAAGTTGGCAATAGGAGGCTTTGACGGAAGCTTACAGTAGTTTTTGAAGATGGCAAAATGAGGTTTTTACGGAAGCCTACAGTAGTTCTTGAGATGATAAAAGGAAGTTTTGACAGAGGCCTACAGTAGTTCTTGAAAATGGAAAAATCAGGCTTTGACGGAAGCCTAAAGCAGTTCTTGAAGATAGCAAAAGGAGGCTTGGACGGAAGCCTACAGTAGTTCTTGAAGATGGCAAAAGGAGGCTTTGACGGATGCCTACAGTAGTTCTTCAAGATGGCAAAAGGAGGCTTTGAAGAACGACTACAGGAATTCTTGAAGTTGGCAAAGGGAGGCTTTGACGTAAGCATACAGTAGTTCTTGAAGATGGAAAAAGGAGGTTTTGACGGATGCCTACAGTAGTTCTTGAAGATGGCAAAAGGAGGCTTTCACTTAAGAATACAATAGTTCTTCAAGATGATAAATAGAAGTTTTGACGGAGGCCTACAGTAGTTCTTGAGGATGGAAAAAGGAGGCTTTGATAGAAGCCTACAGTAGTTCCTGGAGATGGCAAAAGGAGGCTTTGACAGAAGCCTGCAGTAGTTCTTGAAGATGGCAAAAGGAGGCTTTGACGTAAGCCTACAGGAGTTCTTGAAGACGGCAAAATTAGGTTTTTACGGAACCTAAAGTAGCTCTTGAAGATAATAAAAGGAGGTTTTGACGGAAGCCTACAGTAGTTCTTGGAGATGGCAAAAGGAGGCTTTGAGGAACGACTACAGCAATTGTTGAAGTTGGTAATAGGAGGCTTTGACGGAAACCTACAGTAGTTCTTGAAGATGTCAAAAGGAGGCTTTGACGTAAGCATACAGTAGTTCTTCAAGGTGGCAAAAGGAGATTTTGACCGAGGCCTACAGTAGTTCTTGAAGATGGCAAAAGGACGCATTCATGGAATCCTACAGTAGTTCTTGAAGATGAGAAAAAAAGGCTTTGAGGGAGGCCTACAGTAGTTATTGAAATTGGCAATTGGAGGGTTTCAGGGAAGGCGACAGCAGTTCTTGAAGTAGGCCAAAGGAGGCTTTGACGGAAGCCTACAGTAGTTCTTGGAAATGGCAAAAGGAGGCTTTGAGGAACGACTACAGCAATACTTGAAGATGGCAATAGGAGGCTTTGATGGAAGCCTACAGTAGTTCTTGAAGATGGCAAAAGGAGGCTTTGATGTAAGCATACAGTAGTTCTTGAAGATGGCAAAAGGAGGTTTTGACGGAGGCCTACAGTAGTTCTTGAAGATGGCAAAAGGAGGCTTTCATGGAGGCCTACAGTAGTTCTTGAAGATGATAAAAGGAGGTTTTTACGGAATCTAATGTAGGTCTGGAAGATGATAAAAGGAAGTTTTGACTGAAGCCTACAGTAGTTCTTGGAGATGGCAAAAGGAGGCTTTGAGGAAGGACTACAGCAATTCTTGAAGTTGGCAATAGGAGGCTTTGACGGAAGCCTACAGTAGTTCTTGAAGATGGCAATTGGAGGGTTTCAGTGAAGCCGACAGCAGGTCTTGAAGTAGGCAAAAGGAGGCTTTGACGGAAGACTACAATAGTTCTTCAAGATGATAAATAGAAGTTTTGACGGAGGCCTACAGTAGTTCTTGAGGATGGAAAAAGGAGGCTTTGATAGAAGCCTACAGTAGTTCCTGGAGATGGCAAAAGGAGGCTTTGACATAAGCCAACAGTATTTCTTGAAGATGGCAAAAGGTGGTTTTGATGGAGGCCTACAGTAGTTCTTGAAGATTGCAAAAGGAGGCTTTCATGGAGGCCTACAGTAGTTCTTGAAGATGGCAAAGGAGGTTTTCATGGAAGCTGAAAGTAGTTCTTGAAGATGGCAAAAGGAGGCTTTGATGGAAGCCGACAGCAGTTCTTAAAGATGGCAATAGGAGGCTTTGACGGAAGCCTACAGTAGTTCTTCAAGATGGCAAAAGGAGGCTTTGAAGAACGACTACAGGAATTCTTGAAGTTGGCAAAGGGAGGCTTTGACGTAAGCATACAGTAGTTCTTGAAGATGGAAAAAGGAGGTTTTGACGGATGCCTACAGTAGTTCTTGAAGATGGCAAAAGGAGGCTTTCACTTAAGAATACAATAGTTCTTCAAGATGATAAATAGAAGTTTTGACGGAGGCCTACAGTAGTTCTTGAGGATGGAAAAAGGAGGCTTTGATAGAAGCCTACAGTAGTTCCTGGAGATGGCAAAAGGAGGCTTTGACAGAAGCCTGCAGTAGTTCTTGAAGATGGCAAAAGGAGGCTTTGACGTAAGCCTACAGGAGTTCTTGAAGACGTCAAAATTAGGTTTTTACGGAACCTAAAGTAGCTCTTGAAGATAATAAAAGGAGGTTTTGACGGAAGCCTACAGTAGTTCTTGGAGATGGCAAAAGGAGGCTTTGAGGAACGACTACAGCAATTGTTGAAGTTGGTAATAGGAGGCTTTGACGGAAACCTACAGTAGTTCTTGAAGATGTCAAAAGGAGGCTTTGACGTAAGCATACAGTAGTTCTTCAAGGTGGCAAAAGGAGATTTTGACCGAGGCCTACAGTAGTTCTTGAAGATGGCAAAAGGACGCATTCATGGAATCCTACAGTAGTTCTTGAAGATGAGAAAAAAAGGCTTTGAGGGAGGCCTACAGTAGTTATTGAAATTGGCAATTGGAGGGTTTCAGGGAAGGCGACAGCAGTTCTTGAAGTAGGCCAAAGGAGGCTTTGACGGAAGCCTACAGTAGTTCTTGGAAATGGCAAAAGGAGGCTTTGAGGAACGACTACAGCAATACTTGAAGATGGCAATAGGAGGCTTTGATGGAAGCCTACAGTAGTTCTTGAAGATGGCAAAAGGAGGCTTTGATGTAAGCATACAGTAGTTCTTGAAGATGGCAAAAGGAGGTTTTGACGGAGGCCTACAGTAGTTCTTGAAGATGGCAAAAGGAGGCTTTCATGGAGGCCTACAGTAGTTCTTGAAGATGATAAAAGGAGGTTTTTACGGAATCTAATGTAGGTCTGGAAGATGATAAAAGGAAGTTTTGACTGAAGCCTACAGTAGTTCTTGGAGATGGCAAAAGGAGGCTTTGAGGAAGGACTACAGCAATTCTTGAAGTTGGCAATAGGAGGCTTTGACGGAAGCCTACAGTAGTTCTTGAAGATGGCAATTGGAGGGTTTCAGTGAAGCCGACAGCAGGTCTTGAAGTAGGCAAAAGGAGGCTTTGACGGAAGACTACAATAGTTCTTCAAGATGATAAATAGAAGTTTTGACGGAGGCCTACAGTAGTTCTTGAGGATGGAAAAAGGAGGCTTTGATAGAAGCCTACAGTAGTTCCTGGAGATGGCAAAAGGAGGCTTTGACATAAGCCAACAGTATTTCTTGAAGATGGCAAAAGGTGGTTTTGATGGAGGCCTACAGTAGTTCTTGAAGATTGCAAAAGGAGGCTTTCATGGAGGCCTACAGTAGTTCTTGAAGATGGCAAAGGAGGTTTTCATGGAAGCTGAAAGTAGTTCTTGAAGATGGCAAAAGGAGGCTTTGATGGAAGCCGACAGCAGTTCTTAAAGATGGCAATAGGAGGCTTTGACGGAAGCCTACAGTAGGTCTTGAAGTTTGCAAAAGGAGGATTTGACGTAAGCCTATAGGAGTTCCTGAAGACTGCAAAATTAGGTTTTTACGGAACCTAAAGTAGGTCTTGAAGATGAGAAAAGGAGGCTTTGACAGAAGCCTACAGTAGTTTTTGAAATTGGCAATTGGAGGGTTTCAGGGAAGGCGACAGCAGTTCTTGAAGTAGGCAAAAGGAGGCTTTGACGGAAGCCTACAGTAGTTCTTGAAGATGGCAAAAGGAGGCTTTGAGGAATGACTACAGCAAATCTTGAAGTTGGCAATAGGAGGCTTTGATGGAAGTCTACAGTAGTTCTTTAAGATGGCAAAAGGAGGCTTCGACGGATGGCTACAGTAGTTCTTGAAGATGGCAAAAGGAGGTTTTTACGGAGGCCTACAGTAGTTGTTGAAGATGGCGAAAGGTGGTTTTCATGCATGCTGAAAGTAGTTCTTGAAGATGGCCAAAGGAGTTTTTGATGGAAGCCGACAGCAGTTCGTGAAGATGCAAAAGGAGGCTTTCACGGAATCCTACAGTAGTTCTTGAAGATGAGAAAAAGAGGCTTTGACGGAAGCCTACAGTAGTTCTTGGAGATGGCAAAAGGAGGCTTTGAGGAACGACTACAGCAATTGTTGAAGTTGGTAATAGGAGGCTTTGACGGAAACCTACAGTAGTTCTTGAAGATGTCAAAAGGAGGCTTTGACGTAAGCATACAGTAGTTCTTCAAGGTGGCAAAAGGAGATTTTGACCGAGGCCTACAGTAGTTCTTGAAGATGGCAAAAGGACGCATTCATGGAATCCTACAGTAGTTCTTGAAGATGAGAAAAAAAGGCTTTGAGGGAGGCCTACAGTAGTTATTGAAATTGGCAATTGGAGGGTTTCAGGGAAGGCGACAGCAGTTCTTGAAGTAGGCCAAAGGAGGCTTTGCCGGAAGCCTACAGTAGTTCTTGGAAATGGCAAAAGGAGGCTTTGAGGAACGACTACAGCAATTGTTGAAGTTGGTAATAGGAGGCTTTGACGGAAACCTACAGTAGTTCTTGAAGATGTCAAAAGGAGGCTTTGACGTAAGCATACAGTAGTTCTTCAAGGTGGCAAAAGGAGATTTTGACCGAGGCCTACAGTAGTTCTTGAAGATGGCAAAAGGACGCATTCATGGAATCCTACAGTAGTTCTTGAAGATGAGAAAAAAAGGCTTTGAGGGAGGCCTACAGTAGTTATTGAAATTGGCAATTGGAGGGTTTCAGGGAAGGCGACAGCAGTTCTTGAAGTAGGCCAAAGGAGGCTTTGCCGGAAGCCTACAGTAGTTCTTGGAAATGGCAAAAGGAGGCTTTGAGGAACGACTACAGCAATACTTGAAGATGGCAATAGGAGGCTTTGATGGAAGCCTACAGTAGTTCTTGAAGATGGCAAAAGGAGGTTTTACGGAAGCCTACAGTAGCTCTTGAAGATGATAAAAGGAAGTATTGACAGAAGCCTACAGTAGTTCTTGGAGATGCCAAAAGGAGGTTTGACGGAAGACTACAGGAGTTCTTCAAGATGGCAAAAGGAGGCTTTGACGGAGGCCTACAGTAGTTCTTGAAGATGGAAAAAGGAGGCTTTGACGGAAGCCTACGATAGTTCTTGGAGATGGCAAAAGGAGGCTTTGAGGAACGACTACAGCAATTCTTGAAGTTGGCAATAGGAGGCTTTGACGGGAGCCTACAGTATTTCTAAGACATGGCAAAAGGAGGCTTTGAGGAACGACTACAGCAATTCTTGACTTTGGCAATAGGAGGGTTTGACGGAAGCCTACAGCAGTTCTTGAAGTAGGCAAAAGGAGGCTTTGACGGAACCATACAGTAGTTCTTGAAGATGGCAAAAGGAGGTTTTTACTGAAGCCTACAGTAGTTCTTGAAGATGATAAACGAAGTTTTGACGGAGGCCTACAGTAGTTCTTGAAAATGGAAAAATCAGGCTTTGACGGAAGCCTACAGTAGTTCTTGAAGATGGCAAAAGGAGGCTTTGACAGAGGATTACCGCAGTTCTTGAAGATGGCAAAAGGAGGCTTTGACGGAAGCCTACTGTAGTTCTTGAAGATGGCAAAAGGAGATTTATACGGAGGCCTACAGTAGTTCTTGAAGATGGAAAAAGGAGGCTTTGATGGAGGCCTACATTAGTTCTTGAAATTGGCAATTGGAGGGTTTCAGGGAAGCCGACAGCAGTTCTTGAAGTAGGCAAAATGAGGCTTGACGGAAGCCTACAGTAGTTCTTGAAGATGGCAAAAGGAGGTTTGACGGAGGCGTACAGTAGTTCTTGAAGTAGGCAAAATGAGGCTTGACGGAAGCCTAAAGTAGTTCTTGAAGATGGCAAAAGGAGGCTTTGACAGAAGCCTACAGAACTTCTTGAAGATAGCAAAAGGAGGTTTGACGGAGGCGTACAGTAGTTCTTGAAGATTGCAAAAGGAGGTTTTTACGGAAGCCTACAGTAGTTCTTCAATATGATAAAAGGAAGTTTTGACGGAGGCCTACAGTAGTTCTTGAAAATGGAAAATTCAGGCTTTGACGGAAGCCTACAGTAGTTCTTGGAGATGGCAAAAGAAGTCTTTGAGGAAGGACTACAGCAAGTCTTCAAGTTGGCAATAGGAGGTTTTTACGGAAGCCTACAGTAGCTCTTGAAGATGATAAAACGAAGTTTTGACAGAAGCCTACAATAGTTCATGGAGAAGGCAAAAGGAGGCTTTGACGGAAGACTACAGTAGTTCTTGAAGATGGAAAAAGGAGGCTTTGATGGAAGCTTACAGTAGTTCTTGAAGATGATAAAAGGAGGTTTTTATGGAAGCCTACAGTAATTCTTGAAGATGATAAAAGGAAGTTTTTATGGAAGCCTACAGTAGTTCTTGAAGATGATAAAAGGAGGCTTTGACGGAGGCCTACAGTAGTTCTTGAAATTGGCAATTGGAGGGTTTCGGGGAAGCCGAGAGCAGTTCTTGAAAATGGAAAAATCAGGCTTTGACGGAAGCCTACAGTATTTCTAGGAGATGGCAAAAGGAGGCCTTGAGGAACGACAACAGCAATTCTTGAAGATGGCAAAAGGAGGCTTTGACGGAAGCCTACTGTAGTTCTTGAAGATGGCAAAAGGAGCTTTATACGGAGGCCTACAGTAGTTCTTGAAGATGGAAAAAGGAGGCTTTGATGGAGACCCACATTAGTTCTTGAAATTGGCAATTGGAGGGTTTCAGGGAAGCCGACAGCAGTTCTTGAAGTAGGCAAAATGAGGCTTGACGGAAGCCTACAGTAGTTCTTGAAGATGGCAAAAGGAGGCTTTGACAGAAGCCTACAGTAGTTCTTGAAATTGGCAATTGGAGGGTTTCAGGGAAGGTGACAGCAGTTCTTGAATTAGGCAAAAGGAGGCTTTGACGGAAGCCTACAGTAGTTCTTGAAGATGGCAAAAGGAGGCTTTGAGGAATGACTACAGCAATTCTTGAAGTTGGCAATAGGAGGCTTTGATGGAAGTCTACAGTAGTTCTTTAAGATGGCAAAAGGAGGCTTCGACGTAAAATACAGTAGTCCTTCAAGATGGCAAAAGGAGGTTTTTATGGAAGCCTACAGTAGCTCTTGAAGATGATAAAACGAAGTTTTGAAGGAAGCCTACAATAGTTCATGGAGAAGGCAAAAGGAGGTTTTGACGGAGGCCTACAGTAGTTGTTGAAGATGGCGAAAGGTGGTTTTCATGCAAGCTGAAAGTAGTTCTTGAAGATGGCCAAAGGAGTCTTTGATGGAAGCCGACAGCAATTCGTGAAGATGGCAAAAGGCGGCTTTCACGGAATCCTATAGTAGTTCTTGAAGATGAGAAAAAGAGGCTTTGACGGATGGCTACAGTAGTTCTTCAAGATGGCAAAAGGAGGTTTTTACGGAAGCCTACAGTAGTTCTTCAATATGATAAAAGGAAGTTTTGACGGAGGCCTATAGTAGTTCTTGAAAATGGAAAATTCAGGCTTTGACGGAAGCCTACAGTAGTTCTTGGCGATGGCAAAAGAAGTCTTTGAGGAAGGACCACAGCAATTCTTCAAGTTGGCAATAGGAGGTTTTTACGGAAGCCTACAGTAGCTCTTGAAGATGATAAAACGAAGTTTTGACAGAAGCCTACAATAGTTCATGGAGAAGGCAAAAGGAGGCTTTGACGGAAGACTACAGTAGTTCTTGAAGATGGCAAAAGGAGGACTTGAGGAACGACAACAGCAATTCTTGAAGTTGGCAATAGGAGTCTTTGATGGAGGATTACCGCAGTTCTTGAAGATGGCAAAAGGAGGCTTTGAGGGAGGATTACCGCAGTCCTTGAAGATGGCAAAAGGAGGCTTTGACGGAAGCCTACAGTACTTCTTGAAGATGGAAAAAGGAGGCTTTGATGGAAGCTTACAGTAGTTCTTGAAGATGATAAAAGGAGGTTTTACGGAAGCCTACAGTAGGTCTTGAAGATGATAAAAGGAAGATTTGACAGAAGCCTACATTAGTTCTTGGAGATGGCAAAAGGAGGCTTTGACGGAAGCTTACAGTAGTTCTTGAAGGTGGAAATGTAGGCTTTGACGGAGGCCTACAGTAGTTCTTGAAGATGGAAAAAGGAGGCTTTGACGGAAGCTTACAGTAGTTCTTGAAGATGATAAAAGGAGGTTTTTATGGAAGCCTACAGTAGTTCTTGAAGATGATAAAAGGAATTTTTGATGGACGCCTACAGTAGTTCTTGGAGATGGCAAAAGGAGACTTTGACGGAGGCCTACAGTAGTTCTTGAAATTGGCAATTGGAGGGTTTCAGGGAAGCCGACAGCAGTTCTTGAAGTAGGCAAAAGGAGGCTTTGACGGACGCCTACAGTAGTTCTTGAAGATGGCAAAAGGAGGCTTTGACGTAAGCCTACAGGAGTTCTTGAAGACGGCAAAATTAGGTTTTTACGGAACCTAAAGTAGCTCTTGAAGATAATAAAAGGAGGTTTTGACGGAAGCCTACAGTAGTTCTTGGAGATGGCAAAAGGAGGCTTTGAGGAACGACTACAGCAATTGTTGAAGTTGGTAATAGGAGGCTTTGACAGAAACCTACAGTAGTTCTTGAAGATGGTAAATGGAGGCTTTGATGGAATCCTATAGTAGTTCTTGGAGATGGCAAAAGGAGGCTTTGACGGACGCTTACAGTAGTTCTTGAAGATGAGAAACGGAGGTTTTACAGAAGCCTACAGTAGCTCTGGGAGATGATAAAAGGAAGATTTGACAGAAGCCTACAGTAGTTCTTGAAGATGGCAAAAGGAGGTTTTTACGGAAGCCTACAGTAGTTCTTGAGATGATAAAAGGAAGTTTTGACAGAGGCCTACAGTAGTTCTGGAAAATGGAAAAATCAGGCTTTGACGGAAGCCTACAGCAGTTCTTGAAGATAGCAAAAGGAGGCTTGGACGGAGGCCTACATTAGTTCTTCAAGATAGCAAAAGGAGGCTTTGACGGAAGCCTACAGTAGTTCTTGAAGATGGCAAAAGGACGCTTTCACGGAAGCCTACAGTAGTTCTTGAAGATGGCAATAGGAGGCTTTGACGGAAGCCTACAGTAGTTCTTGAAGACGGCAAAATTAGGTTTTTATGGAACCTAAAGTAGCTCTTGAAGATGATAAAAGGAAGTTTTGACAGAGGCCTACAGTAGTTCTGGAAAATGGAAAAATCAGGCTTTGACGGAAGCCTACAGCAGTTCTTGAAGTTGGTAATAGGAGGCTTTGACGGAAACCTACAGTAGTTCTTGAAGATGGTAAAAGGAGGTTTTGATGGAATCCTATAGTAGTTCTTGGAGATGGCAAAAGGAGACTTTGACGGACGCTTACAGTACTTCTTGAAGATGATAAAAGGAGATTTTACGGAAGCCTACAGTAGCTCTTGAAGATGATAAAAGGAAGATTTGACAGAAGCCTACATTAGTTCTTGGAGATGGCAAAAGGAGGCTTTGACGGAAGCTTACAGTAGTTCTTGAAGTTGGAAATGGAGGCTTTGATGGAGGCCTACAGTAGTTCTTGAAGATGGAAAAATGAGGCTTTGACGGAAGCTTACAGTAGTTCTTGAAGATGATAAAAGGAGGTTTTTATGGAAGCCTACAGTAGTTCTTGAAGATGATAAAAGGAATTTTTGATGGACGCCTATAGTAGTTCTTGGAGATGGCAAAAGGAGACTTTGACGGAGGCCTACAGTAGTTCTTGAAATTGGCAACTGGAGGGTTTCAGGGAAGCCGACAGCAGTTCTTGAAGTAGGCAAAAGGAGGCTTTGACGGAAGCCTACAGTAGTTCTTGAAGATGGCAAAAGGAGGCTTTGAGGAATGACTCTTGAATATGATAAAAGGAAGTTTTGACTGAGGCCTACAGTATTTCTTGAAAATTGAAAAATCAGGCTTTGACGGAAGCCTTCAATAGTTCTTGAAGATAGCAAAAGGAGGCTTTGATGGAGGCCTACAGTAGTTCTTGAAAATTAAAAAAGGAGGCTTTGACGGAAGCCTACAGGAGTTCTTGGAGATGGGAAAAGGACGCTTTGAGGAAGGACTACAGCAATTCTTGAAGTTGGCAATTGGAGGCTTTGACGGAAGCTTACAGTAGTTTTTGAAGATGGCAAAAGGAGGTTTTTACGGAAGCCTACAGTAGTTCTTGAGATGATAAAAGGAAGTTTTGACAGAGGCCTACAGTAGTTCTTGAAAATGGAAAAATCAGGCTTTGACGGAAGCCTACAGCAGTTCTTGAAGATAGCAAAAGGAGGCTTGGACGGAAGCCTACATTAGTTCTTGAACATGGCAAAAGGAGGCTTTGACGGAAGCCTACAGTAGTTCTTGAAATTGGCAATTGGAGGGTTTCAGGGAAGGCGACAGCAGTTATTGAAGTAGGCAAAAGGAGGCTTTGACGGAAGCCTACAGTAGTTCTTGGAGATGGCAAAAGGAGGCTTTGAGGAACGACTACAGCAATTGTTGAAGTTGGTAATAGGAGGCTTTGATGGAAACCTACAGTAGTTCTTGAAGATGGTAAAAGGAGGCTTTGATGGAATCCTATAGTAGTTCTTGGAGATGGCAAAAGGAGGCTTTGACGGACGCTTACAGTAGTTCTTGAAGATGATAAAAGGAGGTTTTACAGAAGCCTACAGTAGTTCTTCAATATGATAAAAGGAAGTTTTGACGGAGGCCTATAGTACTTCTTGAAAATGGAAAAATCAGGCTTTGACAGAAGCCTACAGTAGTTCTTACAGATAGCAAAAGGAGGCTTTGAGGAACGACTACAGCAATTCTTGAAGTTGGCAATAGGAAGCTTTGACGGAAGCCTACAGTAGTTCTGGAAGATGGCAAAAGGAGGCTTTGACAGAGGATTACCGCAGTTCTTGAAGATGGCAAAAGGAGGCTTTGACGGAAGCCTACAGTAGTTCTTGAAGATGGCAAAAGGAGCTTTATACAGAAGCCTACAGTAGTTCTTGAAGATGGCAAAAGGAGGCTTTGAGGAATGACTACAGCAAATCTTGAAGTTGGCAATAGGAGGCTTTGATGGAAGTCTACAGTAGTTCTTTAAGATGGCAAAAGGAGGCTTCGACGGATGGCTACAGTAGTTCTTGAAGATGGCAAAAGGAGGTTTTTACGGAGGCCTACAGTAGTTGTTGAAGATGGCGAAAGGTGGTTTTCATGCATGCTGAAAGTAGTTCTTGAAGATGGCCAAAGGAGTTTTTGATGGAAGCCGACAGCAGTTCGTGAAGATGGCAAAAGGAGGCTTTCACGGAATCCTACAGTAGTTCGTGAAGATGAGAAAAAGAGGCTTTGACGGATGGCTACAGTAGTTCTTGAAGATGGCAAAAGGAGGTTTTTACGGAAGCCTACAGTAGTTCTTCAATATGATAAAAGGAAGTTTTGACGGAGGCCTATAGTAGTTCTTGAAAATGGAAAATTCAGCCTTTGACGGAAGCATACAGTAGTTCTTGAAATTGGCAATTGGAGGGTTTCAGGGAAGGTGACAGCAGTTCTTGAAGGAGGCAAAAGGAGGCTTTGACGGAAGCCTACAGTAGTTCTTGAAGATGGCAAAAGGAGGCTTTGAAGAATGACTACAGCAATTCTTGAAGTTGGCAATAGGAGGCTTTGATGGAAGTCTACAGTAGTTCTTTAAGATGGCAAAAGGAGGCTTCGACGGATGGCTACAGTAGTTCTTGAAGATGGCAAAAGGAGGCTTTGACAGAAGCCTACAGTAGTTCTTGAAATTGGCAATTGGAGGGTTTCAGGGAAGGCGACAGCAGTTATTGAAGTAGGCAAAAGGAGGCTTTGACGGAAGCCTACAGTAGTTCTTGAAGATGGCAAAAGGAGGCTTTGAGGAATGACTACAGCAATTCTTGAAGTTGGCAATAGGAGGCTTTGAGGGAAGTCTACAGTAGTTCTTTAAGATGGCAAAAGGAGGCTTCGACGGATGGCTACAGTAGTTCTTGAAGATGGCAAAAGGAGGTTTTTACGGAGGCCTACAGTAGTTGTTGAAGATGGCGAAAGGTGGTTTTCATGCATGTTGAAAGTAGTTCTTGAAGATGGCCAAAGGAGTTTTTGATGGAAGCCGACAGCAGTTCGTGAAGATGGCAAAAGGAGGCTTTCACGGAATCCTACAGTAGTTCTTGAAGATGAGAAAAAGAGGCTTTGACGGATGGCTACCGTAGTTCTTGAAGATGGCAAAAGGAGGTTTTTACGGAAGCCTACAGTAGTTCTTCCATATGTTAAAAGGAAGTTTTGACGGAGGCCTATAGTAGTTCTTGAAAATGGAAAATTCAGGCTTTGACGGAAGCCTACAGTAGTTCTTGAAGATGGCAAAAGGAGGCTTTGAGGAATGACTACAGCAATTTTTGAAGTTGGCAATAGGAGGCTTTGATGGAAGTCTACAGTAGTTCTTGAAGATGGCAAAAGGAGGCTTCGACGGATGGCTACAGTAGTTCTTGAAGATGGCAAAAGGAGGTTTTTATGGAGGCCTACAGTAGTTGTTGAAGATGGCGAAAGGTGGTTTTCATGCATGCTGAAAGTAGTTCTTGAAGATGCCCAAAGGAGTTTTTGATGGAAGCCGACAGCAGTTCGTGAAGATGGCAAAAGGAGCTTTATACGGAGGCCTACAGTAATTTTTGAAGATGGAAAAAGGAGGCTTTGACGGAGGCCTACATTAGTTCTTGAAATTGGCAATTGGAGGGTATCAGGGAAGCCGACAGCAGTTCTTGAAGATGAGAAAAAGAGGCTTTGACAGATGACTACAGTAGTTCTTGAAGATGGCAAAAGGAGGTTATTACGGAAGCCTACAGTAGTTCTTCAATATGATAAAAGGAAGTTTTGACGGAGGCCTATAGTAGTTCTTGAAAATGGAAAATTCAGGCTTTGACGGAAGCCTACAGTAGTTCTTGAAATTGGCAATTGGAGGGTTTCAGGGAAGGTGACAGCAGTTCTTGAAGGAGGCAAAAGGAGGCTTTGACGGAAGCCTACAGTAGTTCTTGAAGATGGCAAAAGGAGGCTTTGAGGAATGACTACAGCAATTCTTGAAGTTGGCAATAGGAGGCTTTGACGGATGGCTACAGTAGTTCTTGAAGATGGCAAAAGGAGGTTTTTACGGAAGCCTACAGTAGTTCTTCAATATGATAAAAGGAAGTTTTGACGGAGGCCTATAGTAGTTCTTGAAAATGGAAAAATCAGGCTTTGACAGAAGCCTACAGTAGTTCTTAAAGATAGCAAAAGGAGGCTTTGAGGAACGACTACAGCAATTCTTGAAGTTGGCAATAGGAATCTTTGACGGAAGCCTACAGTAGTTCTTGAAGATGGCAAAAGGAGGCTTTGAGGAATGACTACAGCAATTCTTGAAGTTGGCAATAGGAGGCTTTGATGGAAGTCTACAGTAGTTCTTTAAGATGGCAAAAGGAGGCTTCGACGGATGGCTACACTAGTTCTTGAAGATGGCAAAAGGAGGTTTTTACGGAGGCCTACAGTAGTTGTTGAAGATGGCGAAAGGTGGTTTTTATGCATGCTGAAAGTAGTTCTTGAAGATGGCCAAAGGAGTTTTTGATGGAAGCCGACAGCAGTTCGTGAAGATGGCAAAAGGAGGCTTTCACGGAATCCTACAGTAGTTCTTGAAGATGAGAAAAAGAGGCTTTGACGGATGGCTACAGTAGTTCTTGAAGATGGCAAAAGGAGGTTTTTACGGAAGCCTACAGTAGTTCTTCAATATGATAAAAGGAAGTTTTGACGGAGGCCTATAGTAGTTCTTGAAAATGGAAAATTCAGGCTTTGACGGAAGCCTACAGTAGTTCTTGAAATTGGCAATTGGAGGGTTTCAGGGAAGGTGACAGCAGTTCTTGAAGGAGGCAAAAGGAGGCTTTGACGGAAGCCTACAGTAGTTCTTGAAGATGGCAAAAGGAGGCTTTGAGGAATGACTACAGCAATTCTTGAAGTTGGCAATAGGAGGCTTTGATGGAAGTCTACAGTAGTTCTTTAAGATGACAAAAGGAGGCTTCGACGGATGGCTACAGTAGTTCTTGAAGATGGCAAAAGGAGGTTTTTATGGAGGCCTACAGTAGTTGTTGAAGATGGCGAAAGGTGGTTTTTATGCATGCTGAAAGTAGTTCTTGAAGATGGCCAAAGGAGTTTTTGATGGAAGCCGACAGCAGTTCGTGAAGATGGCAAAAGGAGGCTTTCACGGAATCCTACAGTAGTTCTTGAAGATGAGAAAAAGAGGCTTTGACGGATGGCTACAGTAGTTCTTGAAGATGGCAAAAGGAGGTTTTTACGGAAGCCTACATTAGTTCTTCAATATGATAAAAGGAAGTTTTGACGGAGGCCTATAGTAGTTCTTGAAAATGGAAAATTCAGGCTTTGATGGAAGCCTACAGTAGTTCTTGAAATTGGCAATTGGAGGGTTTCAGGGAAGGTGACAGCAGTTCTTGAAGGAGGCAAAAGGAGGCTTTGACGGAAGCCTACAGTAGTTCTTGAAGATGGCAAAAGGAGGCTTTGAGGAATGACTACAGCAATTCTTGAATTTGGCAATAGGAGGCTTTGATGGAAGTCTACAGTAGTTCTTTAAGATGGCAAAAGGAGGCTTCGACGGATGGCTACAGTAGTTCTTGAAGATGGCAAAAGGAGGCTTTGACAGAAGCCTACAGTAGTTCTTGAAATTGGCAATTGGAGGGTTTCAGGGAAGGCGACAGCAGTTATTGAAGTAGGCAAAAGGAGGCTTTGACGGAAGCCTACAGTAGTTCTTGAAGATGAGAAAAAGAAGTTTTGACGGAGGCCTATAGTAGTTCTTGAAAATGGAAAATTCAGGCTTTGACGGAAGCCTACAGTAGTTCTTGAAGAATGAAAAAGGAGGCTTTGATAGAAGCCTACAGTAGTTCTTGGAGATGGCAAAAGAAGTCTTTGAGGAAGGACTACAGCAATTCTTCAAGTTGGCAATAGGAGGCTTTGACGGAAGCCTACAGTAGTTCTTGAAGATGGCAAAAGGAGGTTTTTATGGAAGCCTACAGTAGCTCTTGAAGATGATAAAACGAAGTTTTGACGGAAGCCTACAGTAGTTCATGGAGAAGGCAAAAGGAGGCTTTGACGGAACACTACAGTAGTTCTTGAAGATGGAAAAAGGAGGCTTTGATGGAAGCTTACAGTAGTTCTTGAAGATGATAAAAGGAGGTTTTTATGGAAGCCTACAGTAGTTCTTGAAGATGATAAAATGAAGTTTTTATGGAAGCCTACAGTAGTTCTTGAAGATGATAAAAGGAGGCTTTGACGGAGGCCTACAGTAGTTCTTGAAATTGGCAATTGGAGGGTTTCAGGGAAGCCGACAGCAGTTCTTGAAAATGGAAAAATCAGGCTTTGACGGAAGCCTAGAGTATTTCTAGGAGATGGCAAAAGGAGGCTTTGAGGAACGAAAACAGCAATTCTTGATGTTGGCAATAGGAGGCTTTGATGGAGGATTACCGCAGTTCTTGAAGATGGCAAAAGGAGGCTTTGAGGGAGGATTACCGCAGTTCTTGAACATGGCAAAAGGAGGCTTTGACGGAAGCCTACAGTACTTCTTGAAGATGGAAAAAGGAGGCTTTGATGGACGCTTACAGTAGTTCTTGAAGATGATAAAAGGAAGTTTTTATGGAAGCCTATAGTAGTTCTTGAAGATGATAAAAGGAATTTTTGACGGACCCCTACAGTAGTTCTTGGAGATGGCAAAAGGAGGCTTTGACGGAAGCCTAGAGTATTTCTAGGAGATGGCAAAAGGAGGCTTTGAGGAACGACAACAGCAATTCTTGATGTTGGCAATAGGAGGCTTTGATGGAGGATTACCGCAGTTCTTGAAGATGGCAAAAGGAGGCTTTGAGGGAGGATTACCGCAGTTCTTGAACATGGCAAAAGGAGGCTTTGACGGAAGCCTACAGTACTTCTTGAAGATGGAAAAAGGAGGCTTTGATGGACGCTTACAGTAGTTCTTGAAGATGATAAAAGGAAGTTTTTATGGAAGCCTATAGTAGTTCTTGAAGATGATAAAAGGAATTTTTGACGGACCCCTACTGTAGTTCTTGGAGATGGCAAAAGGAGGCTTTGACGGAGGCCTACAGTAGTTCTTGAATTTGGCAATTGGAGGGTTTCAGGGAAGCCGACAGCAGTTCGTGAAGTAGGAAAAAGGAGGCTTTGACAGAAGGCTACAGTAGTTCTTGGACATGGCAAAAGGAGGCTTTGAGGAAGGACTACAGCAATTGACATAGTACAGTATTTACAATTAGTCGATTTACCCAAGGTGCCAGAAGAATTTAAAACTCTCCTAAATAAAGAGATAACACATTTAGAGCTCTCGGTCGCAATTAAGAAACAGAAGAATAATAAAACACCTGGGCCAGATGGTATACCTGCAGAAATGTATAAAATTGCACAAGAATCTTTAAGCCCAATGCTGTTGGACTTATTTAATGAGGTTTTAACCCAAGCTAAAATACCAGCTTCATGGGAAGAAGCCTTCCTCAGGTTGATTCCTAAAGAAAACACAGACCTGACACAAATTAAGAACTATAGACCCATTTCTCTTTTGAATTCGGATTACAAGATTTTCATGGCAATAATGGCACAAAGATTGGAAAGGTTCTTAGTGAATTTTATACATATTGATCAAAACGGCTTTCTATCTAAAAGATATATAAGAAACAATATTAGGACTGTTTTGGACATATTGGAATATTATGAAGTACATAATGAAAAGCAAATGTGTTTAATTTTTCTTGATGCCCAAAAAGCATTCGACAATGTAAAATGGGATTTTATGTTTAACCAATTATTGTATATGGACTTTGGGGAAAATTTTTTAAATATGTTTAAATCAGTTTACTCTAAGCAGGTGGCCAAAGTAATAATCAATGGAGAATTGACTGAGAGTTTCCAAATGCAAAAAGGCACAAGGGAAGGTTGCCCACTATCACCATTGTTATTTATATTATCTCTTGAGGTATTAACTAGAGCAATCCGGCAAGATGAACAGATCCAAGGTTTAGAAATCAAGAAAGAGACATTTAAAATACAAGCCTTTGCAGATGATTTAGTTTTTATAATTGAAGAACCACTACAATGAGGGACTAGACTGATGGAAACATTGAATAGATATGGGGAAATAGCAGGTTTAAAAATAAATAAAGAAAAAACTAAAATGCTCGTTAAAAATATGACTAAAATACAGAAAAATGAATTGGTTGACAGAATTGGTATTCAAATCACAAATAAAATTAGATATTTAGGGATACAACTGACTGCCAAATGCGCTACGCTTAAAAGGGATAACTACGATAAGTTAATAGAACAGATTCAAAAAGACTTTGATATTTGGACTAACCTACAGGTCTCTTTTATGGGCAGAATTGCGGTGATTAAAATGAATGTGTTGCCAAAAATCTTATTTTTGTTCCAATGTATACCTATAAAATTAGACAAGAAATTTTTTCAAAATTTGAATAAAATGATGTGTAAATTCATCTGGCAAGGAAAAAGAGCAAGGATTAAATTAAAATTACTGCAGGACTCGAAGGAAAGGGGGGGATTTGGTCTTCCAGACTTGGAGAAATATTACCAGGCCGCAGCATTAGTATGGGTAAGAGATTGGATATTACTAAAGAACAGGAGACTATTATGTCTGGAGGGCCATGACCTACAAATAGGATGGCACGCCATATTATGGGATCATAAATATAAAGTACATAAATATTTTCGAAGTCACTATATTAGGCAAGCTCTTATTGATGTATGGACAAAAATTTGGCAACCAAATTATACCCAAGTACCTAGTTGGATCTCACCGTTAGAAATATATGTACACCCAAAATTTACTCAGTTAGACAAGACCATAACATATAAAAATATCTTAGATGAAAGAGGGGAATTTAAATCCAGGAAAACCATCCACGATGAAGGGATAGAATTAGAATGGTGGGCATATCTGCAACTGCAGGCGAGATATCGGAAAGACAAAAAAGAGTTAGGCATTAAATTAGAACCAATAGAATTGGATAAAATAATTTTGGGGTCGGAGGATAAAATGATTAAAAAATTATACTACTATTTGCTAGATCAGGCAATGTACGAGGAACAAGTAAAAGTAACTAGGTTGAATTGGAGTAAGGACTTTGGTCTTAATTTTGATCTGCACATATGGCAAGAACTATGGGCAAGAAACAAGAAGCTTACTTTGGCCACCTCTTACAAAGAGAACCTTTACAAAATGTTTTATAGATGGCATCTCCCACCCACAAGATTGTCTAAAATGTATACCAATGTTTCCCCTAAATGTTGGAAATGTAATTTGAAAAGTGGAACTTACTATCATATGTGGTGGGAATGCACGCGAGCTTGTGATTTTTGGAACAGGATTAAAATATGGTTGGAAGAAATATTAGAGCAAGCGGTAGAACTAAAACCAGAACTCTTTCTATTAGGTTTAACTACGCAAAAACATGACAAAGGCGTACTTTATTTAATGCTACACATTTTAACGGCTTCCAGGCTGGTTTTTGCTCAAAATTGGAGGAACAAGGGAACCCCAACGGAAGAAGAGATCCTGCATAAAATTCTAATATGTGCTGAGATGGAAAGGCTTACAATGATTATGAAAGACAAAACGGAACACGAATACTTCGAAATCTGGGGCAAATTTTAACGCTGGTATGAATTAAGAACTGCTCGGACTTCAAGCTAATGGTAGAATTAAAAGATATACATAACTGTACATATAATTGTATATATAATTGTATTGTATAAAAGATGAGGCTTATATAGAGGTTAAGAACAATGTATTAAATTTTTGTACTATGATAGGAACTGATAGGAAAATTCACTCTGGAATGTCATGTTTGTCCATTGTTGTTTTAATTGTATTATGAATAAAAATTTAAAAAAAAAAGATGATAAAAGGAATTTTTGACGGATGCCTACAGTAGTTCGTGGAGATGGCAAAAGGAGGCTTTCACGGAAGCTTACAGTAGTTCTTGAATATGATAAAAGGAGGCTTTGACGTAAGCATACAGTAGTTCTGGAAGATGGCAAAAGGAGGTTTTTACGGAAGCCTACAGTAGCTCTTGAAGATGATAAAAGGAAGATTTGACGGAAGCCTACAGTAGTTCGTGGAGATGGCAATAGGAGGCTTTGACGGAGGCCTACAGTAGTTCTTGAAGATGGAAAAAGGAGGTTTTTATGGAAGCCTACAGTAGCTATTGAAAATGATAAAAGGAGATTTTTATGGAAGCCTACAGTAGTTCATGGAGATGGCAAAAAGAGGCTTTGACGGAAGCCTAAAGTAGTTCTTGAAGATGGCAAAAGGAGGCTTTGACGGAAGCCTACAGTAGTTCTTGAAGAAGGTGAAAGGACGCTTTGACGGAGGCCTACAGTATTTCTTTAATTTGGCAATTGGAGGGTTTCAGGGAAGCTGAAAGCAGTTCTTGAATATGGCAAAAGGAGGCTTTGACGGACGCCTACAGTATTTCTTGAAGATGGCAAAAGGAGTTTCTGAAGTAAGCCGACAGCAGTTCTTCAAGATAGCAAAAGGAGGCTTTGACAGAAGCCTACAGTAGTTCTTGAAGATGGGAAAAGGACGCTTTCACGGAAGCCTACAGTAGTTCTTGAAGATTGAAAAAGGAGGCTTTCAGGAACGACTTCAGCAATTCTTGAAGTTGGCAATAGGAGGCTTTGATGGAAGCCTACAGTAGTTCTTGAAAATGGCAAAAGGAGGCTTTGACGTAAGCATACAGTAGTTCTTGAAGATTGAAAAAGGAGGCTTTGACGGTAGCCTACAGTAGTTCTTGGAGATGGCAAAAGGAGGCTTCGACGGATGGCTACAGTAGTTCTTGAAGATGGCAAAAGGAGGTTTTTACGGAGGCCTACAGTAGTTGTTGAAGATGGCGAAAGGTGGTTTTCATGCATGTTGAAAGTAGTTCTTGAAGATGGCCAAAGGAGTTTTTGATGGAAGCCGACAGCAGTTCGTGAAGATGGCAAAAGGAGGCTTTCACGGAATCCTACAGTAGTTCTTGAAGATGAGAAAAAGAGGCTTTGACGGATGGCTACAGTAGTTCTTGAAGATGGCAAAAGGAGGTTTTTACGGAAGCCTACAGTAGTTCTTCCATATGTTAAAAGGAAGTTTTGACGGAGGCCTATAGTAGTTCTTGAAAATGGAAAATTCAGGCTTTGACGGAAGCCTACAGTAGTTCTTGAAGATGGCAAAAGGAGGCTTTGAGGAATGACTACAGCAATTGTTGAAGTTGGCAATAGGAGGCTTTGATGGAAGTCTACTGTAGTTCTTGAAGATGGCAAAAGGAGGCTTTGACAGAGGATTACCGCAGTTCTTGAAGATGGCAAAAGGAGGCTTTGACGGAAGCCTACTGTAGTTCTTGAAGATGGCAAAAGGAGATTTATACGGAGGCCTACAGTAGTTCTTGAAGATGGAAAAAGGAGGCTTTGATGGACGCTTACAGTAGTTCTTGAAGATGATAAAAGGAAGTTTTTATGGAAGCCTATAGTAGTTCTTGAAGATGATAAAAGGAATTTTTGACGGACCCCTACAGTAGTTCTTGGAGATGGCAAAAGGAGGCTTTGACGGAAGCCTAGAGTATTTCTAGGAGATGGCAAAAGGAGGCTTTGAGGAACGACAACAGCAATTCTTGATGTTGGCAATAGGAGGCTTTGATGGAGGATTACCGCAGTTCTTGAAGATGGCAAAAGGAGGCTTTGAGGGAGGATTACCGCAGTTCTTGAACATGGCAAAAGGAGGCTTTGACGGAAGCCTACAGTACTTCTTGAAGATGGAAAAAGGAGGCTTTGATGGACGCTTACAGTAGTTCTTGAAGATGATAAAAGGAAGTTTTTATGGAAGCCTATAGTAGTTCTTGAAGATGATAAAAGGAATTTTTGACGGACCCCTACTGTAGTTCTTGGAGATGGCAAAAGGAGGCTTTGACGGAGGCCTACAGTAGTTCTTGAATTTGGCAATTGGAGGGTTTCAGGGAAGCCGACAGCAGTTCGTGAAGTAGGAAAAAGGAGGCTTTGACAGAAGGCTACAGTAGTTCTTGGACATGGCAAAAGGAGGCTTTGAGGAAGGACTACAGCAATTGACATAGTACAGTATTTACAATTAGTCGATTTACCCAAGGTGCCAGAAGAATTTAAAACTCTCCTAAATAAAGAGATAACACATTTAGAGCTCTCGGTCGCAATTAAGAAACAGAAGAATAATAAAACACCTGGGCCAGATGGTATACCTGCAGAAATAACCATTGTTATTTATATTATCTCTTGAGGTATTAACTAGAGCAATCCGGCAAGATGAACAGATCCAAGGTTTAGAAATCAAGAAAGAGACATTTAAAATACAAGCCTTTGCAGATGATTTAGTTTTTATAATTGAAGAACCACTACAATGAGGGACTAGACTGATGGAAACATTGAATAGATATGGGGAAATAGCAGGTTTAAAAATAAATAAAGAAAAAACTAAAATGCTCGTTAAAAATATGACTAAAATACAGAAAAATGAATTGGTTGACAGAATTGGTATTCAAATCACAAATAAAATTAGATATTTAGGGATACAACTGACTGCCAAATGCGCTACGCTTAAAAGGGATAACTACGATAAGTTAATAGAACAGATTCAAAAAGACTTTGATATTTGGACTAACCTACAGGTCTCTTTTATGGGCAGAATTGCGGTGATTAAAATGAATGTGTTGCCAAAAATCTTATTTTTGTTCCAATGTATACCTATAAAATTAGACAAGAAATTTTTTCAAAATTTGAATAAAATGATGTGTAAATTCATCTGGCAAGGAAAAAGAGCAAGGATTAAATTAAAATTACTGCAGGACTCGAAGGAAAGGGGGGGATTTGGTCTTCCAGACTTGGAGAAATATTACCAGGCCGCAGCATTAGTATGGGTAAGAGATTGGATATTACTAAAGAACAGGAGACTATTATGTCTGGAGGGCCATGACCTACAAATAGGATGGCACGCCATATTATGGGATCATAAATATAAAGTACATAAATATTTTCGAAGTCACTATATTAGGCAAGCTCTTATTGATGTATGGACAAAAATTTGGCAACCAAATTATACCCAAGTACCTAGTTGGATCTCACCGTTAGAAATATATGTACACCCAAAATTTACTCAGTTAGACAAGACCATAACATATAAAAATATCTTAGATGAAAGAGGGGAATTTAAATCCAGGAAAACCATCCACGATGAAGGGATAGAATTAGAATGGTGGGCATATCTGCAACTGCAGGCGAGATATCGGAAAGACAAAAAAGAGTTAGGCATTAAATTAGAACCAATAGAATTGGATAAAATAATTTTGGGGTCGGAGGATAAAATGATTAAAAAATTATACTACTATTTGCTAGATCAGGCAATGTACGAGGAACAAGTAAAAGTAACTAGGTTGAATTGGAGTAAGGACTTTGGTCTTAATTTTGATCTGCACATATGGCAAGAACTATGGGCAAGAAACAAGAAGCTTACTTTGGCCACCTCTTACAAAGAGAACCTTTACAAAACGTTTTATAGATGGCATCTCCCACCCACAAGATTGTCTAAAATGTATACCAATGTTTCCCCTAAATGTTGGAAATGTAATTTGAAAAGTGGAACTTACTATCATATGTGGTGGGAATGCACGCGAGCTTGTGATTTTTGGAACAGGATTAAAATATGGTTGGAAGAAATATTAGAGCAAGCGGTAGAACTAAAACCAGAACTCTTTCTATTAGGTTTAACTACGCAAAAACATGACAAAGGCGTACTTTATTTAATGCTACACATTTTAACGGCTTCCAGGCTGGTTTTTGCTCAAAATTGGAGGAACAAGGGAACCCCAACGGAAGAAGAGATCCTGCATAAAATTCTAATATGTGCTGAGATGGAAAGGCTTACAATGATTATGAAAGACAAAACGGAACACGAATACTTCGAAATCTGGGGCAAATTTTAACGCTGGTATGAATTAAGAACTGCTCGGACTTCAAGCTAATGGTAGAATTAAAAGATATACATAACTGTACATATAATTGTATATATAATTGTATTGTATAAAAGATGAGGCTTATATAGAGGTTAAGAACAATGTATTAAATTTTTGTACTATGATAGGAACTGATAGGAAAATTCACTCTGGAATGTCATGTTTGTCCATTGTTGTTTTAATTGTATTATGAATAAAAATTTAAAAAAAAAAGATGATAAAAGGAATTTTTGACGGATGCCTACAGTAGTTCGTGGAGATGGCAAAAGGAGGCTTTCACGGAAGCTTACAGTAGTTCTTGAATATGATAAAAGGAGGCTTTGACGTAAGCATACAGTAGTTCTGGAAGATGGCAAAAGGAGGTTTTTACGGAAGCCTACAGTAGCTCTTGAAGATGATAAAAGGAAGATTTGACGGAAGCCTACAGTAGTTCGTGGAGATGGCAATAGGAGGCTTTGACGGAGGCCTACAGTAGTTCTTGAAGATGGAAAAAGGAGGTTTTTATGGAAGCCTACAGTAGCTATTGAAAATGATAAAAGGAGATTTTTATGGAAGCCTACAGTAGTTCATGGAGATGGCAAAAAGAGGCTTTGACGGAAGCCTACAGTAGTTCTTGAAGATGGCAAAAGGAGGCTTTGACGGAAGCCTACAGTAGTTCTTGAAGAAGGTGAAAGGACGCTTTGACGGAGGCCTACAGTATTTCTTTAATTTGGCAATTGGAGGGTTTCAGGGAAGCTGAAAGCAGTTCTTGAATATGGCAAAAGGAGGCTTTGACGGACGCCTACAGTATTTCTTGAAGATGGCAAAAGGAGTTTCTGAAGTAAGCCGACAGCAGTTCTTCAAGATAGCAAAAGGAGGCTTTGACAGAAGCCTACAGTAGTTCTTGAAGATGGGAAAAGGACGCTTTCACGGAAGCCTACAGTAGTTCTTGAAGATTGAAAAAGGAGGCTTTCAGGAACGACTTCAGCAATTCTTGAAGTTGGCAATAGGAGGCTTTGATGGAAGCCTACAGTAGTTCTTGAAAATGGCAAAAGGAGGCTTTGACGTAAGCATACAGTAGTTCTTGAAGATTGAAAAAGGAGGCTTTGACGGTAGCCTACAGTAGTTCTTGGAGATGAGAAAAAGAGGCTTTGACGGATGGCTACAGTAGTTCTTGAAGATGGCAAAAGGAGGTTTTTACGGAAGCCTACAGTAGTTCTTCCATATGTTAAAAGGAAGTTTTGACGGAGGCCTATAGTAGTTCTTGAAAATGGAAAATTCAGGCTTTGACGGAAGCCTACAGTAGTTCTTGAAGATGCCAAAAGGAGGCTTTGAGGAATGACTACAGCAATTGTTGAAGTTGGCAATAGGAGGCTTTGATGGAAGTCTACAGTAGTTCTTGAAGATGGCAAAAGGAGGCTTCGACGGATGGCTACAGTAGTTCTTGAAGATGGCAAAAGGAGGTTTTTATGGAGGCCTACAGTAGTTGTTGAAGATGGCGAAAGGTGGTTTTCATGCATGCTGAAAGTAGTTCTTGAAGATGCCCAAAGGAGTTTTTGATGGAAGCCGACAGCAGTTCGTGAAGATGGCAAAAGGAGCTTTATACGGAGGCCTACAGTAATTTTTGAAGATGGAAAAAGGAGGCTTTGACGGAGGCCTACATTAGTTCTTGAAATTGGCAATTGGAGGGTATCAGGGAAGCCGACAGCAGTTCTTGAAGATGAGAAAAAGAGGCTTTGACAGATGACTACAGTAGTTCTTGAAGATGGCAAAAGGAGGTTTTTACGGAAGCCTACAGTAGTTCTTCAATATGATAAAAGGAAGTTTTGACGGAGGCCTATAGTAGTTCTTGAAAATGGAAAATTCAGGCTTTGACGGAAGCCTACAGTAGTTCTTGAAATTGGCAATTGGAGGGTTTCAGGGAAGGTGACAGCAGTTCTTGAAGGAGGCAAAAGGAGGCTTTGACGGAAGCCTACAGTAGTTCTTGAAGATGGCAAAAGGAGGCTTTGAGGAATGACTACAGCAATTCTTGAAGTTGGCAATAGGAGGCTTTGACGGATGGCTACAGTAGTTCTTGAAGATGGCAAAAGGAGGTTTTTACGGAAGCCTACAGTAGTTCTTCAATATGATAAAAGGAAGTTTTGACGGAGGCCTATAGTAGTTCTTGAAAATGGAAAAATCAGGCTTTGACAGAAGCCTACAGTAGTTCTTAAAGATAGCAAAAGGAGGCTTTGAGGAACGACTACAGCAATTCTTGAAGTTGGCAATAGGAATCTTTGACGGAAGCCTACAGTAGTTCTTGAAGATGGCAAAAGGAGGCTTTGACAGAAGCCTACAGTAGTTCTTGAAATTGGCAATTGGAGGGTTTCAGGGAAGGTGACAGCAGTTCTTGAAGGAGGCAAAAGGAGGCTTTGACGGAAGCCTACAGTAGTTCTTGAAGATGGCAAAAGGAGGCTTTGAGGAATGACTACAGCAATTCTTGAAGTTGGCAATAGGAGGCTTTGATGGAAGTCTACAGTAGTTCTTTAAGATGACAAAAGGAGGCTTCGACGGATGGCTACAGTAGTTCTTGAAGATGGCAAAAGGAGGTTTTTATGGAGGCCTACAGTAGTTGTTGAAGATGGCGAAAGGTGGTTTTTATGCATGCTGAAAGTAGTTCTTGAAGATGGCCAAAGGAGTTTTTGATGGAAGCCGACAGCAGTTCGTGAAGATGGCAAAAGGAGGCTTTCACGGAATCCTACAGTAGTTCTTGAAGATGAGAAAAAGAGGCTTTGACGGATGGCTACAGTAGTTCTTGAAGATGGCAAAAGGAGGTTTTTACGGAAGCCTACAGTAGTTCTTCAATATGATAAAAGGAAGTTTTGACGGAGGCCTATAGTAGTTCTTGAAAATGGAAAATTCAGGCTTTGATGGAAGCCTACAGTAGTTCTTGAAATTGGCAATTGGAGGGTTTCAGGGAAGGTGACAGCAGTTCTTGAAGGAGGCAAAAGGAGGCTTTGACGGAAGCCTACAGTAGTTCTTGAAGATGGCAAAAGGAGGCTTTGAGGAATGACTACAGCAATTCTTGAATTTGGCAATAGGAGGCTTTGATGGAAGTCTACAGTAGTTCTTTAAGATGGCAAAAGGAGGCTTCGACGGATGGCTACAGTAGTTCTTGAAGATGGCAAAAGGAGGCTTTGACAGAAGCCTACAGTAGTTCTTGAAATTGGCAATTGGAGGGTTTCAGGGAAGGCGACAGCAGTTATTGAAGTAGGCAAAGGGAGGCTTTGACGGAAGCCTACAGTAGTTCTTGAAGATGAGAAAAAGAAGTTTTGACGGAGGCCTATAGTAGTTCTTGAAAATGGAAAATTCAGGCTTTGACGGAAGCCTACAGTAGTTCTTGAAGAATGAAAAAGGAGGCTTTGATAGAAGCCTACAGTAGTTCTTGGAGATGGCAAAAGAAGTCTTTGAGGAAGGACTACAGCAATTCTTCAAGTTGGCAATAGGAGGCTTTGACGGAAGCCTACAGTAGTTCTTGAAGATGGCAAAAGGAGGTTTTTATGGAAGCCTACAGTAGCTCTTGAAGATGATAAAACGAAGTTTTGACGGAAGCCTACAGTAGTTCATGGAGAAGGCAAAAGGAGGCTTTGACGGAAGACTACAGTAGTTCTTGAAGATGGAAAAAGGAGGCTTTGATGGAAGCTTACAGTAGTTCTTGAAGATGATAAAAGGAGGTTTTTATGGAAGCCTACAGTAGTTCTTGAAGATGATAAAATGAAGTTTTTATGGAAGCCTACAGTAGTTCTTGAAGATGATAAAAGGAGGCTTTGACGGAGGCCTACAGTAGTTCTTGAAATTGGCAATTGGAGGGTTTCAGGGAAGCCGACAGCAGTTCTTGAAAATGGAAAAATCAGGCTTTGACGGAAGCCTAGAGTATTTCTAGGAGATGGCAAAAGGAGGCTTTGAGGAACGAAAACAGCAATTCTTGATGTTGGCAATAGGAGGCTTTGATGGAGGATTACCGCTGTTCTTGAAGATGGCAAAAGGAGGCTTTGAGGGAGGATTACCGCAGTTCTTGAACATGGCAAAAGGAGGCTTTGACGGAAGCCTACAGTACTTCTTGAAGATGGAAAAAGGAGGCTTTGATGGACGCTTACAGTAGTTCTTGAAGATGATAAAAGGAAGTTTTTATGGAAGCCTATAGTAGTTCTTGAAGATGATAAAAGGAATTTTTGACGGACCCCTACAGTAGTTCTTGGAGATGGCAAAAGGAGGCTTTGACGGAAGCCTAGAGTATTTCTAGGAGATGGCAAAAGGAGGCTTTGAGGAACGACAACAGCAATTCTTTTTTTTTTTTTATTAAAAGTTTTATAAATTTTACAAAAAAAGAAAAACAATACAAAACAATAGACAACATATACAAAAAAAGAAAACTAAACAATACATATATAAAAAAACCCCCCCACCCCTCCCAAAAACCCTCCCTTCCCCCCCCTGAGCTTCCCAGAGCAGAATATAGGCTTAAGATAAAAATTAAATTAAAAACTTTATGTTTATATATATAAAAAATATCTATAACATATATGAAAATAAAACTTATGAAAAGGCTATATAATATTTTTGTATACCCAATCTAAATTGTATAAATTTTATCCATTTGTCCCAAACAGCCAAAAACTTCTCTTGAGATTGTTGCTTTAAGAAAGCCGAAATCTTTGCCATTTCCGCCAGATAAGCTACTTTAAGAAACCATTCCTGCAGTGTAGGCAAAGATTCCTTCTTCCAATATTGTCCTACTAACAGCCTAGCGGCTGTAATCAAATTTAACATCAATACAACCTCCTTTGTATCACAATCTGTAACAATACCTAACAAAAATAATTGCGGAGTAAATTTTACCCTCCTTCTAAAGATTCTCTGGATATTCCACCATATTTTGATCCAAAATGCTTTTATCTCTCTACATGACCACCAAATATGATAATAGGAAGCCTCCTTGTAACCACATCTCCAACATTTAGGTTGCACGTCAGGGTACATATAAGACATTTTTTGTGGATCGAGGTGCCATCTATAAAACATTTTATAGAAATTCTCCCTTAAGTTCTGTGCTTGAGTAAATTTGACATTCCTCACCCAAATAATTTCCCAGGTGTCCAATGAAACTGGCTCACCAAAATTCTGCACCCATCTAATCATACAGTCTTTAATTAGTTCCATTTCTGAATCCAATTCAACTAAGACCCCATAAATTCTCTTAATGTGGGTTTGTCTTTGATCTTTGACTTGCTTAATAAGATTTTCATCTTCTCTAAGAAAACCCACCTTACAATCCATCTTCCATCTATCTAGTAATTGCCTATATTGGAACCAAGAATAAGTAAAGTTTTCTTGTACCAAGTCTTCCCGTGATTTTAATTGCCAGTTTTGTCCATCCCATTTAAGTAACTGTCTATAAGACACTATATCCATTTTGACCCCTCTTTTTATTCCTTCTATCGCATGCCAAGGTATAGCCCATAATGGTACTTTAAAATCACTTTTATAATATTTTCTCCAAGTCCTAAGTAAAGAAATTCTTAAAATATGAGATTTAAAAGCCCAATCCATTTTTTTGTTAAATATTAAATAGGCATGCCACCCATAAAGTAAATCCCATCCCTCTAAGTGAAGTATTTCAGGATTTGTCAAATTTACCCAATCACTAATTAATGTTAAAACCACCGCATCATAATATAATTTCAAATTTGGTACCTTAAGTCCACCCCTCTCACGGAAGTCTTGCATAATTTTGAACTTAACCCTTGGCTTTTTCCCTGCCCAAATAAATTTATTAAGACCCTTCTGCCAGTCATTTAAGTTAATCTCATTTTTCAAATACCAATTTTGAAAGACAACAGCAATTCTTGATGTTGGCAATAGGAGGCTTTGATGGAGGATTACCGCAGTTCTTGAAGATGGCAAAAGGAGGCTTTGAGGGAGGATTACCGCAGTTCTTGAACATGGCAAAAGGAGGCTTTGACGGAAGCCTACAGTACTTCTTGAAGATGGAAAAAGGAGGCTTTGATGGACGCTTACAGTAGTTCTTGAAGATGATAAAAGGAAGTTTTTATGGAAGCCTATAGTAGTTCTTGAAGATGATAAAAGGAATTTTTGACGGACCCCTACTGTAGTTCTTGGAGATGGCAAAAGGAGGCTTTGACGGAGGCCTACAGTAGTTCTTGAATTTGGCAATTGGAGGGTTTCAGGGAAGCCGACAGCAGTTCGTGAAGTAGGAAAAAGGAGGCTTTGACAGAAGGCTACAGTAGTTCTTGGACATGGCAAAAGGAGGCTTTGAGGAAGGACTACAGCAATTGACATAGTACAGTATTTACAATTAGTCGATTTACCCAAGGTGCCAGAAGAATTTAAAACTCTCCTAAATAAAGAGATAACACATTTAGAGCTCTCGGTCGCAATTAAGAAACAGAAGAATAATAAAACACCTGGGCCAGATGGTATACCTGCAGAAATAACCATTGTTATTTATATTATCTCTTGAGGTATTAACTAGAGCAATCCGGCAAGATGAACAGATCCAAGGTTTAGAAATCAAGAAAGAGACATTTAAAATACAAGCCTTTGCAGATGATTTAGTTTTTATAATTGAAGAACCACTACAATGAGGGACTAGACTGATGGAAACATTGAATAGATATGGGGAAATAGCAGGTTTAAAAATAAATAAAGAAAAAACTAAAATGCTCGTTAAAAATATGACTAAAATACAGAAAAATGAATTGGTTGACAGAATTGGTATTCAAATCACAAATAAAATTAGATATTTAGGGATACAACTGACTGCCAAATGCGCTACGCTTAAAAGGGATAACTACGATAAGTTAATAGAACAGATTCAAAAAGACTTTGATATTTGGACTAACCTACAGGTCTCTTTTATGGGCAGAATTGCGGTGATTAAAATGAATGTGTTGCCAAAAATCTTATTTTTGTTCCAATGTATACCTATAAAATTAGACAAGAAATTTTTTCAAAATTTGAATAAAATGATGTGTAAATTCATCTGGCAAGGAAAAAGAGCAAGGATTAAATTAAAATTACTGCAGGACTCGAAGGAAAGGGGGGGATTTGGTCTTCCAGACTTGGAGAAATATTACCAGGCCGCAGCATTAGTATGGGTAAGAGATTGGATATTACTAAAGAACAGGAGACTATTATGTCTGGAGGGCCATGACCTACAAATAGGATGGCACGCCATATTATGGGATCATAAATATAAAGTACATAAATATTTTCGAAGTCACTATATTAGGCAAGCTCTTATTGATGTATGGACAAAAATTTGGCAACCAAATTATACCCAAGTACCTAGTTGGATCTCACCGTTAGAAATATATGTACACCCAAAATTTACTCAGTTAGACAAGACCATAACATATAAAAATATCTTAGATGAAAGAGGGGAATTTAAATCCAGGAAAACCATCCACGATGAAGGGATAGAATTAGAATGGTGGGCATATCTGCAACTGCAGGCGAGATATCGGAAAGACAAAAAAGAGTTAGGCATTAAATTAGAACCAATAGAATTGGATAAAATAATTTTGGGGTCGGAGGATAAAATGATTAAAAAATTATACTACTATTTGCTAGATCAGGCAATGTACGAGGAACAAGTAAAAGTAACTAGGTTGAATTGGAGTAAGGACTTTGGTCTTAATTTTGATCTGCACATATGGCAAGAACTATGGGCAAGAAACAAGAAGCTTACTTTGGCCACCTCTTACAAAGAGAACCTTTACAAAACGTTTTATAGATGGCATCTCCCACCCACAAGATTGTCTAAAATGTATACCAATGTTTCCCCTAAATGTTGGAAATGTAATTTGAAAAGTGGAACTTACTATCATATGTGGTGGGAATGCACGCGAGCTTGTGATTTTTGGAACAGGATTAAAATATGGTTGGAAGAAATATTAGAGCAAGCGGTAGAACTAAAACCAGAACTCTTTCTATTAGGTTTAACTACGCAAAAACATGACAAAGGCGTACTTTATTTAATGCTACACATTTTAACGGCTTCCAGGCTGGTTTTTGCTCAAAATTGGAGGAACAAGGGAACCCCAACGGAAGAAGAGATCCTGCATAAAATTCTAATATGTGCTGAGATGGAAAGGCTTACAATGATTATGAAAGACAAAACGGAACACGAATACTTCGAAATCTGGGGCAAATTTTAACGCTGGTATGAATTAAGAACTGCTCGGACTTCAAGCTAATGGTAGAATTAAAAGATATACATAACTGTACATATAATTGTATATATAATTGTATTGTATAAAAGATGAGGCTTATATAGAGGTTAAGAACAATGTATTAAATTTTTGTACTATGATAGGAACTGATAGGAAAATTCACTCTGGAATGTCATGTTTGTCCATTGTTGTTTTAATTGTATTATGAATAAAAATTCAAAAAAAAAAGATGATAAAAGGAATTTTTGACGGATGCCTACAGTAGTTCGTGGAGATGGCAAAAGGAGGCTTTCACGGAAGCTTACAGTAGTTCTTGAATATGATAAAAGGAGGCTTTGACGTAAGCATACAGTAGTTCTGGAAGATGGCAAAAGGAGGTTTTTACGGAAGCCTACAGTAGCTCTTGAAGATGATAAAAGGAAGATTTGACGGAAGCCTACAGTAGTTCGTGGAGATGGCAATAGGAGGCTTTGACGGAGGCCTACAGTAGTTCTTGAAGATGGAAAAAGGAGGTTTTTATGGAAGCCTACAGTAGCTATTGAAAATGATAAAAGGAGATTTTTATGGAAGCCTACAGTAGTTCATGGAGATGGCAAAAAGAGGCTTTGACGGAAGCCTACAGTAGTTCTTGAAGATGGCAAAAGGAGGCTTTGACGGAAGCCTACAGTAGTTCTTGAAGAAGGTGAAAGGACGCTTTGACGGAGGCCTACAGTATTTCTTTAATTTGGCAATTGGAGGGTTTCAGGGAAGCTGAAAGCAGTTCTTGAATATGGCAAAAGGAGGCTTTGACGGACGCCTACAGTATTTCTTGAAGATGGCAAAAGGAGTTTCTGAAGTAAGCCGACAGCAGTTCTTCAAGATAGCAAAAGGAGGCTTTGACAGAAGCCTACAGTAGTTCTTGAAGATGGGAAAAGGACGCTTTCACGGAAGCCTACAGTAGTTCTTGAAGATTGAAAAAGGAGGCTTTCAGGAACGACTTCAGCAATTCTTGAAGTTGGCAATAGGAGGCTTTGATGGAAGCCTACAGTAGTTCTTGAAAATGGCAAAAGGAGGCTTTGACGTAAGCATACAGTAGTTCTTGAAGATTGAAAAAGGAGGCTTTGACGGTAGCCTACAGTAGTTCTTGGAGATGGAAAAAGGAGGCTTTGAGGAACGACTGCAGCAATTCTTGAAGTTGGCAATAGGAGGCTTTGATGGAAGCCTACAGTAGTTCTTGAAGATGGCAAAAGGAGGCTTTGACGTAAGCATACAGTAGTTCTTCAAGATGGCAATAGGAGGCTTTGACAGAAGCATACAGTAGTTCTTGAAGATTGCAAAAGGAGGCTTTCATGGAGGCCTACAGTAGTTCTTGATGATGGGGAAAGGAGGTTTTTACGGAAGCCTACAGTAGTTCTTGAGATGATAAAGGAAGTTTTGACAGAGGCCTACAGTAGTTCTTGAAAATGGAAAAATCAGGCTTTGACGGAAGCCTACAGCAGTTCTTGAAGATAGCAAAAGGAGGCTTGGACGGAGGACTACAGTAGTTCTTCAAGATAGCAAAAGGAGGCTTTGACAGAAGCCTACAGTAGTTCTTGAAGATGGGAAAAGGACGCTTTCACGGAAGACTACAGTAGTTCTTGAAGATGGCAAAAGGAGGCTTTCAGGAACGACTTCAGCAATTCTTGAAGTTGGCAATAGGAGGCTTTGATGGAAGCCTACAGTAGTTCTTGAAGATGGCAAAAGGAGGCTTTGACGTAAGCATACAGTAGTTCTTCAAGATGGCAATAGGAGGCTTTGACGGAAGCCTACAGTAGTTCTTGAAGATTGCAAAAGGAGGGTTTCATGGAGGCCTACAGTAGTTCTTGATGATGGGGAAAGGAGGTTTTCATGGAAGCCGAAAGTTGTTCTTGAAGATGGCAAAATGAGGCTTTGATGGAAGCTGACAGCAGTTCTTGAAGATGGCAAAAGGACGCTTTCACGGAATCCTACAGTAGTTCTTGAAGATGAGAAAAACAGGCTTTGACGGAGGCCTATAGTAGTTCTTGAAAATGAAAAAATCAGACTTTCACGGAAGCCTACAGTAGTTCTTGAAGACGGCAAAAGGAAGTTTTGACGGAAGCCTACAGTAGTTCTTGAAGATAGTAAAAGGAGGCTTTGACGGAGGCCTACAGTAGGTTTTGAAGATTGAAAAAAGAGGCTTTGACGGTAGTCTACAGTAGTTCTTGGAGATGGCAAAAGGAGGCTTTGAGGAACGACTACAGCAATTCTTGAACTTGGCAATTGGAGGCTTTGACGTAAGCCTACAGTAGTTCTTGAAGATGGCAAAAGGAGGTTTTTATGGAAGCTTACAGTAGCTCTTGAAAATGATAAAAGGAAGTTTTGACAGAAGCCTACAGTAGTTCTTGAAGATGGAAAAAGGAGGCTTTGACGTAAGAATACACTAGTTCTTGAAGATGGCAAAAGGAGGTTTTTATGGAAGCCTACAGTAGATCTTGAAGTTTATAAAAGTAAGATTTGACGGAAGCCTACAGTACTTTTTGGAGATGGCAAAAGGAGGGTTTGACGGAGGATTACCGCAGTTCTTGAAGATGGCAAAAGGAGGCTTTGACGGAGGCCTACAATAGTTCTTGAAGATGGAAAAAGGAGGCTTTGACGGAAGCTTACAGTAGATCTTGAAGATGATAAAAGGAGGTTTTTATGGAAGCCTACAGTAGTTCTTGAAGATGGCAAAAGGAGGCTTTGATGGAAGTCGACAGCAGTTCTTGAAGATGGCAAAAGGAGGCTTTCACGGAATTTTACAGTAGTTCTTGAAGATAAGAAAAAGAGGCTTTGATGGATGCCTACAGTAGTATTTGAAGATGGCAAAAGGAGGTTTTTACAGAAGCCTACAGTAGTTTTTGAATGTGATAAAACGAAGTATTGACGGAGGCCTACAGTAGTTCTTGAAAATGGGAAAAGCAGGATTTCACTGAACCCTACAGTAGTTTTTGAAGATAGCAAAATGAGGCATGGACGGAGGCCTACAGTAGTTTTGACGACAGCAAAAGGAGGCTTTGACGGAGGCCTACAGTAGTTCTTGAAGATGGCAAAAGGAGGCTTTGAGGAATGACTCTTGAATATGATAAAAGGAAGTTTTGACTGAGGCCTACAGTATTTCTTGAAAATTGAAAAATCAGGCTTTGATGGAAGCCTTCAATAGTTCTTGAAGATAGCAAAAGGACGCTTTGACGGAGGCCTACAGTAGTTCTTGAAAATTAAAAAAGGAGGCTTTGACGGAAGCCTACAGGAGTTCTTGGAGATGGGAAAAGGACGCTTTGAGGAAGGACTACAGCAATTCTTGAAGTTGGCAATAGGAGGCTTTGACGGAAGCTTACAGTAGTTTTTGAAGATGGCAAAAGGAGGTTTTTACGGAAGCCTACAGTAGTTCTTGAGATGATAAAAGGAAGTTTTGACAGAGGCCTACAGTAGTTCTTGAAAATGGAAAAATCAGGCTTTGACGGAAGCCTACAGAAGTTCTTGAAGATAGCAAAAGGAGGCTTGGACGGAAGCCTACAGTAGTTCTTGAAGATGGCAAAAGGAGGCTTTGACGGAAACCTACAGTAGTTCTTGAAGATGGCAAAAGGAGGCTTTGACGGAAGCCTACAGTAGTTCTTGAAGATGGCAAAAGGAGGCTTTGACGTAAGCCTACAGGAGTTCTTGAAGACTGCAAAATTAGGTTTTTACGTAACCTATAGTAGCTCTTGAAGATAATAAAAGGAAGTTTTGACGGCAGCCTACAGTAGTTCTTGGAGATGGCAAAAGGAGGCTTTGAGGAACGACTACAGCAATTGTTGAAGTTGGTAATAGGAGGCTTTGACATAAACCTACAGTAGTTCTTGAAGATGGTAAAAGGAGGCTTTGATGGAATCCTATAGTAGTTCTTGGAGATGGCAAAAGGAGGCTTTGACGGACGCTTACAGTAGTTCTTGAAGATGAGAAAAGGAGGTTTTACAGAAGCCTACAGTAGCTCTTGAAGATGATAAAAGGAAGATTTGACAGAAGCCTACAGTAGCTCTTGAAAATGATAAAAGGAAGTTTTGACGGAAGCTTACAGTTGTTCTTGAAGGTGGAAAAAGGAGGCTTTGACGGAGGCCTACAGTAGTTCTTGAAGATGGAAAAAGGAGGCTTTGACGGAAGCTTACAGTAGTTCTTGAAGATGATAAAAGGAGTTTTTTATGGAAGCCTACAGTAGTTCTTGAAGATGATAAAAGAAGGTTTTTATGGAAGCCTACAGTAGTTCTTGAAGATGATAAAAGGAAATTTTGACGGACGCCTACAGTAGTTCTTGGAGATGGGAAAAGGAGGCTTTGACGGAGGCCTACAGTAGTTCTTGAAATTGGCATTTGGAGGGTTTCAGGGAAGCCGACAGCAGTTCGTGAAGTAGGAAAAAGGAGGCTTTGACAGAAGCCTACAGTAGTTCTTGAAGATGGCAAAAGGAGGCTTTGAGGAATGACTCTTGAATATGATAAAAGGAAGTTTTGACTGAGGCCTACAGTATTTCTTGAAAATTGAAAAATCAGGCTTTGACGGAAGCCTTCATTAGTTCTTGAAGATAGCAAAAGGAGGCTTTGACGGAGGCCTACAGTAGTTCTTGAAAATTAAAAAAGGAGGCTTTGACGGAAACCTACAGGAGTTCTTGGAGATGGGAAAAGGACGCTTTGAGGAAGGACTACAGCAATTCTTGAAGTTGTCAATAGGAGGCTTTGACGGAAGCTTACAGTAGTTCTTCAAGATAGCAAAAGGAGGCTTTGACAGAAGCCTACAGTAGTTCTTGAAGATGGGAAAAGGACGCTTTCACGGAAGCCTACAGTAGTTCTTGAAGATTGAAAAAGGAGGCTTTGAGGAACGACTTCAGCAATTCTTGAAGTTGGCAATAGGAGACTTTGATGGAAGCCTACAGTAGTTCTTGAAGATGGCAAAAGGAGGCTTTGACGTAAGCATACAGTAGTTCTTGAAGATTGAAAAAGGAGGCTTTGAGGAACGATTGCAGCAATTCTTGAAGTTGGCAATAGGAGACTTTGATGGAAGCCTACAGTAGTTCTTGAAGATGGCAAAAGGAGGCTTTGACGTAAGCATACAGTAGTTCTTCAAGATGGCAATAGGAGGCTTTGACGGAACCCTACAGTAGTTCTTGAAAATTGCAAAAGGAGGCTTTCATGAAGGCCTACAGTAGTTCTTGATGATGGGGAAAGGACGTTTTCATGGAAGCCGAAAGTTGTTCTTGAAGATGGCAAAATGAGGCTTTGATGGAAGCCGACAGCAGTTCTTGAAGATGGCAAAAGGACGCTTTCACGGAATCCTACAGTAGTTCTTGAAGATGAGAAAAACAGGCTTTGACGGAGGCCTACAGTGGTTCTTGAAAATGAAAAAATCAGACTTTCACGGAAGCCTACAGTAGTTCTTGAAGACGGCAAAAGGAGGTTTTTACGGAACCTAAAGTAGCTCTTGAAGATGATAAAAGGAAGTTTTGACGGAAGCCTACAGTAGTTCTTGAAGATAGTAAAAGGAGGCTTTGACGGAGGCCTACAGTAGTTTTTGAAGATTGAAAAAAGAGGCTTTGACGGTAGTCTACAGTAGTTCTTGGAGATGGCAAAAGGAGGCTTTGAGGAACGACTACAGCAATTCTTGAACTTGGCAATTGGAGGCTTTGACGTAAGCCTACAGTAGTTCTTGAAGATGGCAAAAGGAGGTTTTTATGGAAGCTTACAGTAGCTCTTGAAAATGATAAAAGGAAGTTTTGACGGAAGCCTACAGTAGTTCTTGAAGATGGAAAAAGGAGGCTTTGACGTAAGAATACACTAGTTCTTGAACATGGCAAAAGGAGGTTTTTACGGAAGCCTACAGTAGATCTTGAAGTTTATAAAAGTAAGATTTGACGGAAGCCTACAGTACTTTTTGGAGATGGCAAAAGGAGGGTTTGACGGAGGATTACCGCAGTTCTTGAAGATGGCAAAAGGAGGCTTTGACGGAGGCCTACAATAGTTCTTGAAGATGGAAAAAGGAGGCTTTGACGGAAGCTTACAGTAGTTCTTGAAGATGGTAAAAGGAGGTTTTTATGGAAGCCTACAGTAGTTCTTGAAGATGGCAAAAGGAGGCTTTGATGGAAGTCGACAGCAGTTCTTGAAGATGGCAAAAGGAGGCTTTCACGGAATTTTACAGTAGTTCTTGAAGATAAGAAAAAGAGGCTTTGATGGATGCCTACAGTAGTATTTGAAGATGGCAAAAGGACGTTTTTACAGAAGCCTACAGTAGTTTTTGAATGTGATAAAACGAAGTATTGACGGAGGCCTACAGTAGTTCTTGAAAATGGGAAAAGCAGGATTTCACTGAAGCCTACAGTAGTTTTTGAAGATAGCAAAATGAGGCATGGACGGAGGCCTACAGTAGTTTTGACGATAGCAAAAGGAGGCTTTGACGGAGGCCTACAGTAGTAATTGAAAATTAAAAAAGGAGGCTTTGACGGAAGCCTACAGTAGTTCTTGAAGATGGCAAAAGGAGGCTTTGACGGACGCCTACAGTAGTTCTTGAAGATGGCAAAAGGAGGCTTTGAGGAATGACTCTTGAATATGATAAAAGGAAGTTTTGACTGAGGCCTACAGTATTTCTTGAAAATTGAAAAATCAGGCTTTGATGGAAGCCTTCAATAGTTCTTGAAGATAGCAAAAGGACGCTTTGACGGAGGCCTACAGTAGTTCTTGAAAATTAAAAAAGGAGGCTTTGACGGAAGCCTACAGGAGTTCTTGGAGATGGGAAAAGGACGCTTTGAGGAAGGACTACAGCAATTCTTGAAGTTGGCAATAGGAGGCTTTGACGGAAGCTTACAGTAGTTTTTGAAGATGGCAAAAGGAGGTTTTTACGGAAGCCTACAGTAGTTCTTGAGATGATAAAAGGAAGTTTTGACAGAGGCCTACAGTAGTTCTTGAAAATGGAAAAATCAGGCTTTGACGGAAGCCTACAGAAGTTCTTGAAGATAGCAAAAGGAGGCTTGGACGGAAGCCTACAGTAGTTCTTGAAGATGGCAAAAGGAGGCTTTGACGGAAACCTACAGTAGTTCTTGAAGATGGCAAAAGGAGGCTTTGACGGAAGCCTACAGTAGTTCTTGAAGATGGCAAAAGGAGGCTTTGACGGAAGCCTACAGGAGTTCTTGAAGACTGCAAAATTAGGTTTTTACGGAACCTAAAGTAGCTCTTGAAGATAATAAAAGGAGGTTTTGACGGAAGCCTACAGTAGTTCTTGGAGATGGCAAAAGGAGGCTTTGAGGAACGACTACAGCAATTGTTGAAGTTGGTAATAGGAGGCTTTGACATAAACCTACAGTAGTTCTTGAAGATGGTAAAAGGAGGCTTTGATGGAATCCTATAGTAGTTCTTGGAGATGGCAAAAGGAGGCTTTGACGGACGCTTACAGTAGTTCTTGAAGATGAGAAAAGGAAGTTTTACAGAAGCCTACTGTAGCTCTTGAAGATGATAAAAGGAAGATTTGACAGAAGCCTACATTAGTTCTTGGAGATGGCAAAAGGAGGCTTTGACGGAAGCTTACAGTTGTTCTTGAAGGTGGAAAAAGGAGGCTTTGACGGAGGCCTACAGTAGTTCTTGAAGATGGAAAAAGGAGGCTTTGACGGAAGCTTACAGTAGTTCTTGAAGATGATAAAAGGAGTTTTTTATGGAAGCCTACAGTAGTTCTTGAAGATGATAAAAGAAGGTTTTTATGGAAGCCTACAGTAGTTCTTGAAGATGATAAAAGGAAATTTTGACGGACGCCTACAGTAGTTCTTGGAGATGGGAAAAGGAGGCTTTGACGGAGGCCTACAGTAGTTCTTGAAATTGGCATTTGGAGGGTTTCAGGGAAGCCGACAGCAGTTCGTGAAGTAGGAAAAAGGAGGCTTTGACAGAAGCCTACAGTAGTTCTTGAAGATGGCAAAAGGAGGCTTTGAGGAATGACTCTTGAATATGATAAAAGGAAGTTTTGACTGAGGCCTACAGTATTTCTTGAAAATTGAAAAATCAGGCTTTGACGGAAGCCTTCAATAGGTCTTGAAGATAGCAAAAGGAGGCTTTGACGGAGGCCTACAGTAGTTCTTGAAAATTAAAAAAGGAGGCTTTGACGGAAGCCTACAGGAGTTCTTGGAGATGGGAAAAGGACGCTTTGAGGAAGGACTACAGCAATTCTTGAAGTTGTCAATAGGAGGCTTTGACGGAAGCTTACAGTAGTTCTTCAAGATAGCAAAAGGAGGCTTTGACAGAAGCCTACAGTAGTTCTTTTTTTTTTTTATTGAAAATTTTTTAAATTTTACAAAAACAAATCCCCTTCCCATACCCCCCCCAACCCTACCTCACCGCCCCCCCTTCCCAACCTCCCAAACCCTCCCCTGGACTTCCCAGAGCTGAGTACAGGCTTAATTAAAAAAAATAAAAAATAAAAAACCTTAAAACACTTTTAAAACCAAACAAATTTAAATACAATCATCATTCTATATAAACTCCCTCCAAAAACACAAATTTAAACATTACTTTCTTTGAATATCTATATCTATAGTGTAAAATCTAATTTCTCCCTCTTTCTTTATCCTAAAACAAAAAAATAAACATATAAACCTTTGTTATACCATTAAAACTAAATACTCTTAAAAAACTTAAAGTAAATACATATTTCCTTCAATCTTCATAATCTTCTCTCCTATCCAAAAAGAAAAAACTTAAAAAACTTATAAGTCCTAAACAAATCTAAGCACATTTAGTTAAACAAATTATTTTCTCTTAAAAATATTAATAATAATATTTAAAAACTAGAAACACTTTTAAATCCTAAACAAATCTAAATACAATCATCATTCTATATAAACTCCCTCCAAAAACACAAATTTAAACATTACTTTCTTTCCTAAACAAATCTAGACATTTAATTAAACAAATTATTTTCTCTTAAAAATATTAATAATATTTAAAAACCAAATTTAAGCATACTTAAAACTTGAACAAGTTATACTCCCTTCAAAACACGAATTTAAACATTACTTAAAATTTAAAACATTAGAATCCCCTCACTAAAATGAACAA
This sequence comes from Crotalus helleri, assembly GCA_024509115.1. Lineage (NCBI taxonomy): Eukaryota > Metazoa > Chordata > Lepidosauria > Squamata > Viperidae > Crotalus > Crotalus helleri. The sequence goes on along the minus strand of JAKSXO010000028.1, from coordinate 154,610 downwards.
ATTATAATCCCATAACAAATTCCATCCATAAGAAACTCCATCCTTATCAATCTCAATTATACTAGTGTCATTATTATCAGTCTCAGTTATCCATTGTCATCGATCCTCGTATCATACTCAAGAGAAATGCTGCAAATTCTGCCTTAGAAGACTGCTCCAAAATTCCTGAATCTCCCAACGACTCCGGAGCCTTCCCAACTTCCATTTCAGACAGCAGTTCCACCCTTGAAGCCAAAATTCCTGAATCTCCCATCGACTCCGAAGCCAATACAGGTAAGGGTTCCAATTCCTCCTTGTGTTGGTCTTTACAATTATAAGTTGTACAAGTTATCCTCTACCCGTTCCTCTCTTGTTGATGCCCCTCAAACTGAGATTTCCCAGTTTCCATTTCAGGCAGCAATTCCACCCTTGAAGATTGCTTCAAAAACTTTGTAGGTTTAACATCTCCCAGAGATTCAGAAACCACTGAATATGAAACTTCCTTAACCTTCTTCTGTTGCTGCTTTTCTTTGGAATTGTATGCTGCACAAGTTGTCTTCTGCTCCTCAACCTGGACTTGTTGAGGCCTCTCACACAAAGATTCGCCAGTTTTCATAAATATAGGCTCTTCAAACTGTAATTCTACATTCTTTTCTTCCAAAGCTTTAAACTTAATAGATGGCGATGCACATACCCCCAAGACCGAAGTATAAAAATCTTTTGCTTGAGAAACAGTATTAAGTCTATAACATGTCCCCAGGTAGTTCACCACCATTCCAGTCGGAACATCCCATCTGAATAGAATTTTTCTCTTTTTAAGTTCATTTGCTAGAAAAGCAAACTCCTTTCTTCTTCTTAAAATTTTAGATGGGATCTCCTTAAAAATTATAACATCTTGTGAAGCAATTTGAAATCTCTTCTTATAATAGGCTTGCACAATTTCATTGCGTAAAGATCTTTTACCAAAGTAAATTACCACATCTCTTGGCAGATTCTTCTGTGCTGCCACCACAGAGTTAACCCTAAATAATTTTTCAATTTCACTAAGTATTCCCTCTTTTTCTTTATTCAAAATCAATGCAAAGTCCTTTGCAACCATCTCTTTCAGATCTCCCTGCAAAGACTCTCCCAGGCCTCTAATTCTTAAGGCATATTCCATTTGTCCATATTGAAGCATAAGAATCTCATTTTCCATTTCTTTTTCCATACTTTCAATTTTCCCCTCCATTATGTCCACTTTTTCATCTACCTCTTCCACATGGGAGTTCACCTTTTCAAGAACAGAAGCAACTCCTTCTAAAGCCAAAACAAAATCTTGTCTCAAGATCTTATTATTTTCCTCTAAAATCTTTTTCATTTCTGCCCTAATTTGAATTATAACATCTCCCATCATGTCTTGCAAATCCTTCATAGTTATTAGCTGACCCCCAGAAGAGGGTGAAACTGTTGATTTAGAAGCTGTAGAAATCCCTGGACGCTTTGGAGCCATCTTAAAGAAAAACCTTTAGTCCTTCTTAAAAAATTATAAAAATTCCTTCAAAAATCATAACTCCCTCCAAAGAAGGTCATTATAATATAAAAAAAAAAGGAAGAGAAAAGGAATTAAAAAAAAGCTTTACTCCTTCTTAAAAATTACAAAAATTAAACAGAAAAAAGTCCTTCAAAAAAGGATCATACAATAAAAAGAAGGGAGTTCAAAAAAAAAAAAAAGGGGAGAAGAAAAAAAATAATTAAAAAGAAAAAGTCCGTTCCAAAAAAAAAATACTTAGAGATACCAAAAACAACCATTCCAATCATAAGAAAATAAAAAGGGAAAGGGAAAGAAAAAAAAGAGAAACACCAAAAAACCTGCCGGTCAGCATTCTAACTTCAGAAAAAAAAACACCGAGAGATTTGCCGATCGCCATTTTACTTTCCCTTTCAACAAAGAAAAAAAAATAAAAAGAGAGAATAAAGATAGAAACAAGTCTTAAAACTTAAAATCCAAATAAATCAAAGAAAGCAAAAACTAAATCCTCTACTCAGCTCTGTCCGTTTATAAAAAAAAAAACAACTCACCAGTTCTCTTTAAGCACGGAGGTGTTTGCAGCGGCTCGTTTTGTCCCTGAGGACAAAAACAGCTGGGAAGCGGAGACAAGTCTGAACTCCGTGGGAGCACTCCTTTCACCCCCCCAAAAAAAACTTGGGGGGTGCAAAAGAGGCTCTACCACTATTCAGACACTCTCTACCCCCCCTTTGCCCGGAAGGGGGATTTTGAACCGCTGAACAGCTGGTGTCTGCTGTTCATAGCGGTTCTTACACTTACCCAGGAGAGACGGCTACAAAGTAGCCGCCATCGCGCGCGCAAAATCCACCGGAAGTCAGAAGCCTATAGTAGTACTTGAAAATGGGAAAAGGACGCTTTCACGGAAGCCTACAGTAGTTCTTGAAGATTGAAAAAGGAGGCTTTGAGGAACGATTGCAGCAATTCTTGAAGTTGGCAATAGGAGACTTTGATGGAAGCCTACAGTAGTTCTTGAAGATGGCAAAAGGAGGCTTTGACGTAAGCATACAGTAGTTCTTCAAGATGGCAATAGGAGGCTTTGACGGAACCCTACAGTAGTTCTTGAAAATTGCAAAAGGAGGCTTTCATGGAGGCCTACAGTAGTTCTTGATGATGGGGAAAGGACGTTTTCATGGAAGCCAAAAGTTGTTCTTGAAGATGGCAAAATGAGGCTTTGATGGAAGCCGACAGCAGTTCTTGAAGACGGCAAAAGGACGCTTTCACGGAATCCTACAGTAGTTCTTGAAGATGAGAAAAACAGGCTTTGACGGAGGCCTACAGTGGTTCTTGAAAATGAAAAAATCAGACTTTCACGGAAGCCTACAGTAGTTCTTGAAGATAGCAAAAGGAGGCTTAGACGGAGGCCTACAGTAGTTCTTGAAGATAGTAAAAGGAGGCTTTGACGGAGGCCTACAGTAGTTTTTGAAGATTGAAAAAAGAGGCTTTGACGGTAGTCTACAGTAGTTCTTGGAGATGACAAAAGGAGGCTTTGAGGAACGACTACAGCAATTCTTGAACTCGGCAATTGGAGGCTTTGACGTAAGCCTACAGTAGTTCTTGAAGATGGCAAAAGGAGGTTTTTATGGAAGCCTACAGTAGCTCTTGAAAATGATAAAAGGAAGTTTTGACGGAAGCCTACAGTAGTTCTTGAAGATGGAAAAAGGAGGCTTTGACGTAAGAATACACTAGTTCTTGAAGATGGCAAAAGGAGGTTTTTACGGAAGCCTACAGTAGCTCTTGAAGTTTATAAAAGCAAGATTTGACGGAAGCCTACAGTACTTTTTGGAGATGGCAAAAGGAGGGTTTGACGGAGGATTACCGCAGTTCTTGAAGATGGCAAAAGGAGGCTTTGAGGGAGGCCTACAATACTTCTTGAAGATGGAAAAAGGAGGCTTTGACGGAAGCTTACAGTAGTTCTTGAAGATGATAAAAGGAGGTTTTTATGGAAGCCTACAGTAGTTCTTGAAGATGGCAAAAGGAGGCTTTGATGGAAGTCGACAGCAGTTCTTGAAGATGGCAAAAGGAGGCTTTCACGGAATTTTTCAGTAGTTCTTGAAGATAAGAAAAAGAGGCTTTGATGGATGCCTACAGTAGTATTTGAAGATGGCAAAAGGAGGTTTTTACAGAAGCCTACAGTAGTTTTTGAATGTGATAAAACGAAGTATTGACGGAGGCCTACAGTAGTTCTTGAAAATGGGAAAAGCAGGATTTCACTGAAGCCTACAGTAGTTTTGACGATAGCAAAAGGAGGCTTTGACGGAGGCCTACAGTAGTAATTGAAAATTAAAAAAGGAGGCTTGGACGGAAGCCTAAATTAGTTCTTGGAGATGGCAAAAAGACGCTTTGAGGAAGGACTACAGCAATTCTTGAAGTTGTCAATAGGAGGCTTTGACAGAAGCTTACAGTAGTTCTTGAAGATGGCAAAAGGAGGTTTTTACGGAAGCCTACAGTAGTTCTTGAGATGATAAAAGGAAGTTTTGACAGAGGCCTACAGTAGTTCTGGAAAATGGAAAAATCAGGCTTTGATGGAAGCCTACAGCAGTTCTTGAAGATAGCAAAAGGAGGCTTGGACGGAGGCCTACATTAGTTCTTCAAGATAGCAAAAGGAGGCTTTGACGGAAGCCTACAGTAGTTCTTGAAGATGGCAAAAGTACGCTTTCACGGAAGCCTACAGTAGTTCTTGAAGATGGCAATAGGAGGCTTTGACGGAAGCCTACAGTAGTTCTTGAAGACGGCAAAATTAGGTTTTTACGGAACCTAAAGTAGCTCTTGAAGATGATAAAAGGAAGTTTTGACAGAGGCCTACAGTAGTTCTGGAAAATGGAAAAATCAGGCTTTGACGGAAGCCTACAGCAGTTCTTGAAGAAAGCAAAAGGAGGCTTGGACGGAGGCCTACATTAGTTCTTCAAGATAGCAAAAGGAGGCTTTGACGGAAGCCTACAGTAGTTCTTGAAGATGGGAAAAGGAGGCTTTCACGGAAGCCTACAGTAGTTCTTGAAGATGGCAATGGGAGGCTTTGACGGAAGCCTACAGTAGTTCTTGAAGACGGCAAAATTAGGTTTTTACGGAACCTAAAGTAGCTCTTGAAGATGATAAAAGGAAGTTTTGACGGAAGCCTACAGTAGTTCTTGGAGATGGCAAAAGGAGGCTTTGAGGAACGACTACAGCAATTCTTGAAGTTGGTAATAGGAGGCTTTGACGGAAACCTACAGTAGTTCTTGAAGATGGTAAACGGAGGTTTTGATGGAATCCTATAGTAGTTCTTGGAGATGGCAAAAGGAGACTTTGACGGACGCTTACAGTACTTCTTGAAGATGATAAAAGGAGGTTTTACGGAAGCCTACAGTAGCTCTTGAAGATGATAAAAGGAAGATTTGACAGAAGCCTACATTAGTTCTTGGAGATGGCAAAAGGAGGCTTTGACAGAAGCTTACAGTAGTTCTTGAAGGTGGAAATGGAGGCTTTGACGGAGGCCTACAGTAGTTCTTGAAGATGGAAAAAGGAGGCTTTGACGGAAGCTTACAGTAGTTCTTGAAGATGATAAAAGGAGGTTTTTATGGAAGCCTACAGTAGTTCTTGAAGATGATAAAAGGAATTTTTGATGGATGCCTACAGTAGTTCTTGGAGATGGCAAAAGGACACTTTGACGGAGGCCTACAGTAGTTCTTGAAATTGGCAATTGGAGGGTTTCAGGGAAGCCGACAGCAGTTCTTGAAGTAGGCAAAAGGAGGCTTTGACGGAAGCCTACAGTAGTTCTTGAAGATGGCAAAAGGAGGCTTTGAGGAATGACTCTTGAATATGATAAAAGGAAGTTTTGACTGAGGCCTAAATTATTTCTTGAAAATTGAAAAATCAGGCTTTGACGGAAGCCTACAATAGTTCTTGAAGATAGCAAAAGGAGGCTTGGACGGAGGCCTACAGTTGTTCTTGAAGATTGAAAAAGGAGGCTTTGACGGAAGCCTACAGTAGTTCTTGAAGACGGCAAAAGGAGGCTTTGATGTAAGCCTACAGGAGTTCTTGAATACGGCAAAATTAGGTTTTTACGGAACCTAAAGTAGCTCTTGAAGATGATAAAATGAAGTTCTGACGGAAGCCTACAGTAGTTCTTGGATATGGCAAAAGGAGGCTTTGAGGAAGGACTACAGTAACTCTTGAAGTTGGCATTAGGAGGCTTTGACTGAAGCCTACAGTAGTTCTTGAAGATGGCAAAAGGAGGCTTTGACGTATGCCTACAGGAGTTCTTGAAGACGGCAAAATTAGGTTTTTACGGAACCTAAGGTAGCTCTTGAAGATGATAACAGCAGATTTTTACGGACGCGTACAGTAGTTCTTGGAGATAGCAAAAGGAGGCTTTGAGGAACGACTACAGCAATTCTTGAAGATGGCAATAGGAGGCTTTGACGGAAGCCTACAGTAGTTTTCGAAGATGGTAAAAAGAAGATTTGAGGGAAGCCTACAGTATTTCTTGAAGATGGCAAAAGGAGGCTTTGACGGAAGCCTACAGTAGTTCTTGAAGGTGGAAAAAGGAGGCGTTGACAGAGGCCTATAGTAGTTCTTGAAGATGGAAAAAGGAGGCTTTGACGGAAGACTACAGTAGTTCTTGAAGTTGACAATTGGAAGGTTTTAGGGAAGCCGAAAGCAGTTCTTGAATATGGCAAAAGGAGGCTTTGATGGAAGCCTACAGTAGTTCTTGAAATTGGCAATTCGAGGGTTTAAGGGAAGCCGACAGCAGTTTTTGAAGATGGCAAAAGGAGGCTTTGATGGAAGCCTACAGTAGTTCTTGAAGATGGCAAAAGGAGGCTTTGACGGAAGCCTACAGTAGTTCTTGAAGATGGCAAAAGGAGGCTTTGACGGAAGCCTACAGTAGTTCTTGAAGATGGCAAAAGGAGGCTTTGACGGAAGCCTACAGTAGTTCTTGAAGATGGCAAAAGGAGGCTTTGACGTAAGCCTACAGGAGTTCTTGAAGACGGCAAAATTAGGTTTTTACGGAACCTAAAGTAGCTCTTGAAGATAATAAAAGGAGGTTTTGACGGAAGCCTACAGTAGTTCTTGGAGATGGCAAAAGGAGGCTTTGAGGAACGAATACAGCAATTGTTGAAGTTCGTAATAGGAGGCTTTGACGGAAACCTACAGTAGTTCTTGAAGATGGTAAAAGGAGGCTTTGATGGAATCCTATAGTAGTTCTTGGAGATGGCAAAAGGAGGCTTTGACGGACGCTTACAGTAATTCTTGAAGATGATAAAAGGAGGTTTTACAGAAGCCTACAGTAGCTCTTGAAGATGATAAAAGGAAGATTTGACAGAAGCCTACATTAGTTCTTGGAGATGGCAAAAGGAGGCTTTGACGGAAGCTTACAGTAGTTCTTGAAGATGATAAAAGGAGGTTTTTATGGAAGCCTACAGTAGTTCTTGAAGATGATAAAAGGAGGTTTTTATGGAAGCCTACAGTAGTTCTTGAAGATGATAAAAGGAATTTTTGATGGACGCCTACAGTAGTTCTTGGAGATGGGAAAAGGAGGCTTTGACGGAGGCATACAGTAGTTCTTGAAATTGGCATTTGGAGGGTTTCAGGGAAGCCGACAGCAGTTCGTGAAGTAGGAAAAAGGAGGCTTTGACAGAAGCCTACAGTAGTTCTTGGACATGGCAAAAGTAGGCTTTGAGGAAGGACTACAGCAATTCTTGAAGTTGGCAATAGGAGGCTTTGACGGAAGCCTACAGTAGTTCTTGAAGACGATAAAAGGAAGTTTTGATGGAAGCCTACAGTAGTTCTTGGAGATGGCAAAAGGAGGATTTGACGGAGGTTTACAGTAGTTCTTGAAGATGATAAAAGGAGGTTTTTATGAAAGCCTACAGTAGTTCTTGAAGATGATAAAAGGAATTTTTGATGGACGCCTACAGTAGTTCTTGGAGATGGCAAAATGAGACTTTGACGGAGGCCTACAGTAGTTCTTGAAATTGGCAATTGGAGGGTTTCAGGGAAGCCGACAGCAGTTCTTGAAGTAGGCAAAAGGAGGCTTTGACGGAAGCCTACAGTAGTTCTTGAAGATGGCAAAAGGAGGCTTTGAGGAATGACTCTTGAATATGATAAAAGGAAGTTTTGACTGAGGCCTAAATTATTTCTTGAAAATTGAAAAATCAGGCTTTGACGGAAGCCTACAATAGTTCTTGAAGATAGCAAAAGGAGGCTTGGACGGAGGCCTACAGTTGTTCTTGAAGATAGCAAAAGGAGGCTTGGACGGAGGCCTACAGTAGTTCTTGAAGATTGAAAAAGGAGGCTTTGACGGAAGCCTACAGGAGTTCTTGAAGATGGCAAAAGGAGGCTTTGATGTAAGCCTACAGGAGTTCTTGAATACGGCAAAATTAGGTTTTTACGGAACCCAAAGTAGCTCTTGAAGATGATAAAACGAAGTTGTGACGGAAGCCTACAGTAGTTCTTGGATATGGCAAAAGGAGGCTTTGAGGAAGGACTACAGTAACTCTTGAAGTTGACATTAGGAGGCTTTGACTGAAGCCTACAGTAGTTCTTGAAGATGGCAAAAGGAGGCTTTGACGTAGGCCTACAGGAGTTCTTGAAGACGGCAAAATTAGGTTTTTACGGAACCTAAGGTAGCTCTTGAAGATGATAAAAGGAAGTTTTGATGGAAGCTTACAGTAGTTCTTGAAGATGATAACAGCAGATTTTTACGGACGCGTACAGAAGTTCTTGGAGATAGCAAAAGGAGGCTTTGAGGAACGACTACAGCAATTCTTGAAGTTGGCAATAGGAGGCTTTGACTGAAGCCTACAGTAGTTTTCGAAGATGGTAAAAAGAAGATTTGAGGGAAGCCTACAGTATTTCTTGAAGATGGCAAAAGGAGGCTTTGACGGAAGCCTACAGTAGTTCTTGAAGGTGGAAAAAGGAGGCTTTGACAGAGGCCTATAGTAGTTCTTGAAGATAGAAAAAGGAGGCTTTGATGGAAGACTACAGTAGTTCTTGAAGATGGAAAATGGAGGCTTTGACGGAAGCCGACAGTATTTCTTGAAGTTGGCAATTGGAAGGTTTTAGGGAAGCCGAAAGCAGTTCTTGAATATGACAAAAGGAGGCTTTGATGGAAGCCTACAGTAGTTCTTGAAATTGGCAATTCGAGGGTTTCTGGGAAGCCGACAGCAGTTCTTGAAGATGGAAAAAAGGAGGCTTTGATGGAAGCCTACAGTAGTTCTTGAAGATGATAAAAGGAGGCTTTGAGGAATGACTCTTGAATATGATAAAAGGAAGTTTTGACTGAGGCCTACAGTATTTCTTGAAAATTGAAAAATCAGGCTTTGACGGAAGCCTTCAATAGTTCTTGAAGATAGCAAAAGGAGGCTTTGACGGAGGCCTACAGTAGTTCTTGAAAATTAAAAAAGGAGGCTTTGACGGAAGCCTACAGGAGTTCTTGGAGATGGGAAAAAGACGCTTTGAGGAAGGACTACAGCAATTCTTGAAGTTGGCAATAGGAGGCTTTGACGGAAGCTTACAGTAGTTTTTGAAGATGGCAAAATGAGGTTTTTACGGAAGCCTACAGTAGTTCTTGAGATGATAAAAGGAAGTTTTGACAGAGGCCTACAGTAGTTCTTGAAAATGGAAAAATCAGGCTTTGACGGAAGCCTAAAGCAGTTCTTGAAGATAGCAAAAGGAGGCTTGGACGGAAGCCTACAGTAGTTCTTGAAGATGGCAAAAGGAGGCTTTGACGGATGCCTACAGTAGTTCTTCAAGATGGCAAAAGGAGGCTTTGAAGAACGACTACAGGAATTCTTGAAGTTGGCAAAGGGAGGCTTTGACGGAAGCCTACAGTAGTTCTTGAAGGTGGAAAAAGGAGGCTTTGACAGAGGCCTATAGTAGTTCTTGAAGATAGAAAAAGGAGGCTTTGATGGAAGACTACAGTAGTTCTTGAAGATGGAAAATGGAGGCTTTGACGGAAGCCGACAGTATTTCTTGAAGTTGGCAATTGGAAGGTTTTAGGGAAGCCGAAAGCAGTTCTTGAATATGACAAAAGGAGGCTTTGATGGAAGCCTACAGTAGTTCTTGAAATTGGCAATTCGAGGGTTTCTGGGAAGCCGACAGCAGTTCTTGAAGATGGAAAAAAGGAGGCTTTGATGGAAGCCTACAGTAGTTCTTGAAGATGATAAAAGGAGGCTTTGAGGAATGACTCTTGAATATGATAAAAGGAAGTTTTGACTGAGGCCTACAGTATTTCTTGAAAATTGAAAAATCAGGCTTTGACGGAAGCCTTCAATAGTTCTTGAAGATAGCAAAAGGAGGCTTTGACGGAGGCCTACAGTAGTTCTTGAAAATTAAAAAAGGAGGCTTTGACGGAAGCCTACAGGAGTTCTTGGAGATGGGAAAAAGACGCTTTGAGGAAGGACTACAGCAATTCTTGAAGTTGGCAATAGGAGGCTTTGACGGAAGCTTACAGTAGTTTTTGAAGATGGCAAAATGAGGTTTTTACGGAAGCCTACAGTAGTTCTTGAGATGATAAAAGGAAGTTTTGACAGAGGCCTACAGTAGTTCTTGAAAATGGAAAAATCAGGCTTTGACGGAAGCCTAAAGCAGTTCTTGAAGATAGCAAAAGGAGGCTTGGACGGAAGCCTACAGTAGTTCTTGAAGATGGCAAAAGGAGGCTTTGACGGATGCCTACAGTAGTTCTTCAAGATGGCAAAAGGAGGCTTTGAAGAACGACTACAGGAATTCTTGAAGTTGGCAAAGGGAGGCTTTGACGTAAGCATACAGTAGTTCTTGAAGATGGAAAAAGGAGGTTTTGACGGATGCCTACAGTAGTTCTTTAAGATGGCAAAAGGAGGCTTTCACTTAAGAATACAATAGTTCTTCAAGATGATAAATAGAAGTTTTGACGGAGGCCTACAGTAGTTCTTGAGGATGGAAAAAGGAGGCTTTGATAGAAGCCTACAGTAGTTCCTGGAGATGGCAAAAGGAGGCTTTGACAGAAGCCTGCAGTAGTTCTTGAAGATGGCAAAAGGAGGCTTTGACGTAAGCCTACAGGAGTTCTTGAAGACGGCAAAATTAGGTTTTTACGGAACCTAAAGTAGCTCTTGAAGATAATAAAAGGAGGTTTTGACGGAAGCCTACAGTAGTTCTTGGAGATGGCAAAAGGAGGCTTTGAGGAACGACTACAGCAATTGTTGAAGTTGGTAATAGGAGGCTTTGACGGAAACCTACAGTAGTTCTTGAAGATGTCAAAAGGAGGCTTTGACGTAAGCATACAGTAGTTCTTCAAGGTGGCAAAAGGAGATTTTGACCGAGGCCTACAGTAGTTCTTGAAGATGGCAAAAGGACGCATTCATGGAATCCTACAGTAGTTCTTGAAGATGAGAAAAAAAGGCTTTGAGGGAGGCCTACAGTAGTTATTGAAATTGGCAATTGGAGGGTTTCAGGGAAGGCGACAGCAGTTCTTGAAGTAGGCCAAAGGAGGCTTTGACGGAAGCCTACAGTAGTTCTTGGAAATGGCAAAAGGAGGCTTTGAGGAACGACTACAGCAATACTTGAAGATGGCAATAGGAGGCTTTGATGGAAGCCTACAGTAGTTCTTGAAGATGGCAAAAGGAGGCTTTGATGTAAGCATACAGTAGTTCTTGAAGATGGCAAAAGGAGGTTTTGACGGAGGCCTACAGTAGTTCTTGAAGATGGCAAAAGGAGGCTTTCATGGAGGCCTACAGTAGTTCTTGAAGATGATAAAAGGAGGTTTTTACGGAATCTAATGTAGGTCTGGAAGATGATAAAAGGAAGTTTTGACTGAAGCCTACAGTAGTTCTTGGAGATGGCAAAAGGAGGCTTTGAGGAAGGACTACAGCAATTCTTGAAGTTGGCAATAGGAGGCTTTGACGGAAGCCTACAGTAGTTCTTGAAGATGGCAATTGGAGGGTTTCAGTGAAGCCGACAGCAGGTCTTGAAGTAGGCAAAAGGAGGCTTTGACGGAAGACTACAATAGTTCTTCAAGATGATAAATAGAAGTTTTGACGGAGGCCTACAGTAGTTCTTGAGGATGGAAAAAGGAGGCTTTGATAGAAGCCTACAGTAGTTCCTGGAGATGGCAAAAGGAGGCTTTGACATAAGCCAACAGTATTTCTTGAAGATGGCAAAAGGTGGTTTTGATGGAGGCCTACAGTAGTTCTTGAAGATTGCAAAAGGAGGCTTTCATGGAGGCCTACAGTAGTTCTTGAAGATGGCAAAGGAGGTTTTCATGGAAGCTGAAAGTAGTTCTTGAAGATGGCAAAAGGAGGCTTTGATGGAAGCCGACAGCAGTTCTTAAAGATGGCAATAGGAGGCTTTGACGGAAGCCTACAGTAGGTCTTGAAGTTTGCAAAAGGAGGATTTGACGTAAGCCTATAGGAGTTCCTGAAGACTGCAAAATTAGGTTTTTACGGAACCTAAAGTAGGTCTTGAAGATGATAAAAGGAGGCTTTGACAGAAGCCTACAGTAGTTTTTGAAATTGGCAATTGGAGGGTTTCAGGGAAGGCGACAGCAGTTCTTGAAGTAGGCAAAAGGAGGCTTTGACGGAAGCCTACAGTAGTTCTTGAAGATGGCAAAAGGAGGCTTTGAGGAATGACTACAGCAAATCTTGAAGTTGGCAATAGGAGGCTTTGATGGAAGTCTACAGTAGTTCTTTAAGATGGCAAAAGGAGGCTTCGACGGATGGCTACAGTAGTTCTTGAAGATGGCAAAAGGAGGTTTTTACGGAGGCCTACAGTAGTTGTTGAAGATGGCGAAAGGTGGTTTTCATGCATGCTGAAAGTAGTTCTTGAAGATGGCCAAAGGAGTTTTTGATGGAAGCCGACAGCAGTTCGTGAAGATGCAAAAGGAGGCTTTCACGGAATCCTACAGTAGTTCTTGAAGATGAGAAAAAGAGGCTTTGACGGAAGCCTACAGTAGTTCTTGGAGATGGCAAAAGGAGGCTTTGAGGAACGACTACAGCAATTGTTGAAGTTGGTAATAGGAGGCTTTGACGGAAACCTACAGTAGTTCTTGAAGATGTCAAAAGGAGGCTTTGACGTAAGCATACAGTAGTTCTTCAAGGTGGCAAAAGGAGATTTTGACCGAGGCCTACAGTAGTTCTTGAAGATGGCAAAAGGACGCATTCATGGAATCCTACAGTAGTTCTTGAAGATGAGAAAAAAAGGCTTTGAGGGAGGCCTACAGTAGTTATTGAAATTGGCAATTGGAGGGTTTCAGGGAAGGCGACAGCAGTTCTTGAAGTAGGCCAAAGGAGGCTTTGCCGGAAGCCTACAGTAGTTCTTGGAAATGGCAAAAGGAGGCTTTGAGGAACGACTACAGCAATACTTGAAGATGGCAATAGGAGGCTTTGATGGAAGCCTACAGTAGTTCTTGAAGATGGCAAAAGGAGGTTTTACGGAAGCCTACAGTAGCTCTTGAAGATGATAAAAGGAAGTATTGACAGAAGCCTACAGTAGTTCTTGGAGATGCCAAAAGGAGGTTTGACGGAAGACTACAGGAGTTCTTCAAGATGGCAAAAGGAGGCTTTGACGGAGGCCTACAGTAGTTCTTGAAGATGGAAAAAGGAGGCTTTGACGGAAGCCTACGATAGTTCTTGGAGATGGCAAAAGGAGGCTTTGAGGAACGACTACAGCAATTCTTGAAGTTGGCAATAGGAGGCTTTGACGGGAGCCTACAGTATTTCTAAGACATGGCAAAAGGAGGCTTTGAGGAACGACTACAGCAATTCTTGACTTTGGCAATAGGAGGGTTTGACGGAAGCCTACAGCAGTTCTTGAAGTAGGCAAAAGGAGGCTTTGACGGAACCATACAGTAGTTCTTGAAGATGGCAAAAGGAGGTTTTTACTGAAGCCTACAGTAGTTCTTGAAGATGATAAACGAAGTTTTGACGGAGGCCTACAGTAGTTCTTGAAAATGGAAAAATCAGGCTTTGACGGAAGCCTACAGTAGTTCTTGAAGATGGCAAAAGGAGGCTTTGACAGAGGATTACCGCAGTTCTTGAAGATGGCAAAAGGAGGCTTTGACGGAAGCCTACTGTAGTTCTTGAAGATGGCAAAAGGAGATTTATACGGAGGCCTACAGTAGTTCTTGAAGATGGAAAAAGGAGGCTTTGATGGAGGCCTACATTAGTTCTTGAAATTGGCAATTGGAGGGTTTCAGGGAAGCCGACAGCAGTTCTTGAAGTAGGCAAAATGAGGCTTGACGGAAGCCTACAGTAGTTCTTGAAGATGGCAAAAGGAGGTTTGACGGAGGCGTACAGTAGTTCTTGAAGTAGGCAAAATGAGGCTTGACGGAAGCCTAAAGTAGTTCTTGAAGATGGCAAAAGGAGGCTTTGACAGAAGCCTACAGAACTTCTTGAAGATAGCAAAAGGAGGTTTGACGGAGGCGTACAGTAGTTCTTGAAGATTGCAAAAGGAGGTTTTTACGGAAGCCTACAGTAGTTCTTCAATATGATAAAAGGAAGTTTTGACGGAGGCCTACAGTAGTTCTTGAAAATGGAAAATTCAGGCTTTGACGGAAGCCTACAGTAGTTCTTGGAGATGGCAAAAGAAGTCTTTGAGGAAGGACTACAGCAAGTCTTCAAGTTGGCAATAGGAGGTTTTTACGGAAGCCTACAGTAGCTCTTGAAGATGATAAAACGAAGTTTTGACAGAAGCCTACAATAGTTCATGGAGAAGGCAAAAGGAGGCTTTGACGGAAGACTACAGTAGTTCTTGAAGATGGAAAAAGGAGGCTTTGATGGAAGCTTACAGTAGTTCTTGAAGATGATAAAAGGAGGTTTTTATGGAAGCCTACAGTAATTCTTGAACATGATAAAAGGAAGTTTTTATGGAAGCCTACAGTAGTTCTTGAAGATGATAAAAGGAGGCTTTGACGGAGGCCTACAGTAGTTCTTGAAATTGGCAATTGGAGGGTTTCGGGGAAGCCGAGAGCAGTTCTTGAAAATGGAAAAATCAGGCTTTGACGGAAGCCTACAGTATTTCTAGGAGATGGCAAAAGGAGGCCTTGAGGAACGACAACAGCAATTCTTGAAGATGGCAAAAGGAGGCTTTGACGGAAGCCTACTGTAGTTCTTGAAGATGGCAAAAGGAGCTTTATACGGAGGCCTACAGTAGTTCTTGAAGATGGAAAAAGGAGGCTTTGATGGAGACCCACATTAGTTCTTGAAATTGGCAATTGGAGGGTTTCAGGGAAGCCGACAGCAGTTCTTGAAGTAGGCAAAATGAGGCTTGACGGAAGCCTACAGTAGTTCTTGAAGATGGCAAAAGGAGGCTTTGACAGAAGCCTACAGTAGTTCTTGAAATTGGCAATTGGAGGGTTTCAGGGAAGGTGACAGCAGTTCTTGAATTAGGCAAAAGGAGGCTTTGACGGAAGCCTACAGTAGTTCTTGAAGATGGCAAAAGGAGGCTTTGAGGAATGACTACAGCAATTCTTGAAGTTGGCAATAGGAGGCTTTGATGGAAGTCTACAGTAGTTCTTTAAGATGGCAAAAGGAGGCTTCGACGTAAAATACAGTAGTCCTTCAAGATGGCAAAAGGAGGTTTTTATGGAAGCCTACAGTAGCTCTTGAAGATGATAAAACGAAGTTTTGAAGGAAGCCTACAATAGTTCATGGAGAAGGCAAAAGGAGGTTTTGACGGAGGCCTACAGTAGTTGTTGAAGATGGCGAAAGGTGGTTTTCATGCAAGCTGAAACTAGTTCTTGAAGATGGCCAAAGGAGTCTTTGATGGAAGCCGACAGCAATTCGTGAAGATGGCAAAAGGCGGCTTTCACGGAATCCTATAGTAGTTCTTGAAGATGAGAAAAAGAGGCTTTGACGGATGGCTACAGTAGTTCTTCAAGATGGCAAAAGGAGGTTTTTACGGAAGCCTACAGTAGTTCTTCAATATGATAAAAGGAAGTTTTGACGGAGGCCTATAGTAGTTCTTGAAAATGGAAAATTCAGGCTTTGACGGAAGCCTACAGTAGTTCTTGGAGATGGCAAAAGAAGTCTTTGAGGAAGGACTACAGCAATTCTTCAAGTTGGCAAAAGGAGGTTTTTACGGAAGCCTACAGTAGCTCTTGAAGATGATAAAACGAAGTTTTGACAGAAGCCTACAATAGTTCATGGAGAAGGCAAAAGGAGGCTTTGACGGAAGACTACAGTAGTTCTTGAAGATGGCAAAAGGAGGACTTGAGGAACGACAACAGCAATTCTTGAAGTTGGCAATAGGAGTCTTTGATGGAGGATTACCGCAGTTCTTGAAGATGGCAAAAGGAGGCTTTGAGGGAGGATTACCGCAGTCCTTGAAGATGGCAAAAGGAGGCTTTGACGGAAGCCTACAGTACTTCTTGAAGATGGAAAAAGGAGGCTTTGATGGAAGCTTACAGTAGTTCTTGAAGATGATAAAAGGAGGTTTTACGGAAGCCTACAGTAGGTCTTGAAGATGATAAAAGGAAGATTTGACAGAAGCCTACATTAGTTCTTGGAGATGGCAAAAGGAGGCTTTGACGGAAGCTTACAGTAGTTCTTGAAGGTGGAAATGTAGGCTTTGACGGAGGCCTACAGTAGTTCTTGAAGATGGAAAAAGGAGGCTTTGACGGAAGCTTACAGTAGTTCTTGAAGATGATAAAAGGAGGTTTTTATGGAAGCCTACAGTAGTTCTTGAAGATGATAAAAGGAATTTTTGATGGACGCCTACAGTAGTTCTTGGAGATGGCAAAAGGAGACTTTGACGGAGGCCTACAGTAGTTCTTGAAATTGGCAATTGGAGGGTTTCAGGGAAGCCGACAGCAGTTCTTGAAGTAGGCAAAAGGAGGCTTTGACGGACGCCTACAGTAGTTCTTGAAGATGGCAAAAGGAGGCTTTGACGTAAGCCTACAGGAGTTCTTGAAGACGGCAAAATTAGGTTTTTACGGAACCTAAAGTAGCTCTTGAAGATAATAAAAGGAGGTTTTGACGGAAGCCTACAGTAGTTCTTGGAGATGGCAAAAGGAGGCTTTGAGGAACGACTACAGCAATTGTTGAAGTTGGTAATAGGAGGCTTTGACAGAAACCTACAGTAGTTCTTGAAGATGGTAAAAGGAGGCTTTGATGGAATCCTATAGTAGTTCTTGGAGATGGCAAAAGGAGGCTTTGACGGACGCTTACAGTAGTTCTTGAAGATGAGAAACGGAGGTTTTACAGAAGCCTACAGTAGCTCTGGGAGATGATAAAAGGAAGATTTGACAGAAGCCTACAGTAGTTCTTGAAGATGGCAAAAGGAGGTTTTTACGGAAGCCTACAGTAGTTCTTGAGATGATAAAAGGAAGTTTTGACAGAGGCCTACAGTAGTTCTGGAAAATGGAAAAATCAGGCTTTGACGGAAGCCTACAGCAGTTCTTGAAGATAGCAAAAGGAGGCTTGGACGGAGGCCTACATTAGTTCTTCAAGATAGCAAAAGGAGGCTTTGACGGAAGCCTACAGTAGTTCTTGAAGATGGCAAAAGGACGCTTTCACGGAAGCCTACAGTAGTTCTTGAAGATGGCAATAGGAGGCTTTGACGGAAGCCTACAGTAGTTCTTGAAGACGGCAAAATTAGGTTTTTATGGAACCTAAAGTAGCTCTTGAAGATGATAAAAGGAAGTTTTGACAGAGGCCTACAGTAGTTCTGGAAAATGGAAAAATCAGGCTTTGACGGAAGCCTACAGCAGTTCTTGAAGTTGGTAATAGGAGGCTTTGACGGAAACCTACAGTAGTTCTTGAAGATGGTAAAAGGAGGTTTTGATGGAATCCTATAGTAGTTCTTGGAGATGGCAAAAGGAGACTTTGACGGACGCTTACAGTACTTCTTGAAGATGATAAAAGGAGATTTTACGGAAGCCTACAGTAGCTCTTGAAGATGATAAAAGGAAGATTTGACAGAAGCCTACATTAGTTCTTGGAGATGGCAAAAGGAGGCTTTGACGGAAGCTTACAGTAGTTCTTGAAGTTGGAAATGGAGGCTTTGATGGAGGCCTACAGTAGTTCTTGAAGATGGAAAAATGAGGCTTTGACGGAAGCTTACAGTAGTTCTTGAAGATGATAAAAGGAGGTTTTTATGGAAGCCTACAGTAGTTCTTGAAGATGATAAAAGGAATTTTTGATGGACGCCTATAGTAGTTCTTGGAGATGGCAAAAGGAGACTTTGACGGAGGCCTACAGTAGTTCTTGAAATTGGCAACTGGAGGGTTTCAGGGAAGCCGACAGCAGTTCTTGAAGTAGGCAAAAGGAGGCTTTGACGGAAGCCTACAGTAGTTCTTGAAGATGGCAAAAGGAGGCTTTGAGGAATGACTCTTGAATATGATAAAAGGAAGTTTTGACTGAGGCCTACAGTATTTCTTGAAAATTGAAAAATCAGGCTTTGACGGAAGCCTTCAATAGTTCTTGAAGATAGCAAAAGGAGGCTTTGATGGAGGCCTACAGTAGTTCTTGAAAATTAAAAAAGGAGGCTTTGACGGAAGCCTACAGGAGTTCTTGGAGATGGGAAAAGGACACTTTGAGGAAGGACTACAGCAATTCTTGAAGTTGGCAATTGGAGGCTTTGACGGAAGCTTACAGTAGTTTTTGAAGATGGCAAAAGGAGGTTTTTACGGAAGCCTACAGTAGTTCTTGAGATGATAAAAGGAAGTTTTGACAGAGGCCTACAGTAGTTCTTGAAAATGGAAAAATCAGGCTTTGACGGAAGCCTACAGCAGTTCTTGAAGATAGCAAAAGGAGGCTTGGACGGAAGCCTACATTAGTTCTTGAAGATGGCAAAAGGAGGCTTTGACGGAAGCCTACAGTAGTTCTTGAAATTGGCAATTGGAGGGTTTCAGGGAAGGCGACAGCAGTTATTGAAGTAGGCAAAAGGAGGCTTTGACGGAAGCCTACAGTAGTTCTTGGAGATGGCAAAAGGAGGCTTTGACGGATGCCTACAGTAGTTCTTCAAGATGGCAAAAGGAGGCTTTGAAGAACGACTACAGGAATTCTTGAAGTTGGCAAAGGGAGGCTTTGACGGAAGCCTACAGTAGTTCTTGAAGGTGGAAAAAGGAGGCTTTGACAGAGGCCTATAGTAGTTCTTGAAGATAGAAAAAGGAGGCTTTGATGGAAGACTACAGTAGTTCTTGAAGATGGAAAATGGAGGCTTTGACGGAAGCCGACAGTATTTCTTGAAGTTGGCAATTGGAAGGTTTTAGGGAAGCCGAAAGCAGTTCTTGAATATGACAAAAGGAGGCTTTGATGGAAGCCTACAGTAGTTCTTGAAATTGGCAATTCGAGGGTTTCTGGGAAGCCGACAGCAGTTCTTGAAGATGGAAAAAAGGAGGCTTTGATGGAAGCCTACAGTAGTTCTTGAAGATGATAAAAGGAGGCTTTGAGGAATGACTCTTGAATATGATAAAAGGAAGTTTTGACTGAGGCCTACAGTATTTCTTGAAAATTGAAAAATCAGGCTTTGACGGAAGCCTTCAATAGTTCTTGAAGATAGCAAAAGGAGGCTTTGACGGAGGCCTACAGTAGTTCTTGAAAATTAAAAAAGGAGGCTTTGACGGAAGCCTACAGGAGTTCTTGGAGATGGGAAAAAGACGCTTTGAGGAAGGACTACAGCAATTCTTGAAGTTGGCAATAGGAGGCTTTGACGGAAGCTTACAGTAGTTTTTGAAGATGGCAAAATGAGGTTTTTACGGAAGCCTACAGTAGTTCTTGAGATGATAAAAGGAAGTTTTGACAGAGGCCTACAGTAGTTCTTGAAAATGGAAAAATCAGGCTTTGACGGAAGCCTAAAGCAGTTCTTGAAGATAGCAAAAGGAGGCTTGGACGGAAGCCTACAGTAGTTCTTGAAGATGGCAAAAGGAGGCTTTGACGGATGCCTACAGTAGTTCTTCAAGATGGCAAAAGGAGGCTTTGAAGAACGACTACAGGAATTCTTGAAGTTGGCAAAGGGAGGCTTTGACGTAAGCATACAGTAGTTCTTGAAGATGGAAAAAGGAGGTTTTGACGGATGCCTACAGTAGTTCTTTAAGATGGCAAAAGGAGGCTTTCACTTAAGAATACAATAGTTCTTCAAGATGATAAATAGAAGTTTTGACGGAGGCCTACAGTAGTTCTTGAGGATGGAAAAAGGAGGCTTTGATAGAAGCCTACAGTAGTTCCTGGAGATGGCAAAAGGAGGCTTTGACAGAAGCCTGCAGTAGTTCTTGAAGATGGCAAAAGGAGGCTTTGACGTAAGCCTACAGGAGTTCTTGAAGACGGCAAAATTAGGTTTTTACGGAACCTAAAGTAGCTCTTGAAGATAATAAAAGGAGGTTTTGACGGAAGCCTACAGTAGTTCTTGGAGATGGCAAAAGGAGGCTTTGAGGAACGACTACAGCAATTGTTGAAGTTGGTAATAGGAGGCTTTGACGGAAACCTACAGTAGTTCTTGAAGATGTCAAAAGGAGGCTTTGACGTAAGCATACAGTAGTTCTTCAAGGTGGCAAAAGGAGATTTTGACCGAGGCCTACAGTAGTTCTTGAAGATGGCAAAAGGACGCATTCATGGAATCCTACAGTAGTTCTTGAAGATGAGAAAAAAAGGCTTTGAGGGAGGCCTACAGTAGTTATTGAAATTGGCAATTGGAGGGTTTCAGGGAAGGCGACAGCAGTTCTTGAAGTAGGCCAAAGGAGGCTTTGACGGAAGCCTACAGTAGTTCTTGGAAATGGCAAAAGGAGGCTTTGAGGAACGACTACAGCAATACTTGAAGATGGCAATAGGAGGCTTTGATGGAAGCCTACAGTAGTTCTTGAAGATGGCAAAAGGAGGCTTTGATGTAAGCATACAGTAGTTCTTGAAGATGGCAAAAGGAGGTTTTGACGGAGGCCTACAGTAGTTCTTGAAGATGGCAAAAGGAGGCTTTCATGGAGGCCTACAGTAGTTCTTGAAGATGATAAAAGGAGGTTTTTACGGAATCTAATGTAGGTCTGGAAGATGATAAAAGGAAGTTTTGACTGAAGCCTACAGTAGTTCTTGGAGATGGCAAAAGGAGGCTTTGAGGAAGGACTACAGCAATTCTTGAAGTTGGCAATAGGAGGCTTTGACGGAAGCCTACAGTAGTTCTTGAAGATGGCAATTGGAGGGTTTCAGTGAAGCCGACAGCAGGTCTTGAAGTAGGCAAAAGGAGGCTTTGACGGAAGACTACAATAGTTCTTCAAGATGATAAATAGAAGTTTTGACGGAGGCCTACAGTAGTTCTTGAGGATGGAAAAAGGAGGCTTTGATAGAAGCCTACAGTAGTTCCTGGAGATGGCAAAAGGAGGCTTTGACATAAGCCAACAGTATTTCTTGAAGATGGCAAAAGGTGGTTTTGATGGAGGCCTACAGTAGTTCTTGAAGATTGCAAAAGGAGGCTTTCATGGAGGCCTACAGTAGTTCTTGAAGATGGCAAAGGAGGTTTTCATGGAAGCTGAAAGTAGTTCTTGAAGATGGCAAAAGGAGGCTTTGATGGAAGCCGACAGCAGTTCTTAAAGATGGCAATAGGAGGCTTTGACGGAAGCCTACAGTAGGTCTTGAAGTTTGCAAAAGGAGGATTTGACGTAAGCCTATAGGAGTTCCTGAAGACTGCAAAATTAGGTTTTTACGGAACCTAAAGTAGGTCTTGAAGATGATAAAAGGAGGCTTTGACAGAAGCCTACAGTAGTTTTTGAAATTGGCAATTGGAGGGTTTCAGGGAAGGCGACAGCAGTTCTTGAAGTAGGCAAAAGGAGGCTTTGACGGAAGCCTACAGTAGTTCTTGAAGATGGCAAAAGGAGGCTTTGAGGAATGACTACAGCAAATCTTGAAGTTGGCAATAGGAGGCTTTGATGGAAGTCTACAGTAGTTCTTTAAGATGGCAAAAGGAGGCTTCGACGGATGGCTACAGTAGTTCTTGAAGATGGCAAAAGGAGGTTTTTACGGAGGCCTACAGTAGTTGTTGAAGATGGCGAAAGGTGGTTTTCATGCATGCTGAAAGTAGTTCTTGAAGATGGCCAAAGGAGTTTTTGATGGAAGCCGACAGCAGTTCGTGAAGATGCAAAAGGAGGCTTTCACGGAATCCTACAGTAGTTCTTGAAGATGAGAAAAAGAGGCTTTGACGGAAGCCTACAGTAGTTCTTGGAGATGGCAAAAGGAGGCTTTGAGGAACGACTACAGCAATTGTTGAAGTTGGTAATAGGAGGCTTTGACGGAAACCTACAGTAGTTCTTGAAGATGTCAAAAGGAGGCTTTGACGTAAGCATACAGTAGTTCTTCAAGGTGGCAAAAGGAGATTTTGACCGAGGCCTACAGTAGTTCTTGAAGATGGCAAAAGGACGCATTCATGGAATCCTACAGTAGTTCTTGAAGATGAGAAAAAAAGGCTTTGAGGGAGGCCTACAGTAGTTATTGAAATTGGCAATTGGAGGGTTTCAGGGAAGGCGACAGCAGTTCTTGAAGTAGGCCAAAGGAGGCTTTGCCGGAAGCCTACAGTAGTTCTTGGAAATGGCAAAAGGAGGCTTTGAGGAACGACTACAGCAATACTTGAAGATGGCAATAGGAGGCTTTGATGGAAGCCTACAGTAGTTCTTGAAGATGGCAAAAGGAGGTTTTACGGAAGCCTACAGTAGCTCTTGAAGATGATAAAAGGAAGTATTGACAGAAGCCTACAGTAGTTCTTGGAGATGCCAAAAGGAGGTTTGACGGAAGACTACAGGAGTTCTTCAAGATGGCAAAAGGAGGCTTTGACGGAGGCCTACAGTAGTTCTTGAAGATGGAAAAAGGAGGCTTTGACGGAAGCCTACGATAGTTCTTGGAGATGGCAAAAGGAGGCTTTGAGGAACGACTACAGCAATTCTTGAAGTTGGCAATAGGAGGCTTTGACGGGAGCCTACAGTATTTCTAAGACATGGCAAAAGGAGGCTTTGAGGAACGACTACAGCAATTCTTGACTTTGGCAATAGGAGGGTTTGACGGAAGCCTACAGCAGTTCTTGAAGTAGGCAAAAGGAGGCTTTGACGGAACCATACAGTAGTTCTTGAAGATGGCAAAAGGAGGTTTTTACTGAAGCCTACAGTAGTTCTTGAAGATGATAAACGAAGTTTTGACGGAGGCCTACAGTAGTTCTTGAAAATGGAAAAATCAGGCTTTGACGGAAGCCTACAGTAGTTCTTGAAGATGGCAAAAGGAGGCTTTGACAGAGGATTACCGCAGTTCTTGAAGATGGCAAAAGGAGGCTTTGACGGAAGCCTACTGTAGTTCTTGAAGATGGCAAAAGGAGATTTATACGGAGGCCTACAGTAGTTCTTGAAGATGGAAAAAGGAGGCTTTGATGGAGGCCTACATTAGTTCTTGAAATTGGCAATTGGAGGGTTTCAGGGAAGCCGACAGCAGTTCTTGAAGTAGGCAAAATGAGGCTTGACGGAAGCCTACAGTAGTTCTTGAAGATGGCAAAAGGAGGTTTGACGGAGGCGTACAGTAGTTCTTGAAGTAGGCAAAATGAGGCTTGACGGAAGCCTAAAGTAGTTCTTGAAGATGGCAAAAGGAGGCTTTGACAGAAGCCTACAGAACTTCTTGAAGATAGCAAAAGGAGGTTTGACGGAGGCGTACAGTAGTTCTTGAAGATTGCAAAAGGAGGTTTTTACGGAAGCCTACAGTAGTTCTTCAATATGATAAAAGGAAGTTTTGACGGAGGCCTACAGTAGTTCTTGAAAATGGAAAATTCAGGCTTTGACGGAAGCCTACAGTAGTTCTTGGAGATGGCAAAAGAAGTCTTTGAGGAAGGACTACAGCAAGTCTTCAAGTTGGCAATAGGAGGTTTTTACGGAAGCCTACAGTAGCTCTTGAAGATGATAAAACGAAGTTTTGACAGAAGCCTACAATAGTTCATGGAGAAGGCAAAAGGAGGCTTTGACGGAAGACTACAGTAGTTCTTGAAGATGGAAAAAGGAGGCTTTGATGGAAGCTTACAGTAGTTCTTGAAGATGATAAAAGGAGGTTTTTATGGAAGCCTACAGTAATTCTTGAACATGATAAAAGGAAGTTTTTATGGAAGCCTACAGTAGTTCTTGAAGATGATAAAAGGAGGCTTTGACGGAGGCCTACAGTAGTTCTTGAAATTGGCAATTGGAGGGTTTCGGGGAAGCCGAGAGCAGTTCTTGAAAATGGAAAAATCAGGCTTTGACGGAAGCCTACAGTATTTCTAGGAGATGGCAAAAGGAGGCCTTGAGGAACGACAACAGCAATTCTTGAAGATGGCAAAAGGAGGCTTTGACGGAAGCCTACTGTAGTTCTTGAAGATGGCAAAAGGAGCTTTATACGGAGGCCTACAGTAGTTCTTGAAGATGGAAAAAGGAGGCTTTGATGGAGACCCACATTAGTTCTTGAAATTGGCAATTGGAGGGTTTCAGGGAAGCCGACAGCAGTTCTTGAAGTAGGCAAAATGAGGCTTGACGGAAGCCTACAGTAGTTCTTGAAGATGGCAAAAGGAGGCTTTGACAGAAGCCTACAGTAGTTCTTGAAATTGGCAATTGGAGGGTTTCAGGGAAGGTGACAGCAGTTCTTGAATTAGGCAAAAGGAGGCTTTGACGGAAGCCTACAGTAGTTCTTGAAGATGGCAAAAGGAGGCTTTGAGGAATGACTACAGCAATTCTTGAAGTTGGCAATAGGAGGCTTTGATGGAAGTCTACAGTAGTTCTTTAAGATGGCAAAAGGAGGCTTCGACGTAAAATACAGTAGTCCTTCAAGATGGCAAAAGGAGGTTTTTATGGAAGCCTACAGTAGCTCTTGAAGATGATAAAACGAAGTTTTGAAGGAAGCCTACAATAGTTCATGGAGAAGGCAAAAGGAGGTTTTGACGGAGGCCTACAGTAGTTGTTGAAGATGGCGAAAGGTGGTTTTCATGCAAGCTGAAACTAGTTCTTGAAGATGGCCAAAGGAGTCTTTGATGGAAGCCGACAGCAATTCGTGAAGATGGCAAAAGGCGGCTTTCACGGAATCCTATAGTAGTTCTTGAAGATGAGAAAAAGAGGCTTTGACGGATGGCTACAGTAGTTCTTCAAGATGGCAAAAGGAGGTTTTTACGGAAGCCTACAGTAGTTCTTCAATATGATAAAAGGAAGTTTTGACGGAGGCCTATAGTAGTTCTTGAAAATGGAAAATTCAGGCTTTGACGGAAGCCTACAGTAGTTCTTGGAGATGGCAAAAGAAGTCTTTGAGGAAGGACTACAGCAATTCTTCAAGTTGGCAAAAGGAGGTTTTTACGGAAGCCTACAGTAGCTCTTGAAGATGATAAAACGAAGTTTTGACAGAAGCCTACAATAGTTCATGGAGAAGGCAAAAGGAGGCTTTGACGGAAGACTACAGTAGTTCTTGAAGATGGCAAAAGGAGGACTTGAGGAACGACAACAGCAATTCTTGAAGTTGGCAATAGGAGTCTTTGATGGAGGATTACCGCAGTTCTTGAAGATGGCAAAAGGAGGCTTTGAGGGAGGATTACCGCAGTCCTTGAAGATGGCAAAAGGAGGCTTTGACGGAAGCCTACAGTACTTCTTGAAGATGGAAAAAGGAGGCTTTGATGGAAGCTTACAGTAGTTCTTGAAGATGATAAAAGGAGGTTTTACGGAAGCCTACAGTAGGTCTTGAAGATGATAAAAGGAAGATTTGACAGAAGCCTACATTAGTTCTTGGAGATGGCAAAAGGAGGCTTTGACGGAAGCTTACAGTAGTTCTTGAAGGTGGAAATGTAGGCTTTGACGGAGGCCTACAGTAGTTCTTGAAGATGGAAAAAGGAGGCTTTGACGGAAGCTTACAGTAGTTCTTGAAGATGATAAAAGGAGGTTTTTATGGAAGCCTACAGTAGTTCTTGAAGATGATAAAAGGAATTTTTGATGGACGCCTACAGTAGTTCTTGGAGATGGCAAAAGGAGACTTTGACGGAGGCCTACAGTAGTTCTTGAAATTGGCAATTGGAGGGTTTCAGGGAAGCCGACAGCAGTTCTTGAAGTAGGCAAAAGGAGGCTTTGACGGACGCCTACAGTAGTTCTTGAAGATGGCAAAAGGAGGCTTTGACGTAAGCCTACAGGAGTTCTTGAAGACGGCAAAATTAGGTTTTTACGGAACCTAAAGTAGCTCTTGAAGATAATAAAAGGAGGTTTTGACGGAAGCCTACAGTAGTTCTTGGAGATGGCAAAAGGAGGCTTTGAGGAACGACTACAGCAATTGTTGAAGTTGGTAATAGGAGGCTTTGACAGAAACCTACAGTAGTTCTTGAAGATGGTAAAAGGAGGCTTTGATGGAATCCTATAGTAGTTCTTGGAGATGGCAAAAGGAGGCTTTGACGGACGCTTACAGTAGTTCTTGAAGATGAGAAACGGAGGTTTTACAGAAGCCTACAGTAGCTCTGGGAGATGATAAAAGGAAGATTTGACAGAAGCCTACAGTAGTTCTTGAAGATGGCAAAAGGAGGTTTTTACGGAAGCCTACAGTAGTTCTTGAGATGATAAAAGGAAGTTTTGACAGAGGCCTACAGTAGTTCTGGAAAATGGAAAAATCAGGCTTTGACGGAAGCCTACAGCAGTTCTTGAAGATAGCAAAAGGAGGCTTGGACGGAGGCCTACATTAGTTCTTCAAGATAGCAAAAGGAGGCTTTGACGGAAGCCTACAGTAGTTCTTGAAGATGGCAAAAGGACGCTTTCACGGAAGCCTACAGTAGTTCTTGAAGATGGCAATAGGAGGCTTTGACGGAAGCCTACAGTAGTTCTTGAAGACGGCAAAATTAGGTTTTTATGGAACCTAAAGTAGCTCTTGAAGATGATAAAAGGAAGTTTTGACAGAGGCCTACAGTAGTTCTGGAAAATGGAAAAATCAGGCTTTGACGGAAGCCTACAGCAGTTCTTGAAGTTGGTAATAGGAGGCTTTGACGGAAACCTACAGTAGTTCTTGAAGATGGTAAAAGGAGGTTTTGATGGAATCCTATAGTAGTTCTTGGAGATGGCAAAAGGAGACTTTGACGGACGCTTACAGTACTTCTTGAAGATGATAAAAGGAGATTTTACGGAAGCCTACAGTAGCTCTTGAAGATGATAAAAGGAAGATTTGACAGAAGCCTACATTAGTTCTTGGAGATGGCAAAAGGAGGCTTTGACGGAAGCTTACAGTAGTTCTTGAAGTTGGAAATGGAGGCTTTGATGGAGGCCTACAGTAGTTCTTGAAGATGGAAAAATGAGGCTTTGACGGAAGCTTACAGTAGTTCTTGAAGATGATAAAAGGAGGTTTTTATGGAAGCCTACAGTAGTTCTTGAAGATGATAAAAGGAATTTTTGATGGACGCCTATAGTAGTTCTTGGAGATGGCAAAAGGAGACTTTGACGGAGGCCTACAGTAGTTCTTGAAATTGGCAACTGGAGGGTTTCAGGGAAGCCGACAGCAGTTCTTGAAGTAGGCAAAAGGAGGCTTTGACGGAAGCCTACAGTAGTTCTTGAAGATGGCAAAAGGAGGCTTTGAGGAATGACTCTTGAATATGATAAAAGGAAGTTTTGACTGAGGCCTACAGTATTTCTTGAAAATTGAAAAATCAGGCTTTGACGGAAGCCTTCAATAGTTCTTGAAGATAGCAAAAGGAGGCTTTGATGGAGGCCTACAGTAGTTCTTGAAAATTAAAAAAGGAGGCTTTGACGGAAGCCTACAGGAGTTCTTGGAGATGGGAAAAGGACACTTTGAGGAAGGACTACAGCAATTCTTGAAGTTGGCAATTGGAGGCTTTGACGGAAGCTTACAGTAGTTTTTGAAGATGGCAAAAGGAGGTTTTTACGGAAGCCTACAGTAGTTCTTGAGATGATAAAAGGAAGTTTTGACAGAGGCCTACAGTAGTTCTTGAAAATGGAAAAATCAGGCTTTGACGGAAGCCTACAGCAGTTCTTGAAGATAGCAAAAGGAGGCTTGGACGGAAGCCTACATTAGTTCTTGAAGATGGCAAAAGGAGGCTTTGACGGAAGCCTACAGTAGTTCTTGAAATTGGCAATTGGAGGGTTTCAGGGAAGGCGACAGCAGTTATTGAAGTAGGCAAAAGGAGGCTTTGACGGAAGCCTACAGTAGTTCTTGGAGATGGCAAAAGGAGGCTTTGAGGAACGACTACAGCAATTGTTGAAGTTGGTAATAGGAGGCTTTGATGGAAACCTACAGTAGTTCTTGAAGATGGTAAAAGGAGGCTTTGATGGAATCCTATAGTAGTTCTTGGAGATGGCAAAAGGAGGCTTTGACGGACGCTTACAGTAGTTCTTGAAGATGATAAAAGGAGGTTTTACAGAAGCCTACAGTAGTTCTTCAATATGATAAAAGGAAGTTTTGACGGAGGCCTATAGTACTTCTTGAAAATGGAAAAATCAGGCTTTGACAGAAGCCTACAGTAGTTCTTACAGATAGCAAAAGGAGGCTTTGAGGAACGACTACAGCAATTCTTGAAGTTGGCAATAGGAAGCTTTGACGGAAGCCTACAGTAGTTCTGGAAGATGGCAAAAGGAGGCTTTGACAGAGGATTACCGCAGTTCTTGAAGATGGCAAAAGGAGGCTTTGACGGAAGCCTACAGTAGTTCTTGAAGATGGCAAAAGGAGCTTTATACAGAAGCCTACAGTAGTTCTTGAAGATGGCAAAAGGAGGGTTTGAGGAATGACTACAGCAATTCTTGAAGTTGGCAATAGGAGGCTTTGATGGAAGTCTACAGTAGTTCTTTAAGATGGCAAAAGGAGGCTTCGACGGATGGCTACAGTAGTTCTTGAAGATGGCAAAAGGAGGTTTTTACGGAGGCCTACAGTAGTTGTTGAAGATGGCGAAAGGTGGTTTTCATGCATGCTGAAAGTAGTTCTTGAAGATGGCCAAAGGAGTTTTTGATGGAAGCCGACAGCAGTTCTTGAAGATGGCAAAAGGAGGTTTTTACGGAAGCCTACAGTAGTTCTTCAATATGATAAAAGGAAGTTTTGACGGAGGCCTATAGTAGTTCTTGAAAATGGAAAATTCAGCCTTTGACGGAAGCATACAGTAGTTCTTGAAATTGGCAATTGGAGGGTTTCAGGGAAGGTGACAGCAGTTCTTGAAGGAGGCAAAAGGAGGCTTTGACGGAAGCCTACAGTAGTTCTTGAAGATGGCAAAAGGAGGCTTTGAAGAATGACTACAGCAATTCTTGAAGTTGGCAATAGGAGGCTTTGATGGAAGTCTACAGTAGTTCTTTAAGATGGCAAAAGGAGGCTTCGACGGATGGCTACAGTAGTTCTTGAAGATGGCAAAAGGAGGCTTTCACGGAAGCCTACAGTAGTTCTTGAAATTGGCAATTGGAGGGTTTCAGGGAAGGCGACAGCAGTTATTGAAGTAGGCAAAAGGAGGCTTTGACGGAAGCCTACAGTAGTTCTTGAAGATGGCAAAAGGAGGCTTTGAGGAATGACTACAGCAATTCTTGAAGTTGGCAATAGGAGGCTTTGAGGGAAGTCTACAGTAGTTCTTTAAGATGGCAAAAGGAGGCTTCGACGGATGGCTACAGTAGTTCTTGAAGATGGCAAAAGGAGGTTTTTACGGAGGCCTACAGTAGTTGTTGAAGATGGCGAAAGGTGGTTTTCATGCATGTTGAAAGTAGTTCTTGAAGATGGCCAAAGGAGTTTTTGATGGAAGCCGACAGCAGTTCGTGAAGATGGCAAAAGGAGGCTTTCACGGAATCCTACAGTAGTTCTTGAAGATGAGAAAAAGAGGCTTTGACGGATGGCTACAGTAGTTCTTGAAGATGGCAAAAGGAGGTTTTTACGGAAGCCTACAGTAGTTCTTCCATATGTTAAAAGGAAGTTTTGACGGAGGCCTATAGTAGTTCTTGAAAATGGAAAATTCAGGCTTTGACGGAAGCCTACAGTAGTTCTTGAAGATGGCAAAAGGAGGCTTCGACGGATGGCTACAGTAGTTCTTGAAGATGGCAAAAGGAGGTTTTTATGGAGGCCTACAGTAGTTGTTGAAGATGGCGAAAGGTGGTTTTCATGCATGCTGAAAGTAGTTCTTGAAGATGCCCAAAGGAGTTTTTGATGGAAGCTGACAGCAGTTCGTGAAGATGGCAAAAGGAGCTTTATACGGAGGCCTACAGTAATTTTTGAAGATGGAAAAAGGAGGCTTTGACGGAGGCCTACATTAGTTCTTGAAATTGGCAATTGGAGGGTATCAGGGAAGCCGACAGCAGTTCTTGAAGATGAGAAAAAGAGGCTTTGACAGATGACTACAGTAGTTCTTGAAGATGGCAAAAGGAGGTTTTTACGGAAGCCTACAGTAGTTCTTCAATATGATAAAAGGAAGTTTTGACGGAGGCCTATAGTAGTTCTTGAAAATGGAAAATTCAGGCTTTGACGGAAGCCTACAGTAGTTCTTGAAATTGGCAATTGGAGGGTTTCAGGGAAGGTGACAGCAGTTCTTGAAGGAGGCAAAAGGAGGCTTTGACGGAAGCCTACAGTAGTTCTTGAAGATGGCAAAAGGAGGCTTTGAGGAATGACTACAGCAATTCTTGAAGTTGGCAATAGGAGGCTTTGACGGATGGCTACAGTAGTTCTTGAAGATGGCAAAAGGAGGTTTTTACGGAAGCCTACAGTAGTTCTTCAATATGATAAAAGGAAGTTTTGATGGAGGCCTATAGTAGTTCTTGAAAATGGAAAAATCAGGCTTTGACAGAAGCCTACAGTAGTTCTTAAAGATAGCAAAAGGAGGCTTTGAGGAACGACTACAGCAATTCTTGAAGTTGGCAATAGGAATCTTTGACGGAAGCCTACAGTAGTTCTTGAAGATGGCAAAAGGAGGCTTTGAGGAATGACTACAGCAATTCTTGAAGTTGGCAATAGGAGGCTTTGATGGAAGTCTACAGTAGTTCTTTAAGATGGCAAAAGGAGGCTTCGACGGATGGCTACACTAGTTCTTGAAGATGGCAAAAGGAGGTTTTTACGGAGGCCTACAGTAGTTGTTGAAGATGGCGAAAGGTGGTTTTTATGCATGCTGAAAGTAGTTCTTGAAGATGGCCAAAGGAGTTTTTGATGGAAGCCGACAGCAGTTCGTGAAGATGGCAAAAGGAGGCTTTCACGGAATCCTACAGTAGTTCTTGAAGATGAGAAAAAGAGGCTTTGACGGATGGCTACAGTAGTTCTTGAAGATGGCAAAAGGAGGTTTTTACGGAAGCCTACAGTAGTTCTTCAATATGATAAAAGGAAGTTTTGACGGAGGCCTATAGTAGTTCTTGAAAATGGAAAATTCAGGCGTTGACGGAAGCCTACAGTAGTTCTTGAAATTGGCAATTGGAGGGTTTCAGGGAAGGTGACAGCAGTTCTTGAAGGAGGCAAAAGGAGGCTTTGACGGAAGCCTACAGTAGTTCTTGAAGATGGCAAAAGGAGGCTTTGAGGAATGACTACAGCAATTCTTGAAGTTGGCAATAGGAGGCTTTGATGGAAGTCTACAGTAGTTCTTTAAGATGACAAAAGGAGGCTTCGACGGATGGCTACAGTAGTTCTTGAAGATGGCAAAAGGAGGTTTTTATGGAGGCCTACAGTAGTTGTTGAAGATGGCGAAAGGTGGTTTTTATGCATGCTGAAAGTAGTTCTTGAAGATGGCCAAAGGAGTTTTTGATGGAAGCCGACAGCAGTTCGTGAAGATGGCAAAAGGAGGCTTTCACGGAATCCTACAGTAGTTCTTGAAGATGAGAAAAAGAGGCTTTGACGGATGGCTACAGTAGTTCTTGAAGATGGCAAAAGGAGGTTTTTACGGAAGCCTACAGTAGTTCTTCAATATGATAAAAGGAAGTTTTGACGGAGGCCTATAGTAGTTCTTGAAAATGGAAAATTCAGGCTTTGATGGAAGCCTACAGTAGTTCTTGAAATTGGCAATTGGAGGGTTTCAGGGAAGGTGACAGCAGTTCTTGAAGGAGGCAAAAGGAGGCTTTGACGGAAGCCTACAGTAGTTCTTGAAGATGGCAAAAGGAGGCTTTGAGGAATGACTACAGCAATTCTTGAATTTGGCAATAGGAGGCTTTGATGGAAGTCTACAGTAGTTCTTTAAGATGGCAAAAGGAGGCTTCGACGGATGGCTACAGTAGTTCTTGAAGATGGCAAAAGGAGGCTTTGACAGAAGCCTACAGTAGTTCTTGAAATTGGCAATTGGAGGGTTTCAGGGAAGGCGACAGCAGTTATTGAAGTAGGCAAAAGGAGGCTTTGACGGAAGCCTACAGTAGTTCTTGAAGATGAGAAAAAGAAGTTTTGACGGAGGCCTATAGTAGTTCTTGAAAATGGAAAATTCAGGCTTTGACGGAAGCCTACAGTAGTTCTTGAAGAATGAAAAAGGAGGCTTTGATAGAAGCCTACAGTAGTTCTTGGAGATGGCAAAAGAAGTCTTTGAGGAAGGACTACAGCAATTCTTCAAGTTGGCAATAGGAGGCTTTGACGGAAGCCTACAGTAGTTCTTGAAGATGGCAAAAGGAGGTTTTTATGGAAGCCTACAGTAGCTCTTGAAGATGATAAAACGAAGTTTTGACGGAAGCCTACAGTAGTTCATGGAGAAGGCAAAAGGAGGCTTTGACGGAAGACTACAGTAGTTCTTGAAGATGGAAAAAGGAGGCTTTGATGGAAGCTTACAGTAGTTCTTGAAGATGATAAAAGGAGGTTTTTATGGAAGCCTACAGTAGTTCTTGAAGATGATAAAATGAAGTTTTTATGGAAGCCTACAGTAGTTCTTGAAGATGATAAAAGGAGGCTTTGACGGAGGCCTACAGTAGTTCTTGAAATTGGCAATTGGAGGGTTTCAGGGAAGCCGACAGCAGTTCTTGAAAATGGAAAAATCAGGCTTTGACGGAAGCCTAGAGTATTTCTAGGAGATGGCAAAAGGAGGCTTTGAGGAACGAAAACAGCAATTCTTGATGTTGGCAATAGGAGGCTTTGATGGAGGATTACCGCAGTTCTTGAAGATGGCAAAAGGAGGCTTTGAGGGAGGATTAGCGCAGTTCTTGAACATGGCAAAAGGAGGCTTTGACGGAAGCCTACAGTACTTCTTGAAGATGGAAAAAGGAGGCTTTGATGGACGCTTACAGTAGTTCTTGAAGATGATAAAAGGAAGTTTTTATGGAAGCCTATAGTAGTTCTTGAAGATGATAAAAGGAATTTTTGACGGACCCCTACAGTAGTTCTTGGAGATGGCAAAAGGAGGCTTTGACGGAAGCCTAGAGTATTTCTAGGAGATGGCAAAAGGAGGCTTTGAGGAACGACAACAGCAATTCTTGATGTTGGCAATAGGAGGCTTTGATGGAGGATTACCGCAGTTCTTGAAGATGGCAAAAGGAGGCTTTGAGGGAGGATTACCGCAGTTCTTGAACATGGCAAAAGGAGGCTTTGACGGAAGCCTACAGTACTTCTTGAAGATGGAAAAAGGAGGCTTTGATGGACGCTTACAGTAGTTCTTGAAGATGATAAAAGGAAGTTTTTATGGAAGCCTATAGTAGTTCTTGAAGATGATAAAAGGAATTTTTGACGGACCCCTACTGTAGTTCTTGGAGATGGCAAAAGGAGGCTTTGACGGAGGCCTACAGTAGTTCTTGAATTTGGCAATTGGAGGGTTTCAGGGAAGCCGACAGCAGTTCGTGAAGTAGGAAAAAGGAGGCTTTGACAGAAGGCTACAGTAGTTCTTGGACATGGCAAAAGGAGGCTTTGAGGAAGGACTACAGCAATTGACATAGTACAGTATTTACAATTAGTCGATTTACCCAAGGTGCCAGAAGAATTTAAAACTCTCCTAAATAAAGAGATAACACATTTAGAGCTCTCGGTCGCAATTAAGAAACAGAAGAATAATAAAACACCTGGGCCAGATGGTATACCTGCAGAAATGTATAAAATTGCACAAGAATCTTTAAGCCCAATGCTGTTGGACTTATTTAATGAGGTTTTAACCCAAGCTAAAATACCAGCTTCATGGGAAGAAGCCTTCCTCAGGTTGATTCCTAAAGAAAACACAGACCTGACACAAATTAAGAACTATAGACCCATTTCTCTTTTGAATTCGGATTACAAGATTTTCATGGCAATAATGGCACAAAGATTGGAAAGGTTCTTAGTGAATTTTATACATATTGATCAAAACGGCTTTCTATCTAAAAGATATATAAGAAACAATATTAGGACTGTTTTGGACATATTGGAATATTATGAAGTACATAATGAAAAGCAAATGTGTTTAATTTTTCTTGATGCCCAAAAAGCATTCGACAATGTAAAATGGGATTTTATGTTTAACCAATTATTGTATATGGACTTTGGGGAAAATTTTTTAAATATGTTTAAATCAGTTTACTCTAAGCAGGTGGCCAAAGTAATAATCAATGGAGAATTGACTGAGAGTTTCCAAATGCAAAAAGGCACAAGGGAAGGTTGCCCACTATCACCATTGTTATTTATATTATCTCTTGAGGTATTAACTAGAGCAATCCGGCAAGATGAACAGATCCAAGGTTTAGAAATCAAGAAAGAGACATTTAAAATACAAGCCTTTGCAGATGATTTAGTTTTTATAATTGAAGAACCACTACAATGAGGGACTAGACTGATGGAAACATTGAATAGATATGGGGAAATAGCAGGTTTAAAAATAAATAAAGAAAAAACTAAAATGCTCGTTAAAAATATGACTAAAATACAGAAAAATGAATTGGTTGACAGAATTGGTATTCAAATCACAAATAAAATTAGATATTTAGGGATACAACTGACTGCCAAATGCGCTACGCTTAAAAGGGATAACTACGATAAGTTAATAGAACAGATTCAAAAAGACTTTGATATTTGGACTAACCTACAGGTCTCTTTTATGGGCAGAATTGCGGTGATTAAAATGAATGTGTTGCCAAAAATCTTATTTTTGTTCCAATGTATACCTATAAAATTAGACAAGAAATTTTTTCAAAATTTGAATAAAATGATGTGTAAATTCATCTGGCAAGGAAAAAGAGCAAGGATTAAATTAAAATTACTGCAGGACTCGAAGGAAAGGGGGGGATTTGGTCTTCCAGACTTGGAGAAATATTACCAGGCCGCAGCATTAGTATGGGTAAGAGATTGGATATTACTAAAGAACAGGAGACTATTATGTCTGGAGGGCCATGACCTACAAATAGGATGGCACGCCATATTATGGGATCATAAATATAAAGTACATAAATATTTTCGAAGTCACTATATTAGGCAAGCTCTTATTGATGTATGGACAAAAATTTGGCAACCAAATTATACCCAAGTACCTAGTTGGATCTCACCGTTAGAAATATATGTACACCCAAAATTTACTCAGTTAGACAAGACCATAACATATAAAAATATCTTAGATGAAAGAGGGGAATTTAAATCCAGGAAAACCATCCACGATGAAGGGATAGAATTAGAATGGTGGGCATATCTGCAACTGCAGGCGAGATATCGGAAAGACAAAAAAGAGTTAGGCATTAAATTAGAACCAATAGAATTGGATAAAATAATTTTGGGGTCGGAGGATAAAATGATTAAAAAATTATACTACTATTTGCTAGATCAGGCAATGTACGAGGAACAAGTAAAAGTAACTAGGTTGAATTGGAGTAAGGACTTTGGTCTTAATTTTGATCTGCACATATGGCAAGAACTATGGGCAAGAAACAAGAAGCTTACTTTGGCCACCTCTTACAAAGAGAACCTTTACAAAACGTTTTATAGATGGCATCTCCCACCCACAAGATTGTCTAAAATGTATACCAATGTTTCCCCTAAATGTTGGAAATGTAATTTGAAAAGTGGAACTTACTATCATATGTGGTGGGAATGCACGCGAGCTTGTGATTTTTGGAACAGGATTAAAATATGGTTGGAAGAAATATTAGAGCAAGCGGTAGAACTAAAACCAGAACTCTTTCTATTAGGTTTAACTACGCAAAAACATGACAAAGGCGTACTTTATTTAATGCTACACATTTTAACGGCTTCCAGGCTGGTTTTTGCTCAAAATTGGAGGAACAAGGGAACCCCAACGGAAGAAGAGATCCTGCATAAAATTCTAATATGTGCTGAGATGGAAAGGCTTACAATGATTATGAAAGACAAAACGGAACACGAATACTTCGAAATCTGGGGCAAATTTTAACGCTGGTATGAATTAAGAACTGCTCGGACTTCAAGCTAATGGTAGAATTAAAAGATATACATAACTGTACATATAATTGTATATATAATTGTATTGTATAAAAGATGAGGCTTATATAGAGGTTAAGAACAATGTATTAAATTTTTGTACTATGATAGGAACAGATAGGAAAATTCACTCTGGAATGTCATGTTTGTCCATTGTTGTTTTAATTGTATTATGAATAAAAATTTAAAAAAAAAAGATGATAAAAGGAATTTTTGACGGATGCCTACAGTAGTTCGTGGAGATGGCAAAAGGAGGCTTTCACGGAAGCTTACAGTAGTTCTTGAATATGATAAAAGGAGGCTTTGACGTAAGCATACAGTAGTTCTGGAAGATGGCAAAAGGAGGTTTTTACGGAAGCCTACAGTAGCTCTTGAAGATGATAAAAGGAAGATTTGACGGAAGCCTACAGTAGTTCGTGGAGATGGCAATAGGAGGCTTTGACGGAGGCCTACAGTAGTTCTTGAAGATGGAAAAAGGAGGTTTTTATGGAAGCCTACAGTAGCTATTGAAAATGATAAAAGGAGATTTTTATGGAAGCCTACAGTAGTTCATGGAGATGGCAAAAAGAGGCTTTGACGGAAGCCTAAAGTAGTTCTTGAAGATGGCAAAAGGAGGCTTTGACGGAAGCCTACAGTAGTTCTTGAAGAAGGTGAAAGGACGCTTTGACGGAGGCCTACAGTATTTCTTTAATTTGGCAATTGGAGGGTTTCAGGGAAGCTGAAAGCAGTTCTTGAATATGGCAAAAGGAGGCTTTGACGGACGCCTACAGTATTTCTTGAAGATGGCAAAAGGAGTTTCTGAAGTAAGCCGACAGCAGTTCTTCAAGATAGCAAAAGGAGGCTTTGACAGAAGCCTACAGTAGTTCTTGAAGATGGGAAAAGGACGCTTTCACGGAAGCCTACAGTAGTTCTTGAAGATTGAAAAAGGAGGCTTTCAGGAACGACTTCAGCAATTCTTGAAGTTGGCAATAGGAGGCTTTGATGGAAGCCTACAGTAGTTCTTGAAAATGGCAAAAGGAGGCTTTGACGTAAGCATACAGTAGTTCTTGAAGATTGAAAAAGGAGGCTTTGACGGTAGCCTACAGTAGTTCTTGGAGATGGCAAAAGGAGGCTTCGACGGATGGCTACAGTAGTTCTTGAAGATGGCAAAAGGAGGTTTTTACGGAGGCCTACAGTAGTTGTTGAAGATGGCGAAAGGTGGTTTTCATGCATGTTGAAAGTAGTTCTTGAAGATGGCCAAAGGAGTTTTTGATGGAAGCCGACAGCAGTTCGTGAAGATGGCAAAAGGTGGCTTTCACGGAATCCTACAGTAGTTCTTGAAGATGAGAAAAAGAGGCTTTGACGGATGGCTACAGTAGTTCTTGAAGATGGCAAAAGGAGGTTTTTACGGAAGCCTACAGTAGTTCTTCCATATGTTAAAAGGAAGTTTTGACGGAGGCCTATAGTAGTTCTTGAAAATGGAAAATTCAGGCTTTGACGGAAGCCTACAGTAGTTCTTGAAGATGGCAAAAGGAGGCTTTGAGGAATGACTACAGCAATTGTTGAAGTTGGCAATAGGAGGCTTTGATGGAAGTCTACAGTAGTTCTTGAAGATGGCAAAAGGAGGCTTCGACGGATGGCTACAGTAGTTCTTGAAGATGGCAAAAGGAGGTTTTTATGGAGGCCTACAGTAGTTGTTGAAGATGGCGAAAGGTGGTTTTCATGCATGCTGAAAGTAGTTCTTGAAGATGCCCAAAGGAGTTTTTGATGGAAGCCGACAGCAGTTCGTGAAGATGGCAAAAGGAGCTTTATACGGAGGCCTACAGTAATTTTTGAAGATGGAAAAAGGAGGCTTTGACGGAGGCCTACATTAGTTCTTGAAATTGGCAATTGGAGGGTATCAGGGAAGCCGACAGCAGTTCTTGAAGATGAGAAAAAGAGGCTTTGACAGATGACTACAGTAGTTCTTGAAGATGGCAAAAGGAGGTTTTTACGGAAGCCTACAGTAGTTCTTCAATATGATAAAAGGAAGTTTTGACGGAGGCCTATAGTAGTTCTTGAAAATGGAAAATTCAGGCTTTGACGGAAGCCTACAGTAGTTCTTGAAATTGGCAATTGGAGGGTTTCAGGGAAGGTGACAGCAGTTCTTGAAGGAGGCAAAAGGAGGCTTTGACGGAAGCCTACAGTAGTTCTTGAAGATGGCAAAAGGAGGCTTTGAGGAATGACTACAGCAATTCTTGAAGTTGGCAATAGGAGGCTTTGACGGATGGCTACAGTAGTTCTTGAAGATGGCAAAAGGAGGTTTTTACGGAAGCCTACAGTAGTTCTTCAATATGATAAAAGGAAGTTTTGACGGAGGCCTATAGTAGTTCTTGAAAATGGAAAAATCAGGCTTTGACAGAAGCCTACAGTAGTTCTTAAAGATAGCAAAAGGAGGCTTTGAGGAACGACTACAGCAATTCTTGAAGTTGGCAATAGGAATCTTTGACGGAAGCCTACAGTAGTTCTTGAAGATGGCAAAAGGAGGCTTTGACAGAAGCCTACAGTAGTTCTTGAAATTGGCAATTGGAGGGTTTCAGGGAAGGTGACAGCAGTTCTTGAAGGAGGCAAAAGGAGGCTTTGACGGAAGCCTACAGTAGTTCTTGAAGATGGCAAAAGGAGGCTTTGAGGAATGACTACAGCAATTCTTGAAGTTGGCAATAGGAGGCTTTGATGGAAGTCTACAGTAGTTCTTTAAGATGACAAAAGGAGGCTTCGACGGATAGCTACAGTAGTTCTTGAAGATGGCAAAAGGAGGTTTTTATGGAGGCCTACAGTAGTTGTTGAAGATGGCGAAAGGTGGTTTTTATGCATGCTGAAAGTAGTTCTTGAAGATGGCCAAAGGAGTTTTTGATGGAAGCCGACAGCAGTTCGTGAAGATGGCAAAAGGAGGCTTTCACGGAATCCTACAGTAGTTCTTGAAGATGAGAAAAAGAGGCTTTGACGGATGGCTACAGTAGTTCTTGAAGATGGCAAAAGGAGGTTTTTACGGAAGCCTACAGTAGTTCTTCAATATGATAAAAGGAAGTTTTGACGGAGGCCTATAGTAGTTCTTGAAAATGGAAAATTCAGGCTTTGATGGAAGCCTACAGTAGTTCTTGAAATTGGCAATTGGAGGGTTTCAGGGAAGGTGACAGCAGTTCTTGAAGGAGGCAAAAGGAGGCTTTGACGGAAGCCTACAGTAGTTCTTGAAGATGGCAAAAGGAGGCTTTGAGGAATGACTACAGCAATTCTTGAATTTGGCAATAGGAGGCTTTGATGGAAGTCTACAGTAGTTCTTTAAGATGGCAAAAGGAGGCTTCGACGGATGGCTACAGTAGTTCTTGAAGATGGCAAAAGGAGGCTTTGACAGAAGCCTACAGTAGTTCTTGAAATTGGCAATTGGAGGGTTTCAGGGAAGGCGACAGCAGTTATTGAAGTAGGCAAAGGGAGGCTTTGACGGAAGCCTACAGTAGTTCTTGAAGATGAGAAAAAGAAGTTTTGACGGAGGCCTATAGTAGTTCTTGAAAATGGAAAATTCAGGCTTTGACGGAAGCCTACAGTAGTTCTTGAAGAATGAAAAAGGAGGCTTTGATAGAAGCCTACAGTAGTTCTTGGAGATGGCAAAAGAAGTCTTTGAGGAAGGACTACAGCAATTCTTCAAGTTGGCAATAGGAGGCTTTGACGGAAGCCTACAGTAGTTCTTGAAGATGGCAAAAGGAGGTTTTTATGGAAGCCTACAGTAGCTCTTGAAGATGATAAAACGAAGTTTTGACGGAAGCCTACAGTAGTTCATGGAGAAGGCAAAAGGAGGCTTTGACGGAAGACTACAGTAGTTCTTGAAGATGGAAAAAGGAGGCTTTGATGGAAGCTTACAGTAGTTCTTGAAGATGATAAAAGGAGGTTTTTATGGAAGCCTACAGTAGTTCTTGAAGATGATAAAATGAAGTTTTTATGGAAGCCTACAGTAGTTCTTGAAGATGATAAAAGGAGGCTTTGACGGAGGCCTACAGTAGTTCTTGAAATTGGCAATTGGAGGGTTTCAGGGAAGCCGACAGCAGTTCTTGAAAATGGAAAAATCAGGCTTTGACGGAAGCCTAGAGTATTTCTAGGAGATGGCAAAAGGAGGCTTTGAGGAACGAAAACAGCAATTCTTGATGTTGGCAATAGGAGGCTTTGATGGAGGATTACCGCAGTTCTTGAAGATGGCAAAAGGAGGCTTTGAGGGAGGATTACCGCAGTTCTTGAACATGGCAAAAGGAGGCTTTGACGGAAGCCTACAGTACTTCTTGAAGATGGAAAAAGGAGGCTTTGATGGACGCTTACAGTAGTTCTTGAAGATGATAAAAGGAAGTTTTTATGGAAGCCTATAGTAGTTCTTGACGATGATAAAAGGAATTTTTGACGGACCCCTACAGTAGTTCTTGGAGATGGCAAAAGGAGGCTTTGACGGAAGCCTAGAGTATTTCTAGGAGATGGCAAAAGGAGGCTTTGAGGAACGACAACAGCAATTCTTGATGTTGGCAATAGGAGGCTTTGATGGAGGATTACCGCAGTTCTTGAAGATGGCAAAAGGAGGCTTTGAGGGAGGATTACCGCAGTTCTTGAACATGGCAAAAGGAGGCTTTGACGGAAGCCTACAGTACTTCTTGAAGATGGAAAAAGGAGGCTTTGATGGACGCTTACAGTAGTTCTTGAAGATGATAAAAGGAAGTTTTTATGGAAGCCTATAGTAGTTCTTGAAGATGATAAAAGGAATTTTTGACGGACCCCTACTGTAGTTCTTGGAGATGGCAAAAGGAGGCTTTGACGGAGGCCTACAGTAGTTCTTGAATTTGGCAATTGGAGGGTTTCAGGGAAGCCGACAGCAGTTCGTGAAGTAGGAAAAAGGAGGCTTTGACAGAAGGCTACAGTAGTTCTTGGACATGGCAAAAGGAGGCTTTGAGGAAGGACTACAGCAATTGACATAGTACAGTATTTACAATTAGTCGATTTACCCAAGGTGCCAGAAGAATTTAAAACTCTCCTAAATAAAGAGATAACACATTTAGAGCTCTCGGTCGCAATTAAGAAACAGAAGAATAATAAAACACCTGGGCCAGATGGTATACCTGCAGAAATAACCATTGTTATTTATATTATCTCTTGAGGTATTAACTAGAGCAATCCGGCAAGATGAACAGATCCAAGGTTTAGAAATCAAGAAAGAGACATTTAAAATACAAGCCTTTGCAGATGATTTAGTTTTTATAATTGAAGAACCACTACAATGAGGGACTAGACTGATGGAAACATTGAATAGATATGGGGAAATAGCAGGTTTAAAAATAAATAAAGAAAAAACTAAAATGCTCGTTAAAAATATGACTAAAATACAGAAAAATGAATTGGTTGACAGAATTGGTATTCAAATCACAAATAAAATTAGATATTTAGGGATACAACTGACTGCCAAATGCGCTACGCTTAAAAGGGATAACTACGATAAGTTAATAGAACAGATTCAAAAAGACTTTGATATTTGGACTAACCTACAGGTCTCTTTTATGGGCAGAATTGCGGTGATTAAAATGAATGTGTTGCCAAAAATCTTATTTTTGTTCCAATGTATACCTATAAAATTAGACAAGAAATTTTTTCAAAATTTGAATAAAATGATGTGTAAATTCATCTGGCAAGGAAAAAGAGCAAGGATTAAATTAAAATTACTGCAGGACTCGAAGGAAAGGGGGGGATTTGGTCTTCCAGACTTGGAGAAATATTACCAGGCCGCAGCATTAGTATGGGTAAGAGATTGGATATTACTAAAGAACAGGAGACTATTATGTCTGGAGGGCCATGACCTACAAATAGGATGGCACGCCATATTATGGGATCATAAATATAAAGTACATAAATATTTTCGAAGTCACTATATTAGGCAAGCTCTTATTGATGTATGGACAAAAATTTGGCAACCAAATTATACCCAAGTACCTAGTTGGATCTCACCGTTAGAAATATATGTACACCCAAAATTTACTCAGTTAGACAAGACCATAACATATAAAAATATCTTAGATGAAAGAGGGGAATTTAAATCCAGGAAAACCATCCACGATGAAGGGATAGAATTAGAATGGTGGGCATATCTGCAACTGCAGGCGAGATATCGGAAAGACAAAAAAGAGTTAGGCATTAAATTAGAACCAATAGAATTGGATAAAATAATTTTGGGGTCGGAGGATAAAATGATTAAAAAATTATACTACTATTTGCTAGATCAGGCAATGTACGAGGAACAAGTAAAAGTAACTAGGTTGAATTGGAGTAAGGACTTTGGTCTTAATTTTGATCTGCACATATGGCAAGAACTATGGGCAAGAAACAAGAAGCTTACTTTGGCCACCTCTTACAAAGAGAACCTTTACAAAACGTTTTATAGATGGCATCTCCCACCCACAAGATTGTCTAAAATGTATACCAATGTTTCCCCTAAATGTTGGAAATGTAATTTGAAAAGTGGAACTTACTATCATATGTGGTGGGAATGCACGCGAGCTTGTGATTTTTGGAACAGGATTAAAATATGGTTGGAAGAAATATTAGAGCAAGCGGTAGAACTAAAACCAGAACTCTTTCTATTAGGTTTAACTACGCAAAAACATGACAAAGGCGTACTTTATTTAATGCTACACATTTTAACGGCTTCCAGGCTGGTTTTTGCTCAAAATTGGAGGAACAAGGGAACCCCAACGGAAGAAGAGATCCTGCATAAAATTCTAATATGTGCTGAGATGGAAAGGCTTACAATGATTATGAAAGACAAAACGGAACACGAATACTTCGAAATCTGGGGCAAATTTTAACGCTGGTATGAATTAATAACTGCTCGGACTTCAAGCTAATGGTAGAATTAAAAGATATACATAACTGTACATATAATTGTATATATAATTGTATTGTATAAAAGATGAGGCTTATATAGAGGTTAAGAACAATGTATTAAATTTTTGTACTATGATAGGAACTGATAGGAAAATTCACTCTGGAATGTCATGTTTGTCCATTGTTGTTTTAATTGTATTATGAATAAAAATTTAAAAAAAAAAGATGATAAAAGGAATTTTTGACGGATGCCTACAGTAGTTCGTGGAGATGGCAAAAGGAGGCTTTCACGGAAGCTTACAGTAGTTCTTGAATATGATAAAAGGAGGCTTTGA
This sequence comes from Crotalus helleri, assembly GCA_024509115.1. NCBI lineage: Eukaryota > Metazoa > Chordata > Lepidosauria > Squamata > Viperidae > Crotalus > Crotalus helleri. Next base: position 111,732 of record JAKSXO010000028.1, on the reverse strand, counting down.
CGTAAGCATACAGTAGTTCTGGAAGATGGCAAAAGGAGGTTTTTACGGAAGCCTACAGTAGCTCTTGAAGATGATAAAAGGAAGATTTGACGGAAGCCTACAGTAGTTCGTGGAGATGGCAATAGGAGGCTTTGACGGAGGCCTACAGTAGTTCTTGAAGATGGAAAAAGGAGGTTTTTATGGAAGCCTACAGTAGCTATTGAAAATGATAAAAGGAGATTTTTTTTTTTTTTTTTTTTTTTATTGAAATTTTTCAAGAGTTTTACAAATAAACATCCAGCCCCCCTCCCAAACCACCCTCCCCCCCCCCGACTTCCCAGAACTGAATATAGGATTTTTTAACAAATTTTTAACAAGAATAACGTTTACAGTTTTTAAAATATTAAAATATTTAAAAATAATAATAATAAAAATCCCAATAATAATATGTGTAATAATAATATACATAACATAAACTTAAAATGAATAATATATACTAAGAAAGAGAGAGAGAAAGAAAAAAGAAAGAAAAAAAAGAAAAGAAAAACAAGAAGGGAATAAAATACAAATTATAAAAAAGCTAAATAATATTTTCCCATATCCAAATTATATTGTATGAAACTTATCCATTTTTCCCATACCACAAAAAATTTCTCTTGAGATTGGTCTTTTAAAAAAGCCGAAATCTTTGCCATTTCTGCCAGATATGAGACTTTATAAAACCATTCTTGTAGAGTAGGCAAAGATTCCTTCAAGAATAAAATAAAATCAATCTAAAAGCTCCCCAGCAATAATAAAAAAAAAAGAGGCTTAAAAAGGAAGAGAGTATTAAACAACAATTCAGCCGGTCCGTCTTTCAAAGATAAAAGGAGATTTTTATGGAAGCCTACAGTAGTTCATGGAGATGGCAAAAAGAGGCTTTGACGGAAGCCTACAGTAGTTCTTGAAGATGGCAAAAGGAGGCTTTGACGGAAGCCTACAGTAGTTCTTGAAGAAGGTGAAAGGACGCTTTGACGGAGGCCTACAGTATTTCTTTAATTTGGCAATTGGAGGGTTTCAGGGAAGCTGAAAGCAGTTCTTGAATATGGCAAAAGGAGGCTTTGACGGACGCCTACAGTATTTCTTGAAGATGGCAAAAGGAGTTTCTGAAGTAAGACGACAGCAGTTCTTCAAGATAGCAAAAGGAGGCTTTGACAGAAGCCTACAGTAGTTCTTGAAGATGGGAAAAGGACGCTTTCACGGAAGCCTACAGTAGTTCTTGAAGATTGAAAAAGGAGGCTTTCAGGAACGACTTCAGCAATTCTTGAAGTTGGCAATAGGAGGCTTTGATGGAAGCCTACAGTAGTTCTTGAAAATGGCAAAAGGAGGCTTTGACGTAAGCATACAGTAGTTCTTGAAGATTGAAAAAGGAGGCTTTGACGGTAGCCTACAGTAGTTCTTGGAGATGGAAAAAGGAGGCTTTGAGGAACGACTGCAGCAATTCTTGAAGTTGGCAATAGGAGGCTTTGATGGAAGCCTACAGTAGTTCTTGAAGATGGCAAAAGGAGGCTTTGACGTAAGCATACAGTAGTTCTTCAAGATGGCAATAGGAGGCTTTGACAGAAGCATACAGTAGTTCTTGAAGATTGCAAAAGGAGGCTTTCATGGAGGCCTACAGTAGTTCTTGATGATGGGGAAAGGAGGTTTTTACGGAAGCCTACAGTAGTTCTTGAGATGATAAAGGAAGTTTTGACAGAGGCCTACAGTAGTTCTTGAAAATGGAAAAATCAGGCTTTGACGGAAGCCTACAGCAGTTCTTGAAGATAGCAAAAGGAGGCTTGGACGGAGGACTACAGTAGTTCTTCAAGATAGCAAAAGGAGGCTTTGACAGAAGCCTACAGTAGTTCTTGAAGATGGGAAAAGGACGCTTTCACGGAAGACTACAGTAGTTCTTGAAGATTGAAAAAGGAGGCTTTCAGGAACGACTTCAGCAATTCTTGAAGTTGGCAATAGGAGGCTTTGATGGAAGCCTACAGTAGTTCTTGAAGATGGCAAAAGGAGGCTTTGACGTAAGCATACAGTAGTTCTTGAAGATTGAAAAAGGAGGCTTTGAGGAACGATTGCAGCAATTCTTGAAGTTGGCAATAGGAGACTTTGATGGAAGCCTACAGTAGTTCTTGAAGATGGCAAAAGGAGGCTTTGACGTAAGCATACAGTAGTTCTTCAAGATGGCAATAGGAGGCTTTGACGGAACCCTACAGTAGTTCTTGAAAATTGCAAAAGGAGGCTTTCATGAAGGCCTACAGTAGTTCTTGATGATGGGGAAAGGACGTTTTCATGGAAGCCGAAAGTTGTTCTTGAAGATGGCAAAATGAGGCTTTGATGGAAGCCGACAGCAGTTCTTGAAGATGGCAAAAGGACGCTTTCACGGAATCCTACAGTAGTTCTTGAAGATGAGAAAAACAGGCTTTGACGGAGGCCTACAGTGGTTCTTGAAAATGAAAAAATCAGACTTTCACGGAAGCCTACAGTAGTTCTTGAAGACGGCAAAAGGAGGTTTTTACGGAACTTAAAGTAGCTCTTGAAGATGATAAAAGGAAGTTTTGACGGAAGCCTACAGTAGTTCTTGAAGATAGTAAAAGGAGGCTTTGACGGAGGCCTACAGTAGTTTTTGAAGATTGAAAAAAGAGGCTTTGACGGTAGTCTACAGTAGATCTTGGAGATGGCAAAAGGAGGCTTTGAGGAACGACTACAGCAATTCTTGAACTTGGCAATTGGAGGCTTTGACGTAAGCCTACAGTAGTTCTTGAAGATGGCAAAAGGAGGTTTTTATGGAAGCTTACAGTAGCTCTTGAAAATGATAAAAGGAAGTTTTGACGGAAGCCTACAGTAGTTCTTGAAGATGGAAAAAGGAGGCTTTGACGTAAGAATACACTAGTTCTTGAAGATGGCAAAAGGAGGTTTTTACGGAAGCCTACAGTAGATCTTGAAGTTTATAAAAGTAAGATTTGACGGAAGCCTACAGTACTTTTTGGAGATGGCAAAAGGAGGGTTTGACGGAGGATTACCGCAGTTCTTGAAGATGGCAAAAGGAGGCTTTGACGGAGGCCTACAATAGTTCTTGAAGATGGAAAAAGGAGGCTTTGACGGAAGCTTACAGTAGTTCTTGAAGATGGTAAAAGGAGGTTTTTATGGAAGCCTACAGTAGTTCTTGAAGATGGCAAAAGGAGGCTTTGATGGAAGTCGACAGCAGTTCTTGAAGATGGCAAAAGGAGGCTTTCACGGAATTTTACAGTAGTTCTTGAAGATAAGAAAAAGAGGCTTTGATGGATGCCTACAGTAGTATTTGAAGATGGCAAAAGGACGTTTTTACAGAAGCCTACAGTAGTTTTTGAATGTGATAAAACGAAGTATTGACGGAGGCCTACAGTAGTTCTTGAAAATGGGAAAAGCAGGATTTCACTGAAGCCTACAGTAGTTTTTGAAGATAGCAAAATGAGGCATGGACGGAGGCCTACAGTAGTTTTGACGATAGCAAAAGGAGGCTTTGACGGAGGCCTACAGTAGTAATTGAAAATTAAAAAAGGAGGCTTTGACGGAAGCCTACAGTAGTTCTTGAAGATGGCAAAAGGAGGCTTTGACGGACGCCTACAGTAGTTCTTGAAGATGGCAAAAGGAGGCTTTGAGGAATGACTCTTGAATATGATAAAAGGAAGTTTTGACTGAGGCCTACAGTATTTCTTGAAAATTGAAAAATCAGGCTTTGATGGAAGCCTTCAATAGTTCTTGAAGATAGCAAAAGGACGCTTTGACGGAGGCCTACAGTAGTTCTTGAAAATTAAAAAAGGAGGCTTTGACGGAAGCCTACAGGAGTTCTTGGAGATGGGAAAAGGACGCTTTGAGGAAGGACTACAGCAATTCTTGAAGTTGGCAATAGGAGGCTTTGACGGAAGCTTACAGTAGTTTTTGAAGATGGCAAAAGGAGGTTTTTACGGAAGCCTACAGTAGTTCTTGAGATGATAAAAGGAAGTTTTGACAGAGGCCTACAGTAGTTCTTGAAAATGGAAAAATCAGGCTTTGACGGAAGCCTACAGAAGTTCTTGAAGATAGCAAAAGGAGGCTTGGACGGAAGCCTACAGTAGTTCTTGAAGATGGCAAAAGGAGGCTTTGACGGAAACCTACAGTAGTTCTTGAAGATGGCAAAAGGAGGCTTTGACGGAAGCCTACAGTAGTTCTTGAAGATGGCAAAAGGAGGCTTTGACGGAAGCCTACAGGAGTTCTTGAAGACTGCAAAATTAGGTTTTTACGGAACCTAAAGTAGCTCTTGAAGATAATAAAAGGAGGTTTTGACGGAAGCCTACAGTAGTTCTTGGAGATGGCAAAAGGAGGCTTTGAGGAACGACTACAGCAATTGTTGAAGTTGGTAATAGGAGGCTTTGACATAAACCTACAGTAGTTCTTGAAGATGGTAAAAGGAGGCTTTGATGGAATCCTATAGTAGTTCTTGGAGATGGCAAAAGGAGGCTTTGACGGATGCTTACAGTAGTTCTTGAAGATGAGAAAAGGAAGTTTTACAGAAGCCTACTGTAGCTCTTGAAGATGATAAAAGGAAGATTTGACAGAAGCCTACATTAGTTCTTGGAGATGGCAAAAGGAGGCTTTGACGGAAGCTTACAGTTGTTCTTGAAGGTGGAAAAAGGAGGCTTTGACGGAGGCCTACAGTAGTTCTTGAAAATGGAAAAATCAGGCTTTGACGGAAGCCTACAGCAGTTCTTGAAGATAGCAAAAGGAGGCTTGGACGGAGGACTACAGTAGTTCTTCAAGATAGCAAAAGGAGGCTTTGACAGAAGCCTACAGTAGTTCTTGAAGATGGGAAAAGGACGCTTTCACGGAAGACTACAGTAGTTCTTGAAGATTGAAAAAGGAGGCTTTCAGGAACGACTTCAGCAATTCTTGAAGTTGGCAATAGGAGGCTTTGATGGAAGCCTACAGTAGTTCTTGAAGATGGCAAAAGGAGGCTTTGACGTAAGCATACAGTAGTTCTTGAAGATTGAAAAAGGAGGCTTTGAGGAACGATTGCAGCAATTCTTGAAGTTGGCAATAGGAGACTTTGATGGAAGCCTACAGTAGTTCTTGAAGATGGCAAAAGGAGGCTTTGACGTAAGCATACAGTAGTTCTTCAAGATGGCAATAGGAGGCTTTGACGGAACCCTACAGTAGTTCTTGAAAATTGCAAAAGGAGGCTTTCATGAAGGCCTACAGTAGTTCTTGATGATGGGGAAAGGACGTTTTCATGGAAGCCGAAAGTTGTTCTTGAAGATGGCAAAATGAGGCTTTGATGGAAGCCGACAGCAGTTCTTGAAGATGGCAAAAGGACGCTTTCACGGAATCCTACAGTAGTTCTTGAAGATGAGAAAAACAGGCTTTGACGGAGGCCTACAGTGGTTCTTGAAAATGAAAAAATCAGACTTTCACGGAAGCCTACAGTAGTTCTTGAAGACGGCAAAAGGAGGTTTTTACGGAACTTAAAGTAGCTCTTGAAGATGATAAAAGGAAGTTTTGACGGAAGCCTACAGTAGTTCTTGAAGATAGTAAAAGGAGGCTTTGACGGAGGCCTACAGTAGTTTTTGAAGATTGAAAAAAGAGGCTTTGACGGTAGTCTACAGTAGTTCTTGGAGATGGCAAAAGGAGGCTTTGAGGAACGACTACAGCAATTCTTGAACTTGGCAATTGGAGGCTTTGACGTAAGCCTACAGTAGTTCTTGAAGATGGCAAAAGGAGGTTTTTATGGAAGCTTACAGTAGCTCTTGAAAATGATAAAAGGAAGTTTTGACGGAAGCCTACAGTAGTTCTTGAAGATGGAAAAAGGAGGCTTTGACGTAAGAATACACTAGTTCTTGAAGATGGCAAAAGGAGGTTTTTACGGAAGCCTACAGTAGATCTTGAAGTTTATAAAAGTAAGATTTGACGGAAGCCTACAGTACTTTTTGGAGATGGCAAAAGGAGGGTTTGACGGAGGATTACCGCAGTTCTTGAAGATGGCAAAAGGAGGCTTTGACGGAGGCCTACAATAGTTCTTGAAGATGGAAAAAGGAGGCTTTGACGGAAGCTTACAGTAGTTCTTGAAGATGGTAAAAGGAGGTTTTTATGGAAGCCTACAGTAGTTCTTGAAGATGGCAAAAGGAGGCTTTGATGGAAGTCGACAGCAGTTCTTGAAGATGGCAAAAGGAGGCTTTCACGGAATTTTACAGTAGTTCTTGAAGATAAGAAAAAGAGGCTTTGATGGATGCCTACAGTAGTATTTGAAGATGGCAAAAGGACGTTTTTACAGAAGCCTACAGTAGTTTTTGAATGTGATAAAACGAAGTATTGACGGAGGCCTACAGTAGTTCTTGAAAATGGGAAAAGCAGGATTTCACTGAAGCCTACAGTAGTTTTTGAAGATAGCAAAATGAGGCATGGACGGAGGCCTACAGTAGTTTTGACGATAGCAAAAGGAGGCTTTGACGGAGGCCTACAGTAGTAATTGAAAATTAAAAAAGGAGGCTTTGACGGAAGCCTACAGTAGTTCTTGAAGATGGCAAAAGGAGGCTTTGACGGACGCCTACAGTAGTTCTTGAAGATGGCAAAAGGAGGCTTTGAGGAATGACTCTTGAATATGATAAAAGGAAGTTTTGACTGAGGCCTACAGTATTTCTTGAAAATTGAAAAATCAGGCTTTGATGGAAGCCTTCAATAGTTCTTGAAGATAGCAAAAGGACGCTTTGACGGAGGCCTACAGTAGTTCTTGAAAATTAAAAAAGGAGGCTTTGACGGAAGCCTACAGGAGTTCTTGGAGATGGGAAAAGGACGCTTTGAGGAAGGACTACAGCAATTCTTGAAGTTGGCAATAGGAGGCTTTGACGGAAGCTTACAGTAGTTTTTGAAGATGGCAAAAGGAGGTTTTTACGGAAGCCTACAGTAGTTCTTGAGATGATAAAAGGAAGTTTTGACAGAGGCCTACAGTAGTTCTTGAAAATGGAAAAATCAGGCTTTGACGGAAGCCTACAGAAGTTCTTGAAGATAGCAAAAGGAGGCTTGGACGGAAGCCTACAGTAGTTCTTGAAGATGGCAAAAGGAGGCTTTGACGGAAACCTACAGTAGTTCTTGAAGATGGCAAAAGGAGGCTTTGACGGAAGCCTACAGTAGTTCTTGAAGATGGCAAAAGGAGGCTTTGACGGAAGCCTACAGGAGTTCTTGAAGACTGCAAAATTAGGTTTTTACGGAACCTAAAGTAGCTCTTGAAGATAATAAAAGGAGGTTTTGACGGAAGCCTACAGTAGTTCTTGGAGATGGCAAAAGGAGGCTTTGAGGAACGACTACAGCAATTGTTGAAGTTGGTAATAGGAGGCTTTGACATAAACCTACAGTAGTTCTTGAAGATGGTAAAAGGAGGCTTTGATGGAATCCTATAGTAGTTCTTGGAGATGGCAAAAGGAGGCTTTGACGGATGCTTACAGTAGTTCTTGAAGATGAGAAAAGGAAGTTTTACAGAAGCCTACTGTAGCTCTTGAAGATGATAAAAGGAAGATTTGACAGAAGCCTACATTAGTTCTTGGAGATGGCAAAAGGAGGCTTTGACGGAAGCTTACAGTTGTTCTTGAAGGTGGAAAAAGGAGGCTTTGACGGAGGCCTACAGTAGTTCTTGAAGATGGAAAAAGGAGGCTTTGACGGAAGCTTACAGTAGTTCTTGAAGATGATAAAAGGAGTTTTTTATGGAAGCCTACAGTAGTTCTTGAAGATGATAAAAGAAGGTTTTTATGGAAGCCTACAGTAGTTCTTGAAGATGATAAAAGGAAATTTTGACGGACGCCTACAGTAGTTCTTGGAGATGGGAAAAGGAGGCTTTGACGGAGGCCTACAGTAGTTCTTGAAATTGGCATTTGGAGGGTTTCAGGGAAGCCGACAGCAGTTCGTGAAGTAGGAAAAAGGAGGCTTTGACAGAAGCCTACAGTAGTTCTTGAAGATGGCAAAAGGAGGCTTTGAGGAATGACTCTTGAATATGATAAAAGGAAGTTTTGACTGAGGCCTACAGTATTTCTTGAAAATTGAAAAATCAGGCTTTGACGGAAGCCTTCAATAGGTCTTGAAGATAGCAAAAGGAGGCTTTGACGGAGGCCTACAGTAGTTCTTGAAAATTAAAAAAGGAGGCTTTGACGGAAGCCTACAGGAGTTCTTGGAGATGGGAAAAGGACGCTTTGAGGAAGGACTACAGCAATTCTTGAAGTTGTCAATAGGAGGCTTTGACGGAAGCTTACAGTAGTTCTTCAAGATAGCAAAAGGAGGCTTTGACAGAAGCCTACAGTAGTTCTTTTTTTTTTTTTATTGAAAATTTTTTAAATTTTACAAAAACAAATCCCCTTCCCATACCCCCCCCAACCCTACCTCACCGCCCCCCCTTCCCAACCTCCCAAACCCTCCCCTGGACTTCCCAGAGCTGAGTACAGGCTTAATTAAAAAAAATAAAAAATAAAAACCTTAAAACACTTTTAAAACCTAAACAAATTTAAATACAATCATCATTCTATATAAACTCCCTCCAAAAACACAAATTTAAACATTACTTTCTTTGAATATCTATATCTATAGTGTAAAATCTAATTTCTCCCTCTTTCTTTATCCTAAAACAAAAAAATAAACATATAAACCTTTGTTATACCATTAAAACTAAATACTCTTAAAAAACTTAAAGTAAATACATATTTCCTTCAATCTTCATAATCTTCTCTCCTATCCAAAAAGAAAAAACTTAAAAAACTTATAAGTCCTAAACAAATCTAAGCACATTTAGTTAAACAAATTATTTTCTCTTAAAAATATTAATAATAATATTTAAAAACTAGAAACACTTTTAAATCCTAAACAAATCTAAATACAATCATCATTCTATATAAACTCCCTCCAAAAACACAAATTTAAACATTACTTTCTTTCCTAAACAAATCTAGACATTTAATTAAACAAATTATTTTCTCTTAAAAATATTAATAATATTTAAAAACCAAATTTAAGCATACTTAAAACTTGAACAAGTTATACTCCCTTCAAAACACGAATTTAAACATTACTTAAAATTTAAAACATTAGAATCCCCTCACTAAAATGAACAAATTATAATCCCATAACAAATTCCATCCATAAGAAACTCCATCCTTATCAATCTCAATTATACTAGTGTCATTATTATCAGTCTCAGTTATCCATTGTCATCGATCCTCGTATCATACTCAAGAGAAATGCTGCAAATTCTGCCTTAGAAGACTGCTCCAAAATTCCTGAATCTCCCAACGACTCCGGAGCCTTCCCAACTTCCATTTCAGACAGCAGTTCCACCCTTGAAGCCAAAATTCCTGAATCTCCCATCGACTCCGAAGCCAATACAGGTAAGGGTTCCAATTCCTCCTTGTGTTGGTCTTTACAATTATAAGTTGTACAAGTTATCCTCTGCCCGTTCCTCTCTTGTTGATGCCCCTCAAACTGAGATTTCCCAGTTTCCATTTCAGGCAGCAATTCCACCCTTGAAGATTGCTTCAAAAACTTTGTAGGTTTAACATCTCCCAGAGATTCAGAAACCACTGAATATGAAACTTCCTTAACCTTCTTCTGTTGCTGCTTTTCTTTGGAATTGTATGCTGCACAAGTTGTCTTCTGCTCCTCAACCTGGACTTGTTGAGGCCTCTCACACAAAGATTCGCCAGTTTTCATAAATATAGGCTCTTCAAACTGTAATTCTACATTCTTTTCTTCCAAAGCTTTAAACTTAATAGATGGCGATGCACATACCCCCAAGACCGAAGTATAAAAATCTTTTGCTTGAGAAACAGTATTAAGTCTATAACATTTCCCCAGGTAGTTCACCACCATTCCAGTCGGAACATCCCATCTGAATAGAATTTTTCTCTTTTTAAGTTCATTTGCTAGAAAAGCAAACTCCTTTCTTCTTCTTAAAATTTTAGATGGGATCTCCTTAAAAATTATAACATCTTGTGAAGCAATTTGAAATCTCTTCTTATAATAGGCTTGCACAATTTCATTGCGTAAAGATCTTTTACCAAAGTAAATTACCACATCTCTTGGCAGATTCTTCTGTGCTGCCACCACAGAGTTAACCCTAAATAATTTTTCAATTTCACTAAGTATTCCCTCTTTTTCTTTATTCAAAATCAATGCAAAGTCCTTTGCAACCATCTCTTTCAGATCTCCCTGCAAAGACTCTCCCAGGCCTCTAATTCTTAAGGCATATTCCATTTGTCCATATTGAAGCATAAGAATCTCATTTTCCATTTCTTTTTCCATACTTTCAATTTTCCCCTCCATTATGTCCACTTTTTCAGCTACCTCTTCCACATGGGAGTTCACCTTTTCAAGAACAGAAGCAACTCCTTCTAAAGCCAAAACAAAATCTTGTCTCAAGATCTTATTATTTTCCTCTAAAATCTTTTTCATTTCTGCCCTAATTTGAATTATAACATCTCCCATCATGTCTTGCAAATCCTTCATAGTTATTAGCTGACCCCCAGAAGAGGGTGAAACTGTTGATTTAGAAGCTGTAGAAATCCCTGGACGCTTTGGAGCCATCTTAAAGAAAAACCTTTAGTCCTTCTTAAAAAATTATAAAAATTCCTTCAAAAATCATAACTCCCTCCAAAGAAGGTCATTATAATATAAAAAAAAAAGGAAGAGAAAAGGAATTAAAAAAAAGCTTTACTCCTTCTTAAAAATTACAAAAATTAAACAGAAAAAAGTCCTTCAAAAAAGGATCATACAATAAAAAGAAGGGAGTTCAAAAAAAAAAAAAAGGGAGAAGAAAAAAAATAATTAAAAAGAAAAAGTCCGTTCCAAAAAAAAATACTTAGAGATACCAAAAACAACCATTCCAATCATAAGAAAATAAAAAGGGAAAGGGAAAGAAAAAAAAGAGAAACACCAAAAAACCTGCCGGTCAGCATTCTAACTTCAGAAAAAAAAACACCGAGAGATTTGCCGATCGCCATTTTACTTTCCCTTTCAACAAAGAAAAAAAAATAAAAAGAGAGAATAAAGATAGAAACAAGTCTTAAAACTTAAAATCCAAATAAATCAAAGAAAGCAAAAACTAAATCCTCTACTCAGCTCTGTCCGTTTATAAAAAAAAAAACAACTCACCAGTTCTCTTTAAGCACGGAGGTGTTTGCAGCGGCTCGTTTTGTCCCTGAGGACAAAAACAGCTGGGAAGCGGAGACAAGTCTGAACTCCGTGGCAGCACTCCTTTCACCCCCCCCAAAAAAACTTGGGGGGTGCAAAAGAGGCTCTACCACTATTCAGACACTCTCTACCCCCCCCTTTGCCCGGGAGGGGGATTTTGAACCGCTGAACAGCTGGTGTCTGCTGTTCATAGCGGTTCTTACACTTACCCAGGAGAGACGGCTACAAAGTAGCCGCCATCGCACGCGCAAAATCCACCGGAAGTCAGAAGCCTATAGTAGTACTTGAAAATGGGAAAAGGACGCTTTCACGGAAGCCTACAGTAGTTCTTGAAGATTGAAAAAGGAGGCTTTGAGGAACGATTGCAGCAATTCTTGAAGTTGGCAATAGGAGACTTTGATGGAAGCCTACAGTAGTTCTTGAAGATGGCAAAAGGAGGCTTTGACGTAAGCATACAGTAGTTCTTCAAGATGGCAATAGGAGGCTTTGACGGAACCCTACAGTAGTTCTTGAAAATTGCAAAAGGAGGCTTTCATGGAGGCCTACAGTAGTTCTTGATGATGGGGAAAGGACGTTTTCATGGAAGCCAAAAGTTGTTCTTGAAGATGGCAAAATGAGGCTTTGATGGAAGCCGACAGCAGTTCTTGAAGACGGCAAAAGGACGCTTTCACGGAATCCTACAGTAGTTCTTGAAGATGAGAAAAACAGGCTTTGACGGAGGCCTACAGTGGTTCTTGAAAATGAAAAAATCAGACTTTCACGGAAGCCTACAGTAGTTCTTGAAGATAGCAAAAGGAGGCTTAGACGGAGGCCTACAGTAGTTCTTGAAGATAGTAAAAGGAGGCTTTGACGGAGGCCTACAGTAGTTTTTGAAGATTGAAAAAAGAGGCTTTGACGGTAGTCTACAGTAGTTCTTGGAGATGACAAAAGGAGGCTTTGAGGAACGACTACAGCAATTCTTGAACTCGGCAATTGGAGGCTTTGACGTAAGCCTACAGTAGTTCTTGAAGATGGCAAAAGGAGGTTTTTATGGAAGCCTACAGTAGCTCTTGAAAATGATAAAAGGAAGTTTTGACGGAAGCCTACAGTAGTTCTTGAAGATGGAAAAAGGAGGCTTTGACGTAAGAATACACTAGTTCTTGAAGATGGCAAAAGGAGGTTTTTACGGAAGCCTACAGTAGCTCTTGAAGTTTATAAAAGCAAGATTTGACGGAAGCCTACAGTACTTTTTGGAGATGGCAAAAGGAGGGTTTGACGGAGGATTACCGCAGTTCTTGAAGATGGCAAAAGGAGGCTTTGACGGAGGCCTACAATACTTCTTGAAGATGGAAAAAGGAGGCTTTGACGGAAGCTTACAGTAGTTCTTGAAGATGATAAAAGGAGGTTTTTATGGAAGCCTACAGTAGTTCTTGAAGATGGCAAAAGGAGGCTTTGATGGAAGTCGACAGCAGTTCTTGAAGATGGCAAAAGGAGGCTTTCACGGAATTTTTCAGTAGTTCTTGAAGATAAGAAAAAGAGGCTTTGATGGATGCCTACAGTAGTATTTGAAGATGGCAAAAGGAGGTTTTTACAGAAGCCTACAGTAGTTTTTGAATGTGATAAAACGAAGTATTGACGGAGGCCTACAGTAGTTCTTGAAAATGGGAAAAGCAGGATTTCACTGAAGCCTACAGTAGTTTTGACGATAGCAAAAGGAGGCTTTGACGGAGGCCTACAGTAGTAATTGAAAATTAAAAAAGGAGGCTTGGACGGAAGCCTACATTAGTTCTTGGAGATGGCAAAAAGACGCTTTGAGGAAGGACTACAGCAATTCTTGAAGTTGTCAATAGGAGGCTTTGACAGAAGCTTACAGTAGTTCTTGAAGATGGCAAAAGGAGGTTTTTACGGAAGCCTACAGTAGTTCTTGAGATGATAAAAGGAAGTTTTGACAGAGGCCTACAGTAGTTCTGGAAAATGGAAAAATCAGGCTTTGATGGAAGCCTACAGCAGTTCTTGAAGATAGCAAAAGGAGGCTTGGACGGAGGGCTACATTAGTTCTTCAAGATAGCAAAAGGAGGCTTTGACGGAAGCCTACAGTAGTTCTTGAAGATGGCAAAAGTACGCTTTCACGGAAGCCTACAGTAGTTCTTGAAGATGGCAATAGGAGGCTTTGACGGAAGCCTACAGTAGTTCTTGAAGACGGCAAAATTAGGTTTTTACGGAACCTAAAGTAGCTCTTGAAGATGATAAAAGGAAGTTTTGACAGAGGCCTACAGTAGTTCTGGAAAATGGAAAAATCAGGCTTTGACGGAAGCCTACAGCAGTTCTTGAAGAAAGCAAAAGGAGGCTTGGACGGAGGCCTACATTAGTTCTTCAAGATAGCAAAAGGAGGCTTTGACGGAAGCCTACAGTAGTTCTTGAAGATGGGAAAAGGAGGCTTTCACGGAAGCCTACAGTAGTTCTTGAAGATGGCAATGGGAGGCTTTGACGGAAGCCTACAGTAGTTCTTGAAGACGGCAAAATTAGGTTTTTACGGAACCTAAAGTAGCTCTTGAAGATGATAAAAGGAAGTTTTGACGGCAGCCTACAGTAGTTCTTGGAGATGGCAAAAGGAGGCTTTGAGGAACGACTACAGCAATTCTTGAAGTTGGTAATAGGAGGCTTTGACGGAAACCTACAGTAGTTCTTGAAGATGGTAAACGGAAGTTTTGATGGAATCCTATAGTAGTTCTTGGAGATGGCAAAAGGAGACTTTGACGGACGCTTACAGTACTTCTTGAAGATGATAAAAGGAGGTTTTACGGAAGCCTACAGTAGCTCTTGAAGATGATAAAAGGAAGATTTGACAGAAGCCTACATTAGTTCTTGGAGATGGCAAAAGGAGGCTTTGACAGAAGCTTACAGTAGTTCTTGAAGGTGGAAATGGAGGCTTTGACGGAGGCCTACAGTAGTTCTTGAAGATGGAAAAAGGAGGCTTTGACGGAAGCTTACATTAGTTCTTGAAGATGATAAAAGGAGGTTTTTATGGAAGCCTACAGTAGTTCTTGAAGATGATAAAAGGAATTTTTGATGGACGCCTATGGTAGTTCTTGGAGATGGCAAAAGGAGACTTTGACGGATGCCTACAGTAGTTCTTGAAATTGGCAAAAGGAGGCTTTGAGGAATGACTCTTGAATATGATAAAAGGAAGTTTTGACTGAGGCCTAAATTATTTCTTGAAAATTGAAAAATCAGGGTTTGACGGAAGCCTACAATAGTTCTTGAAGATAGCAAAAGGAGGCTTGGACGGAGGCCTACAGTTGTTCTTGAAGATAGCAAAAGGAGGCTTGGACGGAGGCCTACAGTAGTTCTTGAAGATTGAAAAAGGAGGCTTTGACGGAAGCCTACAGTAGTTCTTGAAGACGGCAAAAGGAGGCTTTGATGTAAGCCTACAGGAGTTCTTGAATACGGCAAAATTAGGTTTTTACGGAACCTAAAGTAGCTCTTGAAGGTGATAAAAGGAGGTTTTGACGGAAGCCTACAGTAGTTCTTGGAGATGGCAAAAGGAGGCTTTGAGGAACGACTACAGCAATTGTTGAAGTTGGTAATAGGAGGCTTTGACGGAAACCTACAGTAGTTCTTGAAGATGGTAAAAGGAGGCTTTGATGGAATCCTATAGTAGTTCTTGGAGATGGCAAAAGGAGGCTTTGACGGACGCTTACAGTAGTTCTTGAAGATGACAAAAGGAGGTTTTACAGAAGCCTACAGTAGCTCTTGAAGATGATAAAAGGAAGATTTGACAGAAGCCTACATTAGTTCTTGGAGATGGAAAAAGGAGGCTTTGACGGAAGCTTACAGTAGTTCTTGAAGGTGGAAAAAGGAGGCTTTGACCGAGGCCTACAGTAGTTCTTGAAGATGGAAAAAGGAGGCTTTGACGGAAGCTTACAGTAGTTCTTGAAGATGATAAAAGGAGGTTTTTATGGAAGCCTACAGTAGTTCTTCAAGATGATAAAAGGAGGTTTTTATGGAAGCCTACAGTAGTTCTTGAAGATGATAAAAGTAATTTTTGATGGACGCCTACAGTAGTTCTTGGAGATGGGAAAAGGAGGCTTTGACGGAGGCCTACAGTAGTTCTTGAAATTGGCATTTGGAGGGTTTCAGGGAAGCCGACAGCAGTTCGTGAAGTTGGCAATAGGAGGCTTTGACGGAAGCCTACAGCAGTTCTTGAAGATGATAAAAGGAAGTTTTGACGGAAACCTACAGTAGTTCTTGGAGATGGCAAAAGGAGGATTTGACGGAGGTTTACAGTAGTTCTTGAAGATGATAAAAGGAGGTTTTTATGGAAGCCTACAGTAGTTCTTGAAGATGATAAAAGGAATTTTTGATGGATGCCTACAGTAGTTCTTGGAGATGGCAAAAGGAGACTTTGACGGAGGCCTACAGTAGTTCTTGAAATTGGCAATTGGAGGGTTTCAGGGAAGCCGACAGCAGTTCTTGAAGTAGGCAAAAGGAGGCTTTGACGGAAGCCTACAGTAGTTCTTGAAGATGGCAAAAGGAGGCTTTGAGGAATGACTCTTGAATATGATAAAAGGAAGTTTTGACTGAGGCCTAAATTATTTCTTGAAAATTGAAAATCAGGCTTTGACGGAAGCCTACAATAGTTCTTGAAGATAGCAAAAGGAGGCTTGGACGGAGGCCTACAGTTGTTCTTGAAGATTGAAAAAGGAGGCTTTGACGGAAGCCTACAGTAGTTCTTGAAGACGGCAAAAGGAGGCTTTGATGTAAGCCTACAGGAGTTCTTGAATACGGCAAAATTAGGTTTTTACGGAACCTAAAGTAGCTCTTGAAGATGATAAAATGAAGTTCTGACGGAAGCCTACAGTAGTTCCTGGATATGGCAAAAGGAGGCTTTGAGGAAGGACTACAGTAACTCTTGAAGTTGGCATTAGGAGGCTTTGACTGAAGCCTACAGTAGTTCTTGAAGATGGCAAAAGGAGGCTTTGACGTAGGCCTACAGGAGTTCTTGAAGACGGCAAAATTAGGTTTTTACGGAACCTAAGGTAGCTCTTGAAGATGATAACAGCAGATTTTTACGGACGCGTACAGTAGTTCTTGGAGATAGCAAAAGGAGGCTTTGAGGAACGACTACAGCAATTCTTGAAGATGGCAATAGGAGGCTTTGACGGAAGCCTACAGTAGTTTTCGAAGATGGTAAAAAGAAGATTTGAGGGAAGCCTACAGTATTTCTTGAAGATGGCAAAAGGAGGCTTTGACGGAAGCCTACAGTAGTTCTTGAAGGTGGAAAAAGGAGGCTTTGACAGAGGCCTATAGTAGTTCTTGAAGATGGAAAAAGGAGGCTTTGACGGAAGACTACAGTAGTTCTTGAAGTTGACAATTGGAAGGTTTTAGGGAAGCCGAAAGCAGTTCTTGAATATGGCAAAAGGAGGCTTTGATGGAAGCCTACAGTAGTTCTTGAAATTGGCAATTCGAGGGTTTAAGGGAAGCCGACAGCAGTTTTTGAAGATGGCAAAAGGAGGCTTTGATGGAAGCCTACAGTAGTTCTTGAAGATGGCAAAAGGAGGCTTTGACGGAAGCCTACAGTAGTTCTTGAAGATGGCAAAAGGAGGCTTTGACGGAAGCCTACAGTAGTTCTTGAAGATGGCAAAAGGAGGCTTTGACGGAAGCCTACAGTAGTTCTTGAAGATGGCAAAAGGAGGCTTTGACGTAAGCCTACAGGAGTTCTTGAAGACGGCAAAATTAGGTTTTTACGGAACCTAAAGTAGCTCTTGAAGATAATAAAAGGAGGTTTTGACGGAAGCCTACAGTAGTTCTTGGAGATGGCAAAAGGAGGCTTTGAGGAACGAATACAGCAATTGTTGAAGTTCGTAATAGGAGGCTTTGACGGAAACCTACAGTAGTTCTTGAAGATGGTAAAAGGAGGCTTTGATGGAATCCTATAGTAGTTCTTGGAGATGGCAAAAGGAGGCTTTGACGGACGCTTACAGTAGTTCTTGAAGATGATAAAAGGAGGTTTTACAGAAGCCTACAGTAGCTCTTGAAGATGATAAAAGGAAGATTTGACAGAAGCCTACATTAGTTCTTGGAGATGGCAAAAGGAGGCTTTGACGGAAGCTTACAGTAGTTCTTGAAGATGATAAAAGGAGGTTTTTATGGAAGCCTACAGTAGTTCTTGAAGATGATAAAAGGAGGTTTTTATGGAAGCCTACAGTAGTTCTTGAAGATGATAAAAGGAATTTTTGATGGACGCCTACAGTAGTTCTTGGAGATGGGAAAAGGCGGCTTTGACGGAGGCCTACAGTAGTTCTTGAAATTGGCATTTGGAGGGTTTCAGGGAAGCCGACAGCAGTTCGTGAAGTAGGAAAAAGGAGACTTTGACAGAAGCCTACAGTAGTTCTTGGACATGGCAAAAGTAGGCTTTGAGGAAGGACTACAGCAATTCTTGAAGTTGGCAATAGGAGGCTTTGACGGAAGCCTACAGTAGTTCTTGAAGATGATAAAAGGAAGTTTTGATGGAAGCCTACAGTAGTTCTTGGAGATGGCAAAAGGAGGATTTGACGGAGGTTTACAGTAGTTCTTGAAGATGATAAAAGGAGGTTTTTATGAAAGCCTACAGTAGTTCTTGAAGATGATAAAAGGAATTTTTGATGGACGCCTACAGTAGTTCTTGGAGATGGCAAAATGAGACTTTGACGGAGGCCTACAGTAGTTCTTGAAATTGGCAATTGGAGGGTTTCAGGGAAGCCGACAGCAGTTCTTGAAGTAGGCAAAAGGAGGCTTTGACGGAAGCCTACAGTAGTTCTTGAAGATGGCAAAAGGAGGCTTTGAGGAATGACTCTTGAATATGATAAAAGGAAGTTTTGACTGAGGCCTAAATTATTTCTTGAAAATTGAAAAATCAGGCTTTGACGGAAGCCTACAATAGTTCTTGAAGATAGCAAAAGGAGGCTTGGACGGAGGCCTACAGTTGTTCTTGAAGATAGCAAAAGGAGGCTTGGACGGAGGCCTACAGTAGTTCTTGAAGATTGAAAAAGGAGGCTTTGATGTAAGCCTACAGGAGTTCTTGAATACGGCAAAATTAGGTTTTTACGGAACCCAAAGTAGCTCTTGAAGATGATAAAACGAAGTTGTGACGGAAGCCTACAGTAGTTCTTGGATATGGCAAAAGGAGGCTTTGAGGAAGGACTACAGTAACTCTTGAAGTTGACATTAGGAGGCTTTGACTGAAGCCTACAGTAGTTCTTGAAGATGGCAAAAGGAGGCTTTGACGTAGGCCTACAGGAGTTCTTGAAGACGGCAAAATTAGGTTTTTACGGAACCTAAGGTAGCTCTTGAAGATGATAAAAGGAAGTTTTGATGGAAGCTTACAGTAGTTCTTGAAGATGATAACAGCAGATTTTTACGGACGCGTACAGAAGTTCTTGGAGATAGCAAAAGGAGGCTTTGAGGAACGACTACAGCAATTCTTGAAGTTGGCAATAGGAGGCTTTGACTGAAGCCTACAGTAGTTTTCGAAGATGGTAAAAAGAAGATTTGAGGGAAGCCTACAGTATTTCTTGAAGATGGCAAAAGGAGGCTTTGACGGTAGCCTACAGTAGTTCTTGAAGGTGGAAAAAGGAGGCTTTGACAGAGGCCTATAGTAGTTCTTGAAGATAGAAAAAGGAGGCTTTGATGGAAGACTACAGTAGTTCTTGAAGATGGAAAATGGAGGCTTTGACGGAAGCCGACAGTATTTCTTGAAGTTGGCAATTGGAAGGTTTTAGGGAAGCCGAAAGCAGTTCTTGAATATGACAAAAGGAGGCTTTGATGGAAGCCTACAGTAGTTCTTGAAATTGGCAATTCGAGGGTTTCTGGGAAGCCGACAGCAGTTCTTGAAGATGGAAAAAAGGAGGCTTTGATGGAAGCCTACAGTAGTTCTTGAAGATGATGAAAGGAGGCTTTGAGGAATGACTCTTGAATATGATAAAAGGAAGTTTTGACTGAGGCCTACAGTATTTCTTGAAAATTGAAAAATCAGGCTTTGACGGAAGCCTTCAATAGTTCTTGAAGATAGCAAAAGGAGGCTTTGACGGAGGCCTACAGTAGTTCTTGAAAATTAAAAAAGGAGGCTTTGACGGAAGCCTACAGGAGTTCTTGGAGATGGGAAAAAGACGCTTTGAGGAAGGACTACAGCAATTCTTGAAGTTGGCAATAGGAGGCTTTGACGGAAGCTTACAGTAGTTTTTGAAGATGGCAAAATGAGGTTTTTACGGAAGCCTACAGTAGTTCTTGAGATGATAAAAGGAAGTTTTGACAGAGGCCTACAGTAGTTCTTGAAAATGGAAAAATCAGGCTTTGACGGAAGCCTAAAGCAGTTCTTGAAGATAGCAAAAGGAGGCTTGGACGGAAGCCTACAGTAGTTCTTGAAGATGGCAAAAGGAGGCTTTGACGGATGCCTACAGTAGTTCTTCAAGATGGCAAAAGGAGGCTTTGAAGAACGACTACAGGAATTCTTGAAGTTGGCAAAGGGAGGCTTTGACGTAAGCATACAGTAGTTCTTGAAGATGGAAAAAGGAGGTTTTGACGGATGCCTACAGTAGTTCTTGAAGATGGCAAAAGGAGGCTTTCACTTAAGAATACAATAGTTCTTCAAGATGATAAATAGAAGTTTTGACGGAGGCCTACAGTAGTTCTTGAGGATGGAAAAAGGAGGCTTTGATAGAAGCCTACAGTAGTTCCTGGAGATGGCAAAAGGAGGCTTTGACAGAAGCCTGCAGTAGTTCTTGAAGATGGCAAAAGGAGGCTTTGACGTAAGCCTACAGGAGTTCTTGAAGACGGCAAAATTAGGTTTTTACGGAACCTAAAGTAGCTCTTGAAGATAATAAAAGGAGGTTTTGACGGAAGCCTACAGTAGTTCTTGGAGATGGCAAAAGGAGGCTTTGAGGAACGACTACAGCAATTGTTGAAGTTGGTAATAGGAGGCTTTGACGGAAACCTACAGTAGTTCTTGAAGATGTCAAAAGGAGGCTTTGACGTAAGCATACAGTAGTTCTTCAAGGTGGCAAAAGGAGATTTTGACCGAGGCCTACAGTAGTTCTTGAAGATGGCAAAAGGACGCATTCATGGAATCCTACAGTAGTTCTTGAAGATGAGAAAAAAAGGCTTTGAGGGAGGCCTACAGTAGTTATTGAAATTGGCAATTGGAGGGTTTCAGGGAAGGCGACAGCAGTTCTTGAAGTAGGCCAAAGGAGGCTTTGACGGAAGCCTACAGTAGTTCTTGGAAATGGCAAAAGGAGGCTTTGAGGAACGACTACAGCAATACTTGAAGATGGCAATAGGAGGCTTTGATGGAAGCCTACAGTAGTTCTTGAAGATGGCAAAAGGAGGCTTTGATGTAAGCATACAGTAGTTCTTGAAGATGGCAAAAGGAGGTTTTGACGGAGGCCTACAGTAGTTCTTGAAGATGGCAAAAGGAGGCTTTCATGGAGGCCTACAGTAGTTCTTGAAGATGATAAAAGGAGGTTTTTACGGAATCTAATGTAGGTCTGGAAGATGATAAAAGGAAGTTTTGACTGAAGCCTACAGTAGTTCTTGGAGATGGCAAAAGGAGGCTTTGAGGAAGGACTACAGCAATTCTTGAAGTTGGCAATAGGAGGCTTTGACGGAAGCCTACAGTAGTTCTTGAAGATGGCAATTGGAGGGTTTCAGTGAAGCCGACAGCAGGTCTTGAAGTAGGCAAAAGGAGGCTTTGACGGAAGACTACAATAGTTCTTCAAGATGATAAATAGAAGTTTTGACGGAGGCCTACAGTAGTTCTTGAGGATGGAAAAAGGAGGCTTTGATAGAAGCCTACAGTAGTTCCTGGAGATGGCAAAAGGAGGCTTTGACATAAGCCAACAGTATTTCTTGAAGATGGCAAAAGGTGGTTTTGATGGAGGCCTACAGTAGTTCTTGAAGATTGCAAAAGGAGGCTTTCATGGAGGCCTACAGTAGTTCTTGAAGATGGCAAAGGAGGTTTTCATGGAAGCTGAAAGTAGTTCTTGAAGATGGCAAAAGGAGGCTTTGATGGAAGCCGACAGCAGTTCTTAAAGATGGCAATAGGAGGCTTTGACGGAAGCCTACAGTAGGTCTTGAAGTTTGCAAAAGGAGGATTTGACGTAAGCCTATAGGAGTTCCTGAAGACTGCAAAATTAGGTTTTTACGGAACCTAAAGTAGGTCTTGAAGATGATAAAAGGAGGCTTTGACAGAAGCCTACAGTAGTTTTTGAAATTGGCAATTGGAGGGTTTCAGGGAAGGCGACAGCAGTTCTTGAAGTAGGCAAAAGGAGGCTTTGACGGAAGCCTACAGTAGTTCTTGAAGATGGCAAAAGGAGGCTTTGAGGAATGACTACAGCAAATCTTGAAGTTGGCAATAGGAGGCTTTGATGGAAGTCTACAGTAGTTCTTTAAGATGGCAAAAGGAGGCTTCGACGGATGGCTACAGTAGTTCTTGAAGATGGCAAAAGGAGGTTTTTACGGAGGCCTACAGTAGTTGTTGAAGATGGCGAAAGGTGGTTTTCATGCATGCTGAAAGTAGTTCTTGAAGATGGCCAAAGGAGTTTTTGATGGAAGCCGACAGCAGTTCGTGAAGATGCAAAAGGAGGCTTTCACGGAATCCTACAGTAGTTCTTGAAGATGAGAAAAAGAGGCTTTGACGGAAGCCTACAGTAGTTCTTGGAGATGGCAAAAGGAGGCTTTGAGGAACGACTACAGCAATTGTTGAAGTTGGTAATAGGAGGCTTTGACGGAAACCTACAGTAGTTCTTGAAGATGTCAAAAGGAGGCTTTGACGTAAGCATACAGTAGTTCTTCAAGGTGGCAAAAGGAGATTTTGACCGAGGCCTACAGTAGTTCTTGAAGATGGCAAAAGGACGCATTCATGGAATCCTACAGTAGTTCTTGAAGATGAGAAAAAAAGGCTTTGAGGGAGGCCTACAGTAGTTATTGAAATTGGCAATTGGAGGGTTTCAGGGAAGGCGACAGCAGTTCTTGAAGTAGGCCAAAGGAGGCTTTGCCGGAAGCCTACAGTAGTTCTTGGAAATGGCAAAAGGAGGCTTTGAGGAACGACTACAGCAATACTTGAAGATGGCAATAGGAGGCTTTGATGGAAGCCTACAGTAGTTCTTGAAGATGGCAAAAGGAGGCTTTGATGTAAGCATACAGTAGTTCTTGAAGATGGCAAAAGGAGGTTTTGACGGAGGCCTACAGTAGTTCTTGAAGATGGCAAAAGGAGGCTTTCATGGAGGCCTACAGTAGTTCTTGAAGATGATAAAAGGAGGTTTTTACGGGATCTAATGTAGGTCTGGAAGATGATAAAAGGAAGTTTTGACTGAAGCCTACAGTAGTTCTTGGAGATGGCAAAAGGAGGCTTTGAGGAAGGACTACAGCAATTCTTGAAGTTGGCAATAGGAGGCTTTGACGGAAGCCTACAGTAGTTCTTGAAGATGGCGAAAGGTGGTTTTCATGCATGCTGAAAGTAGTTCTTGAAGATGGCCAAAGGAGTTTTTGATGGAAGCCGACAGCAGTTCGTGAAGATGCAAAAGGAGGCTTTCACGGAATCCTACAGTAGTTCTTGAAGATGAGAAAAAGAGGCTTTGACGGATGGCTACAGTAGTTCTTGAAGATGGCAAAAGGAGGTTTTTACGGAAGCCTACAGTAGTTCTTCAATATGATAAAAGGAGGTTTTGACGGAGGCCTATAGTAGTTCTTGAAAATGGAAAATTCAGGCTTTGACGGAAGCCTACAGTAGTTCTTGAAATTGGTAATTGGAGGGTTTCAGGGAAGGAGACAGCAGTTCTTGAAGGAGGCAAAAGGAGGCTTTGACGAAAGCCTACAGTAGTTCTTGAAGATGGCAAAAGGAGGCTTTGAGGAATGACTACATCAATTCTTGAAGTTGGCAATAGGAGGCTTTGACAGAAGCCTACAGTAGTTCTTCAAGATGGCAAAAGGAGGCTTTGACGTAAGCATACAGAACTTCTTGAAGATGGCAAAAGGAGGTTTTTATGGAAGCCTACAGTAGCTCTTGAAGATGATAAAAGGAAGATTTGACAGAAACCTACAGTAGTATTTGGAGATGGCAAAAGGAGGCTTTGACGGAGGCCTACAGTAGTTCTTGAAGATGGAAAAAGGAGGATTTGATGGAAGCTTACAGTAGTTCTTGAAGATGATAAAAGGAGGTTTTTACGGAAGCCTACAGTAGTTCTTGGAGATGGCAAAAGGAGGCTTTGAGGAAGGACTACAGCAATTCTTGAAGTTGGCAATAGGAGGCTTTGACGGAAGCCTACAGTAGTTCTTGAAGATGATAAAAGGAAGATGTGACGGAAGCCTACAATAGTTTTTGGAGATGGCAAAAGGAGGGTTTGACCGAGGCCTACAGTAGTTCTTGAAGATGGAAAAAGGAGGCTTTGACGGAAGCCTACAGTTGTTCTTGAAGATGGCAAAAGGAGGCTTTGACGGAGGCCTACAGTAGTTCTTGAAGATGGAAAAAGTAGGCTTTGACAGAAGCCTACAGGAGTTATTGGAGATGGCAAAAGGAGGCTTTGAGGAATGACTACAGCAATTCTTGAATTTGGTAATAGGAGGCTTTGACGGAATCCTACAGTAGTTCTTGAAGATGGCAAAAGGAGGCTTTGACGTAAGCATACAGTAGTTCTTGAAGTTGGCAATTGGAATGTTTTAGGGAAGCCGAAAGCAGTTCTTGAAGATGGCAAAAGGAGGCTTTGATGAAAGCCTATAGTAGTTCTTGAAATTGGCAATTCGAGGGTTTCAGGGAAGCCGACAGCAGTTCGTGAAGTTGGCAATAGGAGGCTTTGACGGAAGCCTACAGCAGTTCTTGAAGATGATAAAAGGAAGTTTTGACGGAAACCTACAGTAGTTCTTGGAGATGGCAAAAGGAGGATTTGACGGAGGTTTACAGTAGTTCTTGAAGATGATAAAAGGAGGTTTTTATGGAAGCCTACAGTAGTTCTTGAAGATGATAAAAGGAATTTTTGATGGATGCCTACAGTAGTTCTTGGAGATGGCAAAAGGAGACTTTGACGGAGGCCTACAGTAGTTCTTGAAATTGGCAATTGGAGGGTTTCAGGGAAGCCGACAGCAGTTCTTGAAGTAGGCAAAAGGAGGCTTTGACGGAAGCCTACAGTAGTTCTTGAAGATGGCAAAAGGAGGCTTTGAGGAATGACTCTTGAATATGATAAAAGGAAGTTTTGACTGAGGCCTAAATTATTTCTTGAAAATTGAAAAATCAGGCTTTGACGGAAGCCTACAATAGTTCTTGAAGATAGCAAAAGGAGGCTTGGACGGAGGCCTACAGTTGTTCTTGAAGATTGAAAAAGGAGGCTTTGACGGAAGCCTACAGTAGTTCTTGAAGACGGCAAAAGGAGGCTTTGATGTAAGCCTACAGGAGTTCTTGAATACGGCAAAATTAGGTTTTTACGGAACCTAAAGTAGCTCTTGAAGATGATAAAATGAAGTTCTGACGGAAGCCTACAGTAGTTCTTGGATATGGCAAAAGGAGGCTTTGAGGAAGGACTACAGTAACTCTTGAAGTTGGCATTAGGAGGCTTTGACTGAAGCCTACAGTAGTTCTTGAAGATGGCAAAAGGAGGCTTTGACGTAGGCCTACAGGAGTTCTTGAAGACGGCAAAATTAGGTTTTTACGGAACCTAAGGTAGCTCTTGAAGATGATAACAGCAGATTTTTACGGACGCGTACAGTAGTTCTTGGAGATAGCAAAAGGAGGCTTTGAGGAACGACTACAGCAATTCTTGAAGATGGCAATAGGAGGCTTTGACGGAAGCCTACAGTAGTTTTCGAAGATGGTAAAAAGAAGATTTGAGGGAAGCCTACAGTATTTCTTGAAGATGGAAAAAGGAGGCTTTGACGGAAGCCTACAGTAGTTCTTGAAGGTGGAAAAAGGAGGCTTTGACAGAGGCCTATAGTAGTTCTTGAAGATGGAAAAAGGAGGCTTTGACGGAAGACTACAGTAGTTCTTGAAGTTGACAATTGGAAGGTTTTAGGGAAGCCGAAAGCAGTTCTTGAATATGGCAAAAGGAGGCTTTGATGGAAGCCTACAGTAGTTCTTGAAATTGGCAATTCGAGGGTTTAAGGGAAGCCGACAGCAGTTTTTGAAGATGGCAAAAGGAGGCTTTGATGGAAGCCTACAGTAGTTCTTGAAGATGGCAAAAGGAGGCTTTGACGGAAGCCTACAGTAGTTCTTGAAGATGGCAAAAGGAGGCTTTGACGGAAGCCTACAGTAGTTCTTGAAGATGGCAAAAGGAGGCTTTGACGGAAGCCTACAGTAGTTCTTGAAGATGGCAAAAGGAGGCTTTGACGGAAGCCTACAGTAGTTCTTGAAGATGGCAAAAGGAGGCTTTGACGTAAGCCTACAGGAGTTCTTGAAGACGGCAAAATTAGGTTTTTACGGAACCTAAAGTAGCTCTTGAAGATAATAAAAGGAGGTTTTGACGGAAGCCTACAGTAGTTCTTGGAGATGGCAAAAGGAGGCTTTGAGGAACGAATACAGCAATTGTTGAAGTTCGTAATAGGAGGCTTTGACGGAAACCTACATTAGTTCTTGGAGATGGCAAAAGGAGGCTTTGACGGAAGCTTACAGTAGTTCTTGAAGATGATAAAAGGAGGTTTTTATGGAAGCCTACAGTAGTTCTTGAAGATGATAAAAGGAGGTTTTTATGGAAGCCTACAGTAGTTCTTGAAGATGATAAAAGGAATTTTTGATGGACGCCTACAGTAGTTCTTGGAGATGGGAAAAGGCGGCTTTGACGGAGGCCTACAGTAGTTCTTGAAATTGGCATTTGGAGGGTTTCAGGGAAGCCGACAGCAGTTCGTGAAGTAGGAAAAAGGAGACTTTGACAGAAGCCTACAGTAGTTCTTGGACATGGCAAAAGTAGGCTTTGAGGAAGGACTACAGCAATTCTTGAAGTTGGCAATAGGAGGCTTTGACGGAAGCCTACAGTAGTTCTTGAAGATGATAAAAGGAAGTTTTGATGGAAGCCTACAGTAGTTCTTGGAGATGGCAAAAGGAGGATTTGACGGAGGTTTACAGTAGTTCTTGAAGATGATAAAAGGAGGTTTTTATGAAAGCCTACAGTAGTTCTTGAAGATGATAAAAGGAATTTTTGATGGACGCCTACAGTAGTTCTTGGAGATGGCAAAATGAGACTTTGACGGAGGCCTACAGTAGTTCTTGAAATTGGCAATTGGAGGGTTTCAGGGAAGCCGACAGCAGTTCTTGAAGTAGGCAAAAGGAGGCTTTGACGGAAGCCTACAGTAGTTCTTGAAGATGGCAAAAGGAGGCTTTGAGGAATGACTCTTGAATATGATAAAAGGAAGTTTTGACTGAGGCCTAAATTATTTCTTGAAAATTGAAAAATCAGGCTTTGACGGAAGCCTACAATAGTTCTTGAAGATAGCAAAAGGAGGCTTGGACGGAGGCCTACAGTTGTTCTTGAAGATAGCAAAAGGAGGCTTGGACGGAGGCCTACAGTAGTTCTTGAAGATTGAAAAAGGAGGCTTTGATGTAAGCCTACAGGAGTTCTTGAATACGGCAAAATTAGGTTTTTACGGAACCCAAAGTAGCTCTTGAAGATGATAAAACGAAGTTGTGACGGAAGCCTACAGTAGTTCTTGGATATGGCAAAAGGAGGCTTTGAGGAAGGACTACAGTAACTCTTGAAGTTGACATTAGGAGGCTTTGACTGAAGCCTACAGTAGTTCTTGAAGATGGCAAAAGGAGGCTTTGACGTAGGCCTACAGGAGTTCTTGAAGACGGCAAAATTAGGTTTTTACGGAACCTAAGGTAGCTCTTGAAGATGATAAAAGGAAGTTTTGATGGAAGCTTACAGTAGTTCTTGAAGATGATAACAGCAGATTTTTACGGACGCGTACAGAAGTTCTTGGAGATAGCAAAAGGAGGCTTTGAGGAACGACTACAGCAATTCTTGAAGTTGGCAATAGGAGGCTTTGACTGAAGCCTACAGTAGTTTTCGAAGATGGTAAAAAGAAGATTTGAGGGAAGCCTACAGTATTTCTTGAAGATGGCAAAAGGAGGCTTTGACGGTAGCCTACAGTAGTTCTTGAAGGTGGAAAAAGGAGGCTTTGACAGAGGCCTATAGTAGTTCTTGAAGATAGAAAAAGGAGGCTTTGATGGAAGACTACAGTAGTTCTTGAAGATGGAAAATGGAGGCTTTGACGGAAGCCGACAGTATTTCTTGAAGTTGGCAATTGGAAGGTTTTAGGGAAGCCGAAAGCAGTTCTTGAATATGACAAAAGGAGGCTTTGATGGAAGCCTACAGTAGTTCTTGAAATTGGCAATTCGAGGGTTTCTGGGAAGCCGACAGCAGTTCTTGAAGATGGAAAAAAGGAGGCTTTGATGGAAGCCTACAGTAGTTCTTGAAGATGATGAAAGGAGGCTTTGAGGAATGACTCTTGAATATGATAAAAGGAAGTTTTGACTGAGGCCTACAGTATTTCTTGAAAATTGAAAAATCAGGCTTTGACGGAAGCCTTCAATAGTTCTTGAAGATAGCAAAAGGAGGCTTTGACGGAGGCCTACAGTAGTTCTTGAAAATTAAAAAAGGAGGCTTTGACGGAAGCCTACAGGAGTTCTTGGAGATGGGAAAAAGACGCTTTGAGGAAGGACTACAGCAATTCTTGAAGTTGGCAATAGGAGGCTTTGACGGAAGCTTACAGTAGTTTTTGAAGATGGCAAAATGAGGTTTTTACGGAAGCCTACAGTAGTTCTTGAGATGATAAAAGGAAGTTTTGACAGAGGCCTACAGTAGTTCTTGAAAATGGAAAAATCAGGCTTTGACGGAAGCCTAAAGCAGTTCTTGAAGATAGCAAAAGGAGGCTTGGACGGAAGCCTACAGTAGTTCTTGAAGATGGCAAAAGGAGGCTTTGACGGATGCCTACAGTAGTTCTTCAAGATGGCAAAAGGAGGCTTTGAAGAACGACTACAGGAATTCTTGAAGTTGGCAAAGGGAGGCTTTGACGTAAGCATACAGTAGTTCTTGAAGATGGAAAAAGGAGGTTTTGACGGATGCCTACAGTAGTTCTTGAAGATGGCAAAAGGAGGCTTTCACTTAAGAATACAATAGTTCTTCAAGATGATAAATAGAAGTTTTGACGGAGGCCTACAGTAGTTCTTGAGGATGGAAAAAGGAGGCTTTGATAGAAGCCTACAGTAGTTCCTGGAGATGGCAAAAGGAGGCTTTGACAGAAGCCTGCAGTAGTTCTTGAAGATGGCAAAAGGAGGCTTTGACGTAAGCCTACAGGAGTTCTTGAAGACGGCAAAATTAGGTTTTTACGGAACCTAAAGTAGCTCTTGAAGATAATAAAAGGAGGTTTTGACGGAAGCCTACAGTAGTTCTTGGAGATGGCAAAAGGAGGCTTTGAGGAACGACTACAGCAATTGTTGAAGTTGGTAATAGGAGGCTTTGACGGAAACCTACAGTAGTTCTTGAAGATGTCAAAAGGAGGCTTTGACGTAAGCATACAGTAGTTCTTCAAGGTGGCAAAAGGAGATTTTGACCGAGGCCTACAGTAGTTCTTGAAGATGGCAAAAGGACGCATTCATGGAATCCTACAGTAGTTCTTGAAGATGAGAAAAAAAGGCTTTGAGGGAGGCCTACAGTAGTTATTGAAATTGGCAATTGGAGGGTTTCAGGGAAGGCGACAGCAGTTCTTGAAGTAGGCCAAAGGAGGCTTTGACGGAAGCCTACAGTAGTTCTTGGAAATGGCAAAAGGAGGCTTTGAGGAACGACTACAGCAATACTTGAAGATGGCAATAGGAGGCTTTGATGGAAGCCTACAGTAGTTCTTGAAGATGGCAAAAGGAGGCTTTGATGTAAGCATACAGTAGTTCTTGAAGATGGCAAAAGGAGGTTTTGACGGAGGCCTACAGTAGTTCTTGAAGATGGCAAAAGGAGGCTTTCATGGAGGCCTACAGTAGTTCTTGAAGATGATAAAAGGAGGTTTTTACGGAATCTAATGTAGGTCTGGAAGATGATAAAAGGAAGTTTTGACTGAAGCCTACAGTAGTTCTTGGAGATGGCAAAAGGAGGCTTTGAGGAAGGACTACAGCAATTCTTGAAGTTGGCAATAGGAGGCTTTGACGGAAGCCTACAGTAGTTCTTGAAGATGGCAATTGGAGGGTTTCAGTGAAGCCGACAGCAGGTCTTGAAGTAGGCAAAAGGAGGCTTTGACGGAAGACTACAATAGTTCTTCAAGATGATAAATAGAAGTTTTGACGGAGGCCTACAGTAGTTCTTGAGGATGGAAAAAGGAGGCTTTGATAGAAGCCTACAGTAGTTCCTGGAGATGGCAAAAGGAGGCTTTGACATAAGCCAACAGTATTTCTTGAAGATGGCAAAAGGTGGTTTTGATGGAGGCCTACAGTAGTTCTTGAAGATTGCAAAAGGAGGCTTTCATGGAGGCCTACAGTAGTTCTTGAAGATGGCAAAGGAGGTTTTCATGGAAGCTGAAAGTAGTTCTTGAAGATGGCAAAAGGAGGCTTTGATGGAAGCCGACAGCAGTTCTTAAAGATGGCAATAGGAGGCTTTGACGGAAGCCTACAGTAGGTCTTGAAGTTTGCAAAAGGAGGATTTGACGTAAGCCTATAGGAGTTCCTGAAGACTGCAAAATTAGGTTTTTACGGAACCTAAAGTAGGTCTTGAAGATGATAAAAGGAGGCTTTGACAGAAGCCTACAGTAGTTTTTGAAATTGGCAATTGGAGGGTTTCAGGGAAGGCGACAGCAGTTCTTGAAGTAGGCAAAAGGAGGCTTTGACGGAAGCCTACAGTAGTTCTTGAAGATGGCAAAAGGAGGCTTTGAGGAATGACTACAGCAAATCTTGAAGTTGGCAATAGGAGGCTTTGATGGAAGTCTACAGTAGTTCTTTAAGATGGCAAAAGGAGGCTTCGACGGATGGCTACAGTAGTTCTTGAAGATGGCAAAAGGAGGTTTTTACGGAGGCCTACAGTAGTTGTTGAAGATGGCGAAAGGTGGTTTTCATGCATGCTGAAAGTAGTTCTTGAAGATGGCCAAAGGAGTTTTTGATGGAAGCCGACAGCAGTTCGTGAAGATGCAAAAGGAGGCTTTCACGGAATCCTACAGTAGTTCTTGAAGATGAGAAAAAGAGGCTTTGACGGAAGCCTACAGTAGTTCTTGGAGATGGCAAAAGGAGGCTTTGAGGAACGACTACAGCAATACTTGAAGATGGCAATAGGAGGCTTTGATGGAAGCCTACAGTAGTTCTTGAAGATGGCAAAAGGAGGCTTTGATGTAAGCATACAGTAGTTCTTGAAGATGGCAAAAGGAGGTTTTGACGGAGGCCTACAGTAGTTCTTGAAGATGGCAAAAGGAGGCTTTCATGGAGGCCTACAGTAGTTCTTGAAGATGATAAAAGGAGGTTTTTACGGAATCTAATGTAGGTCTGGAAGATGATAAAAGGAAGTTTTGACTGAAGCCTACAGTAGTTCTTGGAGATGGCAAAAGGAGGCTTTGAGGAAGGACTACAGCAATTCTTGAAGTTGGCAATAGGAGGCTTTGACGGAAGCCTACAGTAGTTCTTGAAGATGGCGAAAGGTGGTTTTCATGCATGCTGAAAGTAGTTCTTGAAGATGGCCAAAGGAGTTTTTGATGGAAGCCGACAGCAGTTCGTGAAGATGCAAAAGGAGGCTTTCACGGAATCCTACAGTAGTTCTTGAAGATGAGAAAAAGAGGCTTTGACGGAGGCCTACAGTAGTTCTTGAAGATGGCAAAAGGAGGTTTTGACGGAGGCCTACAGTAGTTCTTGAAGATGGCAAAAGGAGGTTTTTACGGAAGCCTACAGTAGTTCTTCAATATGATAAAAGGAGGTTTTGACGGAGGCCTATAGTAGTTCTTGAAAATGGAAAATTCAGGCTTTGACGGAAGCCTACAGTAGTTCTTGAAATTGGTAATTGGAGGGTTTCAGGGAAGGAGACAGCAGTTCTTGAAGGAGGCAAAAGGAGGCTTTGACGAAAGCCTACAGTAGTTCTTGAAGATGGCAAAAGGAGGCTTTGAGGAATGACTACATCAATTCTTGAAGTTGGCAATAGGAGGCTTTGACAGAAGCCTACAGTAGTTCTTCAAGATGGCAAAAGGAGGCTTTGACGTAAGCATACAGAACTTCTTGAAGATGGCAAAAGGAGGTTTTTATGGAAGCCTACAGTAGCTCTTGAAGATGATAAAAGGAAGATTTGACAGAAACCTACAGTAGTATTTGGAGATGGCAAAAGGAGGCTTTGACGGAGGCCTACAGTAGTTCTTGAAGATGGAAAAAGGAGGATTTGATGGAAGCTTACAGTAGTTCTTGAAGATGATAAAAGGAGGTTTTTACGGAAGCCTACAGTAGTTCTTGGAGATGGCAAAAGGAGGCTTTGAGGAAGGACTACAGCAATTCTTGAAGTTGGCAATAGGAGGCTTTGACGGAAGCCTACAGTAGTTCTTGAAGATGATAAAAGGAAGATGTGACGGAAGCCTACAATAGTTTTTGGAGATGGCAAAAGGAGGGTTTGACCGAGGCCTACAGTAGTTCTTGAAGATGGAAAAAGGAGGCTTTGACGGAAGCCTACAGTTGTTCTTGAAGATGGCAAAAGGAGGCTTTGACGGAGGCCTACAGTAGTTCTTGAAGATGGAAAAAGTAGGCTTTGACAGAAGCCTACAGGAGTTATTGGAGATGGCAAAAGGAGGCTTTGAGGAATGACTACAGCAATTCTTGAATTTGGTAATAGGAGGCTTTGACGGAATCCTACAGTAGTTCTTGAAGATGGCAAAAGGAGGCTTTGACGTAAGCATACAGTAGTTCTTGAAGTTGGCAATTGGAATGTTTTAGGGAAGCCGAAAGCAGTTCTTGAAGATGGCAAAAGGAGGCTTTGATGAAAGCCTATAGTAGTTCTTGAAATTGGCAATTCGAGGGTTTCAGGGAAGCCGACAGCAGTTCTTGAAGATGGCAAGAAGAGGCTTTGATGCAAGCCTATAGTAGTTCTTGAAGATAACAAAATGAGGGTTGCATGGAGGCCTACAGTAGTTCTTGAAGATAGCAAAAGGAGGCTTTCAGGAAGGAGTACACCAATTCTTGATGTTGGCAAAAGGAGGTTTTTACGGAAGCCTACAGTAGTTCTTGAAGATGATAAAAGGAAGTTTTGACGGAGGCCTACAGTAGCTCTTGAAATTGGCAATTGGAGGGTTTCAGGGAAGGCGACAGCAGTTCTTGAAGTAGGCAAAAGGAGGCTTTGACGGAAGCCTACAGTTGTTCTTGAAGATGGCAAAAGTAGGCTTTGACGGAGGCCTACAGCAGTTCTTGAAGATGGAAAAAGTAGGGTTTGACAGAAGCCGACAGAAGTTGTTGGAGATGGCAAAAGTAGGCTTTGACGTAAGCATACAGTAGTTCTTTAAGATGGCAAAAGGAGGTTTTGACGGAGGGCTACAGTAGTTCTTGAAGATGGCAAAAGGAGTCTTTGACGGAACCCTACAGTTCTCCTTGAAGATGGCAATAGTAGGCTTTGACGGAAGCCTACAGTTGTTTCATGAAGATGGTAAAAGGAGGCTTTGACGGAGGCCTACAGTTGTGCTTAAAGATGGAAAAAGTAGGCTTTGACAGAAGCCTACAGGAGTTGTTGGAGATGGCAAAAGGAGGCTTTGAGGAACGACTACAGCAATTCTTGAATTTGGCAATAGGTGGCTTTGACGGAAGCCTACAGTAGTTCTTGAAGATGGCAAAAGGAGGCTTTGACGTAAGCATACAGTAGTTCTTGAAGATGGCAAAAGGAGGTTTGGACGGAGGCCTAAAGTAGTTCTTGAAGATTGCAAAAGGAGGCTTTCACGGAGGCCTACAGTAGTTCTTGAAGATGGCGAAAGGATGTTTTCATGGAAGCCGAAAGTAGTTCTTGAAGATGGCAAAAGGAGGCTTTGATGGAAGCCGACAGCAGTTCTTGAAGATGGCAAAAGGAGGCTTTCACAGAATCCTACATTAGATCTTGAAGATGAGTAAAAGAGGCTTTGACGGATGCCTACAGTAGTTCTTCAAGATGGCAAAAGGAGGCTTTGAAGAACGACTACAGGAATTCTTGAAGTTGGCAAAGGGAGGCTTTGACGTAAGCATACAGTAGTTCTTGAAGATGGAAAAAGGAGGTTTTGACGGATGCCTACAGTAGTTCTTGAAGATGGCAAAAGGAGGCTTTCACGTAAGAATACAGTAGTTCTTGAAAATGGAAAAATCAGGCTTTGACGGAAGCCTACAGTAGTTCTTGAAGATAGCAAAAGGAGGCTTGGACGGAGGCCTACAGTAGTTCTTCAAGATAGGAAAAGGAGGCTTTAACGTAAGCCTACAGGAGTTTTTGAAGAAGGCAAAATTAGGTTTTTACGGAACCTAAAGTAGCTCTTGAAGATGATAAAAGGAAGTTTTGATGGAAGCCTACAGTAGTTATTGGATATGGCAAAAGGAGTCTTTAAGGAAGGACTACAGCAATTCTTGAAGTTGGCAATAGGAGGCTTTGACGGAAGCCTACAGTAGTTCTTGAAGATGGCAAAAGGAGGTTTTTACTGAAGCCTACAGTAGTTCTTGAAGATGATAAAAGGAAGTTTTGACGGCGGGCCTACAGTAGTTCTTGAAGATGGCAAAAGGAGCTTTATACGGAGGCCTACAGTAGTTCTTGAAGATGGAAAAAGGAGGCTTTGATGGAGGCCTACATTAGTTCTTGAAATTGGCAATTGGAGGGTTTCAGGGAATCCGACAGCAATTCTTGAAGTAGGCAAAATGAGGCTTTGACGGAAGCCTACAGTAGTTCTTGAAGATGGCAAAAGGAGGCTTTGACAGAAGCCTACAGTAGTTCTTGAAATTGGCAATTGGAGGGTTTCAGGGAAGGCGACAGCAGTTCTTGAAGTAGGCAAAAGGAGGCTTTGACGGAAGCCTACAGTAGTTCTTGAAGATGGCAAAAGGAGGCTTTGAGGAATGACTACAGCAATTCTTGAAGTTGGCAATAGGAGGCTTTGATGGAAGTCTACAGTAGTTCTTTAAGATGGCAAAAGGAGGCTTTGATGAAAGCATACAGTAGTTCTTGAAGATGGCAAAAGGAGGATTTTACGGAAGCCTACAGTACTTCTTGAAGATTGCAAAAGGAGGCTTTCACGGAGGCCTACAATAGTTCTTGCAGATGGCGAAAGGAGGTTTTCATGGAAGCCGAAAGTAGTTCTTGAAGATGGCAAAAAAAGGCTTTGATGGAAGCCGACAGCAGTTCTTGAAGATGGCAAAAAGAGGCTTTGACGGAATCATACAGTAGTTCTTGAAGATGAGAAAAAGAGGCTTTGACGGATGCCTACAGTTGTTCTTGAAGATGGCAAAACGAGGCTTTGACGAAAGCATACAGTAGTTCTTGAAGATGGCAAAAGGAGGATTTTACGGAAGCCTACAGTAGTTCTTGAAGATTGCAAAAGGAGGCTTTCACGGAGGCCTACAGTAGTTCTTGCAGATGGCGAAAGGAGGTTTTCATGGAAGCCGAAAGTAGTTCTTGAAGATGGCAAAAGGAGGCTTTGACGGAATCCTACAGTAGTTCTTGAAGATGAGAAAAAGAGGCTTTGACGGATGCCTACAGTTGTTCTTGAAGATGGCAAAACGAGGCTTTGACGAAAGCATACAGTAGTTCTTGAAGATGGCAAAAGGAGGATTTTACGGAAGCCTACAGTAGTTCTTGAAGATTGCAAAAGGAGGCTTTCACGGAGGCCTACAGTAGTTCTTGCAGATGGCGAAAGGAGGTTTTCATGGAAGCCGAAAGTAGTTCTTGAAGATGGCAAAAAAAGGCTTTGATGGAAGCCGACAGCAGTTCTTGAAGATGGCAAAAAGAGGCTTTGACGGAATCATACAGTAGTTCTTGAAGATGAGAAAAAGAGGCTTTGACGGATGCCTACAGTTGTTCTTGAAGATGGCAAAACGAGGCTTTGACGAAAGCATACAGTAGTTCTTGAAGATGGCAAAAGGAGGATTTTACGGAAGCCTACAGTAGTTCTTGAAGATTGCAAAAGGAGGCTTTCACGGAGGCCTACAGTAGTTCTTGCAGATGGCGAAAGGAGGTTTTCATGGAAGCCGAAAGTAGTTCTTGAAGATGGCAAAAGGAGGCTTTGACGGAATCCTACAGTAGTTCTTGAAGATGAGAAAAAGAGGCTTTGACGGATGCCTACAGTTATGCTTGAAGATGGCAAAAGGAGGCTTTGACGTAAGCATACAGTAGTTCTTGAAGTTGGCAATTGGAAGGTTTTAGGGAAGCCGAAAGCAGTTCTTGAAGATGGCAAAAGGAGGCTTTGATGGAAGCCTGCAGTAGTTGTTGAAATTGGCAATTCGAGGGTTTCAGGTAAGCCGACAACAGTTCTCGAAGATGGCAAAAAGAGGCTTTGATGGAAGCCTATAGTAGTTCTTGAAGATAGCAAAATGAGGGTTGGATGGAGGCCTACAGTATTTCTTGAAGAGAGCAAAAGGAGGCTTTGAAGAAGGACTACAGCAATTCTTGAAATTGGCAAAAGGAGGCGTGGACGGAGGCCTACAGTAGTTCTTGAAGGTAGCAAAAGGAGGCTTTGAGGAAGGAGAACAGCAATTCTTTAAGTTGGCAATAGGAGGCTTTGACGGAAGCCTACAGTAGTTCTTGGAGAGGGCAAAAGGAGTCTTTGAGGGAGGACTACAGCAGCTCTTGAAGTTGGTAATAGAAGGCTTTCACGGAAGCCTACAGTAGTTCTTGAAGATGATAAAAGGAAGTTTTGACGGAGGCCTACAGTAGTTCTTGAAATTTGCAATTGGAGGGGTTCAGGGAAGGCGACCGCAGTTCTTGAAGTAGGCAAAAGGAGGCTTTGACGGAAGCCTACAGAAGTTCTTGAAGATAGCAAAAGGAGGTTTGACGGAGGACTACAGTAGTTCTTGAAGATTGAAAAAGGAGGCTTTGACGGTAGCCTACAGTAGTTCTTGGAGATGGCAAAAGGAGGCTTTGAGGAAAGACTACAGCAATTCTTCAACTTGGCAATAGGAGGCTTTGACGTAAGCCTACAGTAGTTCTTGAAGATTGCAAAAGGAGGTTTTGACGTAAGCCTACAGTAGTTCTTGAAGATGGCAAAAGGAGGTTTTACGGAAGCCTACAGTAGCTCTTGAAGATGATAAAAGGAAGTATTGACAGAAGCCTACAGTAGTTCTTGGAGATGCCAAAAGGAGGCTTTGACGGAAGACTACAGGAGTTCTTCAAGATGGCAAAAGGAGGCTTTGACGGAGGCCTACAGTAGTTCTTGAAGATGGAAAAAGGAGGCTTTGACGGAAGCCTACGATAGTTCTTGGAGATGGCAAAAGGAGGCTTTGAGGAACGACTACAGCAATTCTTGAAGTTGGCAATAGGAGGCTTTGACGGGAGCCTACAGTATTTCTAAGACATGGCAAAAGGAGGCTTTGAGGAACGACTACAGCAATTCTTGACTTTGGCAATAGGAGGGTTTGACGGAAGCCTACAGCAGTTCTTGAAGTAGGCAAAAGGAGGCTTTGACGGAACCATACAGTAGTTCTTGAAGATGGCAAAAGGAGGTTTTTACTGAAGCCTACAGTAGTTCTTGAAGATGATAAACGAAGTTTTGACGGAGGCCTACAGTAGTTCTTGAAAATGGAAAAATCAGGCTTTGACGGAAGCCTACAGTAGTTCTTGAAGATGGCAAAAGGAGGCTTTGACAGAGGATTACCGCAGTTCTTGAAGATGGCAAAAGGAGGCTTTGACGGAAGCCTACTGTAGTTCTTGAAGATGGCAAAAGGAGCTTTACACGGAGGCCTACAGTAGTTCTTGAAGATGGAAAAAGGAGGCTTTGATGGAGGCCTACATTAGTTCTTGAAATTGGCAATTGGAGGGTTTCAGGGAAGCCGACAGCAGTTCTTGAAGTAGGCAAAATGAGGCTTGACGGAAGCCTACAGTAGTTCTTGAAGATGGCAAAAGGAGGTTTGACGGAGGCGTACAGTAGTTCTTGAAGTAGGCAAAATGAGGCTTGACGGAAGCCTAAAGTAGTTCTTGAAGATGGCAAAAGGAGGCTTTGACAGAAGCCTACAGAACATCTTGAAGATAGCAAAAGGAGGTTTGACGGAGGCGTACAGTAGTTCTTGAAGATTGCAAAAGGAGGTTTTTACGGAAGCCTACAGTAGTTCTTCAATATGATAAAAGGAAGTTTTGACGGAGGCCTACAGTAGTTCTTGAAAATGGAAAATTCAGGCTTTGACGGAAGCCTACAGTAGTTCTTGGAGATGGCAAAAGAAGTCTTTGAGGAAGGACTACAGCAAGTCTTCAAGTTGGCAATAGGAGGTTTTTACGGAAGCCTACAGTAGCTCTTGAAGATGATAAAACGAAGTTTTGACAGAAGCCTACAATAGTTCATGGAGAAGGCAAAAGGAGGCTTTGACGGAAGACTACAGTAGTTCTTGAAGATGGAAAAAGGAGGCTTTGATGGAAGCTTACAGTAGTTCTTGAAGATGATAAAAGGAAGTTTTTATGGAAGCCTACAGTAGTTCTTGAAGATGATAAAAGGAGGCTTTGACGGAGGCCTACAGTAGTTCTTGAAATTGGCAATTGGAGGGTTTCGGGGAAGCCGAGAGCAGTTCTTGAAAATGGAAAAATCAGGCTTTGACGGAAGCCTACAGTATTTCTAGGAGATGGCAAAAGGAGGCCTTGAGGAACGACAACAGCAATTCTTGAAGATGGCAAAAGGAGGCTTTGACGGAAGCCTACTGTAGTTCTTGAAGATGGCAAAAGGAGCTTTATACGGAGGCCTACAGTAGTTCTTGAAGATGGAAAAAGGAGGCTTTGATGGAGACCCACATTAGTTCTTGAAATTGGCAATTGGAGGGTTTCAGGGAAGCCGACAGCAGTTCTTGAAGTAGGCAAAATGAGGCTTGACGGAAGCCTACAGTAGTTCTTGAAGATGGCAAAAGGAGGCTTTGACAGAAGCCTACAGTAGTTCTTGAAATTGGCAATTGGAGGGTTTCAGGGAAGGTGACAGCAGTTCTTGAATTAGGCAAAAGGAGGCTTTGACGGAAGCCTACAGTAGTTCTTGAAGATGGCAAAAGGAGGCTTTGAGGAATGACTACAGCAATTCTTGAAGTTGGCAATAGGAGGCTTTGATGGAAGTCTACAGTAGTTCTTTAAGATGGCAAAAGGAGGCTTCGACGTAAAATACAGTAGTCCTTCAAGATGGCAAAAGGAGGTTTTTATGGAAGCCTACAGTAGCTCTTGAAGATGATAAAACGAAGTTTTGAAGGAAGCCTACAATAGTTCATGGAGAAGGCAAAAGGAGGTTTTGACGGAGGCCTACAGTAGTTGTTGAAGATGGCGAAAGGTGGTTTTCATGCAAGCTGAAAGTAGTTCTTGAAGATGGCCAAAGGAGTCTTTGATGGAAGCCGACAGCAATTCGTGAAGATGGCAAAAGGCGGCTTTCACGGAATCCTATAGTAGTTCTTGAAGATGAGAAAAAGAGGCTTTGACGGATGGCTACAGTAGTTCTTCAAGATGGCAAAAGGAGGTTTTTACGGAAGCCTACAGTAGTTCTTCAATATGATAAAAGGAAGTTTTGACGGAGGCCTATAGTAGTTCTTGAAAATGGAAAATTCAGGCTTTGACGGAAGCCTACAGTAGTTCTTGGAGATGGCAAAAGAAGTCTTTGAGGAAGGACTACAGCAATTCTTCAAGTTGGCAATAGGAGGTTTTTACGGAAGCCTACAGTAGCTCTTGAAGATGATAAAACGAAGTTTTGACAGAAGAATACAATAGTTCATGGAGAAGGCAAAAGGAGGCTTTGACGGAAGACTACAGTAGTTCTTGAAGATGGCAAAAGGAGGACTTGAGGAACGACAACAGCAATTCTTGAAGTTGGCAATAGGAGTCTTTGATGGAGGATTACCGCAGTTCTTGAAGATGGCAAAAGGAGGCTTTGAGGGAGGATTACCGCAGTCCTTGAAGATGGCAAAAGGAGGCTTTGACGGAAGCCTACAGTACTTCTTGAAGATGGAAAAAGGAGGCTTTGATGGAAGCTTACAGTAGTTCTTGAAGATGATAAAAGGAGGTTTTACGGAAGCCTACAGTAGGTCTTGAAGATGATAAAAGGAAGATTTGACAGAAGCCTACATTAGTTCTTGGAGATGGCAAAAGGAGGCTTTGACGGAAGCTTACAGTAGTTCTTGAAGGTGGAAATGTAGGCTTTGACGGAGGCCTACAGTAGTTCTTGAAGATGGAAAAAGGAGGCTTTGACGGAAGCTTACAGTAGTTCTTGAAGATGATAAAAGGAGGTTTTTATGGAAGCCTACAGTAGTTCTTGAAGATGATAAAAGGAATTTTTGATGGACGCCTACAGTAGTTCTTGGAGATGGCAAAAGGAGACTTTGACGGAGGCCTACAGTAGTTCTTGAAATTGGCAATTGGAGGGTTTCAGGGAAGCCGACAGCAGTTCTTGAAGTAGGCAAAAGGAGGCTTTGACAGACGCCTACAGTAGTTCTTGAAGATGGCAAAAGGAGGCTTTGACGTAAGACTACAGGAGTTCTTGAAGACGGCAAAATTAGGTTTTTACGGAACCTAAAGTAGCTCTTGAAGATAATAAAAGGAGGTTTTGACGGAAGCCTACAGTAGTTCTTGGAGATGGCAAAAGGAGGCTTTGAGGAACGACTACAGCAATTGTTGAAGTTGGTAATAGGAGGCTTTGACAGAAACCTACAGTAGTTCTTGAAGATGGTAAAAGGAGGCTTTGATGGAATCCTATAGTAGTTCTTGGAGATGGCAAAAGGAGGCTTTGACGGACGCTTACAGTAGTTCTTGAAGATGAGAAACGGAGGTTTTACAGAAGCCTACAGTAGCTCTGGGAGATGATAAAAGGAAGATTTGACAGAAGCCTACAGTAGTTCTTGAAGATGGCAAAAGGAGGTTTTTACGGAAGCCTGCAGTAGTTCTTGAGATGATAAAAGGAAGTTTTGACAGAGGCCTACAGTAGTTCTGGAAAATGGAAAAATCAGGCTTTGACGGAAGCCTACAGCAGTTCTTGAAGATAGCAAAAGGAGGCTTGGACGGAGGCCTACATTAGTTCTTCAAGATAGCAAAAGGAGGCTTTGACGGAAGCCTACAGTAGTTCTTGAAGATGGCAAAAGGACGCTTTCACGGAAGCCTACAGTAGTTCTTGAAGATGGCAATAGGAGGCTTTGACGGAAGCCTACAGTAGTTCTTGAAGACGGCAAAATTAGGTTTTTATGGAACCTAAAGTAGCTCTTGAAGATGATAAAAGGAAGTTTTGACAGAGGCCTACAGTAGTTCTGGAAAATGGAAAAATCAGGCTTTGACGGAAGCCTACAGCAGTTCTTGAAGTTGGTAATAGGAGGCTTTGACGGAAACCTACAGTAGTTCTTGAAGATGGTAAAAGGAGGTTTTGATGGAATCCTATAGTAGTTCTTGGAGATGGCAAAAGGAGACTTTGACGGACGCTTACAGTACTTCTTGAAGATGATAAAAGGAGATTTTACGGAAGCCTACAGTAGCTCTTGAAGATGATAAAAGGAAGATTTGACAGAAGACTACATTAGTTCTTGGAGATGGCAAAAGGAGGCTTTGACGGAAGCTTACAGTAGTTCTTGAAGTTGGAAATGGAGGCTTTGATGGAGGCCTACAGTAGTTCTTGAAGATGGAAAAATGAGGCTTTGACGGAAGCTTACAGTAGTTCTTGAAGATGATAAAAGGAGGTTTTTATGGAAGCCTACAGTAGTTCTTGAAGATGATAAAAGGAATTTTTGATGGACGCCTATAGTAGTTCTTGGAGATGGCAAAAGGAGACTTTGACGGAGGCCTACAGTAGTTCTTGAAATTGGCAACTGGAGGGTTTCAGGGAAGCCGACAGCAGTTCTTGAAGTAGGCAAAAGGAGGCTTTGACGGAAGCCTACAGTAGTTCTTGAAGATGGCAAAAGGAGGCTTTGAGGAATGACTCTTGAATATGATAAAAGGAAGTTTTGACTGAGGCCTACAGTATTTCTTGAAAATTGAAAAATCAGGCTTTGACGGAAGCCTTCAATAGTTCTTGAAGATAGCAAAAGGAGGCTTTGATGGAGGCCTACAGTAGTTCTTGAAAATTAAAAAAGGAGGCTTTGACGGAAGCCTACAGGAGTTCTTGGAGATGGGAAAAGGACGCTTTGAGGAAGGACTACAGCAATTCTTGAAGTTGGCAATTGGAGGCTTTGACGGAAGCTTACAGTAGTTTTTGAAGATGGCAAAAGGAGGTTTTTACGGAAGCCTACAGTAGTTCTTGAGATGATAAAAGGAAGTTTTGACAGAGGCCTACAGTAGTTCTTGAAAATGGAAAAATCAGGCTTTGACGGAAGCCTACAGCAGTTCTTGAAGATAGCAAAAGGAGGCTTGGACGGAAGCCTACAGTAGTTCTTGAAGATGGCAAAAGGAGGCTTTGACGGAAGCCTACAGTAGTTCTTGAAATTGGCAATTGGAGGGTTTCAGGGAAGGCGACAGCAGTTATTGAAGTAGGCAAAAGGAGGCTTTGACGGAAGCCTACAGTAGTTCTTGGAGATGGCAAAAGGAGGCTTTGAGGAACGACTACAGCAATTGTTGAAGTTGGCAATAGGAGGCTTTGACGGAAGCTTACAGTAGTTCTTGAAGATGATAAAAGGAGGTTTTTATGGAAGCCTACAGTAGTTCTTGAAGATGATAAAAGGAATTTTTGATGGACGCCTACAGTAGTTCTTGGAGATGGGAAAAGGAGGCTTTGACAGAGGCCTACAGTAGTTCTTGAAATTGGCATTTGGAGGGTTTCAGGGAAGCCGACAGCAGTTCGTGAAGTAGGAAAAAGGAGGCTTTCACAGAAGCCTACAGTAGTTCTTGGACATGGCAAAAGTAGGCTTTGAGGAAGGACTACAGCAATTCTTGAAGTTGGCAATAGGAGGCTTTGACGGAAGCCTACAGTAGTTCTTGAAGATGATAAAAGGAAGTTTTGACGGAAGCCTACAGTAGTTCTTGGAGATGGCAAAAGGAGGATTTGACGGAGGTTTACAGTAGTTCTTGAAGATGATAAAAGGAATTTTTGATGGACGCCTACAGTAGTTCTTGGAGATGGCAAAAAGAGACTTTGACGGAGGCCTACAGTAGTTCTTGAAATTGGCAATTGGAGGGTTTCAGGGAAGCCGACAGCAGTTCTTGAAGTAGGCAAAAGGAGGCTTTCACGGAAGCCTACAGTAGTTCTTGAAGATGGCAAAAGGAGGCTTTGAGGAATGACTCTTGAATATGATAAAAGGAAGTTTTGACTGAGGCCTAAAGTATTTCTTGAAAATTGAAAAATCAGGCTTTGACGGAAGCCTACAATAGTTCTTGAAGATAGCAAAAGGAGGCTTGAACGGAGGCCTACAGTTGTTCTTGAAGATAGCAAAAGGAGGCTTGGACGGA
The DNA here is from genome assembly GCA_024509115.1 of Crotalus helleri. NCBI lineage: Eukaryota > Metazoa > Chordata > Lepidosauria > Squamata > Viperidae > Crotalus > Crotalus helleri. The sequence continues at coordinate 69,094 of JAKSXO010000028.1, read as the reverse complement.
GGCCTACAGTAGTTCTTGAAGATTGAAAAAGGAGGCTTTGATGGAAGCCTACAGTAGTTCTTGAAGATGGCAAAATTAGGTTTTTACGGAACCTAAAGCAGCTCTTGAAGATGATAAAACGAAGTTGTGATGGAAGCCTACAGTAGTTCTTGGATATGGCAAAAGGAGGCTTTGAGGAAGGACTACAGTAACTCTTGAAGTTGGCATTAGGAGGCTTTGACTGAAGCCTACAGTACTTCTTGAAGATGGCAAAAGGAGGCTTTGACGTAGGCCTACAGGAGTTCTTGAAGACGGCAAAATTAGGTTTTTACGGAACCTAAGGTAGCTCTTGAAGATGATAAAAGGAAGTTTTGATGGAAGCTTACAGTAGTTCTTGAAGATGATAACAGCAGATTTTTACGGACGCGTAGAGTAGTTCTTGGAGATAGCAAATAAGGCTTTGAGGAACGACTACAGCAATTCTTGAAGTTGGCAATAGGAGGCTTTGACGGAGGCCTACAGTAGTTTTCGAAGATGGTAAAAAGAAGGTTTGAGGGAAGCCTACAGTATTTCTTGAAGATGGCAAAAGGAGGCTTTGACGGAAGCCTACAGTAGTTCTTGAAGGTGGAAAAAGGAGGCTTTGACAGAGGCCTATAGTAGTTCTTGAAGATGGAAAAAGGAGGCTTTGACGGAAGACTACAGTAGTTCTTGAAGATGGAAAATGGAGGCTTTGACGGACGCCTACAGTATTTCTTGAAGTTGGCAATTCGAGGGTTTCAGGGAAGCCAACAGCAGTTCTTGAAGATGGCAAAAGGAGGCTTTGATGGAAGCCTACAGTAGTTCTTGAAGATGATAAAATGATGCTTTGATGGAGACCTGCAATAGTTCTTGAAGATGGAAAAAGGAGATTTTGACGGACGCCTACAGTAGTCCTTGAAGATAGCAAAAGGAGGCTTTGATGGAGGCCGACAGGAGTTCTTGAACATGGCAAAAGTAGTCTTTCACGGAATCCTACAATATTTCTTGAAGATGGAAAAAGGAGGCTTTGACGGAGGACTACAGCATCTCTTGAAGTTGGCAATAGAAGGCTTTCACGGAAGCCTACAGTAGTTCTTGAGATGATAAAAGGAAGTTTTGACAGAGGCCTACAGTAGTTCTTGAAAATGCAAAAATCAGGCTTTGACGGAAGCCTACAGCAGTTCTTGAAGATAGCAAAAGGAGGCTTGGACGGAAGCCTACAGTAGTTCTTGAAGATGGCAAAAGGAGGCTTTTACGGAAGCCTACAGTAGTTCTTGAAAATGGCAAAAGGAGGCTTTGACGGAAGCCTACAATAGTTCTTGAAGATGGCAAAAGGAGGCTTTGACGTAAGCCTACAGGAGTTCTTGAAGACGGCAAAATTAGGTTTTTACGGAACCTAAAGTAGCTCTTGAAGATAATAAAAGGAGATTTTGACGGACGCCTACAGTAGTCCTTGAAGATAGCAAAAGGAGGCTTTGATGGAGGCCGACAGGAGTTCTTGAACATGGCAAAAGTAGTCTTTCACGGAATCCTACAATATTTCTTGAAGATGGAAAAAGGAGGCTTTGACGGAGGACTACAGCATCTCTTGAAGTTGGCAATAGAAGGCTTTCACGGAAGCCTACAGTAGTTCTTGAGATGATAAAAGGAAGTTTTGACAGAGGCCTACAGTAGTTCTTGAAAATGCAAAAATCAGGCTTTGACGGAAGCCTACAGCAGTTCTTGAAGATAGCAAAAGGAGGCTTGGACGGAAGCCTACAGTAGTTCTTGAAGATGGCAAAAGGAGGCTTTTACGGAAGCCTACAGTAGTTCTTGAAAATGGCAAAAGGAGGCTTTGACGGAAGCCTACAATAGTTCTTGAAGATGGCAAAAGGAGGCTTTGACGTAAGCCTACAGGAGTTCTTGAAGACGGCAAAATTAGGTTTTTACGGAACCTAAAGTAGCTCTTGAAGATAATAAAAGGAGGTTTTGACGGAAGCCTACAGTAGTTCTTGGAGATGGCAAAAGGAGGCTTTGAGGAACGACTACAGCAATTCTTGACGTTGGTAATAGGAGGCTTTGACGGAAACCTACAGTAGTTCTTGAAGATGGTAAAAGGAGGCTTTGATGGAATCCTATAGTAGTTCTTGGAGATGGCAAAAGGAGGCTTTGACGGACGCTTACAGTAGTTCTTGAAGATGATAAAAGGAGGTTTTACAGAAGACTACAGTAGCTCTTGAAGATGATAAAAGGAAGATTTGACAGAAGCCTACATTAGTTCTTGGAGATGGCAAAAGGAGGCTTTGACGGAAGCTTACAGTAGTTCTTGAAGGTGGAAAAAGGAGGCTTTGACGGAGGCCTACAGTAGTTCTTGAAGATGGAAAAAGGAGGCTTTGACGGAAGCTTACAGTAGTTCTTGAAGATGATAAAAGGAGGTTTTTATGGAAGCCTACAGTAGTTCTTGAAGATGATAAAAGGAGGTTTTTATGGAAGCCTATAGTAGTTCTTGAAGATGATAAAAGGAAATTTTGACGGACGCCTACAGTAGTTCTTGGAGATGGGAAAAGGAGGCTTTGAGGAAGGACTACAGCAATTCTTGAAGTTGGCAATAGGAGGCTTTGACGGAAGCCTACAGTAGTTCTTGAAGATGATAAAAGGAAGTTTTGACCGAAGCCTACAGTAGTTCTTGGAGATGGCAAAAGGAGGATTTGACGGAGGTTTACTGTAGTTCTTGAAGATGATAAAAGGAGGTTTTTATGGAAGCTTACAGTAGTTCTTCAAGATGATAAAAGGAATTTTTGATGGACGCCTACAGTAGTTCTTGGAGATGGCAAAAGGAGACTTTGACGGAGGCCTACAGTAGTTCTTGAAATTGGCAATTGGAGGGTTTCAGGGAAGCCGACAGCAGTTCTTGAAGTAGGCAAAAGGAGGCTTTCACGGAAGCCTACAGTAGTTCTTGAAGATGGCAAAAGGAGGCTTTGAGGAATGACTCTTGAATATGATAAAAGGAACTTTTGACTGAGGCCTAAAGTATTTCTTGAAAATTGAAAAATCAGGCTTTGACGGAAGCCTACAATAGTTCTTGAAGATAGCAAAAGGAGGCTTGGACGGAGGCCTACAGTTGTTCTTGAAGATAGCAAAAGAAGGCTTGGACGGAAGCCTACAGTAGTTCTTGAAGATTGAAAAAGGAGGCTTTGACGGAAGCCTACAGTAGTTCTTGAAGATGGCAAAAGGAGGCTTTGATGTAAGCCTACAGGAGTTCTTGAATACGGCAAAATTAGGTTTTTACGGAACCTAAAGTAGCTCTTGAATATAATAAAAGGAGGTTTTGACGGAAGCCTACAGTAGTTCTTGGATATGGCAAAAGGAGGCTTTGAGGAAGGACTACAGTAACTCTTGAAGTTGGCATTAGGAGGCTTTGACTGAAGCCTACAGTAGTTCTTGAAGATGGCAAAAGGAGGCTTTGACGTAGGCCTACAGGAGTTCTTGAAGACGGCAAAATTAGGTTTTTACGGAACCTAAGGTAGCTCTTGAAGATGATAAAAGGAAGTTTTGATGGAAGCTTACAGTAGTTCTTGAAGATGATAACAGCAGATTTTTACGGACGCGTACAGTAGTTCTTGGAGATAGCAAAAGGAGGCTTTGAGGAACGACTACAGCAATTCTTGAAGTTGGCAATAGGAGGCTTTGACGGAAGCCTACAGTAGTTTTCGAAGATGGTAAAAAGAAGATTTGAGGGAAGCCTACAGTATTTCTTGAAGATGGCAAAAGGAAGCTTTGACGGAAGCCTACAGTAGTTCTTGAAGGTGGAAAAAGGAGGCTTTGACAGAGGCCTATAGTAGTTCTTGAAGATGGAAAAAGGAGGCTTTGACGGAAGACTACAGTAGTTCTTGAAAATGGAAAATGGAGGCTTTGATGGACGCCTACAGTATTTCTTGAAGTTGGCAATTGGAAGGTTGTAGGGAAGCTGAAAGCAGTTCTTGAATATGGCAAAAGGAGGCTTTGATGGAAGCCTACAGTAGTTCTTGAAATTGGCAATTCGAGGGTTTCAGGGAAGCCGACAGCAGTTCTTGAAGATGGCAAAAGGAGGCTTTGATGGAAGCCTACAGTAGTTCTTGAAGATGATAAAATGATGCTTTGATGGAGACCTGCAATAGTTCTTGAAGATGGAAAAAGGAGATTTTGACGGACGCCTACAGTAGTCCTTGAAGATAGCAAAAGGAGGCTTTGATGGAGGCCGACAGGAGTTCTTGAACATGGCAAAAGGAGTCTTTCACGGAATCCTACAATATTTCTTGAAGATGGAAAAAGGAGGCTTTGACGGATGCTTACAGAAGTTCTTGGAGATGGCAAAAGGAGTCTTTGACGGAGGACTACAGCATCTCTTGAAGTTGGCAATAGAAGGCTTTCACGGAAGCCTACAGTATTTCTTGAAGATGATTAAAGGAAGTTTTGACGGAAGCCTACAGTAGTTTTTGAAGATTGAAAAAGGAGGCTTTGACGGAAGCCTACAGTAGTTCTTGAAGATGGCAAAAGGTGGCTTTGACGTAAGCCTACAGTAGATCTTGAAGATGGCAAAAGGAGGTTTTTACGGAAGCCTACAGTAGTTCTTGAAGATGATAAAAGGAAGTTTTGATGGAAGCCTACAGTAGTTCTTGGAGATGGCAAAAGGAGGATTTGACGGAGGCTTACAGTAGTTCTTTTTTTTTTTCAAAGATAATTTTTATTAAATTTTTGAGATTTTACAAAAACAAAACAATCTTTCCCCCAACCTCCCCAACCCTCCCATTCCCTCCCCCGACTTTCCCAGAGCTGAATATAGGCTTAATTAAAATTTCATTAAAAAATCTTAAAAAAGATATAAACCATAAATGAATCTAAGATTGGTTAGAAATCTAAATACATTAATTAGAAAAATTATAAAATAATTAACAATAGTATATGTATAAAAAAAACATGAATACGAAAAATAAATGTTTAGAAAGGAAAAGAATAAAAAAAGGGAAAAAAGAGAACAAAAAAAGAGAAAAAAAAACCAAAATATTCCATTTTAAATTTAAATTGTTAAAAAACTAAGTAATATTTTTTTATATCCAACTTACGTTGTATAAAATCTATCCATTTTTTCCATACCACAACATACTTCTCTTGCGATTGATCCTTCAAGAAAGCCGAAATCTTTGCCATTTCCGCCAAATAAGAAACTTTAAGAAACCACTCTTGCAAAGTAGGCAAAGATTCCTTCTTCCAACATTGCCCTACTAACAACCTTGCGGCTGTAATTAAATTTAACATCAATGTAATCTCCTTAGTATCACAATCAATAACGATACCTAACAAAAACAATTGTGGGGTAAATTTTACCCTCCATCTAAAAATTCTTTGAATATTCCACCATATCTTAATCCAAAAGGCTTTTATATTTTTACACGACCACCAGATATGATAATAAGTAGCATCCAAACATCCACATCTCCAACATTTAGGCTGCAAATTTGAATACATACGAGACATTTTTTGTGGATCAAGGTGCCATCTGTAAAACATTTTATAAAAATTCTCCCTTAAATTCTGGGCTTGTGTAAATTTAACATTTCTCACCCAAATAGTTTCCCAAGTATGTGCCCATTTAATCATACATTCTTTAACTAATTCTGCTTCTGAATCCAATTCTACTAACACCCCATAAATTCTCTTAATGTGAGTTCGTCTTTGATCTTTTACTTGTTTAAAAAAATTCTCATCTTCTCTAAGCAAACCCACATTTCAATCTACCTTCCATCTATCCACAATTTGTCTGTACTGAAACCATGAATATATAATATTTTCTTGTGCTAAATCTTCCAAAGATTTTAACTGCCAATTTTGACCATCCCAATTAAGTAATTGTGCATAAGAAACACTATCCATCTTAACTCCTCTCCTTATCCCCTCTATCGCATGCCATGGTATAGCCCTAATGGAATTTTAGAATTAGTTCTATAATATTTCCTCCAAACCCGAAGTAAAGAAATCCTTAAAATATGAGATTTAAAAACCCTGTCAACCTTTTTATTAAAAATTAAATAGGCATGGCATCCAAAAAGTAAATCCCAACCATCCAAGAGGAGTATTTCTACATTTGTTAAGTTAACCCAATCACTAATTAATGTTAAAACCACAGCATCATAATACAATTTCAAGTTCGGTACCTTGAGTCCACCTCTCTCACGAGTATCTTGTATAATTTTAAGTTTTACTCTTGGTTTTTTCCCTGCCCAGATAAATTTGTTGATACCTTTCTGCCATTCATTTAAATTAACCTCGTTCTTTAAAATAGGTATCATTTCAAATAAAAAAAGAAACTTTGGCAGAACATTCGGAGGCTTACAGTAGTTCTTGAAGATGATAAAAGGAGGTTTTTACGGAAGCCTACAGTAGTTCTTGAAGATGATAAAAGGAATTTTTGATGGACGCCTACAGTAGTTCTTGGAGATGGCAAAAGGAGGCTTTGACGGAGGCCTACAGTAGTTCTTCAAATTGGCAATTGGAGGGTTTCAGGGAAGCCGACAGCAGTTCTTCAAGTAGGCAAAAGGAGGCTTTGAAGGAAGCTTACAGTAGTTCTTGAAGATGGCAAAAGGAGGTTTTTACGGAAGCCTACAGTAGTTCTTGAGATGATAAAAGGAAGTTTTGACAGAGGCCTACAGTAGTTCTTGAAAATGGAAAAATCAGGCTTTGACGGAAGCCTACAGTAGTTCTTGAAGATAGCAAAAGGAGGCTTGTACGGAAGCCTACAGAAGTTCTTGAAGATAGCAAAAGGAGGCTTTGACGGAGGCCTACAGTAGTTCTTGAAGATTGAAAAAGGAGGCTTTGATGGTAGCCTACAGTAGTTCTTGGAGATGGGAAAAGGAGGCTTTGAGGAACGACTTCAGCAATTCTTGAACTTGGCAATAGGAGGCTTTGATGGAAGCCTATAGTAGTTCTTCAAGATGGCAAAAGGAGGTTTTGACGTAAGCCTACAGTAGTTCTTGAAGATGTCAAAAGGAGGCTTTGACGGAGGCCTACAGTAGTTCTTGAAGATTGAAAAAGGAGGCTTTGACAGTAGCCTACAGTAGTTCTTGGAGATGGAAAAAGGAGGTTTTGAAGAATGACTGCAGCAATTCTTGACGTTGGCAATAGGAGGCTTTGATGGAAGCCTACAGTAGTTCTTGAAGATGTCAAAAGGAGGCTTTGACGTAAGCATACAGTAGTTCTTCAAGATGGCAAAAGGAGATTTTGACCGAGGCCTACAGTAGTTCTTGAAGATGGCAAAAGGACGCTTTCACGGAATCCTACAGTAGTTCTTGAAAATGAGAAAAAAAGGCTTTGAGCCTACAGTAGGTCTTGAAGTTTGCAAAAGGAGGATTTGACGTAAGCCTATAGGAGTTCTTGAAGACTGCAAAATTAGGTTTTTACGGAACCTAAAGTAGGTCTTGAAGATGATAAAAGGAGGCTTTGACAGAAGCCTACAGTAGTTCTTGAAATTGGCAATTGGAGGCTTTCAGGGAAGGCGACAGCAGTTCTTCAAGTAGGCAAAAGGAGGCTTTGACGGAAGCCTACAGTAGTTCTTGAAGATGGCAAAAGGAGGCTTTGACGAATGACTACAGCAAATCTTGAAGTTGGCAATAGGAGGCTTTGATGGAAGTCTACAGTAGTTCTTTAAGATGGCAAAAGGAGGCTTCGACGGATGGCTACAGTAGTTCTTGAAGATGGCAAAAGGAGGTTTTTACGGAGGCCTACAGTAGTTGTTGAAGATGGCGAAAGGTGGTTTTCATGCATGCTGAAAGTAGTTCTTGAAGATGGCCAAAGGAGTTTTTGATGGAAGCCGACAGCAGTCCGTGAAGATGCAAAAGGAGGCTTTCACGGAATCCTACAGTAGTTCTTGAAGATGAGAAAAAGAGGCTTTGACGGATGGCTACAGTACTTCTTGAAGATGGCAAAAGGAGGTTTTTACGGAAGCCTACAGTAGTTCTTCAATATGATAAAAGGAGGTTTTGACGGAGGCCTATAGTAGTTCTTGAAAATGGAAAATTCAGGCTTTGAGGAAGCCTACAGTAGTTCTTGAAATTGGTAATTGGAGGGTTTCAGGGAAGGTGACACAAGTTCGTGAAGGAGGCAAAAGGAGGCTTTGACGGAAGCCTACAGTAGTTCTTGAAGATGGCAAAAGGAGGCTTTGAGGAATGACTACATCAATTCTTGAAGTTGGCAATAGGAGGCTTTGACAGAAGCCTACAGTAGTTCTTCAAGATGGCAAAAGGAGGCTTTTACGTAAGCATACAGAAGTTCTTGAAGATGGCAAAAGGAGGTTTTTATGGAAGCCTACAGTAGCTCTTGAAGATGATAAAAGGAAGATTTGACAGAAACCTACAGTAGTTTTTGGAGATGGCAAAAGGAGGCTTTGACGGAGGCCTACAGTAGTTCTTGAAGATGGAAAAAGGAGGATTTGATGGAAGCTTACAGTAGTTCTTGAAGATGATAAAAGGAGGTTTTTACGGAAGCCTACAGTAGTTCTTGGAGATGGCAAAAGGAGGCTTTGAGGAAGGACTACAGCAATTCTTGAAGTTGGCAATAGGAGGCTTTGACGGAAGCCTACAGTAGTTCTTGAAGATGATAAAAGGAAGATGTGACAGAAGCCTACAATAGTTTTTGGAGATGGCAAAAGGAGGGTTTGACCGAGGCCTACAGTAGTTCTTGAAGATGGAAAAAGGAGGCTTTGACGGAAGCCTACAGTTGTTCTTGAAGATGGAAAAAGTAGGCTTTGACAGAAGCCTACAGGAGTTCTTGGAGATGGCAAAAGGAGGCTTTGAGGAACGACTACAGCAATTCTTGAATTTGGTAATAGGAGGCTTTGACGGAATCCTACAGTAGTTCTTGAAGATGGCAAAAGGAGGCTTTGACGTAAGCATACAGTAGTTCTTGAAGTTGGCAATTGGAATGTTTTAGGGAAGCCGAAAGCAGTTCTTGAAGATGGCAAAAGGAGGCTTTGATGAAAGCCTACAGTAGTTCTTGAAATTGGCAATTCGAGGGTTTCAGGGAAGCCGACAGCAGTTCTTGAAGATGGCAAGAAGAGGCTTTGATGGAAGCCTATAGTAGTTCTTGAAGATAACAAAATGAGGGTTGGATGGAGGCCTACAGTAGTTCTTGAAGATAGCAAAAGGAGGCTTTCAGGAAGGAGTACAGCAATTCTTGATGTTGGCAAAAGGAGGTTTTTACGGAAGCCTACAGTAGTTCTTGAAGATGATAAAAGGAAATTTTGACGGAGGCCTACAGTAGTTCTTGAAATTGGCAATTGGAGGGTTTCAGGGAAGGCGACAGCAGTTCTTGAAGTAGGCAAAAGGAGGCTTTGACGGAAGCCTACAGTTGTTCTTGAAGATGGCAAAAGTAGGCTTTGACGGAGGCCTACAGTAGTTCTTGAAGATGGAAAAAGTAGGGTTTGACAGAAGCCTACAGAAGTTGTTGGAGATGGCAAAAGTAGGCTTTGACGTAAGCATACAGTAGTTCTTGAAGATGGCAAAAGGAGGTTTTGACGGAGGGCTACAGTAGTTCTTGAAGATGGCAAAAGGAGGCTTTGACGGAAGCCTACAGTTGTTCTTGAAGATGGCAAAAGTAGGCTTTGACGGAAGCCTACAGTTGTTCTTGAAGATGGTAAAAGGAGGCTTTGACGGAGGCCTACAGTTGTTCTTAAAGATGGAAAAAGTAGGCTTTGACAGAAGCCTACAGGAGTTGTTGGAGATGGCAAAAGGAGGCTTTGAGGAACGACTACAGCAATTCTTGAATTTGGCAATAGGTGGCTTTGACGGAAGCCTACAGTAGTTCTTGAAGATGGCAAAAGGAGGCTTTGACGTAAGCATACAGTAGTTCTTGAAGATGGCAAAAGGAGGTTTGGACAGAGGCCTACAGTAGTTCTTGAAGATTGCAAAAGGAGGCTTTCACGGAGGCCTACAGTAGTTCTTGAAGATGGCGAAAGGATGTTTTCATGGAAGCCGAAAGTAGTTCTTGAAGATGGCAAAAGGAGGCTTTGATGGAAGCCGACAGCAGTTCTTGAAGATGGCAAAAGGAGGCTTTCACAGAATCCTACATTAGATCTTGAAGATGAGAAAAAGAGGCTTTGACGGATGCCTACAGTAGTTCTTCAAGATGGCAAAAGGAGGCTTTGAAGAACGACTACAGGAATTCTTGAAGTTGGCAAAGGGAGGTTTTAATGGATGCCTACAGTAGTTCTTGAAGATGGTAAAATGAGGTTTTTACAGAAATCTACAGTAGTTCTTGAATATGATAAAAGGAAGTTTTGACGGAGGCCTACAGTAGTTCTTGAAAATGGAAAAATCAGGCTTTGACGGAAGCCTACAGTAGTTCTTGAAGATAGCAAAAGGAGGCTTGGACGGAGGCCTACAGTAGTTCTTCAAGATAGGAAAAGGAGGCTTTAACATAAGCCTACAGGAGTTTTTGAAGAAGGCAAAATTAGGTTTTTACGGAACCTAAAGTAGCTCTTGAAGATGATAAAAGGAAGTTTTGATGGAAGCCTACAGTAGTTATTGGATATGGCAAAAGGAGTCTTTGAGGAAGGACTACAGCAATTCTTGAAGTTGGCATTAGGAGATGGCAAAAGGAGGCTTTGACTGAAGCTTACAGTAGTTCTTGAATATGATAAAAGGAGGTTTTTACGGACACCTACAGTAGTTCTTCGAGATGGCAAAAGGAGGCTTTGAGGAAGGACTACAGCAATTCTTGAAGTTGGCAATAGGAGGCTTTGACGGAAGCCTACAGTAGTTCTTGAAGATGGCAAAAGGAGGTTTTTACTGAAGCCTACAGTAGTTCTTGAAGATGATAAAAGGAAGTTTTGACGGAGGCCTACAGTAGTTCTTGAAAATGGAAAAATCAGGCTTTGACGGAAGCCTACAGTAGTTCTTGAAGATAGCAAAAGGAGGCTTTGTGGAACGACTACAGCAATTCTTGAAGTTGGCAATAGGAAGCTTTGACGGAAGCCTACAGTAGTTCTTGAAGATGGCAAAAGGAGCTTTATACGGAGGCCTACAGTAGTTCTTGAAGATGGAAAAAGGAGGATTTGACCGAGGCCTACAGTAGTTCTTGAAATTGGCAATTGGAGGGTTTCAGGGAATCCGACAGCAATTCTTGAAGTAGGCAAAATGAGGCTTTGACGGAAGCCTACAGTAGTTCTTGAAGATGGCAAAAGGAGGCTTTGACAGAAGCCTACAGTAGTTCTTGAAATTGGCAATTGGAGGGTTTCAGGGAAGGCGACAGCAGTTCTTGAAGTAGGCAAAAGGAGGCTTTGACGGAAGCCTACAGTAGTTCTTGAAGATGGCAAAAGGAGGCTTTGAGGAATGACTACAGCAATTCTTGAAGTTGGCAATAGGAGGCTTTGATGGAAGTCTACAGTAGTTCTTTAAGATGGCCAAAGGAGGCTTTGATGAAAGCATACAGTAGTTCTTGAAGATGGCAAAAGGAGGATTTTACGGAAGCCTACAGTGTTTCTTGAAGATTGCAAAAGGAGGCTTTCACGGAGGCCTACAATAGTTCTTGCAGATGGCGAAAGGAGGTTTTCATGGAAGCCGAAAGTAGTTCTTGAAGATGGCAAAAGGAGGCTTTGATGGAAGCCGACAGCAGTTCTTGAAAATGGCAAAAAGAGGCTTGGACGGAATCCTACAGTAGTTCTTGAAGATGAGAAAAAGAGGCTTTGACGGATGCCTAAAGTTGTTCTTGAAGATGGCAAAAGGAGGCTTTGATGAAAGCATACAGTAGTTCTTGAAGATTGCAAAAGGAGGCTTTCACGGAGGCCTACAGTAGTTCATGCAGATGGCGAAAGGAGGTTTTCATGGAAGCCGAAAGTAGTTCTTGAAAATGGCAAAAGGAGGCGTGGACGGAGGCCTACAGTAGTTCTTGAGGATAGCAAAAGGAGGCTTTGAGGAAGGAGTATAGCAATTCTTTAAGTTGGCAATAGGAGGCTTTGACGGAAGCCTACAGTAGTTCTTGGAGAGGGCAAAAGGAGTCTTTGAGGGAGGACTACAGCAGCTCTTGAAGTTGGTAATAGAAGGCTTTCACGGAAGCCTACAGTAGTTCTTGAAGATGATAAAAGGAAGTTTTGACGGAGGCCTACAGTAGTTCTTGAAATTTGCAATTGGAGGGTTTCAGGGAAGGCGACCGCAGTTCTTGAAGTAGGCAAAAGGAGGCTTTGACGGAAGCCTACAGAAGTTCTTGAAGATAGCAAAAGGAGGTTTGACGGAGGACTACAGTAGTTCTTGAAGATTGAAAAAGGAGGCTTTGACGGTAGCCTACAGTAGTTCTTGGAGATGGCAAAAGGAGGCTTTGAGGAAAGACTACAGCAATTCTTCAACTTGGCAATAGGAGGCTTTGACGTAAGCCTACAGTAGTTCTTGAAGATTGCAAAAGGAGGTTTTGACGTAAGCCTACAGTAGTTCTTGAAGATGGCAAAAGGAGGTTTTACGGAAGCCTACAGTTAGCTCTTGAAGATGATAAAAGGAAGTATTGACAGAAGCCTACAGTAGTTCTTGGAGATGCCAAAAGGAGGCTTTGACGGAGGCCTACAGTAGTTCTTGAAGATGGAAAAAGGAGGCTTTGACGGAAGCCTACAGTAGTTCTTGAAGATGGCAAAAGGAGGCTTTGACAGAAGCCTACAGTAGTTCTTGAAATTGGCAATTGGAGGGTTTCAGGGAAGGCGACAGCAGTTCTTGAAGTAGGCAAAAGGAGGCTTTGACGGAAGCCTACAGTAGTTCTTGAAGATGGCAAAAGGAGGCTTTGAGGAATGACTACAGCAATTCTTGAAGTTGGCAATAGGAGGCTTTGATGGAAGTCTACAGTAGTTCTTTAAGATGGCCAAAGGAGGCTTTGATGAAAGCATACAGTAGTTCTTGAAGATGGCAAAAGGAGGATTTTACGGAAGCCTACAGTATTTCTTGAAGATTGCAAAAGGAGGCTTTCACGGAGGCGTACAATAGTTCTTGCAGATGGCGAAAGGAGGTTTTCATGGAAGCCGAAAGTAGTTCTTGAAGATGGCAAAAGGAGGCTTTGATGGAAGCCGACAGCAGTTCTTGAAAATGGCAAAAAGAGGCTTTGACGGAATCCTACAGTAGTTCTTGAAGATGAGAAAAAGAGGCTTTGATGGATGCCTAAAGTTGTTCTTGAAGATGGCAAAAGGAGGCTTTGATGAAAGCATACAGTAGTTCTTGAAGATTGCAAAAGGAGGCTTTCACGGAGGCCTACAGTAGTTCATGCAGATGGCGAAAGGAGGTTTTCATGGAAGCCGAAAGTAGTTCTTGAAAATGGCAAAAGGAGGCGTGGACGGAGGCCTACAGTAGTTCTTGAAGATAGCAAAAGGAGGCTTTGAGGAAGGAGTACAGCAATACTTTAAGTTGGCAATAAAAGGCTTTGACGGAAGCCTACAGTAGTTCTTGGAGAGGGCAAAAGGAGTCTTTGAGGGAGGACTACAGCAGCTCTTGAAGTTGGTAATAGAAGGCTTTCACGGAAGCCTACAGTAGTTCTTGAAGATGATAAAAGGAAGTTTTGACGGAGGCCTACAGTAGTTCTTGAAATTTGCAATTGGAGGGTTTCAGGGAAGGCGACCGCAGTTCTTGAAGTAGGCAAAAGGAGGCTTTGACGGAAGCCTACAGAAGTTCTTGAAGATAGCAAAAGGAGGTTTGACGGAGGACTACAGTAGTTCTTGAAGATTGAAAAAGGAGGCTTTGACGGTAGCCTACAGTAGTTCTTGGAGATGGCAAAAGGAGGCTTTGAGGAAAGACTACAGCAATTCTTCAACTTGGCAATAGGAGGCTTTGACGTAAGCCTACAGTAGTTCTTGAAGATTGCAAAAGGAGGTTTTGACGTAAGCCTACAGTAGTTCTTGAAGATGGCAAAAGGAGGTTGTACGGAAGCCTACAGTTAGCTCTTGAAGATGATAAAAGGAAGTATTGACAGAAGCCTACAGTAGTTCTTGGAGATGCCAAAAGGAGGCTTTGACGGAGGCCTACAGTAGTTCTTGAAGATGGAAAAAGGAGGCTTTGACGGAAGCCTACAATAGTTCTTGGAGATGGCAAAAGGAGGCTTTGAGGAACGACTACAGCAATTCTTGAAGTTGGCAATAGGAGGCTTTGACGGGAGCCTACAGTATTTCTAAGAGATGGCAAAAGGAGGCTTTGAGGAACGACTACAGCAATTCTTGACTTTGGCAATAGGAGGGTTTGACGGAAGCCTACAGCAGTTCTTGAAGTAGGCAAAAGGAGGATTTGACGGAACCGTACAGTAGTTCTTGAAGATGGCAAAAGAAGGTTTTTACTGAAGCCTACAGTAGTTCTTGAAGATGATAAAAGGAAGTTTTGACGGAGGCCTACAGTAGTTCTTGAAAATGGAAAAATCAGGCTTTGACGGAAGCCTACAGTAGTTCTTCAAGATGGCAAAAGGAGGCTTTGACAGAGGATTACCGCAGTTCTTGAAGATGGCAAAAGGAGGCTTTGACGGAAGCCTACTGTAGTTCTTGAAGATGGCAAAAGGAGCTTTATACGGAGGCCTACAGTAGTTCTTGAAGATGGAAAAAGGAGGCTTTGATGGAGGCCTACATTAGTTCTTGAAATTGGCAATTGGAAGGTTTCAGGGAAGCCGACAGCAGTTCTTGAAGTAGGCAAAATGAGGCTTGACGGAAGCCTACAGTAGTTCTTGGAGAGGGCAAAAGGAGTCTTTGAGGGAGGACTACAGCAGCTCTTGAAGTTGGTAATAGAAGGCTTTCACGGAAGCCTACAGTAGTTCTTGAAGATGAAAAAAGGAGGCTTTGACAGAAGCCTACAGTAGTTCTTGAAATTGGCAATTGGAGGGTTTCAGGGAAGGTGACAGCAGTTCTTGAATTAGGCAAAAGGAGGCTTTGACGGAAGCCTACAGTAGTTCTTGAAGATGGCAAAAGGAGGCTTTGAGGAATGACTACAGCAATTCTTGAAGTTGGCAATAGGAGGCTTTGATGGAAGTCTACAGTAGTTCTTTAAGATGGCAAAAGGAGGCTTCGACGTAAGCATACAGTAATCCTTCAAGATGGCAAAAGGAGGTTTTTATGGAAGGCTACAGTAGCTCTTGAAGATGATAAAACGAAGTTTTGAAGGAAGCCTACAATAGTTAATGGAGAAGGCAAAAGGAGGTTTTGACGGAGGCCTACAGTAGTTGTTGAAGATGGCGAAAGGTTGTTTTCATGCAAGCTGAAAGTAGTTCTTGAAGATGGCCAAAGGAGTCTTTGATGGAAGCCGACAGCAATTCGTGAAGATGGCAAAAGGCGGCTTTCACGGAATCCTATAGTAGTTCTTGAAGATGAGAAAAAGAGGCTACAGTAGTTCATCAAGAGGGCAAAAGGAGGTTTTTACGGAAGCCTACAGTAGTTCTTCAATATGATAAAAGGAAGTTTTGACGGAGGCCTATAGTAGTTCTTGAAAATGGAAAATTCAGGCTTTGACGGAAGCCTACAGTAGTTCTTGGAGATGGCAAAAGAAGTCTTTGAGGAAGGACTACAGCAATTCTTCAAGTTGGCAATAGGAGGTTTTTACGGAAGCCTACAGTAGCTCTTGAAGATGATAAAACGAAGTTTTGACAGAAGCCTACAGTAGTTCATGGAGAAGACAAAAGGAGGCTTTGACGGAAGACTACAGTAGTTCTTGAAGATGGAAAAAGGAGGCTTTGATGGAAGCTTACAGTAGTTCTTGAAGATGATAAAAGGAGGTTTTTATGGAAGCCTACAGTAGTTCTTGAAGATGATAAAAGGAAGTTTTTATGGAAGCCTACAGTAGTTCTTGAAGATGATAAAAGGAGGCTTTGACGGAGGCCTACAGTAGTTCTTGAAAATGGCAATTGGAGGGTTTCGGGGAAGCCGAGAGCAGTTCTTGAAAATGGAAAAATCAGGCTTTATCGGAAGCCTACAGTATTTCTAGGAGATGGCAAAAGGAGGCCTTGAGGAACGACAACAGCAATTCTTGAAGTTGGCAATAGGAGTCTTTGATGGAGGATTACCGCAGTTCTTGAAGATGGCAAAAGGAGGCTTTGAGGGAGGATTACCGCAGTCCTTGAAGATGGCAAAAGGAGGCTTTGACGGCAGCCTACAGTACTTCTTGAAGATGGAAAAAGGAGGCTTTGATGGAAGCTTACAGTAGTTCTTGAAGATGATAAAAGGAGGTTTTACGGAAGCCTACAGTAGCTCTTGAAGATGATAAAAGGAAGATTTGACAGAAGCCTACATTAGTTCTTGGAGATGGCAAAAGGAGGCTTTGACGGAAGCTTACAGTAGTTCTTGAAGGTGGAAATGTAGGCTTTGACGGAGGCCTACAGTAGTTCTTGAAGATGGAAAAAGGAGGCTTTGACGGAAGCTTACAGTAGTTCTTGAAGATGATAAAAGGAGGTTTTTATGGAAGCCTACAGTAGTTCTTGAAGATGATAAAAGGAATTTTTGTTGGACGCCTACAGTAATTCTTGGAGATGGCAAAAGGAGACTTTGACGGAGGCCTACAGTAGTTCTTGAAATTGGCAATTGGAGGGTTTCAGGGAAGCCGACAGCAGTTCTTGAAGTAGGCAAAAGGAGGCTTTGACGGACGCCTACAGTAGTTCTTGAAGATGGCAAAAGGAGGCTTTGAGGAATGACTCTTGAATATGATAAAAGGAAGTTTTGACTGAGGCCTACAGTATTTCTTGAAAATTGAAAAATCAGGCTTTGACGGAAGCCTTCAATAGTTCTTGAAGATAGCAAAAGGACGCTTTGACGGAGGCCTACAGTAGTTCTTGAAAATTAAAAAAGGAGGCTTTGACGGAAGCCTACAGGAGTTCTTGGAGATGGGAAAAGGACGCTTTGAGGAAGGACTACAGCAATTCTTGAAGTTGGCAATAGGAGGCTTTGACGGAAGCTTACAGTAGTTTTTGAAGATGGCAAAAGGAGGTTTTTACGGAAGCCTACAGTAGTTCTTGAGATGATAAAAGGAAGTTTTGACAGAGGCCTACAGTAGTTCTTGAAAATGGAAAAATCAGGCTTTGACGGAAGCCTACAGAAGTTCTTGAAGATAGCAAAAGGAGGCTTGGACGGAAGCCTACAGTAGTTCTTGAAAATGGCAAAAGGAGGCTTTGACGGAAGCCTACAGTAGTTCTTGAAGATGGCAAAAGGAGGCTTCGACGGAAGCCTACAGTAGTTCTTGAAGATGGCAAAAGGAGGCTTTGACGTAAGCCTACAGGAGTTCTTGAAGACGGCAAAATTAGGTTTTTACGGAACCTAAAGTAGCTCTTGAAGATAATAAAAGGAGGTTTTGACGGAAGCCTACACTAGTTCTTGGAGATGGCAAAAGGAGGCTTTGAGGAACGACTACAGCAATTGTTGAAGTTGGTAATAGGAGGCTTTGACGGAAACCTACAGTAGTTCTTGAAGATGGTAAAAGGAGGCTTTGATGGAATCCTATAGTAGTTCTTGGAGATGGCAAAAGGAGGCTTTGACGGACGCTTACAGTAGTTCTTGAAGATGATAAAAGGAGGTTTTACAGAAGCCTACAGTAGCTCTTGAAGATGATAAAAGGAAGATTTGACAGAAGCCTACATTCGTTCTTGGAGATGGAAAAAGGAGGCTTTGATGGAAGCTTACAGTAGTTCTTGAAGATGATAAAAGGAGGTTTTACGGAAGCCTACAGTAGGTCTTGAAGATGATAAAAGGAAGATTTCACAGAAGCCTACATTAGTTCTTGGAGATGGCAAAAGGAGGCTTTGACGGAAGCTTACAGTAGTTCTTGAAGGTGGAAATGTAGGCTTTGACGGAGGCCTACAGTAGTTCTTGAAGATGGAAAAAGGAGGCTTTGACGGAAGCTTACAGTAGTTCTTGAAGATGATAAAAGGAGGTTTTTATGGAAGCCTACAGTAGTTCTTGAAGATGATAAAAGGAATTTTTGTTGGACGCCTACAGTAGTTCTTGGAGATGGCAAAAGGAGACTTTGACGGAGGCCTACAGTAGTTCTTGAAATTGGCAATTGGAGGGTTTCAGGGAAGCCGACAGCAGTTCTTGAAGTAGGCAAAAGGAGGCTTTGACGGACGCCTACAGTAGTTCTTGAAGATGGCAAAAGGAGGCTTTGAGGAATGACTCTTGAATATGATAAAAGGAAGTTTTGACTGAGGCCTACATTATTTCTTGAAAATTGAAAAATCAGGCTTTGACGGAAGCCTTCAATAGTTCTTGAAGATAGCAAAAGGAGGCTTTGACGGAGGCCTACAGTAGTTCTTGAAAATTAAAAAAGGAGGCTTTGACGGAAGACTACAGGAGTTCGTGGAGATGGGAAAAGGACGCTTTGAGGAAGGACTACAGCAATTCTTGAAGTTGGCAATAGGAGGCTTTGACGGAAGCTTACAGTAGTTTTTGAAGATGGCAAAATTAGGTTTTTACGGAACCTAAAGTAGCTCTTGAAGATAATAAAAGGAGGTTTTGACGGAAGCCTACACTAGTTCTTGGAGATGGCAAAAGGAGGCTTTGAGGAACGACTACAGCAATTGTTGAAGTTGGTAATAGGAGGCTTTGACAGAATCCTACAGTAGTTCTTGAAGATGGTAAAAGGAGGCTTTGATGGAATCCTATAGTAGTTCTTGGAGATGGCAAAAGGAGGCTTTGACGGATGCTTCCAGTAGTTCTTGAAGATGAGAAAAGGAGGTTTTACAGAAGCCTACATTAGTTCTTGGAGATGGCAAAAGGAGGCTTTGACGGAAGCTTACAGTAGTTCTTGAAGGTGGAAATGTAGGCTTTGACGGAGGTCTACAGTAGTTCTTGAAGATGGAAAAAGGAGGCTTTGACGGAAGCTTACAGTAGTTCTTGAAGATGATAAAAGGAGGTTTTTATGGAAGCCTACAGTAGTTCTTGAAGATGATAAAAGGAATTTTTGTTGGACGCCTACAGTAGTTCTTGGAGATGGCAAAAGGAGACTTTGACGGAGGCCTACAGTAGTTCTTGAAATTGGCAATTGGAGGGTTTCAGGGAAGCCGACAGCAGTTCTTGAAGTAGGCAAAAGGAGGCTTTGACGGACGCCTACAGTAGTTCTTGAAGATGGCAAAAGGAGGCTTTGAGGAATGACTCTTGAATATGATAAAAGGAAGTTTTGACTGAGGCCTACATTATTTCTTGAAAATTGAAAAATCAGGCTTTGACGGAAGCCTTCAATAGTTCTTGAAGATAGCAAAAGGAGGCTTTGACGGAGGCCTACAGTAGTTCTTGAAAATTAAAAAAGGAGGCTTTGACGGAAGCCTACAGGAGTTCGTGGAGATGGGAAAAGGACGCTTTGAGGAAGGACTACAGCAATTCTTGAAGTTGGCAATAGGAGGCTTTGACGGAAGCTTACAGTAGTTTTTGAAGATGGCAAAATTAGGTTTTTACGGAACCTAAAGTAGCTCTTGAAGATAATAAAAGGAGGTTTTGACGGAAGCCTACACTAGTTCTTGGAGATGGCAAAAGGAGGCTTTGAGGAACGACTACAGCAATTGTTGAAGTTGGTAATAGGAGGCTTTGACAGAATCCTACAGTAGTTCTTGAAGATGGTAAAAGGAGGCTTTGATGGAATCCTATAGTAGTTCTTGGAGATGGCAAAAGGAGGCTTTGACGGATGCTTACAGTAGTTCTTGAAGATGAGAAAAGGAGGTTTTACAGAAGCCTACATTAGTTCTTGGAGATGGCAAAAGGAGGCTTTGACGGAAGCTTACAGTAGTTCTTGAAGGTGGAAAAGGGAGGCTTTGACGGAGGTCTACAGTAGTTCTTGAAGATGGAAAAAGGAGGCTTTGACGGAAGCTTACAGTAATTCTTGAAGATGATAAAAGGAGGTTTTTATGGAAGCCTACGGTAGTTCTTGAAGATGATTAAAGAAGGTTTTTATGGAAGCCTACAGTAGTTCTTGAAGATGATAAAAGGAAATTTTGACGGACGCCTACAGTAGTTCTTGGAGATGGGAAAAGGAGGCTTTGAAGGAGGCCTACAGTAGTTCTTGAAATTGGCATTTGGAGGGTTTCAGGGAAGCCGACAGCAGTTCGTGAAGTAGGAAAAAGGAGGCTTTGACGGAAGCCTACAGTAGTTCTTGGAGATGGCAAAAGAAGTCTTTGAGGAAGGACTACAGCAATTCTTCAAGTTGGCAATAGGAGGTTTTTACGGAAGCCTACAGTAGCTCTTGAAGATGATAAAACAAAGTTTTGACAGAAGCCTACAGTAGTTCATGGAGAAGGCAAAAGGAGGCTTTGACGGAAGACTACAGTAGTTCTTGAAGATGGAAAAAGGAGGCTTTGATGGAAGCTTACAGTAGTTCTTGAAGATGATAAAAGGAGGTTTTTATGGAAGCCTACAGTAGTTCTTGAAGATGATAAAAGGAAGTTTTTATGGAAGCCTACAGTAGTTCTTGAAGATGATAAAAGGAGGCTTTGATGGAGGCCTACAGTAGTTCTTGAAATTGGCAATTGGAGGGTTTCGGGGAAGCCGACAGCAGTTCTTGAAAATGGAAAAATCAGGCTTTGACGGAAGCCTACAGTATTTCTAGGAGATGGCAAAAGGAGGCCTTGAGGAACGACAACAGCAATTCTTGAAGTTGGCTATAGGAGTCTTTGATGGAGGATTACCGCAGTTCTTGAAGATGGCAAAAGGAGGCTTTGAGGGAGGATTACCGCAGTCCTTGAAGATGGGAAAA
Organism: Crotalus helleri; assembly: GCA_024509115.1. Lineage (NCBI taxonomy): Eukaryota > Metazoa > Chordata > Lepidosauria > Squamata > Viperidae > Crotalus > Crotalus helleri. The sequence continues at coordinate 48,422 of JAKSXO010000028.1, read as the reverse complement.
GGAGGCTTTGACGGAAGCCTACAGTACTTCTTGAAGATGGAAAAAGGAGGCTTTGATGGAAGCTTACAGTAGTTCTTGAAGATGATAAAAGGAAGTTTTTATGGAAGCCTATAGTAGTTCTTGAAGATGATAAAAGGAATTTTTGACGGACCCCTACAGTAGTTCTTGGAGATGGCAAAAGGAGGCTTTGACAGAGGCCTACAGTAGTTCTTGAAATTGGCAATTGGAGGGTTTCAGGGAAGCCGACAGCAGTTCGTGAAGTAGGAAAAAGGAGGCTTTGACAGAAGGCTACAGTAGTTCTTGGACATGGCAAAAGGAGGCTTTGAGGAAGGACTACAGCAATTGACATAGTACAGTATTTACAATTAGTCGATTTACCCATGGTGCTAGAAGAATTTAAAACTCTCCTAAATAAAGAGATAACACATTTAGAGATCTCGGTCGCAATTAAGAAACAGAAGAATAATAAAACACCTGGGCCAGATGGCATACCTGCAGAAATGTATAAAATTGCACAAGAATCTTTAAGCCCAATGCTGTTGGACTTATTTAATGAGGTTTTAACCCAAGCTAAAATACCAGCTTCATGGGAAGAAGCCTTCCTCATGTTGATTCCTAAAGAAAACACAGACCTGACACAAATTAAGAACTATAGACCCATTTCTCTTTTGAATTCGGATTACAAGATTTTCATGGCAATAATGGCACAAAGATTGGAAAGGTTCTTAGTGGATTTTATACATATTGATCAAAACGGCTTTCTATCTAAAAGATATATAAGAAACAATATTAGGACTGTTTTGGACATATTGGAATATTATGAAGTACATAATGAAAAGCAAATGTGTTTAATTTTTCTTGATGCCCAAAAAGCATTCGACAATGTAAAATGGGATTTTATGTTTAACCAATTATTGTATATGGACTTTGGGGAAAATTTTTTAAATATGTTTAAATCAGTTTACTCTAAGCAGGTGGCCAAAGTAATAATCAATGGAGAATTGACTGAGAGTTTCCAAATGCAAAAAGGCACAAGGGAAGGTTTCCCACTATCACCATTGTTATTTATATTATCTCTTGAGGTATTAACTAGAGCAATCCGGCAAGATGAACAGATCCAAGGTTTAGAAATCAAGAAAGAGACATTTAAAATACAAGCCTTTGCAGATGATTTAGTTTTTATAATTGAAGAACCACTACAATGAGGGACTAGACTGATGGAAACATTGAATAGATATGGGGAAATAGCAGGTTTAAAAATAAATAAAGAAAAAACTAAAATGCTCGTTAAAAATATGACTAAAATACAGAAAAATGAATTGGTTGACAGAATTGGTGTTCAAATCACAAATAAAATTAGATATTTAGGGATATAACTGACTGCCAAATGCGCTACGCTTAAAAGGGATAACTACGATAAGTTAATAGAACAGATTCAAAAAGACTTTGATATTTGGACTAACCTACAGGTCTCTTTTATGGGCAGAATTGCGGTGATTAAAATGAATGTGTTGCCAAAAATCTTATTTTTGTTCCAATGTATACCTATAAAATTAGACAAGAAATTTTTTCAAAATTTGAATAAAATGATGTGTAAATTCATCTGGCAAGGAAAAAGAGCAAGGATTAAATTAAAATTACTGCAGGACTCAAAGGAAAGGGGGGGGATTTGGTCTTCTAGACTTGGAGAAATATTACCAGGCCGCAACATTAGTATGGGTAAGAGATTGGATATTACTAAAAAACAGGAGACTATTGTGTCTGGAGGGCCATGACCTACAAATAGGATGGCACGCCATATTATGGGATCATAAATATAAAGTACATAAATATTTTCGAAGTCACTATATTAGGCAAGCTCTTATTGATGTATGGACAAAAATTTGGCAACCAAATTATACCCAAGTACCTAGTTGGATCTCACCGTTAGAAATATATGTACACCCAAAATTTACTCAATTAGACAAGACCATAACATATAAAAATATCTTAGATGAAAGAGGGGAATTGAAATCCAGGAGGGGAAAGGGAGGTGACAATTGTGCTTTTTAAAATGGCTTCAAAGAGGCAGCAGCCTTCCTCAATACCTAAGGTTATTTCTTCTCCTATAACTTCCACTGCACAGCTACAACAACAATCTAAACATGCACCACCGGCTCAGCCACCACCCTCCCCTCCTCTACCTGGACTTTCAGCACAAGAGGTTAGAGGCATAATGGGAGAGATTGTAGTTCAAATGAGAGAGGAAATGACTCAATTTGTTTCACAGATTAAATCAGAAATTAAATCTGATCTTAAAGAAGAGATAACGGGGATAAAGTCTAAATTGCAAGAAAATAATAATGAATTACGACAAGATATACTGGCAGCTGTTTCAGGTTTGGCTACTGTGGTGGTTAAGCTCGATGCAAGGCTTGAGGAAGTGGAAGACAAAGTTGACTCTTTGGATGACAAAATTCAAGACGTGGAAAGGAAGGTGGACTCCTCACAAGAAGATATCTTGATGTTTCAGTACAGACAGATGGAGTATGCCCTGAGGATTAGAGGCCTTAAGGAAGATATGAATCAAGATTTGGTGGAGGTGGTCCTTACTGATCTGGCGCTGGCCTTGGATATGGATAAAGGAGAATTACAGAGAGAAGTGGAAAAAATTTATAGACTCAACTCCTGGATTGCTAAGCAGAAGAATTTGCCTAGAGATGTGGTGATTTATTTTACAAAGAAGTCCCTGCGGAATGAGATTATACAAGCTTTTTACAACAAAAGATTTCAGATTGCCGCCCAAGATGTCATCATTCTAAAGGAAATCCCATCCAAAATTTTGAGAAGCAGGAAAGACTTTGCTTTTTTAGATGGGAAATTCCGATGGGTATTGTTTTGAGCCATGCTGGGACACGTTACAGATTGAATACAGTTGATAAAGCTAGAGATTTTTATACTTCGGTCCTGGGTGCAGGCTCAACTTCATCGGGTCGGAAATCCTTGAGTGGCAAGGAAGTTGAGCATCAATCTGAGGCATTAGATTTGGTTTCCGCTGGGATGATAGAAGCTGTAAAGCAACGCCAGATGGAGGTTAAAGAGCAGAGGATGACTCGTGCAGCCTATAAGCGTAAAGAGAAGGAGCAACGTAAAAAAGAGCCTAAAGAGAGTTCTCCTGGAAATGCATCACCGCCGGTGGGAGGAGCAAGACCCAAGAGTTATGCAACGCACGCAGCTCTTTCAGAATTTGATGGTGTCTTCTCCAGGCTGCGTGCCAAGGGAGATGGCAAAGTTTTTGACCTGGAATGTTAATGGATTGAATTCTCCTCAGAAACGGAAAAAAATCTTTTATTATTTGAAGCAACATACCAATGATGTTATTTGTTTACAGGAAACTCATATTTTACTTAAAGATCAGAAATATTTAGTTAATGCTCGTTTGGGATCTCATTTTATATCTTCTGCTCCTGGGAAGAAAGGGGGAGTTGTTATATATGTTAAACAAAATCTACCAGCTTGTCTGGTAGAATCAGATCCTCAGGGGAGATATGTGATGATTGAACTTGGTATATATGGTAAGAAAGTACTTATAGTTGGACTTTACGCTCCAAATCAACAACAGGAACAATTTTATAAGCAGTTACATCAAAAAATAACATTGCTTGATTATAGATCAGTGGTATTAATGGGTGATTGGAATGGTGTCTTAGATATACAAAGGGACAAGAAAGGTTCCTCTCCTTTTCTTAAACAAGCAAGGTCACCTAAAGCCTTTTTTGATATGAAAGAAGACTGGGAATTAAGGGATTATTGGCGGGAATGTAATCAGGAGGAGAGAGACTTTACTTTCTTTTCTGATAGACACCAATCTTTTTCAAGAATTGACTTTTTCTTGATTACCACGGACTTGTATAATAAAGTAAAGAATGTAAAGATTTTCCCTAGATCACTGACGGATCATAGTCCAGTTTGGATGGAGCTGATTCAAGAGAAAGAGGAAAGGAGATCCTGGAGAGTTAATGAAAATTTGTTTAGACAAGAGAAAAATGTTCAAAAACTAAAGGAGTGTTTAAAGGACTATTTTGCTTTGAATATGTATAAGGGGACTTCAATGTCAATGGTATGGGATGCAGGTAAAGCATTTATGCGCGGTGTTTTGATAAAAATGAATAATTTTCATAAGCGAAAGCAGATTCAGAAACGTAGAGAACTTGAAGATGAAATTAAATTAAAAGAAAGGGCCTTGATTCTAAATCCTTCTGATGAAAGTATTAAAGAATCTGTAAAGTTATTAAGGTCACAATTTAATATGTTGATAGCAGATCAAGCTGCAACCAACTTATTGTTTATGAAACAAAATACATTTTGTAATGCTAATAAGCCTGGGAGATGGTTGGCTTATCAATTAAGAAAGAAACAGAGACAGAGAATAATAGAGAAAATAAACTACAAGGGTAAACTAGTTTCTCAGAAGGAATTGATTAAAAAATCTTTTTTGGATTATTATCAAAACCTATACAAATCTACTAATGTACAATTGCTAGATATAAATAAATATCTAGCTGAGGCAAGTTTTCCTAAATTGACTGAGGATCAGAAATATGAAATTAATGGCTTAATTACTAAGGAAGAAATTGCCTCAGCAATTCAACAATTGAAATTAGGGAAAGCACCGGGTACGGATGGGTTAACAGCTGTTTATTATAAAGCTTTAATGGAGGAGATGATTCAACCATTAAATGATCTTTTTAATGGTATCTTACAGGGTTTAGAGATTCCTCCTTCATGGCGTAGTGCTTTTATATCATTGATTCCAAAAGAGGATCAAGATCTTACTTTACCAAAAAATTATAGGCCTATATCTCTTTTAAATGTGGATTACAAGATATTTGTAAAAATTTTGGTAAATAGGCTTATGAGGGTGGTGCATCATCTTGTCCATAAAGATCAATCAGGGTTTATAACAGGAAGGTATATGAAAAATAATGTTAGACAAATTATTAATCTATTAGAATATTTAGACAAGAACAACCAAGTTCCTGCAGGGCTCATATTTTTAGATGCTGAAAAAGCATTTGATCAATTGAATTGGCATTTTATGCTAAGAGTAATGGAAGAAATGAATTTTGGTGAAAAGATATTACAAGCCCTTACGGTAATATATCAAAAACAAACGGCACAACTTATTGTTAATGGAGGTTTGTCGGAGGTTTTTACAATAGAGAAAGGTACTAGACAGGGCTGTCCTTTATCGCCATTGTTGTTTGTTTTAACATTGGAAATATTATTGATCAAAATCCGAGAGTCTCAGGAAATTAAAGGAATATATGTTAATAAAAAAGAATATAAGTTGAGAGCTTTTGCGGATGACTTGGTTGTTACTTTGTCGCAACTTGATCATTCTGTAGTAAATTTATTACAGTTGATTCATAATTATGGATTGGTCTCGGGTTTCAAGATTAATGTAAATAAGACCAAAATTTTACCTAAAAATATGTCTACTCAGGAGAAGCAGATTTTGGCTAATTTGACAGGTTTTGAGATTGTTAATAAGGTAAAATATTTGGGGGTGATGTTGTCTGTTTCTAATGTAAAATTATTTAAAAATAATTATGAAAGGTTGTGGGTCAGGGTACAGAAGGACTTGAAGAATTGGGAAAAGTTGCAATTATCCCTCATGGGAAGAATTGCAGTGATAAAAATGAATATTCTACCCAAGTTTCTTTTTTTGTTTCAAATGTTACCAATTTTGAAAAATGAGATTAACTTAAATGAGTGGCAAAAGGGTCTTAATAAATTTATTTGGGCAGGGAAAAAGCCAAGGGTTAAGTTCAAAATTATGCAAGACTTCCGTGAGAGGGGTGGACTTAAGGTACCAAATTTGAAATTATATTATGATGCGGTGGTTTTAACATTAATTAGTGATTGGGTAAATTTGACAAATCCTGAAATACTTCACTTAGAGGGATGGGATTTACTTTATGGGTGGCATGCCTATTTAATATTTAACAAAAAAATGGATTGGGCCTTTAAATCTCATATTTTAAGAATTTCTTTACTTAGGACTTGGAGAAAATATTATAAAAGTGATTTTAAAGTACCATTATGGGCTATACCTTGGCATGCGATAGAAGGAATAAAAAGAGGGGTTAAAATGGATATAGTGTCTTATAGACAGTTACTTAAATGGGATGGACAAAACTGGCAATTAAAATCACGGGAAGACTTAGTACAAGAAAACTTTACTTATTCTTGGTTCCAATATAGGCAATTACTAGATAGATGGAAGATGGATTGTAAGGTGGGTTTTCTTAGAGAAGATGAAAATCTTATTAAGCAAGTGAAGGATCAAAGACAAACCCACATTAAGAGAATTTATGGGGTCTTAGTTGAATTGGATTCAGAAACGGAACTAATTAAAGATTGTATGATTAGATGGGCGCAGAATTTTGGTGAGCCAGTTTCATTGGACACCTGGGAAATTATTTGGGTGAGAAATGTCAAATTTACTCAAGCACAGAACTTAAGGGAGAATTTCTATAAAATGTTTTATAGATGGCACCTTGATCCACAAAAAATGTCTTATATGTACCCTGACGTGCAACCTAAATGTTGGAGATGTGGTTACAAGGAGGCTTCCTATTATCATATTTGGTGGTCATGCAGAGAGATAAAAGCATTCTGGATCAAAATATGGTGGAATATCCAGAGAATTTTTAGAAGGAGGGTAAAATTTACTCCGCAATTATTTTTGTTAGGTATTGTTACAGATTGTGATACAAAGGAGGTTGTATTGATGTTAAATCTGATTACAGCCGCTAGGCTGTTAGTAGGACAATATTGGAAGAAGGAATCTTTGCCTACATTGCAGGAATGGTTTCTTAAAGTAGCTTATCTGGCGGAAATGGCAAAGATTTCGGCTTTCTTAAAGCAACAATCGCAAGAGAAGTTTTTGGCTGTTTGGGACAAATGGATAAAATTTATACAATTTAGATTGGGTATACAAAAATATTATATAGCTTTTTCATAAGTTTTATTTTCATATATGTTATAGATATTTTTTCATATATATAAATATAAAGTTTTTAATTTAATTTTTATTTTTATTTTATTATCTTAAGCCTATATTCTGCTCTGGGAAGCTCAGGGGGGGGAAGGGAGGGTTTTTGGGAGGGGTGGGGGTTTTTTTTTTATATATGTATTGTTTAGTTTTCTTTTTTTGTATATGTTGTTTTTTGTTTGTATTGTTTTTGTTCTTTTGTAAAATTTATAAAACTTTTAATAAAAAAAAAAAAAAAGATATACATAACTGTACATATAATTGTATATATAATTGTATTGTATAAAAGATGAGGCTTATATAGAGGTTAAGAACAATGTATTAAATTTTTGTACTATGATAGGAACTGATAGGAAAATTCACTCTGGAATGTCATGTTTGTCCATTGTTGTTTTAATTGTATTATGAATAAAAATTTAAAAAAAAAGATGATAAAAGGAATTTTTGATGGATGCCTACAGTAGTTCGTGGAGATGGCAAAAGGAGGCTTTCACGGAAGCTTACAGTAGTTCTTGAATATGATAAAAGGAGGCTTTGACGTAAGCATACAGTAGTTCTGGAAGATGGCAAAAGGAGGTTTTTACGGAAGCCTACAGTAGCTCTTGAAGATGATAAAAGGAAGATTTGACGGAAGCCTACAGTATTTCGTGGAGATCGCAATAGGAGGCTTTGACGGAGGCCTACAGTAGTTCTTGAAGATGGAAAAAGGAGGTTTTTATGGAAGCCTACAGTAGCTATTGAAAATGATAAAAGGAGATTTTTATGGAAGCCTACAGTAGTTCATGGAGATGGCAAAAAGAGGCTTTGACGGAAGCCTACAGTAGTTCTTGAAGGTGGAAAAAGCAGGCTTTGACGGAAGCCTACAGTAGTTCTTGAATATGATAAAAGGAGGGTTTGACAGAGGCCTACAATAGTTCTTGAAGATTGAAAAAGGAGGTTTTTACGGAAGCCTACAGTAGTTCTTGAAGATGATAAAAGGAATTTTTGACGGATGCCTACAGTAGTTCTTGGAGATGGCAAAAGGAGGCTTTCAGGAACAACTACAGCAATTCTTGAAGTTGGCAATAGGAGGCTTTGACGGAAGCCTACAGTAGTTCTTGAAGATGGCAAAAGGAGGCTTTAACGTAAGCATACAGTAGTTCTGGAACATGGGAAAAGGAGGTTTTTACGGAAGCCTACAGTAGTTCTTGAAGACGGCAAAAGGAGGCTTTGACGTAAGCATACAGTAGTTCTGGAAGATGGGAAAAGGAGGTTTTTATGGAAGCCTACAGTAGCTCTTGAATATGATAAAAGGAGGCTTTGAAAGAGGCCTACAATAGTTCTTCAAGATTGAAACAGGAGGCTTTGACGGAAGCCTACAGTAGTTCTTGAAGATGGAAAAAGGAGGCTTTGACAGAGGCCTACAGAAGTTCTTGAAGATTGGAAAAGGAAGCTTTCACAGAGGCCTACAGTATTTCTTGAAGATGGCGAAAGGAGGTTTTCACGGAAGCCTACAGTAGTTCTTGAAGATGGCAAAAGGAGGCTTTCACGGAAGCCTACAGTAGTTCTTAAAAATGGAAAATTCAGGCTTTGACGGAAGCCTACAGTAGTTCTTGGAGATGGCAGAAGGAGGCTGTGAGGAAGGACTACAGCAATTCTTGAAGTTGGCAATAGGAGGCTTTGACGGAAGCCTACAGTAGTTCTTGAAGATGGCAAAAGGAGGCTTTAACGTAAGCATACAGTAGTTCTGGAACATGGGAAAAGGAGGTTTTTACGGAAGCCTACAGTAGTTCTTGAAGATGCTAAAAGGAAGATTTGACGGAAGCCTACAGTAGTTCATGGAGATGGCAAAAGGAGGCTTTGACGGAAGCCTACAGTAGTTCTTGAAGGTGGAAAAAGGAGGCTTTGACAGAGGATAATAGTAGTTCTTGAAGATGGAAAAAGGAGGCTTTGACGGAAGGCTACAGTAGTTCTTGAAGATGGCGAAAGGACGCTTTGACGGACGCCTACAGTATTTCTTGAATTTGACAATTGGAGGGTTTCAGGGAAGCTGAAAGCAGTTCTTGAATATGGCAAAAGGAGGCTTTGACGGACGCCTACAGTATTTCTTGAAGATGGCAAAAGGAGTTTTTGACATAAGCCGACAGCAGTTCTTCAAGATGGCAAAAGTAGGTTTTTACGAAAGCCTACAGTAGCTCTTGAATATGATAAAAGGAGGCTTTGACGGAGGCCTACAATAGTTCTTGAAGATTGAAAAAGGAGGCTTTGACGGAAGCCTACAGTAGTTCTTGAAGATGGAAAAAGGAGGTTTTTATGGAAGCCTACAGTAGCTCTTGAAGATGATAAAAGGAGGTTTTTATGGAAGCCTACAGTAGCTCTTGAAGATGATAAAAGGAACATTTGACGGAAGCCTACAGTAGTTCTTGGAGATGGCAAAAGGAGGCTTTGAGGAAGGACTACAGCATTTCTTGAAGTTGGCAATAGGAGGCATTGACGGGAGCCTACAGTATTTCTAAGAGATGGCAAAAAGAGGCTTTGAGGAACGACTACAGCAATTCTTGACTTTGGCAATAGGAGGGTTTGACGGAAGCCTACAGCAGTTCTTGAAGTAGGCAAAAGGAGGTTTTTACGGAAGTCTACAGTAGTTCTTGAGATGATAAATGGAAGTTTTGACAGAGGCCTACAGTAGTTCTTGGAAATGGAAAAATCAGGCTTTGACGGAAGCCTACAGTAGTTCTTAAAAATGGAAAATTCAGGCTTTGACGGAAGCCTACATTAGTTCTTGGAGATGGCAGAAGGAGGCTGTGAGGAAGGACTACAGCAATTCTTGAAGTTGGCAATAGGAGGCTTTGACAGAAGCCTACAGTAGTTCTTGAAGATGATAAAAGGAAGTTTTGACAGAGGCCTACAATAGTTCTTGAAATTGGCAATTGGAGTGTTTCATGGAAGGCGACAGCAGTTCTTGAAAATGGCAAAAGGAGGCTTTGACAGAGGCCTATAGTAGTTTTTGATGTAAGCCGACAGCAGTTCTTCAAGATGGCAAAAGGAGGCTTTCACAGAAGCTTACAGTAGTTCTTGAATATGATAAAAGGAGGGTTTGACGGAGGCCTACAATAGTTCTTGAAGATTGAAAAAGGAGGTTTTTACGGAAGCCTACAGTAGTTCTTGAAGACGGCAAAAGGAGGCTTTGACGTAAGCATACAGTAGTTCTGGAAGATGGGAAAAGGAGGTTTTTATGGAAGCCTACAGTAGCTCTTGAATATGATAAAAGGAGGCTTTGAAAGAGGCCTACAATAGTTCTTCAAGATTGAAACAGGAGGCTTTGACGGAAGCGTACAGTAGTTCTTGAAGATGGAAAAAGGAGGCTTTGACAGAGGCCTACAGAAGTTCTTGAAGATTGGAAAAGGAAGCTTTCACAGAGGCCTACAGTATTTCTTGAAGATGGCGAAAGGAGGTTTTCACGGAAGCCTACAGTAGTTCTTGAAGATGGCAAAAGGAGGCTTTCACGGAAGCCTACAGTAGTTCTTGAAGATGGCAAAAGCAGGTTTTTACGGAAGCCTACAGTAGTTCTTAAAAATGGAAAATTCAGGCTTTGACGGAAGCCTACAGTAGTTCTTGAAGATGGCAAAAGGAGGCTTTGACGTAAGCATACAGTAGTTCTTGAAGATGGCAAAAGGAGGTTTTTATGGAAGCCTGAAGTAGCTCTTGAAGATGATAAAAGGAACATTTGACGGAAGCCTACAGTAGTTCTTGAAAATGGAAAAATCAGGCTTTGACGGAAGCCTACAGTATTTCTAGGACAGTGGTTCTCAACCTTTTTAATGCCGCGACCCCCAAACGGTGGTAAGTCAAGGACTACTCAACCGGTGGTAAGTCAAGGACTACTCAACTGGTGCAGCACCGTTTGCAGAATGGGACTTTTGGCGGGCTCAGCAGGACAGAGACAGCCTGGACAATTCCTATTGGCTTTTGAAAGCCAATAGAATTAAACTCTATTCAAGAGAATCTATTCTATTGGCTTTCAAAAGCCAATGGAATAAAAGGGAGTAGCACAGCTAAGGAAAAGGGGAAAAAAATGGCGGCCTGCGTTGTTTGGCGACCCCTGTGAAATGGTCGTTCGACCCCAAATGGGTCCCGACCCACAGGTTGAGAACCATTTTTCTAGGAGATGGCAAAAGGAAACTTTGAGGAACGACTACAGCAATTCTTGAAGTTGGCAATAGGAAGCTTTGACGGAAGCCTACAGTAGTTCTTGAAGATGGCAAAAGGAAGCTCTTGACGTAAGCATAAAGTAGTTCTTGAGGATGGCAAAAGGAGGTTTTTAAGGAAACATACAGTAGCTCTTAAAGATGATAAAAGTAACATTTGATGGAAGCCTACAGTAGTTTTTGGAGATGGCAAAAGGAGGCTTTGACGGAGGATTACCGCAGTTCTTGAAGATGGCAAAAGGAGGTTTTTACGGAAGCCTACAGTAGCTCTTGAAGATGACAAAACAAAGTTTTGACGGAAGACTACAGTAGTTCATGGAGATGGCAAAAGGAGGCTTTGATGGAAGACTACAGCAGTTCTTTAAGATGGCAAAAGGAGGCTTTGACGGAGGCCTACAGTAGTTCTTGAAGATGGAAAAAGGAGGCTTTGACGGAACCTTACAGTAGTTCTTGAAGATGAAAAAAGGAGGTTTTTATGGAAGCCTACAGTAGTTCTTGAAGACGATAAAAGGAGGTTTTTATGGAAGCCTACAGTAGTTCTTGAAGATGATAAAAGGAATTTTTGATGGACGCCTACAGTAGTTCTTGGAGATGGCAAAAGTAGGCTTTGACGGAGGCCTACAGTAGTTCTTGAAATTGGCAGTTGGAGGGTTTCAGGGAAGCCGACAGCAGTTCTTGAAGTAGGAAAAAGGAGGCTTTGACGGAAGCTTACAGTAGTTCTTGAAGATGGCAAAAGGAGGTTTTTACAGAAGTCTACAGTAGTTCTTGAGATTATAAATGGAAGTTTTGACAGAGGCCTACAGTAGTTCTTGGAAATGGAAAAATCAGGCTTTGACGGAAGCCTACAGAAGTTCTTGAAGATAGCAAAAGGAGGCTTGGACAGAGGCCTACAGATGTTCTTGAAGATAGCAAAAGGAGGCTTTGACGGAGGCCTACAGTAGTTCTTGAAGATTGAAAAAGGAGGCTTTGACGGTAGCCTACAGTAGTTCTTGGAGATGGAAAAAGGAGGCTTTGAGGAACGACTGCAGCAATTCTTGAAGTTGGCAATAGGAGGCATTGACGGGAGCCTACAGTATTTCTAAGAGATGGCAAAAAGAGGCTTTGAGGAACGACTACAGCAATTCTTGACTTTGGCAATAGGAGGGTTTGACGGAAGCCTACAGCAGTTCTTGAAGTAGGCAAAAGGAGGTTTTTACGGAAGTCTACAGTAGTTCTTGAGATGATAAATGGAAGTTTTGACAGAGGCCTACAGTAGTTCTTGGAAATGGAAAAATCAGGCTTTGACGGAAGCCTACAGTAGTTCTTAAAAATGGAAAATTCAGGCTTTGACGGAAGCCTACATTAGTTCTTGGAGATGGCAGAAGGAGGCTGTGAGGAAGGACTACAGCAATTCTTGAAGTTGGCAATAGGAGGCTTTGACAGAAGCCTACAGTAGTTCTTGAAGATGATAAAAGGAAGTTTTGACAGAGGCCTACAATAGTTCTTGAAATTGGCAATTGGAGTGTTTCATGGAAGGCGACAGCAGTTCTTGAAAATGGCAAAAGGAGGCTTTGACAGAGGCCTATAGTAGTTTTTGATGTAAGCCGACAGCAGTTCTTCAAGATGGCAAAAGGAGGCTTTCACAGAAGCTTACAGTAGTTCTTGAATATGATAAAAGGAGGGTTTGACGGAGGCCTACAATAGTTCTTGAAGATTGAAAAAGGAGGTTTTTACGGAAGCCTACAGTAGTTCTTGAAGACGGCAAAAGGAGGCTTTGACGTAAGCATACAGTAGTTCTGGAAGATGGGAAAAGGAGGTTTTTATGGAAGCCTACAGTAGCTCTTGAATATGATAAAAGGAGGCTTTGAAAGAGGCCTACAATAGTTCTTCAAGATTGAAACAGGAGGCTTTGACGGAAGCGTACAGTAGTTCTTGAAGATGGAAAAAGGAGGCTTTGACAGAGGCCTACAGAAGTTCTTGAAGATTGGAAAAGGAAGCTTTCACAGAGGCCTACAGTATTTCTTGAAGATGGCGAAAGGAGGTTTTCACGGAAGCCTACAGTAGTTCTTGAAGATGGCAAAAGGAGGCTTTCACGGAAGCCTACAGTAGTTCTTGAAGATGGCAAAAGCAGGTTTTTACGGAAGCCTACAGTAGTTCTTAAAAATGGAAAATTCAGGCTTTGACGGAAGCCTACAGTAGTTCTTGAAGATGGCAAAAGGAGGCTTTGACGTAAGCATACAGTAGTTCTTGAAGATGGCAAAAGGAGGTTTTTATGGAAGCCTGAAGTAGCTCTTGAAGATGATAAAAGGAACATTTGACGGAAGCCTACAGTAGTTCTTGAAAATGGAAAAATCAGGCTTTGACGGAAGCCTACAGTATTTCTAGGACAGTGGTTCTCAACCTTTTTAATGCCGCGACCCCCAAACGGTGGTAAGTCAAGGACTACTCAACCGGTGGTAAGTCAAGGACTACTCAACTGGTGCAGCACCGTTTGCAGAATGGGACTTTTGGCGGGCTCAGCAGGACAGAGACAGCCTGGACAATTCCTATTGGCTTTTGAAAGCCAATAGAATTAAACTCTATTCAAGAGAATCTATTCTATTGGCTTTCAAAAGCCAATGGAATAAAAGGGAGTAGCACAGCTAAGGAAAAGGGGAAAAAAATGGCGGCCTGCGTTGTTTGGCGACCCCTGTGAAATGGTCGTTCGACCCCAAATGGGTCCCGACCCACAGGTTGAGAACCATTTTTCTAGGAGATGGCAAAAGGAAACTTTGAGGAACGACTACAGCAATTCTTGAAGTTGGCAATAGGAAGCTTTGACGGAAGCCTACAGTAGTTCTTGAAGATGGCAAAAGGAAGCTCTTGACGTAAGCATAAAGTAGTTCTTGAGGATGGCAAAAGGAGGTTTTTAAGGAAACATACAGTAGCTCTTAAAGATGATAAAAGTAACATTTGATGGAAGCCTACAGTAGTTTTTGGAGATGGCAAAAGGAGGCTTTGACGGAGGATTACCGCAGTTCTTGAAGATGGCAAAAGGAGGTTTTTACGGAAGCCTACAGTAGCTCTTGAAGATGACAAAACAAAGTTTTGACGGAAGACTACAGTAGTTCATGGAGATGGCAAAAGGAGGCTTTGATGGAAGACTACAGCAGTTCTTTAAGATGGCAAAAGGAGGCTTTGACGGAGGCCTACAGTAGTTCTTGAAGATGGAAAAAGGAGGCTTTGACGGAACCTTACAGTAGTTCTTGAAGATGAAAAAAGGAGGTTTTTATGGAAGCCTACAGTAGTTCTTGAAGACGATAAAAGGAGGTTTTTATGGAAGCCTACAGTAGTTCTTGAAGATGATAAAAGGAATTTTTGATGGACGCCTACAGTAGTTCTTGGAGATGGCAAAAGTAGGCTTTGACGGAGGCCTACAGTAGTTCTTGAAATTGGCAGTTGGAGGGTTTCAGGGAAGCCGACAGCAGTTCTTGAAGTAGGAAAAAGGAGGCTTTGACGGAAGCTTACAGTAGTTCTTGAAGATGGCAAAAGGAGGTTTTTACAGAAGTCTACAGTAGTTCTTGAGATTATAAATGGAAGTTTTGACAGAGGCCTACAGTAGTTCTTGGAAATGGAAAAATCAGGCTTTGACGGAAGCCTACAGAAGTTCTTGAAGATAGCAAAAGGAGGCTTGGACAGAGGCCTACAGATGTTCTTGAAGATAGCAAAAGGAGGCTTTGACGGAGGCCTACAGTAGTTCTTGAAGATTGAAAAAGGAGGCTTTGACGGTAGCCTACAGTAGTTCTTGGAGATGGAAAAAGGAGGCTTTGAGGAACGACTGCAGCAATTCTTGAAGTTGGCAATAGGAGGCTTTGAAGGAAGCATACAGTAGTTCTTGGAGATGGCAAAAGGAGGCTTTGACGGAGGCCTACAGTAGTTCTTGAAATTGGAAATTGGAGGGTTTCAGGGAAGCCGACAGCAGTCCTTGAAGTAGGAAAAAGGAGGCTTTGACAGAAGCCTACAGTAGTTCTTGAAGATGATAAAAGGAAGTTTTGACAGAGGCCTACAATAGTTCTTGAAATTGGCAATTGGAGTGTTTCATGGAAGGCGACAGCAGTTCTTGAAAATGGCAAAAGGAGGCTTTGACAGAGGCCTATAGTAGTTCTTGAAGATGGCAAAAGGAGGCTTTGACGGAGGCCTACAGTATTTCTTGAAGATGGCAAAAGGAGTTTTTGATGTAAGCCGACAGCAGTTCTTCAAGATGGCAAAAGGAGGCTTTCACAGAAGCTTACAGTAGTTCTTGAATATGATAAAAGGAGGGTTTGACGGAGGCCTACAATAGTTCTTGAAGATTGAAAAAGGAGGTTTTTACGGAAGCCTACAGTAGTTCTTGAAGACGGCAAAAGGAGGCTTTGACGTAAGCATACAGTAGTTCTGGAAGATGGGAAAAGGAGGTTTTTATGGAAGCCTACAGTAGCTCTTGAATATGATAAAAGGAGGCTTTGAAAGAGGCCTACAATAGTTCTTCAAGATTGAAACAGGAGGCTTTGACGGAAGCCTACAGTAGTTCTTGAAGATGGAAAAAGGAGGCTTTGACAGAGGCCTACAGAAGTTCTTGAAGATTGGAAAAGGAAGCTTTCACAGAGGCCTACAGTATTTCTTGAAGATGGCAAAAGCAGGTTTTTACGGAAGCCTACAGTAGTTCTTAAAAATGGAAAATTCAGGCTTTGACGGAAGCCTACAGTAGTTCTTGAACTTGGCAATAGGAGGCATTGACGGAAGCCTATAGTAGTTCATGAAGATGGCAAAAGGAGGTTTTGACGTAAGCCTACAGTAGTTCTTGAAGATTGAAAAAGGAGGCTTTGACGGTAGCCTACAGTAGTTCTTGGAGATGGAAAAAGGAGGCTTTGAGGAACGACTGCAGCAATTCTTGAATTTGGCAATTGGAGGCTTTGACGGAAGCATACAGTAGTTCTTGAAGATGGCAAAAGAAGGTTTTGATGGAGGCCTACAGTAGTTCTTGAAGATTGCAAAAGGAGGCTTTCACGGAAGTCTACAGTAGTTGTTGAAGATGCCGAAAGGAGGTTTTCATGGAAGCCGAAAGTAGTTCTTGAAGATGGCAAAAGGAGGCTTTGATGGAAGCAGACAGCAGTTCATGTAGATGGCAAAAGGATGCTTTGTTGAAAAACTACAGCAATTCTTGAAGTTGGCAATAGGACGCTTTGACAGAAGCCTACAGTAGTTCTTGAAGATGGCAAAAGGAGGCTTTCACGGAAGCCTAAATTAGTTCTTGAATATGGCAAAAGGAGGTTTTTTCGGAAGTCTACAGTAGTTCTTGAGATGATAAATGGAAGTTTTGACAGTAGCCTACAGTAGTTCTTGGAAATGGAAAAATCAGGCTTTGACGGAAGCCTACAGTAGTTCTTGAAGATAGCAAAAGGAGGCATGGACAGAGGCCTACAGAAGTTCTTGAAGATAGCAAAAGGAGGCTTTGACGGAGGCCTACAGTAGTTCTTGAAGATTGAAAAAGGAGGCTTGGACGGAGGCCTACAGCAGTTCTTCAAGATAGCAAAAGGAGGCTTGGAGGAAGGACTACAGCAATTCCTTAAGTTGGCAATAGGAGGCTTTGACGGAGGACTAGAGCAGCTCTTGAAGTTGGCAATAGAAGGCCTTCACGGAAGCCTACAGTATTTCTTGAAGATGATAAAAGGAAGTTTTGACGGAAGCCTACAGTAGTTCTTGAAGATTGAAAAAGGAGGCTTTGACGGAAGCCTATAGTAGTTCTTGAAGATGGCAAAAGGACGCTTTGACATAAGCATACAGTAGTTCTTGAAGATGGCAAAAGGAGGTTTTGATGGAGGCTTACAGTGGTTCTTGAAGATCGCAAAAGGAGGCTTTCACGGAGGTCTACAGTAGTTGTTGAAGATGCTGAAAGGAGGTTTTCATGGAAGCCGAAAGTAGTTCTTGAAGATGGCAAAAGGAGGCTTTGATGGAAGCAGACAGCAGTTCATGTAGATGGCAAAAGGAGGCTTTGTTGAAAAACTACAGCAATTCTTGAAGTTGGCAATAGGAGGCTTTGACGAAAGCCTACAGTAGTTCTTGAAGATGGCAAAAGGAGGCTTTCACGGAAGACTAAAGTAGTTCTTGAAGATTGCAAAAGGAGGCTTTAATGGAGGCCTACAGTAGTTCTTGATGATGGGGAAAGGAGGTTTTCATGGAAGCCGAAAGTTGTTCTTGAAGATGGCAAAATGAGGCTTTGATGGAAGCCGACAGCAGTTCTTGGAGTTTGCAAAAGGACGCTTTCATGGAATCCTACAGTAGTTCTTGAAGATGAGAAAAAGAGGCTTTGACGGAGGCCTATAATAGTTCTTGAAAATGAAAAAATCAGACTTTCACGGAAGCCTACAGTAGTTCTTGAAGATAGTAAAAGGAGGCTTTGACGGAGGCCTACAGTAGTTCTTGAAGATTGAAAAAAGAGGCTTTGATGGTAGCCTACAGTAGTTCTTGGAGATGGCAAAAGGAGGCTTTGAGGAACGACTACAGCAATTCTTGAACTTGGCAATTGGAGGCTTTGACGGAGGCCTACAGTAGTTCTTGAAGATTGAAAAAAGAGGCTTTGACGGTAGCCTACAGTAGTTCTTGGAGATGGCAAAAGGAGGCTTTGAGGAACGACTACAGCAATTCTTGAACTTGGCAATTGGAGGCTTTGATGTAAGCCTACAGTAGTTCTTGAAGATGGCAAAAGGAGGATTTTATGGAAGCCTAGAGTAGCTCTTGAAAATGATAAAAGGAAGTTTTGACGGAAGCCTACAGTACTTGATGGAGATGGCAAAATGAGGCGTTGATGGAGGCCTACAGTAGTTCTTGAAGATGGAAAAAGGAGGCTTTCACGTAAGCATACACTAGTTCTTGAAGATGGCAAAAGGAGGTTTTTACGGAAGCCTACAGTAGCTCTTGAAGTTTATAAAAGTAAGATTTGACGGAAGCCTACAGTACTTTTTGGAGATGGCAAAAGGAGGCTTTGACGGAGGATTACCGCAGTTCTTGAAGATGGCAAAAGGAGGCTTTGACGGAGGCCTACAGTAGTTCTTGAAGATGGAAAAAGGAGGCTTTGACGGAAGTTTACAGTAGTTCTTGAAGATGATAAAAGGAGGTTTTTATGGAAGCCTA
Organism: Crotalus helleri; assembly: GCA_024509115.1. Lineage (NCBI taxonomy): Eukaryota > Metazoa > Chordata > Lepidosauria > Squamata > Viperidae > Crotalus > Crotalus helleri. The sequence continues at coordinate 30,068 of JAKSXO010000028.1, read as the reverse complement.
CAGTAGTTCTTGAAGATGGCAAAAGGAGGCTTTGATGGAAGCCGACAGCAGTTCTTGAAGATGGCAAAAGGAGGTTTTTACAGAAGCCTACAGTAGTTCTTGAATGTGATAAAACGAAGTTTTGACGGAGGCCTACAGTAGTTCTTGGAGGTGGCAAAAGGATTCTTTGATGGACGACTAGAGCAGCTCTTGAAGTTGGCAATAGAAGGCTTTCACAGAAGCCTACAGTATTTCTTGAAGATGATAAAAGGAGGTTTTGCGGAAACCTACAGTAGTTCTTGAAGATTGAAAAAGGAGGCTTTGACGGAAGCCTACAGTAGTTCTTGAAGATGGCAAAAGGTGGCTTTGACGTAAGCCTACAGTAGTTCTTGATTCTGGCAAAAGGAGGTTTTTACGGAAGCCTACAGTAGTTCTTGAAGATGATAAAAGGAGGTTTTGATGGAAGGCTACAGTAGTTCATGGAGATGGCAAAATGAGGCGTTGATGGAGGCCTACAGTAGTTCTTGAAGATGGAAAAAGGAGGCTTTCACGTAAGCATACACTAGTTCTTGAAGATGGCAAAAGGAGGTTTTTACGGAAGCCTACAGTAGCTCTTGAAGTTTATAAAAGTAAGATTTGACGGACGCCTACAGTACTTTTTGGAGATGGCAAAAGGAGGCTTTGACGGAGGATTACAGTAGTTCTTGAAGATGATAAAAGGAGGTTTTTATGGAAGCCTACAGTAGTTCTTGAAGATGGCAAAAGGAGGCTTTGATGGAAGCCCACAGCAGTTCTTGAAGATGGCAAACGGAGGTTTTTACAGAAGCCTACAGTAGTTCTTGAATGTGATAAAACGAAGTTTTGACGGAGGCCTACAGTAGTTCTTGAAAATGGGAAAACCAGGATTTGACTGAAGCCTAGGGTAGTTTTTGAAGATAGCAAAATGAGGCTTGGACGGAGGCCTACAGTAGTTCTTGACGATAGCAAAAGGAGGCTTTGACGGAGGCCTACAGTAGATCTTGAAAATTAAAAAAGGAGGCTTTGACGGAAGCCTACATTAGTTCTTGGAGATGGCAAAAAGACGCTTTGAGGAAGGACTACAGCAATTTTTTAAGTTGTTAATAGGAGGCTTTGACGGAAGCTTACAGTAGTTCTTGAAGATGGCAAAAGGAGGCTTTCACGGAATTTTACAGTAGTTCTTGAAGATGAGAAAAAGAGGCTTTGATGGATGCCTACAGTAGTATTTGAAGATGGCAAAAGGAGGTTTTTACAGAAACCTACAGTAGTTCTTGAATGTGATAAAACGAAGTTTTGACGGAGGCCTAAAGTAGTTCTTGACAATGGGAAAACCAGGATTTGACTGAAGCCTACAGTAGTTTTTGAAGATGGCAAAATGAGGCTTGGACGGAGGCCTACAGTAGTTCTTGAAGATAGCAAAAGGAGGCTTTGACGGAGGCCTACAGTAATTCTTGAAAATTAAAAAAGGAGGCTTTGACAGAAGCCTACATTAGTTCTTGGAGATGGCAAAAAGACGCTTTGAGGAAGGACTACAGCAATTCTTGAAGTTGTCAATAGGAGGCTTTGACGGAAGCTTACAGTAGTTCTTGAAGATGGCAAAAGGAGGTTTTTACGGAAGCCTACAGTAGTTCTTGAGATGATAAAAGGAAGTTTTGACAGAGGCCTACACTAGTTCTTGAAAATGGAAAAATCAGGCTTTGACGGAAGCCTACAGCAGTTCTTGAAGATAGCAAAAGGAGGCTTGGATGGAGGCCTACAGTAGTTCTTCAAGATAGCAAAAGGAGGCTTTGACGGAAGCCTACAGTAGTTCTTGAAGATGGCAAAAGGAAGCTTTGACGGAAGCCTACAGTAGTTCTTGAAGATGGCAAAAGGAGGCTTTGACGGAAGCTTACAGTAGTTCTTGAAAATGGCAAAAGGAGGCTTTGACGTAAGCCTACAGGAGGTCTTGAAGACGGCAAAATTAGGTTTTTACGGAACCTAAAGTACCTCTTGAAGATGATAAAAGGACGTTTTGACGGAAGCCTACAGTAGTTCTTGGAGATGGCAAAAGGAGGCTTTGAGGAACGACTACAGCAATTCTTGAAGTTGGTAATAGGAGGCTTTGACGGAAACCTACAGTAGTTCTTGAAGATGGTAAAAGGAGGCTTTGATGGAATCCTATAGTAGTTCTTGAAGATGATAAAAGGAGGTTTTTATGGAAGCCTACAATAGTTCTTTAAGATAGCAAAAGGAGGCTTTGACGGAGGCCTACAGTAGTTCTTGAAGATAGCAAAAGGAGGCTTGGACGGAGGCTTACAGTAGTTCTTGAAGATTGAAAAAGGAGGCTTTGACGGAAGCCTACAGTAGTTCTTGAAGATGGCAAAAGGAGGCTTTGACGGAAACCTACAGGGGTTCTTGAATACAGCAAAATTAGGTTTTTACGGAACCTAAAGTAGCTCTTGAAGATGATAAAAGGAAGTTTTGATGGAAGCCTACAGTAGTTCTTGGATATGGCAAAAGGAGTCTTTGAGGAAGGACTACAGCAATTCTTGAAGTTGGCATTAGGAGGTTTGACGGAAGCCTACACTAGTTTTTGAAGATGGTAAAAAGAAGATTTGAGGGAAGCCGACAGCAGTTCTTGAAGATGGCAAAAGGAGGCTTTGATGGAAGCCTACAGTAGTTCTTGAAGATGATAAAATGATGCTTTGATGGAGACCTGTAATAGTGCTTGAAGATGGAAAAAGGAGATTTTGACTGACGCCTACAGTAGTCCTTGAAGATAGCAAAAGAAGCCTTTGATGGAGGCCGACAGCAGTCCTTGAACATGGCAAAAGGAGTCTTTCATGTAATCCTACAATATTTCTTGAAGATGGAAAAAGGAGGCTTTGACGGAGGACTACAGCATCTCTTGAAATTGGCAAAAGGAGGCTTGGACGGAGGCCTACAGCTGTTCTTGAAGATCGCAAAAGGAGGCTTTGAGGAAGGACTACAGCAATTCCTTAAGTTGGCAATAGGAGGCTTTGACGGAAGCCTACAGTAGTTCTTGGAGGTGGCAAAAGGAGTCTTTGATGGACGACTAGAGCAGCTCTTGAAGTTGGCAATAGAAGGCTTTCACAGAAGCGTACAGTATTTCTTGAAGATGATAAAAGGAAGTTTTGACGGAAACCTACAGTAGTTCTTGAAGATTGAAAAAGGAGGCTTTGACAGAAGCCTACAGTAGTTCTTGAAGGTGGCAAAAGGTGGCTTTGACGTAAGCCTACAGTAGTTCTTGATTCTGGCAAAAGGAGGTTTTTACGGAAGCCTACAGTAGTTCTTGAAGATGATAAAAGGAGGTTTTGATGGAAGGCTACAGTAGTTCTTGTAGATGGCAAAAGGAGGATTTGACGGAGGCTTACAGTATTTCTTGAACATGATAAAAGGAGGTTTTTACGGAAGCCTACAGTAGTTCTTGAGATGATAAAAGGAAGTTTTGACAGAGGCCTACAGTAGTTCTAAAAATGAAAAAATCAGGTTTTGACGGAAGCCTACAGTAGTTCTTGAAGATAGCAAAAGGAGGCTTGTACGGAGGCCTACAGAAGTTCTTGAAGATAGCAAAAGGAGGCTTTCACGAAGGCCTACAGTAGTTCTTGAAGATGGCGAAAGGAGGTTTTCATGGAGGCTGAAAGTAGTTCTTGAAGATGGCAAAAGGAGGCTTTGATGGAAGCCGACAGCAGTTCTTGAAGATGGCAAAAGGACACTTTCACGGAATCCTACAGTAGTTCTAGAAGATGAGAAAAAGAGGCTTTGACGGAGGCCTACAGTAGTTCTTGAAATTGGCCATTGGAGGGTTTCAGGGAAGGCGACAGCAGTTCTTGAAGTAGGCAAAAGGACGCTTTGACGGAAGCCTACAGTAGTTCTTGAAGACGGCAAAAGGAGGCTTTGACGTAAGCATACAGTAGTTCTTGAAGATGGCAAAAGGAGGCTTTCACGGAGGCCTACAGTAGTTCTTGAAGATGGCGAAAGGAGGTTTTCATGGAATCCTACAGTGGTTCTTGAAGATGAGAAAAAGAGGCTTTGACGGATGCCTACAGTAGTTCTTGAAGATGGCAAAAGGAGGTTTTTACAGAAGCCTACAGTATTTCTTGAATATGATAAAGGGAAGTTTTGACTGAGGCCTACAGTATTTCTTGAAAATTGAAAAATCAGGCTTTGACGGAAGCCTACAATAGTTCTTGAAGTTAGCAAAAGGAGGCTTGGACGGAGGCCTACAGTAGTTCTTGAAGATAGCAAAAGGATGCTTGGACGGAGGCTTCCAGTAGTTCTTGAAGATTGAAAAAGGAGGCTTTGACGGAAGCCTACAGTAGTTCTTGAAGATGACAAAAGGAGGCCTTGACGGAAGCCTACAGGAGTTCTTGAATACGGCAAAATTAGGTTTTTACGGAACCTAAAGTAGCTCTTGAAGATGATAAAAGGAAGTTTTGACGGAAGCCTACAGTAGTTCTTGGATATGGCAAAAGGAGTCTTTGAGGAAGGACTACAGCAATTCTTGAAGTTGGCATTAGGAGGCTTTGAGGGAAGCCTACACTCGTTTTTGAAGATGGTAAAAAGAGGATTTGAGGGAAGCCGACAGCAGTTCTTGAAGATGGCAAAAGGAGGCTTTGATGGAAGCATACAGTAGTTCTTCAAGATGGCAAAAGGAGATTTTCACCGAGGCCTACAGTAGTTCTTGAGGATTGCAAAAGGAGGCTTTCACGGAGGCCTACAGTAGTTCTTGAAGATGGCGAAAGGAGGTTTTCATGGAGGCTGAAAGTAGTTCTTGAAGATGGGAAAAGGAGGCTTTGATGGAAGCCGACAGCAGCTCTTGAAAATGGCAAAAGGACGCTTTCACGGAATCCTACAGTAGTTCTTGAAGATGAGAAAAAGAGGCTTTGATGGAGGCCTACAGTAGTTCTTGAAATTGGCAATTGGAGGCTGTGACAGAAGCCTACAGTAGTTCTTGGAGATGGCAAAAGGAGGCTTTGAGGAACGACTACAGTAGTTCTTGAAATTGGCAATTGGAGGGTTTCAGGGAAGGCGACAGCAGTTCTTGAAGATGGCAAAAGGAGGTTTTGACGTAAGCATACAGTAGTTCTTGAAGATGGCAAAAGGAGGTTTTGACGGAGGCCGACAGCAGTTCTTGAAGTTGGCAAAAGGAGGCTTTGATGGAAGCCTACAGTAGTTCTTGAAGATGATAAAATGATGCTTTGATGGAGACCTGTAATAGTGCTTGAAGATGGAAAAAGGAGATTTTGACGGACGCCTACAGTAGTCCTTGAAGATAGCAAAAGAAGGCTTTGATGGAGGCCGACAGCAGTTCTTGAACATGGCAAAAGGAGTCTTTCATGTAATCCTACAATATTTCTTGAAGATGGAAAAAGGAGGCTTTGACGGAGGACTACAGCATCTCTTGAAATTGGCAAAAGGAGGCTTGGACGGAGGCCTACAGCAGTTCTTGAAGATCGCAAAAGGAGGCTTTGAGGAAGGACTACAGCAATTCCTTAAGTTGGCAATAGGAGGCTTTGACGGAAGCCTACAGTAGTTCTTGGAGGTGGCAAAAGGAGTCTTTGATGGACGACTAGAGCAGCTCTTGAAGTTGGCAATAGAAGGCTTTCACAGAAGCCTACAGTATTTCTTGAAGATGATAAAAGGAAGTTTTGATGGAAACCTACAGTAGTTCTTGAAGATTGAAAAAGGAGGCTTTGACGGAAGCCTACAGTAGTTCTTGAAGATGGCAAAAGGTGGCTTTGACGTAAGCCTACAGTAGTTCTTGATTCTGGCAAAAGGAGGTTTTTACGGAAGCCTACAGTAGTTCTTGAAGATGATAAAAGGAGGTTTTGATGGAAGGCTACAGTAGTTCTTGTAGATGGCAAAAGGAGGATTTGACGGAGGCTTACAGTAGTTCTTGAACATGATAAAAGGAGGTTTTTACGGAAGCCTACAGTAGTTCTTGAGATGATAAAAGGAAGTTTTGACAGAGGCCTACAGTAGTTCTAAAAATGAAAAAATCAGGTTTTGACGGAAGCCTACAGTAGTTCTTGAAGATAGCAAAAGGAGGCTTGTACGGAGGCCTACAGAAGTTCTTGAAGATAGCAAAAGGAGGCTTTGACGGAGGCCTACAGTAGTTCTTGAAGATTGAAAAAGGAGGCTTTGACGGTAGCCTGCAGTAGTTCTTGGAAATGGGAAAAGGAGGCTTTGAGGAACGACTTCAGCAATTCTTGAACTTGGCAATAGGAGGCTTTGACGGAAGCCTATAGTAGTTCTTGAAGATGGCAAAAGGAGGTTTTGACGTAAGCCTACAGTAGTTCTTGAAGATGTCAAAAGGAGGCTTTGACGGAGGCCTACAGTAGTTCTTGAAGATTGAAAAAGGAGGCTTTCACGGTAGCCTACAGTAGTTCTTGAAGATTGTAAAAGGAGGCTTTCACGAAGGCCTACAGTAGTTCTTGAAGATGGCGAAAGGAGGTTTTCATGGAGGCTGAAAGTAGTTCTTGAAGATGGCAAAAGGAGGCTTTGATGGAAGCCGACAGCAGTTCTTGAAGATGGCAAAATGACACTTTCACGGAATCCTACAGTAGTTCTAGAAGATGAGAAAAAGAGGCTTTGACGGAGGCCTACAGTAGTTCTTGAAATTGGCCATTGGAGGGTTTCAGGGAAGGCGACAGCAGTTCTTGAAGTAGGCAAAAGGACGCTTTGACGGAAGCCTACAGTAGTTCTTGAAGACGGCAAAAGGAGGCTTTGACGTAAGCATACAGTAGTTCTTGAAGATGGCAAAAGGAGGTTTTGACGGAGGCCTACAGTAGTTCTTGAAGATGAGAAAAAGAGGCTTTGACGGATGCCTACAGTAGTTCTTGAAGATCGCAAAAGGAGGTTTTTACAGAAGCCTACAGTATTTCTTGAATATGATAAAGGGAAGTTTTGACTGAGGCCTACAGTATTTCTTGAAAATTGAAAAATCAGGCTTTGACGGAAGCCTACAATAGTTCTTGAAGTTAGCAAAAGGAGGCTTGGACGGAGGCCTACAGTAGTTCTTGAAGATAGCAAAAGAATGCTTGGACGGAGGCTTACAGTAGTTCTTGAAGATTGAAAAAGGAGGCCTTGACGGAAGCCTACAGGAGTTCTTGAATACGGCAAATTTAGGTTTTTACGGAACCTAAAGTAGCTCTTGAAGATGATAAAAGGAAGTTTTGACGGAAGCCTACAGTAGTTCTTGGATATGGCAAAAGGAGTCTTTGAGGAAGGACTACAGCAATTCTTGAAGTTGGCATTAGGAGGCTTTGAGGGAAGCCTACACTCATTTTTGAAGATGGTAAAAAGAAGATTTGATGGAAGCATACAGTAGTTCTTCAAGATGGCAAAAGGAGATTTTCACCGAGGCCTACAGTTGTTCTTGAAGATTGCAAAAGGAGGCTTTCACGGAGGCCTACAGTAGTTCTTGAAGATGGCGAAAGGAGGTTTTCATGGAGGCTGAAAGTAGTTCTTGAAGATGGGAAAAGGAGGCTTTGATGGAAGCCGACAGCAGCTCTTGAAGATGGCAAAAGGACGCTTTCACGGAATCCTACAGTAGCTCTTGAAGATGAGAAAAAGAGGCTTTGATGGAGGCCTACAGTAGTTCTTGAAATTGGCAATTGGAGGCTGTGACAGAAGCCTACAGTAGTTCTTGGAGATGGCAAAAGGAGGCTTTGAGGAACGACTACAGTAGTTCTTGAAATTGGCAATTGGAGGGTTTCAGGGAAGGCGACAGCAGTTCTTGAAGATGGCAAAAGGAGGTTTTGACGTAAGCATACAGTAGTTCTTGAAGATGGCAAAAGGAGGTTTTGACGGGGGCCGACAGCAGTTCTTGAAGGTGGCAAAAGGACGCTTTCACGGAATCCTACAGTAGTTGTTGAAGATGAGAAAAAGAGGCTTTGACGGATGCCTACAGTATTTCTTGAAGTTGGCAATTGGAAGGTTTTAGGGAAACGGAAAGTAGCTACTCCCTTATTCTTTCTCCATTATTTTTATAGTGTATTATATTACATTTAAACTCCTTTTCGAATCCTGCTCCTGCTGGAGATGCTGGGACGTGCTCTATTGCATCAGCTGCTGCTAGAGTCGTACATTTTGGGAGAATGCACCAGGAAAGTAACGGGGCCCTGATCGGATATCCATTATATTTATAGTGTATTATAGTCTATTTAAACCCCATTTCAACTCCTGCTGGGCTGCTGGAACGTGATATATTGCATCAGCTGCAGCTACATCTGTACGTTTTGGGAGAATTCACCAAGAAAGTACCGAGGCCGTGATTGGATCTCCATTATATTTATAGTGTATTATACTCTATGAAAACCCCATTTCAACTCCTGCCGGGCTGCTGGAACGTGCTATATTGCATCAGCTGCTGCTAGATCTGTAAGTTTTGGGAGAATCCACCAGGAAAGTAGCGAGGCCCTGATCGGATCTCCATTATATTTATAGTGTATTATACTCTATTTAAACCCCATTTCAACTCCTGCCAGGCTGCTGGAACGTGCTATCTTGCATCAGCTGCTGCTAGATCTGTAAGTTTTGGGAGAATCCACCAGGAAAGTAGCGAGGCCCTGATTGGATCTCCATTATATTAATAGCGTATTATACTCTATGTAAACCCCATTTCAACTCCTGCCGGGCTGCTGGAACATGCTATATTACATCAGCTGCTGCTAGATATGTACGTTTTGGGAGAATCCACCAGGAAAGTAGCGAGGCCCTGATTGGATCTCCATTATATTTATAGTGTATTATACTCTATTTGAACCCCATTTCAACTCCTGCCGGGCTGGTGGAATTTGCTATATTGCATCAGCTGCTGCTAGATCTGTAAGTTTTGGGAGAATCCACCAGGAAAGTAGCGAGGCCCTGATTGGATCTCCATTATATTTATAGTGTATTATACTCTATTTAAACCCCATTTCAACTCCTGCCGGGCTGCTGGAACGTGCTATATTGCATCAGCTGCTGCTAGATCTGTAAGTTTGGGGAGAATCCACCAGGAAAGTAGCGAGGCCCTGATTGGATCTCCATTATATTAATAGTGTATTATACTCTATTTAAACCCCATTTCAACTCCTGCCGGGCTGCTGGAACGTGCTATATTGCCTCAGGTGCTGCTAGATCTGTACGTTTTGGGAGAATCCACCAGGAAAGTAGCGAGGCCCTGATTGGATCTCCATTATATTTATAGTGTATTATACTCTATGTAAACCCCATTACAACTCCTGCCGGGCTGCTGGAACGTGGTATATTGCATCACCTGCTGCTAGATTTGTACGTTTTTGTTGTAGAAAATGAAAGACTTGAGTCAGCTCTTTCAAGGAAAGGGAAGTTTATTGCGCAGGTTCAGAGAGCCATCGTGGCTAAAAAGTCTGAACAACAGGCTTTGCATTGATGACCATTTTTATAACCCTTCAGACGTGGTTAAGTCACATTCCATACATGGTTACATTCTATAGTTCCTTTTTCTAACATAGGAACACTACTAGACAGATCTATAATCGATAGTTCCTCTTTTACATCAGAATGCTTTTAGCAATCAGTAATATATCAAGTGTTGAGCAGTTTAGATACACCATGTGATAAGCAGTTAGTAATATATCGTGTGCAGAGCTGAGAACAGGATGTCTGGCCATTCTAAATTTAAGAGCTGTCTGGTAAGCAAAAACAAACCTCCCTTTCACACACATTCTTTGTTGGGCCATCTGCCTTTTACACATATTCTTTGTCGGACCATCAGTATTTTCCCAGGTACCACTTTATTCCCCCCTGATGAGACTTATCTCATCCTTGCAGATAAGTTTCATTCCGTAACACTGGGGTCTGATGTATGTATGTTGTTATACTCTTGTCTCTGGAATTCCCACATGTGAAGAACCACCCTTTAGGTAACCATATGTTTGCATACCCAAAAGACACTGTTTGGAAAGATGTGCAATTGAGCCTTTCTTGGGTCACTTTCAGGCAATGAGGTGAAGGTGTATTCTGCTCACACCCTGTGATATGTGCACATTGTAAGTCTTCTGGAATGGCTACGTTAGGATTTTGTAAAGCTAGAGCATCGGTTGGTAGAAACTTGGAAATGTGACCCCAGTTGTACATTGTTTCATAGCCTATATGTTCCTTAAACTCGTTTTGACTGAACTCCTTGGCTGCTGTGACAGGAACACATACTGGTATTAAACATGTGGACAGCAGATTCTCCATGTCATATGCTTCAGAAAGGCAAAAATCAGTTGTGTTGGTTAGTTTAGCCAATTGGACCCACAAATTATATTGCATCCTTGACTCCAATGGATGGGGCATATCCTTATTCTGATGGGACCTTTTACTTTGTTTTCTCTCTGGGCGTTTCCTCGGAGGTCTTTGGATAGTAACTCCAAATTCCACCGGGATTACATGTACGATGCAAGTCCCCTTCCATCCCGTCTTCAACTGCGAGACTAGGGTGACCCGCTCCCATCCCCAGAATAAGGGAGGCCCACACTCCAGAGTAACAGGAGGAGGAGGCTTCTTATATGGGGCCTTTACACATATGCCTTTCCTAAGAATATACCCAACATACTGACAGACCATCACAAGTGCCAGTGCCTATAGCATAAGATTGAATAATGCGTGGAGGTTCTTCTGGCTTGCTCCATTGGCCTAAATTAGAAAGACAAACATTATTACATGCAACAATAGTACTATATAAAAGCAGAAGGAAGCCTTTCATCCTTTCTTCTCCCGTGCGTAGAAAGCCAGCTTCCGGATGTGGCTTAGCAGGGGGTTGAATTTCAGCCGAACAGCCGTAGATATATGTGCAGGATACACTTGTGCTAATATAATATCTGGTATACAAACAATAAAATATTCATTAAACATACTAGACACATTTAAGAGTGAGTTTGGTGGGAACCTTGGGGTCCCTGTTCACTGTCCACAGAGGTTCTGCTGCCGCCTTGACTCTGGTCCAGTGGATCCAGGACTTAGATTCTGCAATCTTTATTGCTAAAGGAGAGGCCATTATTACTTCATAAGGTCCTTTCCATCTCCCCTCCAGTTGTTCATGTTTCCAATGTTTCACCCACACCCTATCCCCTGGTTTAAAGCGATGACATCTTGTTATTAGTCTAGGAGGTGTTTGTTCAATAACATAGTCCCTAAGTTTTTCCACTTGCTTATTCAGTTCCTGCACCATTTTCAGAGTCCACACTCCCCCCTGATGGCCCTTTACAATGCATAACTGAAACCTTTGCTGGCTTTTGTACTGCATCGAGAAGATGCTTTATCAAGTGTCCATGTAACCCATGTTTGCCAGCCGAATCCCTGAATCCCCTCTCCTTATACACAGCATCATGAGCATGCAGAGTTAGAAAAGCATATTTACTATCAGTCCAAACATTCACAGTTTCCCCTTCAGCTCTTTCCAATGCCCTAATTAATGCCCATAATTTTGCTACTTGAGTACTGCAGCTTGCTCCTAGCGGACTACTTTCCACCACTTCCTCATCATTCACAATTGCATATCCAGAAACCCTCCTCCCATCCTGCATGTAACTCGAGCCATCTGTATACCAATTCAGGGCAGCATCCTGAAGAGGAATATCAGATAAATCTGGGCGGCTTGAGTATACAGTTTCCAAAACTTGCAAGCAGTTATGTTCTGAATCCACTTCCGTGGGCAATAGGGTGGCAGGGTTTAGCCGGTTAGACACCACTAATTTCACTTGAGGGTTTTCAATCATCATTGCCTGATACTTAAAAAGCCTTTGACTGCTGATCCACAGATGCCCTTTATTATCAAAGATAGAATGAACTGCATGAGGGGTGTGGACACGTATGGGACATGAGAAGGTCAATTTATTACAGTCCTGTAAAAGGACTGCTATAGCAGCAAGAACCTTCAAGCAATGTGGCCAGCCTTGGGCAACCCCATCTAATTGCTTGGATAAGTAAGCCACCGGGCGCTGCCACTGTTCCAATTGTTGTGTCAACACCCCCAAGGCAACATTCTTCCTGGTATCAGCATACAAATCGAAAGGCTTTTCTAAGTTAGGCAAAGCTAAAGCCGGCGCTGATGTGAGGGCTTGTTTCACTTCCCTAAAGGCATTCTTTTGTTCTCCCTCTCATTCAAAAGGTTCTCTATCACCTCCTTTTGTAGCTGAATAAAGAGGTGCTGCTAATAGAGCAAAATTTGGTATCCATATCCTGCAAAATCCTGCCAAACCTAAAAAACCCCTTAGTTGCCACCTATTAAGGGGTTCAGCAATAGCTAGCACAGCTTGTTTCCTCTCCCAGCCTAAAGCTCTATGTCCTTGCTCAATCCATCCATCCGGTCCCTGCCAATCCAATTCCTTCAACTTCCCTTTCTCTATTCCAATCTCTTACATTCCTCAGACCATCTCTTACATCCCCTGGAGCCCCTCTCTGCCCTCTACCCATGAAGGGGGAGTGCATGGGGGGGCCCACTGCCAACACCTCCACGGCTTCTGCCTTCTCTTCCTCTCCAACCTCTTCCTCGCATCTGCCTTCTTGGACCTTCTCTTTGCCGATGACCTTCCTCCTTACAATTAGCACACTGATTAGGTCCCAGCATGATCCCTCCTTGCAATGCCACAGCCAACAATTCTGTCTTCTTATGCATTCTAGCATCTCTTTCTTGTTTTTCCACCTTATCCCTATTAACAAACACTTTCCTGGCCACTTCCAACAATTCTGTAGTGTTCTTTCCTCCAACCTCTGCAACTTCTTTCTTATATCTTCATAACTCTGCGCTATGAACCTCTCATTCAACATTCGCACATTGTCTGCACTCCTTGGATCAACCTGTGTATAAAGCTCATAAGCCTCAATCAACCTCTGCAAGAAACTTTCCGGACTTTCATCTGCTTCCTGCATCACAAAAGACGGCTTTAACACATTCACTGAAGGCTTTCCAGCCTTGCAAAGAGCCTCTACTACTAAATTCTGATATTTCTTTAACAAGGTCATATGTGCTGGATTTTGTGTATTCCATTCAGGGTCCTTTTCCGGTGCCCTGGCTTCCATCTCTGGCTGTATATCTCGCACAGCCGGCAACCTATCCTTCAAACACTGCCTAACAGCAGCCTTCCACTTCTCCCTTTCCTCGGGAGTCAACAAAGTATTCAACAATTGCTGTACATCCTGCCACGTCCTCTTTACTTACTTCTCCCCTCACATTTACAGAGAGACCTTCCAAATCCCCTTCCTCCTTGGGGGCTGACAGCCTCCCCCTTTGTTTCTGCCTCACAACTGGTTGCATGTCCCCAGGAACAGCAGAAGCAGTCAGCCCATCCCCAGGCACAGCAGCTGCTGCAGCCAGCACTGGGGGAATGGGGGAAAGGCCGGCACATAGGGAGGGGGTCTAAGGATTACTTCCTCTACTTCCACCTTTATCTCTTTCTTTACATCTGATACCTTAGTCTCTAAAATCTGCACATCCCTAACTCTTTTAGTCTCAACCTGAAGCTTTTTTCCCTTAGGTCTAGCCACACACAAACGAACCATTTCAGCCTGACATTGCAATAAGTCATCTGCCTGTCCTGCAACAGCATCACCCCACTGATCAATATACTGAAATTGGTTAGGATAGTTTTCTTCATTTGCTGCTATCAGAGAAGTTAAGTCATCAATGATTTGGAGGTTAAAAGTTCCCTCTGGGGGCCACCCCACATCCATAAGGGGCCATTGATATTCACACAGATGCCTCAGCCTATCCTTAGTTACTTTAGGGTAAGGGACCCTATATTGGGTACGATCAAAATAATTATCAAATCCTTTTAACATGCATTCCAGCGGGGTGCTGGGAACGCTACTACGCCCCCCCATCCTAACACACTGCCAATGACCTACAGCGCCGGACGTTCCAACGGTCACTAGTAGGGAATGCACTGGCTTAACCACCCACACAACCTAACACGGACTTCATTAGGATCGCCATCCCGTGTCCAGGGGAGTGATCAGGCCCCCTCTTCTATCTTCAAATGAGATAGGTACCATTACTTTAAACACATACTCGCCTGCCTTGTAGTTACACCCGTCCTGGCCAGGAGCTGGTTCAGACTTCCTTTCCTTTCCCAAAGGGTTCTTGGACTGGCCTTCAGTACTGTCAGCTCTGCTGAGAAGCCACAGCTGTCTCCTGGAGGAAACACACCCCCACGGCGCCTGGAGAATAGTTCAGAGATGGCTTTCCAGCAGGTCCGAAGGGTCAAGCCGTCCTCAGCGAAACATCGCCTCACTCAAGAACTTTCCCGGCCAATGCAACAGAAAATGTTGTAGAAAATGAAAGACTTGAGTCAGCTGTTTCAAGGAAAGGGAAGTTTATTGCGCAGGTTCAGAGAGCCATCGTGGCTAAAAAGTCTGAACAACAGGCTGTGCATTGATGACCATTTTTATAACCCTTCCGACGTGGTTAAGTCACATTCCATACATGGTTACATTCTATAGTTCCTTACTCTAACATAGGAAAACTACTAGACAGATCTATAATCGATAGTTCCTCTTTTACATCGGAATGCTTTTAGCAATCAGTAATATATCAAGTGTTAAGCAGTTTAGATACACCATGTGATAAGCAGTTAGTAATATATCATGTGCAGAGCTGAGAACAGGATGTCTGGCCATTCTAAATTTAAGAGCTGTCTGGTAAGAAAAAACAAACCTCCCTTTCACACACATTCTTTGTCGGGCCATCTGCCTTTTACACACATTCTTTGTCGTACCATCAGTATTTTCCCAGGTACCACTTTATTTTGGGAGAATCCACCAGGAAAGTAGTGAGGCCCTGATTGGATCTCCATTATATTTATAGCGTATTGTACTCTATTTGAACCCCATTTCAACTCCTGCCGGGCTGCTGGAACGTGCTATATTGCATCAGCTGCTGCTAGATCTGTAACTTTGGGGAGAATCCACCAGGAAAGTAGCGAGGCCCTGATTGGATCTCCATTATATTTATAGCGTATTATACTCTATTTAAACCCCATTTCAACTCCTGCCGGGCTGCTGGAACGTGCTATATTGCATCAGTGGCAGCTAGATCTGTACGTTTTGGGAGAATCCACCAGGAAAGTAGCGAGGCCCTGATTGGATCTCCGTTATATTTATAGTGTATTATACTCTATTTAAACCCCATTTCAACTCCTGCCGGGCTGCTGGAACGTGCTATATTGCCTCAGCTGCTGCTAGATCTGTAACTTTTGGGAGAATCCACCAGGAAAGTAGCGAGGCCCTGATTGGATCTCCATTATATTTATAGTGTATTATACTCAATTTGAACCCCATTTCAACTCCTGCCGGGCTGCTGGAACGTGATATATTGCATCAGCTGCTGCTAGCTCTGTACGTTTTGGGAGAATCCACCAGGAAAGTAGCGAGGCCGTGATCGGATCTCCATTATATTTATAGTGTATTATACTCTATTTAAACCCCATTTCAACTCCTGCCGGGCTGCTGGAACGTGATATATTGCATCAGCTGCTGCTAGATCTGTAAGTTTTGGGAGAATCCACCAGGAAAGTAGCGAGGCCCTGATCGGACCTCCATTATATTTATAGTGTATTATACTCTATTTAAACCCCATTTCAACTCCTGCAGGGCTGGTGGAATGTGCTATATTGCATCAGCTGCTGCTAGATCTGTACGTTTTGGGAGAATGAACCAGGAAAGTAGCGAGGCCCTGATTGGATCTCCATTATATTTATAGTGTATTATACTCTATGTAAACCCCATTTCAACTCCTACCGGGCTGCTGGAACGTGCTATATTGCATCAGCTGCTGCTAGATCTGTAGGTTTTGGGAGAATCCACCAGGAAAGTAGCGAGGCCCTGATTCGATCTCCATTATATTTATAGTGTATTATACTCTATTTGAACCCCATTTCAACTCCTGCCGGGCTGCTGAAACGTGCTATATTGCATCAGCTGCTGCTAGATCTGTAAGTTTTGGGAGAATCCACCAGGAAAGGAGCGAGGCCCTGATTGGATCTCCATTATATTTATAGTGTATTATACTCTATTTGAACCCCATTTCAAACTCCTGCCGGGCTGGTGGAACGTGCTATATTGCATCAGCTGCTGCTAGATCTGTACGTTTTGGGAGAATCAACCAGGAAAGTAGCGAGGCCCTGATTGGATCTCCATTATATTTATAGTGTATTATACTCTATGTAAACCCCATTTCAACTCCTACCGGGCTGCTTGAACGTGCTATATTGCATCAGCTGCTGGTATATCTGTAAGTTTTGGGAGAATCCACCAGGAAAGTAGCGAGGCCCTGATCGGACCTCCATTATATTTATAGTGTATTATGCTCTATTTAAACCCCATTTCAACTCCTGCCGGGCTGCTGAAACGTGCTATATTGCATCAGCTGCTGCTAGATCTGTACGTTTTGGGAGAATCCACCAGGAAAGGAGCGAAGCCCTGATTGGATCTCCATTATATTTAGTCTTATTAACATTAATCTTAAAACCCGAAACCAAACCATAATGATAAGTCAACTGTAATAACTTTACTACAGAATAAGTAGGTTGCGACAAAGTAACCACCAAGTCATCTGCAAAAGCTCTTAACTTATATTCTTTTTTGTTAACTTCTATTCCTTTTATTTCCTGCGACTCTCGAATTTTAATCAACAATATTTCCAATGTTAAAACAAACAGCAACGGTGATAATGGACATCCCTGCCTAGTACCTTTCTCTATTGTAAAAACCTCTGACAAACCTCCATTAACAATAAGTTGTGCCGTTTGTTTTTGGTATATTGCCGTAAGAGCTTGTAATATCTTTTCACCAAGATTCATCTCTTCAATTACTCTTAACATAAAATGCCAATTCAATTGATCAAAAGCTTTTTCAGCATCTAAAAATATCAGCCGTGCAGAAACTTGATTATTCTTATCTAGATATTCTAATAAATTAATAATTTGTCTAGCATTATTTTTCATGTACCTACCAGTTATAAACCCAGTATTATACTCTATTTGAACCCCATTTCAACTCCTGCCGGGCTGGTGGAACGTGCTATATTGCCTCAGCTGCTGCTAGATCTGTAACTTTTGGGAGAATCCACCAGGAAAGTAGCGAGGCCCTGATTGGATCTCCATTATATTTATAGTGTATTATACTCTATGTAAACCCCATTTCAACTCCTACCGGGCTGCTGGAACGTGCTATATTGCATCAGCTGCTGCTAGATCTGTAGGTTTTGGGAGAATCCACCAGGAAAGTAGCGAGGCCCTGATTCGATCTCCATTATATTTATAGTGTATTATACTCTATTTGAACCCCATTTCAACTCCTGCCGGGCTGCTGGAACATGCTATATTGCATCAGCTGCTGCTAGATCTGTAGCTTTTGGGAGAATCCACCAGGAAAGTAGCGAGGCCCTGATTGGATCTCCATTATATTTATAGTGTATTATAATCTATTTGAACCCCATTTCAACTCCTGCCGGGCTGCTGGAAAGTGCTATATTGCATCAGCTGCTGCTAGATCTGTACGTTTTGGGAGAATCCACCAGGAAAGTAGCGAGTCCCTGATTGGATCTCCATTATATTTAAAGTGTATTATACTCTATTTGAACTCCATTTCAACTCCTGCCGGGCTTCTGGAACGTGCTATATTGCATCAGCTGCTGCTAGATCTGTAAGTTTGGGGAGAATCCACCAGGAAAGTAGCGAGGCCCTGATTGGATCTCCATTATATTTATAGTGTATTGTACTCTATTTAAACCCCATTTCAACTCCTGCCGGGCTGCTGGAACGTGCTATATTGCATCAGCTGCTGCTACATCTGTACGTTTTGGGAGAATCCACCAGGAATGTAGCGAGGCCCTGATTGGATCTCCATTATATTTATAGTGTATTATACTCTATTTGAACCTCATTTCAACTCCGGCCAGGCTGCTGGAACGTGCTATATTGCATCAGCTGCTGCTAGATGTGTAAGTTTGGGGAGAATCCACCAGGAAATTAGCGAGGCCCTGATTGGATCTCCATTATATTTATAGCGTATTATACTCTATTTAAACCCCATTTCAACTCCTGCCGGGCTGCTGGAACGTGCTATATTGCATCAGCTGCTGCTAGATCTGTAAGTTTTGGGAGAATCCACCAGGAAAGTAGCGAGGCCCTGATTGGATCTCCATTATATTTATAGTGTATTATACTCTATTTGAACCCCATTTCAACTCCTGCCGGGCTGCTGCAACGTGCTATATTGCATCAGCTACTGCTAGATCTGTAGGTTTGGGGAGAATCCACCAGGAAAGTAGCGAGTCCCTGATTGGATCTCCATTATATTTGTAGCGTATTATACTCTATTTAAACCCCATTTCAACTCCTGCCGGGCTGCTGGAACGTGCTATATTGCATCAGCTGCAGCTAGATCTGTACGTTTGGGGAGAATCCACCAGGAAAGTAGCGAGGCCCTGATTGGATCTCCATTATATTTATAGTGTATTATACTCTATTTGAACCCCATTTCAACTCCTGCCGGGCTGCTGCAACGTGCTATATTGCATCAGCTGCTGCTAGATCTGTAAGTTTGGGGAGAATCCACCAGGAAAGTAGCAACGCAGTGATTGGATCTCCATTATATTTGTAGCGTATTATACTCTTTTTGAACCCCATTTCAACTCCTGCCGGGCTGCTGGAACGTGCTATATTGCATCAGCTGCTGCTAGATTTGTACGTTTTGGGAGAATCCACCAGGAAAGTAGCGAGGCCCTGATTGGATCTCCATTATATTTATAGCGTATTATAGTCTATTTAAACCCCATTTCAACTCCTGCCGGGCTGCTGGAACGTGCTATATTGCATCAGCTGTGGCTAGATCTGTATGTTTTGGGAGAATCCACCAGGAAAGTAGTGAGGCCCTGATTGGATCTCCATTATATTTATAGCGTATTATAGTCTATTTAAACCCCATTTCAACTCCTGCCGGGCTGCTGGAACGTGCTATATTGCATCAGCTGTGGCTAGATCTGTATGTTTTGGGAGAATCCACCAGGAAAGTAGCGATGCCCTGATTGGATCTCCATTACATTTATAGTGCATTATACTCTATTTGAACCCCATTTCAACTGCTGCCGGGCTGCTGGAACGTGCTATGTTGCATCAGCTGCTTCTAGATCTGTACGTTTTGGGAGAATCCACCAGGAAAGTAGCGGGGCCCTGATTGGATCTCCATTATATTTATAGCGTATTATACTCTATTTAAAACCCATTTCAACTCCTGCCGGGCTGCTGGAACGTGCTATATTGCATCAGCAGCTGCTAGATCTGTACGTTTTGGGAGAATCCACCAGGAAAGTAGCAAGGCCCTGATTGGATCTCCATTATATTTATAGTGTATTATACTCTATTTGAACCCCATTTCAACTCCTGCAGGGCTGCTGGAATGTGCTATATTGCATCAGCTGCTGCTAGATCTGTACGTTTTGGGAGAATCCACCAGGAAAGTAGTGAGGCCCTGATTGCATCTCCATTATATTTATAGCGTATTATAATCTATTTAAACCCCATTTCAACTCCTGCCGGGCTGCTGGAACGTGCTATATTGCATCAGCTGCGGCTAGATCTTTAAGTTTTGGGAGAATCCACCAGGAAAGTAGCGATGCACTGATTGGATCTCCATTATATTTATAGTGTATTATACTCTATGTAAACCCCATTTCAACTCCTGCCGGGCTGCTGCAACGTGCTATATTGCATCAGCTGCTTCTAGATCTGTACGTTTTGGGAGAATCCACCAGGAAAGTAGTGAGGCCCTGATTGCATCTCCATTATATTGATAGCGTATTATAATCTATTTAAACCCCATTTCAACTCCTGCCGGGCTGTTGGAACGTGCTATATTGCATCAGCTGCGGCTAGATCTTTAAGTTTTGGGAGAATCCACCAGGAAAGTAGCGATGCACTGATTGGATCTCCATTATATTTATAGTGTATTATACTCTATGTAAACCCCATTTCAACTCCTGCCGGGCTGCTGCAACGTGCTATATTGCATCAGCTGCTTCTAGATCTGTACGTTTTGGGAGAATCCACCAGGAAAGTAGCGGGGCCCTGATTGGATCTCCATTATATTTATAGCGTATTATAATCTATTTAAAACCCATTTCAACTCCTGCCGGGCTGCTGGAACGTGCTATATTGCATCAGCTGCTGCTAGATCTGTACGTTTTGGGAGAATCCACCAGGAAAGTAGCAAGGCCCTGATTGGATCTCCATTATATTTATAGTGTATTATACTCTATTTGAACCCCATTTCAACTCCTGCAGGGCTGCTGGAACGTGCTATATTGCATCAGCTGCTGCTAGATCTGTACGTTTTGGGAGAATCCACCAGGAAAGTAGCAAGGCCCTGATTGGATCTCCATTATATTTATAGTGTATTATACTCTATTTGAACCCCATTTCAACTCCTGCAGGGCTGCTGGAATGTGCTATATTGCATCAGCTGCTGCTAGATCTGTACGTTTTGGAGAATCCACCAGGAAAGTACTGAGGCCCTGATTGCATCTCCATTATAGTTATAGCGTATTATACTCTATTTAAACCCCATTTCAACTCCTGCCAGGCTGCTGGAACGTGCTATATTGCATCAGTTGCGGCTAGATCTGTAAGTTTTGGGAGAATCCACCAGGAAAGTAGTGATGCCCTGATTGGATCTCCATTATATTTATAGTGTATTATACTCTTTTTGAACCCCATTTCAACTCCTGCCGGGCTGCTGGAAAGTGCTATATTGCATCAGCTGCTGCTAGATCTGTACGTTTTGGGAGAATCCACCAGGAAAGCAGCGAGACCCTGATTGGATCTCCATTATATTTATAGCGTATTATACTCTATTTAAACCCCATTTCAACTCCTGCCGGGCTGCTGGAACGTGCTATATTGCATCAGCTGTGGCTAGATCTGTAAGTTTTGGGAGAATCCACCAGGAAGGTAGCGATGCTCTGATTGGATCTCCTTTATATTTATAGTGTATTATACTCTATTTGAACCCCATTTCAAGTCCTGCCGGGCTGCTGGAACGTGCTATATTGCATCAGCTGCTGCTAGATCTGTACGTTTTGGGAGAATCCACCAGGAAAGTAGCAAGGCCCTGATTGGATCTCCATTATATTTATAGTGTATTATACTCTATTTGAACCCCATTTCAACTCCTGCAGGGCTGCTGGAATGTGCTATATTGCATCAGCTGCTGCTAGATCTGTACGTTTTGGAGAATCCACCAGGAAAGTAGTGAGGCCCTGATTGCATCTCCATTATAGTTATAGCGTATTTTACTCTATTTAAACCCCATTTCAACTCCTGCCGGGCTGCTGGAACGTGCTATATTGCATCAGTAGCGGCTAGATTTGTAAGTTTTGGGAGAATCCACCAGGAAAGTAACGATGCCCTGATTGGATCTCCATTATATTTATAGTGTATTATACTCTTTTTGAACCCCATTTCAACTCCTGCCGGGCTGCTGGAACGTGCTATATTGCATCAGCTGCTGCTAGATCTGTAAGTTTTGGGAGAATCCACCAGGAAAGTAGCAAGGCAGTGATTGGATCTCCATTATATTTATAGCGTATTATACTCTATTTCAACCCCATTTCAACTCCTGCCGGGCTGCTGGAACGTGCTATATTGCATCAGCTGCTGCTAGATCTGTACGTTTTGTGAGAATCCACGAGGAATGTAGCGAGGACCTGATTGGATCTCCATTATATTTATAGTGTATTATACTCTATTTGAACCCTATTTCAACTCCTGCCGGGCTGCTGGAACGTGCTATATTGCATCAGCTGCTTCTAGATCTGTAGGTTTTGGGAGAATTCACCAGGAAATTAGCAAGGCAGTGATTGGATCTCCATTTTATTTGTAGCGTATTATACTCTATTTGAACCCCATTTCAACTCCTGCCGGGCTGCTGGAACGTGCTATATTGCATCAGCTGCTGCTAGATCTGTACGTTTTGGGAGAATCCACCAGGAAAGTAGCGAGGCCCTGATTGGATCTCCATTATATTTATAGCGTATTATACTCTATTTAAACCCCATTTCAACTCCTGCCGGGTTGCTGGAACGTGCTATATTGCATCAGCTGCTTCTAGATCTGTAGGTTTTGGGAGAATTCACCAGGAAATTAGCAAGGCAGTGATTGGATCTCCATTTTATTTGTAGCGTATTATACTCTATTTGAACCCCATTTCAACTCCTGCCGGGCTGCTGGAACGTGCTATATTGCATCAGCTGCGGCTAGATCTGTACGTTTTGGGAGAATCCACCAGGAAAGTAGCGAGGCCCTGATAGGATCTCCATTATGTTTATAGTGTATTATACTCTATTTGAACCCCATTTCAACTCCTGCCGGGCTGCTGGAACGTGCTATATTGCATCAGCTGCTGCTAGATCTGTAAGTTTGGGGAGAATCCACCAGGAATGTAGCGAGGCCCTGATTGGATCTCCATTATGTTTATAGTGTATTATACTCTATTTGAACCCCATTTCAACTCCTGCCGGGCTGCTGGAACCTGCTATATTGCATCAGCTGCTGCTAGATCTGTAAGTTTGGGGAGAATCCACCAGGAAAGTCGCGAGGCCCTTATTGGATCTCCATTATATTTATAGCGTAGTATACTCTATTTAAACCCCATTTCAACTCCTGCCGGGCTGCTGGAATGTGCTATATTGCATCAGCTGCTGCTAGATCTGTACGTTTTGGGAGAATCCACCAGGAAAGTAGCGAGGCCCTGATTGGATCTCCATTATATTTATAGCGTATTATACTCTATTTAAACCCCATTTCAACTCCTGCCGGGCTGCTGGAACGTGCTATATTGCATCAGCTGCTTCTAGATCTGTAGGTTTTGGGAGAATTCACCAGGAAATTAGCAAGGCAGTGATTGGATCTCCATTTTATTTGTAGCGTATTATACTCTATTTGAACCCCATTTCAACTCCTGCCGGGCTGCTGGAACGTGCTATATTGCATCAGCTGCGGCTAGATCTGTACGTTTTGGGAGAATCCACCAGGAAAGTAGCGAGGCCCTGATAGGATCTCCATTATGTTTATAGTGTATTATACTCTATTTGAACCCCATTTCAACTCCTGCCGGGCTGCTGGAACGTGCTATATTGCATCAGCTGCTGCTAGATCTGTAAGTTTGGGGAGAATCCACCAGGAATGTAGCGAGGCCCTGATTGGATCTCCATTATGTTTATAGTGTATTATACTCTATTTGAACCCCATTTCAACTCCTGCCGGGCTGCTGGAACCTGCTATATTGCATCAGCTGCTGCTAGATCTGTAAGTTTGGGGAGAATCCACCAGGAAAGTCGCGAGGCCCTTATTGGATCTCCATTATATTTATAGCGTAGTATACTCTATTTAAACCCCATTTCAACTCCTGCCGGGCTGCTGGAACGTGCTATATTGCATCAGCTGCTGCTAGATCTGTACGTTTTGGGAGAATCCACCAGGAAAGTAGCGAGGCCCTGATTGGATCTCCATTATATTTATAGCGTATTATACTCTATTTAAACCCCATTTCAACTCCTGCCGGGCTGCTGGAACGTGCTATATTGCATCAGCTGCAGCTAGATCTCTAAGTTTGGGGAGAATCCACCAGGAAAGTAGCGAGGCCCTGATTGGATCGCCATTATATTTATAGCGTATTATACTCTATTTAAACCCCATTTCAACTCCTGCCGAGCTGCTGGAACGTGCTATATTGCATCAGCTGCTTCTAGATCTGTAAGTTTTGGGAGAATCCACCAGGAAAGTAGCAAGGCAGTGATTGCATCTCCATTAAATTTGAAGCGTATTATACTCTATTTGAACCCCATTTCAACTCCTGCCGGGCTGCTGGAACGTGCTATATTGCATCAGCTGTGGCTAGATCTGTAAGTTTTGGGAGAATCCACCAGGAAAGTAGCGATGCCCTGATTGGATCTCCATTATATTTATAGTGTATTATACTCTATTTGAACCCCATTTCAACTCCTGCCGGGCTGCTGGAACGTGCTATATTGCATCAGCTGCAGCTAGATCTCTAACTTTGGGGAGAATCCACCAGGAAAGTAGCGAGGCCCTGATTGGATCTCCATTATATTTATAGCGTATTATACTCTATTTAAACCCCATTTCAACTCCTGCCGGGCTGCTGGAACGTGCTATATTGCATCAGCTGCTTCTAGATCTGTAAGTTTTGGGAGAATCCACCAGGAAAGTAGCAAGGCAGTGATTGGATCTCCATTATATTTGAAGCGTATTATACTCTATTTGAACCCCATTTCAACTCCTGCCGGGCTGCTGGAACGTACTATATTGCATCAGCTGCTGCTAGATCTGTACGTTTTGGGAGAATCCACCAGGAAAGTAGCGAGGCCCTGATTGGATCTCCATTATATTTATAGTGTATTATACTCTATTTGAACCCCATTTCAACTCCTTCCGGGCTGCTGGAACGTGCTATATTGCATCAGCTGCTTCTAGATCTGTAAGTTTTGGGAGAATCCACCAGGAAAGTAGCAAGGCAGTGATTGGATCTCCATTAAATTTGAAGCGTATTATACTCTATTTGAACCCCATTTCAACTCCTGCCGGGCTGCTGGAACGTGCTATATTGCATCAGCTGTGGCTAGATCTGTAGGTTTTGGGAGAATCCACCAGGAAAGTAGCGATGCCCTGATTGGATCTCCATTATATTTATAGTGTATTATACTCTATTTGAACCCCATTTCAACTCCTGCCGGGCTGCTGGAACGTGCTATATTGCATCAGCTGCTGCTAGATCTGTACGTTTTGGGAGAATCCACCAGGAAAGTAGGGAGGCCCTGATTGGATCTCCATTATATTTATAGCGTATTATGCTCTATTTAAACCCCATTTCAACTCCTGCCGGGCTGCTGGAACGTGCTATATTGCATCAGCTGTGGCTAGATCTGTATGTTTTGGGAGAATCCACCAGGAAAGTAGCGATGCCCTGATTGGATCTCCATTATATTTATAGTGTATTATACTCTATGTAAACCCCATTTCAACTCCTGCCGGGCTGCTGGAACGTGCTATATTGCATCAGCTGCTTCTAGATCTGTACGTTTTGGGAGAATCCACCAGGAAAGTAGCAAGGCCCTGATTGGATCTCCATTATATTTATAGTGTATTATACTCTATTTGAACCCCATTTCAACTCCTGCAGGGCTGCTGGAATGTGCTATATTGCATCAGCTGCTGCTACATCTGTACGTTTTGGGAGAATCCACCAGGAAAGCAGCGAGACCCTGATTGCATCTCCATTATAGTTATAGCGTATTATACTCTATTTAAACCCCATTTCAACTCCTGCCGGGCTGCTGAAACGTGCTATATTGCATCAGTAGCGGCTAGATTTGTAAGTTTTGGGAGAATCCACCAGGAAAGTAACGATGCCCTGATTGGATCTCCATTATATTTATAGTGTATTATACTCTTTTTGAACCCCATTTCAACTCCTGCCGGGCTGCTGGAACGTGCTATATTGCATCAGCTGCTGCTAGATTTGTACGTTTTGGGAGAATCCACCAGGAAAGTAGCAAGGCAGTGATTGGATCTGCATTATATTTGTAGCGTATTATACTCTATTTGAACCCCATTTCAACTCCTGCCGGGCTGCTGGAACGTGCTATATTGCATCAGCTGCTGGTAGATCTGTAAGTTTTGGGAGAATCCACCAGGAAAGTAGCAAGGCAGTGATTGGATCTCCATTATATTTATAGCGTATTATACTCTATTTCAACCCCATTTCAACTCCTGCCGGGCTGCTGGAACGTGCTATATTGCATCAGCTGCTGCTAGATCTGTACCTTTTGTGAGAATCCACGAGGAATGTAGCGAGGACCTGATTGGATCTCCATTATATTTATAGTGTATTATACTCTATTTGAACCCTATTTCAACTCCTGCCGGGCTGCTGGAACGTGCTATATTGCATCAGCTGCTTCTAGATCTGTAAGTTTTGGGAGAATCCACCAGGAAAGTAGCAAGGCAGTGATTGGATCTCCATTATATTTGTAGCGTATTATACTCTATTTGAACCCCATTTCAACTCCTGCCGGGCTGCTGGAACGTGCTATATTGCATCAGCTGCTTCTAGATCTGTAGGTTTTGGGAGAATTCACCAGGAAAGTAGCGAGGCAGTGATTGGATCTCCATTATATTTATAGCGTATTATACTCTATTTAAACCTCATTTCAACTCCTGCCGGGCTGCTGGAACGTGCTATATTGCATCAGCTGCTTCTAGATCTGTAAGTTTTGGGAGAATCCACCAGGAAAGTAGCAAGGCAGTGATTGGATCTCCATTATATTTGAAGCGTATTATACTCTATTTGAACCCCATTTCAACTCCTGCCGGGCTGCTGGAACGTGCTATATTGCATCAGCTGCGGCTAGATCTGTACGTTTTGGGAGAATCCACCAGGAAAGTAGCGAGGCCCTGATAGGATCTCCATTATGTTTATAGTGTATTATACTCTATTTGAACCCCATTTCAACTCCTGCCGGGCTGCTGGAACGTGCTATATTGCATCAGCTGCTGCTAGATCTGTAAGTTTGGGGAGAATCCACCAGGAATGTAGCGAGGCCCTGATTGGATCTCCATTATTTTTTTTTTTTTTTTTTATTTTTTTATTTTTTTTTTTTTTATTGAAAATTTTTAAATTTTTACAAAAACAAATCCCCTTCCCATACCCCCCCCAGCCCTACCTCACCCCCCTCCTCCCCAACCTCCCAAACCCTCCCCTGGACTTCCCAGAGCTGAGTACAGGCTTAATTGAGAAAAAAACTTAAAACACTTTTAAAACCTAAACAAATTTAAATACAATCATCATTCTATATAAACTCTCTCCAAAAACGCAAATTTAAACATTACTTTCTTTGACTATCTATAGCTATAATATAAAATCTAATTTCTCCCTCTTTCTTTATCCTAATACAAAAAAATATAAACCTTTATTATACCATTAAAACTAAATACTCTTAAAAAACTTAAAATAAATACATATTTCCTTCAATCTTCATAATCTTCTCACCTATCCAAAAAAAAAAAAACCAACTTAAAAATCCTAAACAAATCTAGACATATTTAGTTGAACAAATTATTTTCTCTTAAAAATATTAATAATATTATTTAAAAACTTAAAACACTTTGAATCCTAAACAAATCTAAATACAATCATCATTCTATATAAACTTTCTCCAAAAACACAGATTTAAGCATTAGTTTCCTTCCTAAACAAATCTAGACATTTAATTAAACAAACTATTTTCTCTTAGAAATATTAATAGTAATATTTAAACAAATTATACTCCCTTCGAGACACAAATTTATTAGAATCCCCTCACTGAAATAAACAAATTGTAATCCCTTCAAAACACAAGTTTAAACAATATTATCATTAAAAGTTTAAAACTTAAAGCTGAAATATATTATTATCCCAAAACACCTATTTAAACATTACATAAGACATTTTCCAAAAACGATATAAGTTTTACTTCTCCCACAATCTCAATAGTAAACTTCTTGTCTAAAGTTCTCATTCAGTGTCCATAATTTTCTGTCCAATAACCAGTTGCACCCACTATAAACACAAACTTCTTATCTGAAATTTTCATTCAATATCCATAATCTTCTGTCTAATAGCCAGTTGCATCTGCTATAAGCACAGTCCATATCGGTCTCTCTTACCCGCAAACATCGAAAAAAATGCGTGGAATTCTGCCCTTGAAGATCGCTCCAAAGAGTTTGTAAGTCCTGGTTGACCCACCAGCTCAGGAATCGGCACCTGTGAAACTTCCTCAGCCTCCTTCTTCTGTTGATCTTTCTCTTTACATTTATATGTTACTGTTTCTTTACATTTATGTGTTGCACAAGTCTCAGGGGCCGATACCTGTAAAACTTCCTCGGTGAATTCCTCCTTGTATTGATCTTCACAGTTGTAGGTTGTACAAGTTATCCTCTGCCCATTCCTTTCTTGTTGGTGCCCCTCAAACTGAAATTTCCCAATTTCCATTTCAGGCAGCAATTCCATCCTTGAAGATTGCTCCAAAAACTTTGTAGATCTAACTTCTCCCAGAGCCACCCTTGAAGATTGCTCCAAAGACTTTATAGGTCCAACATCTCCCAGAAATTCAGAGACCACTGAATGTGAAACTTCCTTAACCTTCTTCTGTTGTTGCTTTTCTTTGAAATTATATGCTACACAAGTTGTCTTCTGCTCCTCAATCTGGACTTGTTGAGACCTAATAGATGGCGATGCACATACCCCCAGGACCGAAGTATAAAAATCTTTTGCTTGAGAAACAGTATTAAGTCTATGACATGTCCCCAGGTAGTTCACCACCATTCCAGTCGGAACATCCCATCTGAATAGAATTTTTCTCTTTTTAAGTTCATTTACTAGAAAAGCAAACTCCTTTCTTCTTCTTAAAATTTTAGATGGGATCTCCTTAAAAATTATAACATCTTGTGAAGCAATTTGAAATCTCTTCTTATAATAGGCTTGCACAATTTGATTGCGTAGGGATCTTTTACCAAAGTAAATTACCACATCTCTTGGCAGATTCTTCTGTGCTGCCACCACAGAGTTAACCCTAAATAATTTTTCAATTTCACTAAGTATTCCCTCTTTTTCTTTATTCAAAATCAATGCAAAGTCCTTTGCAACCATTTCTTTCAAATTTCCTTGCAAAGACTCTTCCAGGCCTCTGATTCTTAAGGCATATTCCATTTGTCCATATTGAAGCATAAGAATCTCATTTTCCATTTCTTTTTCCATACTTTCAATTTTCCCCTCCATTATATCCACTTTTTCAGCTACCTCTTCCACATGGGAGTTCACCTTTTCAAGAACAGAAGCAACTCCTTCTAAAGCCAAAACAAAATCTTGTCTCAAGATCTTATTATTTTCCTCTAAAATCTTTTTCATTTCTGCCCTAATTTGAATTATAACATCTCCCATCATATTTTGCAAATCCTTCATAGTTATTAGCTGACCCCCAGAAGAGGGTGAAACTATTGATTTAGAAGCTGTAGAAATCCCTGGACGCTTTGGAGCCATCTTAAAGAAAAACCTTTAGCCCTTCTTAAAAAATTATAAAAATTTCTTCAAAAATCATAACTCCCTCCAAAGAAGGTCATTATAATAAAAAGAAAAAAGGGAAAAAAAGGAAGAGAAAAAGAATTAAAAAAAGGCTTTACTCCTTCTTAAAAATTGCAAAAAATTAAACAGAAAAAAGTCCTTCAAAAAAGAGTCATTACAATAAAAAGAAGGGAGAAGAAGAAAAAAAAAAAAAATAATAATGATAATAATTAAATAGAGAAAGTCCGTTCCAAAAAAAATACTTAAAGATACCAAAAACAACCATTCCAATCATAAGAAAATAAAAAAGAGAAAGGGAAAGAAAAGAAAAAAAACACCAAAAAGCCTGCCGGTCAGCATTCTAACTTCAGGAAAAAAAAACACCGAAAGATTTGCCGATCGCCATTTTACTTTCCCTTTCAACAAAGAGAAAAATAAAAAAAAACAAAAAGAGAGAGTAAAAATAGAAGCAAGTCTTAAAACTTAAAATCCAAATAAATCAAAGAAAGCAAAAACTAAATCCTCTACTCAGCTCTGTCCGTTTATAAAAAAAAAAACTCACCAGTTCTCTTTAAGCACGGAGGTGTTTGCAGCGGCTCGTTTTGTCCCTGAGGACAAAAACAGCTGGGAAGCGGAGACAAGTCTGAACTCCGTGGGAGCACTCCTTTCACCCCCCCTAGAAAAACTTGGGGGGTGCAAAAGAGGCTCTACCACTATTCAGACACTCTCTACCCCCCCCCTTTGCCCGGGAGGGGGATTTTGAACCGCTGAACAGCTGATGTCTGCTGTTCATAGCGGTTCTTACACTTACCCAGGAGAGACGGCTACAAAGTAGCCGCCATCACGCACGCAAAACCCACCGGAAGTCCGATCTCCATTATTTTTATAGTGTATTATACTCTATTTGAACCCCATTTCAACTCCTGCCGGGCTGCTGGAACCTG